>CM060907.1:586220618-586838118 GCA_030737815.1 Allium fistulosum | reverse complement strand
ACGGCTAAGGGCCGTTGCAAAATATACTTTAGCAACGGCTTAAAGCCGTTCCGGAATTAATTTTGCAACGGCTTAAAGCCGTTGCTAAATATATATGTATAACTGATGTCTTAAATACTAGCAACGGCTTTAATCCGTTGCGAATTAATCAAATATTTTTTAAAAAACATATTTGAAATTTTTCTCTGCCCCAGCGACAGTCATTTCATTATCATAATTAATACAACAAATTGCAAATTTAACAGTATCACAGAAGAAAGATTATTAAACCAAATATTTTTCATAGATTAAACACAAAAACCAAACATAACAACCGTTTGAATTATAATGGTCAACATCAACACATACCACAATATAGTTCAATAAGTATACATAACATACGTAGTACAACAACGGCATCATTACATAATACTACAACATACAGTACATAACGTCTTCCTCCAATCGTCTAACTCTTATTGAAGATTGGAATATTGACATAAAATACTTAGTTAGAATATCCTGCAAACACTGGTATATCTAGTAGCAGTATATCCTGCAAACACAAAATCAAATAATGTTAATATCAACTAGCATATAGAAATTTGGATAAGAAAATTTATTAACTAGCATACAGTAATTTAGTGCAGGAACGAAGAGTGTGTTCATGAAAAAAGTTAATAATGAGCACAACAATAAGGTTAGGGAGTAAATGCATTGTTGTTGATGGTTGCTAGTGAAATCTGTTTTAAGTGGTGATTAGGTGGAAAGAGCATGTAATCGTAATTGCACACGCAACCATTTGTAAATATATATATATATATATATATATTTTTTAGAATCATGGCACCACAAAACCATACACATATTTCATGTACACGGTAAGCTTACAAGTATAATAAAAATAACCTGAATATTAAAACATGCAAACAAATTTTATTTGCATAGTGCACGATACTTCATTTGCGTCTATGTTAAATTTTGGTTTGAAATGACAAGTTAAAATAGATTCTTGCATGGAAGACAGGAATTATGATATGGCGCGATTAGCAACTAATCACAAGACAGTTAGAACTGAGCACATGGCCATGTCTTCATTTGCCTCAACAAGCAACCGGTTGCCAAGGGAATCGCTAAGCTGTTACTTGTTTAATTAGCATTTATCAGGAATATGTCTCTTCGATAACCTTATTAATGTTTCAGTGTTTGCATAAGTTAAATTATTATGGAAGTGGTGTGCAGTTAACGGTCAATGATGGTTCATAAAAAGAATATTCGTACCACTTGTTGGTACTTCTCTAAACCATGTTTTTCTTGGTAAACTTAAAAATAAAATGAAAACTAGTGTATAAGTCCTGTACTGTAGACCAGTGATGCATTGTAAAAAATACATTTAAGTTCCAAATATACTGTTAGAAGTTTGAACTTTTCATGCAATGTATTTTTAATTTACTAACATATTGTACTACCAACTAAAATATGCCAGAATTTGTGAAAATGATGTGCAGGATTTTGATTCATCTGCAACAATTTCAGATCAAATCTAACATTAACACGCTATGCTCATCTTCAAGGATTTCCACTACAAACGTATCTTATCATCATTAAGCCAAAGGTTATACACTAACTACACCATGAAGTTTTGGTGGCGTGCTTAAGATACATTAGCTAGCAGTCATAGATGTTAAATACTAATTCAATAGATCACATAAAGTTGTAGGCTCAGCAACAGAAAGTCTGGAAAAACAATTGATAGCCACTTGAGAAATACAGGTAAGAGATGGATGATACCGACCATTTAGACCTAGGTGTCTGTAGTGATGATATCGACCATTTAGACCTAGGTGTCTATAGTGATGACAAATAGTAGGGCATACATGACTCATTTATGCAGACTTATTCAAACATAAAACACTCATTTATGCAGACTTATTCAAACATAAATTTATTCCCCATTCCTAAGAAATTCACAGGAAAAACTATGTTGCAGAATAAATACAGGAGGACAAAACTGAGTATGAATAGGTTTAGGGGGAAAGAGGCAATAGATAAATACCCTTCAAGGAGTTATAAGTCTCCGTTGTTCAGCAAACAGTATCATCCCATTTGATTTCCTGAAAAAGACAGCGGAGAGCAAATTACAGGGCTGTATATGATATGCTGAAAAAGATACCATGGAATATATTATACTTCAGTTAACTGTATTGACACATTTAATTAGGAGAAATATACAAATTCAAAGGTGAAATGTGAACACATCTGGAAGGCATCATGTTCCTAGTGTTTATCTATAATATTTGATGGACATCCCTTAACAGTATTATCTATACCAAAAACGTACAGGTTTTCGCATATGAACAGTTGACTTGTTGACCATTTTGCATATTACAATCATATCATTGAGCTGTGATAATACACAAATCAGAGATTGTAGTTCAACATAGAAGCAACGATAATTTCCAAATGAAGGTGTACCACAGCATTATTTTTCAGTACAATTAATTGAACACGTCCTAATAAATTATTTCATATATGCTTTGTAAATAACATACATAATTTTCAAAGGTAAAAATGTGGTACAATCAGAAAACTGCAAAAGCTTTATTCACAGTACATTACGGAATGTCTTGACAAAATCTTGAATTTATCTGTCAATTTTGCTAATCACTTTATGAGTGACCATGCAACTATCATTTTTAATTTAGCTACTTCACTACAAAATTAGAAAGTTATCCCCTTTATATACAATAACTCGTGGCATCACAAGATGGACTATCATGATTTAGTCAATCTAGAGTAGGGAAGTAATATCAACTAGCAGTGCTAAAGGATAATATTAAATAATGTATATGAAACAGCGTTACTCCTAATGATAGTAATTGCACTTGGAAGGTTAGTCTTATAATTGTCATAGCATATATAGGTTTCCATTCAGATTGAATTAATTGGATAATAATAATGTATACCTGCTCCTGCGTCTAAAGATATCGAATCAAACTCTTTGGATGACACACATAACCACCGATTCCAATATCATCAAAGGTCATAGCAAGAGGATGATTTTGTTTGGCTGTGGGCTCATCTGGTAATAGTATGGTGTCCACAATCAACTTCTTATGTGTAGAAGGTACAGGTTTTCCATGTATTATGGATGCCGTCGAATCTCTGCATACAAAACTTGTTGCAATGACTTCTAGATCAAAGTTCAACACTTCACATTTTTGATTTTCATGAACATGCAAAATAAGCGGGTTAGCATCATCATTGTTCGACGTTCTTACAACACTTTCATGATGTGTCCCACCACTTCCTCCTTCGTTGGAAGCAACGTCTGGCATCTGTTTCACATATCCTTTTAATATGCCGACCAATGTGTTCAATGTCCCCTTCACAGTCTCCAAAGAACCCTCAACCTTCTCCATCCTTGTTTCCAATCTATTTGAGTCTTGTTTACTCCTTCTGAGTTGTTTACGTGGAATAGCAGATGCTTTAACTTGTGTCTTTGGTATTATAGTTCCAACACTTCGAGTCCGGCCCTTTTTATCTTTGCCGAACGTTTGTGACAAGATGTCTTCATCCAATGGCATATCTTGTTCCTCGTCGTCATTGATTGTTTCCCTTGCTTTTGCAATTTTACCCTAAAATATGATAATACTTGAGAAGTAAACCATGTAAACATATATGTCATAACAGTAAATGATTTTTAATTTATCATCTAAAACAATATATTGTTTAACTTACAAAGTACGAAGAATTTGAATCCGATATGGTGCCATCCCTTTTTGTATGAGTTTTCTCCCACACTTCCCGACGTATGATTTCTTTTCCTGGATTTTCAATTGCCTGCAACCGAAACATCGATTATCAAACCAACCGATTCTTATTCGAAGAGTTTATATCCTACCGATATAATCTCATTCAACGAAATGGTAGAATGCGGCGAAATAAAAAAAATTAAAACTGTACCATTTTATGTTCTACTACGGCGTGACTTGTACGACCACTGTGATGAGTATAACTGTATTGTGATCTATTTTTTTTGCCTAGCTCTCTTCTTTCGCGTGCGCCGGGTTTTGCTTCATTTTTCAAGAATCCGTCCCAATCTTCTACGCCCACTTTTGGCGGACAGTTTTTCCTTCTAGCTTCATCATTATCAAATTTGTCATAGTACCTTGTCCTCAATTCACTTTTGTATCTTCTAAATGATTCACACATTTTTTTAAAATACAACTCTTTTGTATCCGACTCTAGCTCATAAAATGTCTGTATATATTGAAGATAAAAAATACGTTAAAAAGAAAATACAAGAAAATACACAGATCATTAGTGCATGTCACTTGTAAGTTATGTAATTTTATTAGACAATACAAGTTTGTAATTTAGTTATAAGAGATAAAACTTCATGGACGTCAAAGCAAATTTTACAGCCAGTGATTTTATTTGGTTAATTAACAGAACTGAGTAACCATGCCGCCGCTCTAGTATACTGTCAATCAATGTATTAACTAATCAACTTCCCACCTATCTTCGTGTAGAACAAAAAAATGAGTTGTGCCATTTGTGCTTTTCAAAGGTTAACAGTGAAAAAAAAAAGAATGACTTACCCGCGATTCAGCCCAGACGTCATCTTTACATTTGTTTGGTACTTTATCCCAACTTTCATATGATATCGGCATATGCATTCGTACCAATTTACCAAGTTTACTGCCTATTTTCCCAGCAATATCAGAAACTGGAACACCATATGCATTTGTCTCAACTTTCTCGGGTTGTGAAGATGACGAATTCGCGACTGAATGGATCGACGTTTCTACGGCTTCTGACATTGTTGCTGCAAGTATTCAAAAATTTATACGGTTACGAATAAAAAATATAAGTGTAACTGAAGCAACAAAAGCAACTATTGGTCAACAACAATCATAGTTTAGACATGTATTAAATATGACACATAATCATTATTACCTGAAAATGAAGAAAAACCGGGTATGTCATTCCAAATTCCATATGGTAAAAGACGTATTGAAAATTGATCAATCAGATTTCATGAATTTACAATAATAATTAAATAGTGATACATGAAAAATTCTAAATTCATAATCAAAAAATTCTAAATTCATCCACATTTGAAAATCAACTCAATTAAACTAAGAAATACATCTTATATTAACATAGGCATTTGGTAAGATCTTCTAATTTTTTGTTATCTTCAAAGGCTGATTGATAGACGATAGGAAACTCAAGATCATCCACGATTGTAGTCAACCGCTTAGGTGTGTGTAAAACCACAAACCATCCGCTATTTTTTAAATCTTTTGAGTAGAACACCTGACTCGCTTCTGACGCAAGAATAAATGGCTGATCATTCATCCTATCTTTTGTCTTCAATTTCCCTAAATTAACTGTAATCAAGTTTGAAACAGGATCAATCTTGCAACCATTGACCTTGTCTTCGACTTTTACCCAATCACAATAAAAAACCGTTTGTTTGAAGTCTATATAATCCAACTCAATTATCTCCTGAATAACTCCATAATACAGTGTTTCAGCTTCTGCATAATTTTTATCTTTCCCACTAGCTCTAAATTTTGTGATTGCTCTCATACATACACCGATGTCTTGTGTTACCATCCTCTCTTCGTATTTTTTGGGGAAAATGTAAACCCATTTACTTGGTACTTCATATAACTGCACGCCTTGAACTTCGGCCCATTCACAAGGCGCCAAAGAGTTGAATCAACATCGTTTGTTTTTATCAACTAAAAAATAAAATATGTGAAAAGATTGATTAATAAGGTGCATGATACCTTTAAGTACGCGTGAAATATTAAATAAGCTTTAATATATACCTCGCCACGTAACCATATAGTAAAACTTTGACAATCTTCCACGGATGAAACCCCATTTCGAGATTGAGATTTAGTACTTTTCACGTAGATGTTATACCTCCTGCAAAAAACACATTTCAAAACATTTATATACTTACAATGGTGGAGATTCAGGAGTTATTTGTGAACTTACTTCTCCCATTCAAATCGATTATAAATAACTAGTACCTATTTAAATCGAATGATGATGAACAAAACTGAGATTAGTAAATTACCGTTCAAAAGGATACATCCACCTATATCTAACAGGATCGCATTTCAATGCTTCATCGGCTAAATGAACCATAAGGTGGATGCTGATGTTAAAAAATGCAGGTGGAAAATATTTTTCAAACATACAAATTGCTTCTACCAAACTAATCTTTGCTTTTAAAAGATGTTCTCTGTTAATCACCTTTGAGCATAAAATGTTAAAAAATAGACTTATACGGTGTATAGCATTACGTAGATCCTTATGTTGTGGATAAGAATGTTGAAGCAATACCGGAAGTAATTGCTGCATTATGATGTGGTAATCATGAGACTTCATATTTGTTAGTTCAGGAGGATTGATGTTCACATTGTTATTGAAGTTGGAAGAGAATTTGCTAGGCACTTTTAGGCTTTTCAAAATGGTGCAAAATCGTAGCCTTTCGTCTTTGCTCAAGGTGAAAGTTGCATCTGGTATGATTACTTTACTTCTTTCAGGATCTTCACTCACCCACAATTTTTGTTTTATACCCATGTTTTTCAAATCCTTACGTGCATTGATGCCGTCTTTTGACTTGTCTTTATGACCCATAATTGTGCTAATGAGATGCTCAGTGACATTCTTCTCTGTATACATAACATCAATATTATGTCGGACCAAATTTGCTTTCCAATATGGCAAATCAAAGAGGATCGATCTTCTATACCACGCAGGAACATTCTCAACTTCGTCTTCATCGGTTTTCTTTTTTCGTTTTCGACCGATTTCTAATTTGTCTTTACCAACTTTCATCTTGATATTAGCTACCTTCTGTTCAACTTGATAACCAGTCAATGGCCGTGGAGGACGACGATATTCTTGTTTGTTATCAAAGTTTGTTTTTTCATCTCGAAACTTATGTTTGAAAGGAAGAAATCTTCGATGTCCCATGTAACACATCTTCTTACTTGCACGAAGATAGTAAGAACAAGTGTCTTCCCCACAAGTAGGACATGCAAAATAGCCATGAGTTGTGCATCCTGATAAAGTCCCAAGTGCAGGATGATCATGAATTGCCCACAACAACCTAGCTCTCAATGTAAACTCAGAATTATTAAATGAGTCAAATGCAGCGACTCCTTCCCATAACAGTTGTAACTCGTCTATTAACGGTTGCAAATAAACATCAATATCCTTTCCTGGTTGTTTTGGTCCAGAAATCAACAATGTCAACATTGAAAACTCTCTTTTCATGCACATGGATGGAGGAAGATTATACGGTACTAAAACTACTGGCCAACAACTATAACGGTTACTTAGAGATGCATGTGGATTGAAACCATCCGTTGCTAATCCAAGCGTGACATTTCGTGATTCAATAGCAAATGTTTTGTCAAAAGAATCTGCAGCTCGCCATTGAGAAGTATCACATGGGTGACGCATTACGTCTGAATTAGACTTGGCACGACCATGCCAAGTCATAGCATCTGATATCCATGGTATAGTATACAACCTCCTCAGCCTAGGAATTAGAGGGAAATGTCTCAACGTCTTTTGAGGTACTTTTGCAGCTCTTTTCTCTTCGTTGAATGTTGTTTTATATCTTGATTGTTTGCAAACTGGACAAAAAACTCTATTTGCATCATCCTTCCAATACAAAATGCAGTCATTAATGCACGCATCATAAGTTTTATAATCCATACCAACTTGCTTAATCATCTTCTTCATCTCGTGATACTTTGTTGGTAGTGTGTTATCTTCAGGAAGTAATTCTTTTATGAATTCTAGGAGTGCAGTCACACCATTGTCGGAAAAGCCATACTGGGTTTTCAAGTTATTCAGCTTGACGACGAAATACAATTTTGTTATCCCTTTTGGACATGAAGGATACAATGGCTCTTTTGCATTATCAAACAGTGATTTATACTTCTTGCTTTGATTGGCCTGCCAATCAACATCAACCGTAGGCGAATCCCTAATATTATCAGGCAATAAAGTTGTAGGTTGCAATTGATGAAATCTATCAGCATCATTGACCAGATCTTCCATCCTAGGATGTTCAGAGTCATCGGTACTTATGGCTTGACTAACAGGTTGTTTTTGGTTCATTGTTGATTCTTCTCCATGAAAATGCCAAATAGTATATGATTGGACAATTCCCCATCTAAGCAGATGAAAATGAATTTCATCTAATTTAATTTTCATTTTCATATTTTTGCACTGTGTGCAAGGACAAGAATAGATTTCCTTATTGCCACCATTTTCTACAACAAAATCAATAAACTTCTGCACTCCTTCCATATATCGTGGGGTTCTTTGATTGGCTTCTTTCATCCACTCTTTATCTATACCTGAAGACATATTGATCTGCCAACAGAAATATATACAACATTTTAGTAAAAAAAACCTTAAACCTGACATAAAACACATTTAAAGAAAAAAATTAATTACACTGTGCGCTTGCGGTATTTTTTAATTCATCCAACTTATAACCGGGGTTTACTGAACTTTTTATTCCTATATAACATCCAACTTATAACCGGTATTTTTTAATTCAATACAAACTCAACTGCAATTTCTGTTTACATTTCTTCCTATATAACATCCACTGCTTCACACACTTGTATCACTCCTCTTCCTCTGTCCAACATCTACTCCATACCACTTCACATACAACAAACAACCAACTTCACATACAACAGTCACATTACCCTACATTCACATTACACTTAGCAGCAACTAACACCACTTCACAACTTCACTGCTCCACCTCTAACAACACATAACCATCCTAACTCCTTCACATACACATTCACATTCACAACCCCTACATTCACTTAACTCATCTTCTTCCATCAACACTCCTCCATCCTTTGCCAATTCAAACTTCTCCAACCTACCACTTCAATCCAGCACTGAACAGCCATCAACTTCCCTGCCCTGAAATCTCATTACAAAACTGCATACAACCTACCTTCGACTATCCTTCTTTAACCAACTTACCATCACCCCTACCAGAACAATCCCACAAACCTGAACACTACCTTCCCATCAGAATCTCCTTGCTGCCTCCCGTCCAACTCCACAAACCCACATTTATAACATACTCCCGTACAAAGGTGCCACACACTCCTCGGCCACTATCCATACATTCTCGTACATCACTTACTGCCACTACCCTGAATCACCACATCAAAAACCACGATTCATACAACACCAACCCCACCACACTTCTGTGCAACCCCTGACATAAACAACTTCACTACTCAACCATACCTGTCATCATTCTCATCACCCTGTCATTGCTCCAATCACCCACTTCTACATCATCATACACACAACCCATCCCCTGACATTCACTGCCTACATCTCTGCCACAACATACCAACTTACTGCACTGGTATTTCATCATCGACAACAGCCCCTACTACCCCATCATTAACAACAGTGCACTTCCTTTACAACTTACTGCCATAACTCACCAATACAACTGCAAACACACCACCTATCTCCTCTGCTCTGTGCATCTCTCTGGCTAACAAACATCCACAAACTATCATACCACAAACTGCCATTACACTGTCATCCTCAAACCCAGAAACTTGCCTCAATACTGCTCTGTTGCCACAGTTCATCACAACACTGCTCTGTTGCCTTCAAACCTCACTGGCCACATAATTACTTCTCCCAAACAATCATACAACCACTGCCTTGCCCCCTAACCACAGTGCCATACCACAACTTCAATTCCCTGCATAACTTCAATTCCCACCATATCACACTCCATACTTCTCTGCCTCTCTCCATTTTTTTACATCACAGTTCTATGCAACTGTGTACCATACATAATAATGAACGATTAAGAGGAGTAACCTATGTTGTTTAACATCTAAAAGTACTCAGTAGTACATGTTTTTAACAGTATAACAGTTTATTCACTGCATAACCAGTCGAAGTATAATGCTAGTGGTATATAACACTTATGTGTGATCGTAAGTAATAACATAGAACATATAATTGAATAATTTCCAGAGGTATTATCTGGTTTTAATATTTAGAAATTTTTACCTGTATATTTTTGTAACAATATCATTGTACAATCCTTGGAAAACAAGTTTTAGAATAATGCTAGTTTTATTACCACTAGTACAATAGAAAGTAATAGTATTGGACATACCATCATAGAATTTATTGAGGTATTACATGTTTTAAAAATTTATAAATACTCAACTATACATGTTTTTTTAAGAATTCCACAGTGTAGACATTGAACAACAAGTTTTTGCATAATGCTATTTGTATATAGCATTTCACCCACAGAGCTTGGCCATAACGAAATAACATCTAGCAGAGGCATAACTTCAGTCGAATTAAGATTAGCAGTAGGGTTTGGCATTAATTCTCCTTGGGTATGCTAATATTCAAGATAATAAAGAACTTCAAATAAAAAAGAATCAAAATGTAGTCTAATAGGGAGCTTGGGTTCTTAGCAATGTCCACTTTTCTTTGTCTATTTGCTTCTTCCAGTTCAAACAGACAGAAGTACTCATAATTCATGATGGCAAACAATAGTTGTACAATATATTAGGATGGAAGTAAACTATTAAACAAATTATTACTTCACACCTAATTGTTAACAACTGCAGTAATGTGATATCTGCCTTAATTAAACATAAATGTTACTAACAGTAATGTGTTGGAAAAACCCTAATCACCGCAACCCGAACTTCAATATTTAAGGCATGAATTAGCATTTTGATTAGAAAAATCATAGAATAAAGATGGTTTCAAGTAATTTTCGGAGCAATAGAAAAATCATAGTAAAGTTATTAGTCCCTAATATGAACATTGTACACTAGCTTATTATCCAATATTATGCATCTGCTCCTTGACAAGCTTGGTTTGTTTATGTGATGAAATTATCATCTATCTTCCACCAAGATCTTGTTACGTCTTAGCTCGGTTTACTTTTCTAGATTGGTTTATGTACACAATTCCGAAGATAAACAAGCTACAAAACTTCATACAACAATATCAAAATCTGTTGGTTATACTAACAAATGAAAAGTGGATCTTTAACATGATAATATGTCGTTCTCCTCATAGTACATCGACAACCGAGAAGTTTCAAAGTAAAATTATGCAATATCAGTTGACCATAGTTTACACTCTATACAGAATAGACTTTGTGCAAAAGTGGAAAAGCTTACAGCTTCGATCCAATGCTGAAAAGCCAATTTCAAGGCTTTAGAATCTTTTGATAACCCCCGTCCAACCTGCAATTCAATAATCAATCATATCTTATCACTAGTAGATACTCAAAGATACAGTGACATGAATAGTGAAGGAAGAAATATTACAACCTTGGAAGCATTCAAACTAACTCGGTTCCATCTAGAAATAGCAGATTCAGGTTTAGCATAATCAAAAAAAGAAATAGTACTCTGATTCAACCGCGCAAAATCCAGCGCTTGCCACCTGATAATGTCACAAACACAAAACCCTAAGAAATCAAAAGCGTCATTGTCCCAATTTTTTTTAAAAAAAAGGACGAAAATTGAAAATTAAACCAAAGCTCTTCGGCAATGATAGCGGAATCAGCTAATCTGCGCCTGGTCCTAATTAACACAAAACCAACGAAAACAAAGCGAAGACGGACCTACAGGAGAGCGAAGAGCTTCCAAGTCGATTGAGAAGATGTGAGCACGAGGCGGTAGATTTGAACGAAGAAGCACGTAGGGCGTAGCTTTTGCTAAGATTGAGAAGATGGATCTGGATCTTAGCACGTAGGGTGTAGCTTTTGCTAAGATTGAGAAGAAGCACGTAGGCGGTAGATTTGAACGAAGAAGCACGTAGGGCATAGGCGAAGAGCTTCCAAGTCGATTGAGAAGATGGATCTGGATCTATCCCTTTTTTTATCGAAGTGAATTATGATAGAATAGGGCGTAGCTAGTTGGGAACGGGGGTATGGAAGGCTGTACTAAAATGTAGTACGCATAAGAGCCGTTCCAAAATTTAGAACGGCTATGAGCCGTATTATAAGGTTATGCAACGGACTTTAACCGTTGCTTAATAGCAACGGCTAAGAGCCGTTGCAAATTTTCCGCCTTTGGGGGTTGCGAAATGGCTGGTATGGTGTAGTGCTTCTAGGCCTATTTCTTAGTTCAAGATCCCTCTTACTAACTGAAATAAAAGAATTAGTAGATTTGTTCCGCCCAAAATGGGCTGGGGTTATGAACTTATAATCATGGAATCGACTCGATCATCAGATTATAAGTTCATTCCATACCGGACCAGACCGGAATAGGGTTATGTACATTCTTATTATGAGAAGGGGTCATTTGAGCGTATGTAAATAGATACTATGTTTCCATATGGATCCCTACATCGTTACATTCTATTTAGGATTAGGAATAGGCGTAATCGGACCTGCTTTTGACATATCTATCGTTATTTGGGTACCATATTCACTTCTTTGGGCTTCTATTGAATCGAGAAATAGGTTTGATTGTACATCTTTTTGATATATAGGGTATCCTATGGATAATTCAAATCGAAGCAATTTGATGTCTGACTCGGGCCTATATGACATGACCGATCGATAGAAATACCCCAACACTCCATCCACCTTTGTCCATATATTCCATATATCACACTAGATAGATATCATATTCATGGAATACGATTCACTTTCAAGATGCCTTGATGGTGAAATGGTAGACACGCGAGACTCAAAATCTCGTGCTAAATAGCATGGAGGTTCGAGTCCTCTTCAAGGCATAATATTGAGAATGCTCATTGAATGAGCAATTCAATAACATATTTCGGATCTAATCAATATTGATATACCGAGTATCTTATCTGTTGATACGAAGTATTCCGGCGATCCCCACGATCCGAGTCTGAGCTATTGGAATTGGAACAGGTTCGGCAGCAGATCACGAAATCTTGGTGATCTTCTGTATCTAATGAATGAGGAGTCCGTTTGGAAATCGTCCGCCCCGCACCACCCCCCGAGTATATGATTCAACAGGAATCACACAGGGGTAGATTGATAGAAACCTCTAGTAAAATACCCACCAGTACCCGTAACCCAGCAGATAAAGTACATTACATAGTACATTTTAGGGATTGGTGACTTACCCATTCAGTGACTTTGGCACTGGACGTTCCCAAAATGGGTACTATCGGGTCGGGTGAATTAGAGAATAGACAGACGCCTGTTGGCATTCCAGCTTTCCTTCTCTTTTCAGGGCCTATCCGAAAGAGAATCCAGTACCTCTTGGTCGTGAATAGGACGAACCACCTCCATGGATATCTTTGCTTCGGAATAAAACAATTAGAATTAGGCTTGGTCAACCGGAATATGTATTATCCATATGGGAGATCTTCCAATTGAGAAGATCCATCGACCTTAGACGAAGAGAAAGGTCTATCTATTTTCTTTAGTTATTCAGTTAAACCAATGATTCGTTATTGGAGCAGATAGCAACAATCGTTTCATCGGACATGCGTATTTTTTCTTTTCCGACGGATTTCCATGGTTTCATTAATGGAAATTCTTTGATGTAGTGAGTAATAGGCTCTGGTTGTTCACCGTTTAAGAATTCTTGTTTAGGCAGTTCATATCATCCATACATAGTGTTTTGATCTAAGATTTCAATTCTTCCATGCTTCAGCAGTAGCATATTGCTCCATGGAGCTAAGGTCCAAAATATGGAATAAACAAGTGTTTCCACGACTCTACCACCTGGCCAATTCTGTTCCACTTAATCCCCTTTTCATGGCCACATATCTTTACGGCTAAGGAATGGGAAATCTTTCCCTTGTTACATGAATCAAATATTTCATTTCATCCGGGAAAAGCCATCTCTTTCTCCACAATGTCTTTGCCATTTGATCCAATAGCGTTCCGTTAGATAGGAAGAGATTTGATAAATACTGATAACTCTCGGATGGAGTATTAGAACGGAAAGATCCATTAGATAATGAACTATTGGTTTTAAGCCATCTCTGGCGATGAATCAACAATTCGAAGTGCTTTTCTTGCGTATTCTTGATGAACCAGTGTCTAGATATAGATGTAGAAGAATTTGTTTGGGAAGTAATAAGCCCCTTTGACATCTCTTCATCTGCAAAGAATTCTCGACGCGAAAACACAGTGACAAAGGGTTGATCTTTCTCACAAAGAAAAAGGGAAGTGATGGAGTTGCAAAGGTACGGAAGGTTAATAAAGTAAAAGGGAAGTGATTTGGACAAAAAGGGAAGTTGCAAGAGCTAGTTTAAAAAAGGAAAGATCCATCGACCTTAGACAAAGAATTCTCGACGCGAAATTCATAGATGTGGATCTCGGACCTATGAATGGGGGTATTCCCGATACTCACAAAGAAAAAGGGAAGTGATTTGGACAAAAAGGGAAGTTTAATAAAGTAAGTCAGGTTCTTTCTCCCACGGGTTGTCTTTTAAGCCAGTAGTAAGTAAGCCTATGAGCCTTGGAGGAGTAGGGAAGGTGATTCAAACCTAGCCCTGCGCTGACGAATAAGCTCAGTGCCCTCAAACCCTGCGGATAGAGCTATAATAAGTTTCTTACTCCCAAGTGCTAGTTTTGTAGCAAGAGCTAGTCATTCCCACGTGCTATCAAGTAAGGCGAGAAGGTCCCAGAAGTTGCAAAGGTACGGAAGGTTCTTTGTTGCTATCAGTCAGGAAGGGAAAGCAAGGTGCTTGTCAGTCTACCCTTTTTAGATTAGAGCGAGAGGAAGTTCATCTAGTAAATTCTGTTGCATTTTCTGGAGCAGAAAGACAGGCAGGAAGTCGCATTTAATGGCATCCGAATCATTCACCAATAAATTCTCAATACAATAACAATAAGAGTAGGGGAGTTGGAGAAGATTGAAAGGCCAAGCAATGCACTATGAAGAAAGAGACGATGATGGCGATGTTGACGTTGATGGAGTTGCCGTAACGATTATAACTGATTCAATTCAATTCAATTCAATAAGTAAAGAAAGATTCGTTTGGCCTAAACGCACATGACTAGTTTAATCCCAGTAGTGGCGGTGGGCTGGGGAGTCTCAACGTCCATTTCTTTTTCTTCTTTGGAACTTTGCACTGAAACTTGGTTTGGAAATTTAGGATTCTCCATAGTTACCTAAAAGTGGGAGAGTCAAATTGGGAATTTGGAAAGAAAGATTGGGTCATTCCATTAACTACTCCATTCGGGCGGGGAGATTTCCTTCAGCGAGAAAGCAGATTTCCTACATAATATGCCAAGTAATGGAATTTTTTATCTTTCGATCTTGCCAGATAGACTATCTTATTTCTTAGGAGTGAAGCGCGTTGTTCATCAATCAAATCATGACTTTTGCAGCTATATGAAATGCAAACTTGGAGCTTTTTTCATGTCACGAAAAATCATGAATTGACTATAATAGGTCATTTTGAAATATCCCTAAAAACCATCTAAATCATGCCAAAAATCCTGGAAAACTGTAATGAATTTCTCTTTTCTTTCTTTCGCTAGCGTTATGCTTAACACAATAAAGTCAAAGTTGAGAGAACCTATTATGCCTAAATAATATACTGGACCCTTTCTCTTGTGCTTGAATGAACCTAACTTTCTTTCGAGCTTATTGTCGGCACTGCTTTAACCTGCCTGCCGCTAGCTATCGCTTCTAAGAGTTGTAAACAACCATAGCGGCTTAGCTTCGTCTCTGCATGAAATATATGTCTGAGTACGGACGGAATACAAATATGAACTAGTGTCAACTGCCACTAGCATGCCATGAGTAGGTCGAATGGTGGACTGGGATTGGGCTAACCAGAACTAGTTGTTGCTGTTCCATCCGCGGCTAGTAAGCTTGAACGAATAATGCATATATCCCCTTGTCGTTCTGTTGTTACCGTCTTTGCCGTTAAACCTTGAAGTGAAGCGGAACCTGGAGCAAGTCAGGTAACCAAGAGCAGCACTAGATTGAAACTCGGGAGGATCCAGAAGCAACAATCTCTCTTATTCTGTCCGAATGCTGATCCTGGGGAGGAAGCATTGGGAAGACGAGTGACTTTCATGGAGTGAACCAGGACCGTTTCGTTATTACAACCTTCTTTCTTTATGTCAAAGACAAGAAGCTACGCGATAATTCTCATTAGATCTCGGTTGTTCTTAACAGCGATGGCTATTCATTGTTGTCTTCGGGTAGCACCACCAGATCTTCAACAAGGTGTCAATTCTCGTATTCCGTATGTACATGTTCCTGCGGCTCGGATGAGTATAGTAGTTTATATCGCAACGGCTATAAACAGTTTCTTTTTCCCATTAACAAAACATCCCCTTTTTCTTCGCTCCTCCGGAACCGGTACAGAAATTGGTGCTTTTTCTACTTTGTTTACCTTAGTGACTGGTGGGTTTCGGGGAAGGCCTATGTGGGGTACCTTTCAGGTATGGGATGCTCGTTTCACTTCTGTATTCATCTTGTTCCTTATTTACCTGGGTGCACTGTGTTTTCAAAAGCTTCCTGTCGAACCGGCTCCTATTTCAATCCGTGTTGGACCGATCGATATACCAATAATTAAGTATCCAGTCAACTGGTGGAATACATCGCATCAACCTGGGAGCATTAGCCGATCTGGTACATCCATACATGTTTCTATGCTCATTCCAATCTTGTCCAACTTTGCTAACTCCCCCTTCTCCACCCGTATATTGTTCGTTTTTGAAACACGTCTTCTTCTTCTATCTTTTCTCGAATCTCCCTTAACGGAGGAAATAGAAGCTCGAGAAGGAATACCAAAAAAACCTAGTTCACTCGCCATGGCTGAATGGAGAAAGCGATCCGCCACAGGTGAACAAGTGGGGAATTTGCAGGTTCGAATCCTGTTGGATGCTGAGTGGTAGCCTGAAGCTCAATTGCTGCCTCCCGAATGTTTATACCAGGCCGGTTGCCCCTAATATATGGGGTTTATACAAGGCCTTCGCTATCCCGAGGAGTTAGAAAACATAGTACTCTGCTCGCTGTACAAGAACAACTTCCAAGAACAACGCTACATCACAACAGTTTCTACTAGCAAAGTGATAGCATCCAATAGTGATCATGTTGATTGGTCTGCGGTACCAGAAGAAAGTTGTGGTTGAGTTTTCTGTCAAGTGAGTGAATGTTGTCTTTCTGGCCAGTATAAACCCAGCCTCATGTGCAATCTGCCTTTCTTATTAAAGCAAAAGACCTAACGTATCAAATGAATGGCTTAACTCATGCGAACAAGTCCCAGCACTCCCAAGTTTCCTGGTTACTAGACGAAGATCAGTTCGGTTGCTTTCCTCTTGCGTCCTTTCCCCCGTTGTGGATCGGTCCAATCCCTGGATTGATGGGGCAGGCTTACTTATCGGCACCGCCTATTATATCTATTATATATAGGGAAAGAATGAAGAAAGAGTGTTCCGAAAGCAGTATATTAATTGGGGATCGAGCTAATGAGAAGAATTCCCCGTTATATTAATTGTAGACTACTCTTAAAAGAAAGGAAGTCGGCTCTCACTCAGCTACGGATACTTCTCTTTCGTGAAGAGCCTACCCTGAATAAGGTACTGTAGGCCTGGGAAGTTTGGATAGCTGCTTCCCATAGAACGAGCATTTGCTTCGCTACCCTAGTAGCGAACAACCATAAACCATAGAATTAATATACTGGGGTAATCTTTCTCTCTACGTCTACTCGCTCAACCAGCTGTTCATCATATCCAAATAGGGAGTAGGTGCGGAGCGAATGGAGAAGAGACCAACTTGGTATTCAAAAGAGATTGAAAATACATAGCATAGCTAAGTTTGATTATGTGCTCTAGTTTCCAATCGAGATGAACTTGCATCTGATGATCTAAGCCTTCCTCCTTGTCGATGATTATGGATCGCTCCTGCCCTCTATCTCGAGGTATGCTCTCTTCCACTTACTTGGATCGCTCCTTCTTTGAGGCAGCGGAAATCCCGGTGTCAGAGCAGCTAGTCGTACTCGTGGGTCTCCAGACTAGACCTCCAACCCAGACTCAGCTACCTAGGGCATCAGCACCTATCATAGATTTCGCCCTGCTACACTACAGCGTGGTGGGAAGATGGAGTCAATCTCAAAGGAAGGCCGCACGTTTGTAGGAACATCACAATGATACGAAAGATCAGAGTTGAGTTAGATACTCAATTGAGCTAGCGGAGAGGTGGCGAAGCCGGCCAATCCGTTCTTGTAGTTTACTTTACCTTACTCGCTCTCTAAGACCAACAACGGAGCATTGCGAGTTAGCTATTGGGAAGTAGGGTCCTATGATTCACGCAAGCACCTCGGGGCCGCTTGACCCCTAAAGCTCAGATGTTTGACTTTCATTTGTTAAGCAAAGCTGTTTGCAAATAATCTATTTTGACTTCCCCATTTATTCTGGGGGAGGGGAGATTATTTAAATAAGACTATCCGCCCATGTACTCAGGCAATTCATCTCCCAGAGTAAGGGATTGTCCTATGAGACGGAGAAGCTATCTATCCTGGGTGCTATGAGTTGGGAAGGACGGAGGAGTGTAACGACTCTATCCTGAGTCCTACTGATTCGGAACAGACATAGGCCAATGTTTAAACTGGGCGCCAGAGAACCTCTCTTTCAAGTGAGAGGAGCCTCCCCTATTTACCGGGGCGTGGAACAACGGGCGCCAGAGTATAAACATTGGGCGTAGCTAGTTTCAACTGTTCACGAACCGGAGGTAGCGTAGCTGATATTTGAGTGTTAAAGCCAGTATCTTAATTGGCCAGTATAAACATTGGGAAACGATCTTTCAAGTGACCTATTGGAACAGGAAAGACTAAACGAGCGTAGCGATAAGAGTGGAAACTGTTCAGTCACCGCCAGTATATTAATTGTGAGGCCAAGTATATTAATCCGGGCGAGGCCCCGTATTATGCAGAGACAAGAGACCGCACCTTTCCCTCGAAAAAAGACTTGGCCACCTCGCCTAGCTCCACGAGTATCAAGTTTCCTGGGGATGATGGGACAAGGCCCTAGTTTTCCAGGGTTTGGGAGATATCGATTGCGGTAACGGAGGCTCGTGATCCTATTTGCTCTTGCAAGTGCTGCATCCGAATCGAATGGGAATTCATTCTCGACTTTCGACTTCCTTTGGTGCCGACCTTTCCAATGTTTATACTGGACTTGGTATCCCAGTATACTTAGGCCAATTAATATACTGGTAATTAAGATACTAGGGTCTGTAGACCAAAGTCGCTTCGCTACCTTCCTTCCCCCTAGTTTAGAAACGATAATAGACCGGCCTTCCCGCTCCACATCGTTTTATTACTTGTTAGACCATTCCCCCTGTGCACCTTACCTATAAGACGGAGAAAAGGAAGGAGACGAGTGAATGCAGTCAGTTATGGGAAATTCCACGGTCCTTTGAGGCTGTTGTGAATCAAAGACTAGTTGTCATAAGACTTACCGCTGGTACGGATTCTGGTACTCTTTCCCTGCCCGATCCATTAGTTCAACTACTGAGATCCGAAATTAATATACTGGTCATGAGGTGCCCACTGGACGTGCAATCTTAGAGTCTGTATCATTTTGAGTCCAAATCGCAAGCACCTGTAGGTTTTTGGGTGAGGCGCCAGTATAAACATTAGGGAGATGACTAGTAAAATTCATTGTGTAATCTTCGATCTGACGCTGAAAATGTTTTAGATAAGCGGCGGCATTCGCACGGTCTATGGGAGACGAACGAGAATGAGAAAGAATACGTTTATTACGTTTATAATCCTTTAAATTAAGCTTCAAGAATACCATTATACTTTTGTTATATCCAGAAACAAGGGATTCTGGTACTTGACCAACCGTACTCATTTTGAGTAAACACTATCCCAGAATAGAGGAAGCTCCTTCTCTAAAAAAACTCTGGTCTATGATTGGTTTCGGGGATAATTGACTGATTGGTATTGAATCATTAGATGATGACTTCTCATCAGAGGAAGAAGACAAATAAGCATAAGCATGACTACTATAAGATCTATTATGTTTAGGGGTAGAAGACTTTCTAGCTGGTGCTAATTTTCTCTCACGGACCATAAGATAGTGATTGATTCGATGAGTCATCTGATGAGTGATTACAAACACCACCATCCTCTTCTGATGATGAATCACCGGCCGCCAGCATTTGACTTTGATAAGCTTTTGAGGATGAAACATACAATGCACCACAGCGATCACAGAAATGAATGTCTTCAGAAAAACCACCCACTATTATCATCTCCATTATATATTCTCTTGCAAATTTGAAACTGGAATGGAGGGTTCCAAATTTCACCCATTCCAGGCCATAACTAAGACAACTCATACAATAAGGCTCAGGTAGTGACAGATTACTTGATCTGAACAAGACTGGCCTATTACCCTCATCACTGGATGAATAAACCCTGATTAACCTATCACTTGGGGGATGTGTATCCTTTGAGATACGACACTCCTGCATCAGTTTCTTATCAGCATCCTTGCGAACAAATAGTGATTGACATAGATAACAGGAAGCATATCTATTACTACCATTTTTGATCAAGTCAATTAGATAAAACTCACAAAATGGATGCCGAGGATGGATGTCTGCTATATGCTTCCAATCAGGGCTATTGGACCAATGACAATTACAACCGTGTCTTAGAAAATTCAAATATCAAAAGTCTCAAATGAACAACTTCATTCACAGCTCTTTGGAAGCGCGATTAAGTCTCAGACGCCTCAAGATAAACAACGACCAGCCTATCTTTAAACAACGACCAACCTATCTTTTTGTATAGGACGAGAGCCATGTCCCTAGCCTTTAGACGAATCAAGGATGACCTCTCTGAGGCACCTGTGCTAATGCCCGGAAGAACCACTACGGCTATACATATCAGCGGAACATTCTTATCGCAGAAGAACGGAGTAGGAGTGCTTTCCGGAAGTGAGACAGACGACTATTTTCATAGAGAGAGAGCACTAGACCTGACTAAACATCATCAGCGAGAAGTCACGTCTTGCTTGCTAACACAATATCTTAACTTAAGTAGTAAATGGTAACTTCACCACATCCATTCGCCTTGACCGGATCATAGCGTTAGCGGAGTCCGCAACCGATCGGCCTTCTATCTGACTTCCTTCGATACAGGATTCCGAAAGGACGGATCCTATTACTTTGGAATGGAGCGAAGGCGCACCACTTTAGTCAACTCGAAGAAGAGGAAACGGAAGCAACCTTTCCGAAAGATTACCAGGCGAGGGGCGCAAGCGGACTGCCTTAGACCAGTCCTTACTTTACCTGATTGTGTAAGAGAGTAGGTCCGTCTGGCATGGCGGGCAGGGAAGACAACTCACTTTGAGAGCCGAGCTACCAGTCACCTAAAGGGATCCCGCTTTTTGGCAATAAAAACTGGCGACTGAGGAAGCAGCCCTTATTATACCACTGACGGGCCCGTGGATTCCTACTTCCCGGGAATATTGGCTAGCCGAGATGAAGCCACCAGTATTGCGACTTCGCCAAGAAGAAGTGGACGATAGAACTAGAGTAGAGTCCGATGGTTCTTTTCGATATGGCTAGACGCCCTTCCCTCCTACTAGCGCTACTAGGCTCGGAAGCCAACTCACTTTGAGAGCTAGTCGCCTTAGTCTCTTTAGAGGAGCTAACCAGCCAGAAAGAGGTCGGAGGTTTCATTATAGGGAAAAGTTCTGGATCTTTCTTGTAGGCCCGTCGGGTTGGCAACCCAGATTAACTAAACACTCGCGTCCCTCAGGAATTTTTATTAGTTAGGTGCGACCTTGTTCTCCTTAGCAGCTAGGTGCGTAGCGAGCGGATAAAACTTCGGATGTTTTCATCGGTGCATATGAATAGGATTACCTAACTCTTGAGGTCGAAGAAAGGATTGACGGCCTGTTGATCAAGGAAAGCCAAAATGAAGTCTTACTTCTCTAGCTTGGGTTGTCTTCCCGGATCCCTGCTTCTGCTTTTGGTTGTGGATCTGCTTCTCCAGTGACGGGCGAGAGAACACAGCGAACAGTGCACATCTCGTCTTATCCACTTCTGAATCTTCAGGAAAGACTCGCTAGAAAGCAGCTTGCTAAGAGTGGCAAGGAAGAGAGAGAAATCCCCATTTTTAGGGGTCTAGAGGAAGAAGAAACCATTATGCAACAAGCCCCTGCATGTACCTATGGGATAGGGATAGGCAAGAGTTTGATTGGTTGGGGGGTGTCGTTATACGCTCTTGTCACCCTTATCCTGTCCTTGACCTATCTATTTTGCCTAACGAGCGTACAGCGTACATACGTACATAGGCTCATTCGCTGAGTTGTCAACGAAGAATGAGAGTAGTGCAATGCCACCAGTCAACAATGAGGTAAAAAATCGTTCAATGCTTCTACTATTCTCTGGTATCCACGTTGTGAACTCCGTAAGAAGTCCTATAAAAGTATATTATTCCAGATAGGATACTACACAAAGAATAGGGTCCCAGATCGTCTTCCTTCTTTGAGCAGGGGACATGTCATAGTATAAGGAATATGGGATTAGCAATTGAATCAGAATAGGCTGCATAGTTAATCCGATAGTTAACCACTGTTAGCCTTTCGGAATAGAAGGAACTCTTTGCAGGAATAATTGTCCAAATAGGAAGGTCAAGAAGTTGCAAAACAGGAACTCTGACAGGGCAAGTTCAAGCACCCCAATTAATATACTCATCAACAACTGTATTGTGTCGATGAGCCTCACGACCTAGATGCTCCATCCATTTCAATGCTGTTTTTTTCCATTTGGGTGACTAAAAGAATGAGGTCCCGTACCGTGCTACTGCCTTGACCTAGGATTCTTTTCCTCACATCGGATTCTGAACTGGAAAACAGAAGCTTGCAAGATTGCTTGGTACCCTTTGCACTGTTTGCAAGCCTTTTCCCCTTGGACAGATAGCGTTGGGAAGGAGAGAAGGAATTTCTACCAGCTCATATCTATAAAGAAAGGGCAGACTGGCATAGAGACCTTAGAAAGCACATACTGCCACTGCTTCTTTGCTTGCTTGCATGGAATGAATAGGCTTGCTGACTGGCTTACCTACTTGAACTAAAAAGCATAAAGCGAAAACCGAATGCAGTTTAGCACATCCCGATGGGAATGGAAAAGAAAGAGTGAGAGGACAGATTGGTTTACCGGTTGTGTACCCTTTTTGAGCCTTGGACAGCTATTGGAATGATACCAATTGGCACCTTCGCTACTAGTTGAATCAAAGCATTAGTATTGGTGGGCTTGAATACTGGGGCAAGAGCCCCCACTTTATGAGCCAATGTGTCCATTATAGAGAGAGGGGAGTTCTCATTAGGAGAGGAATATCCGGTGGTCTCAAAAGTAAGCGTGATAGAAAGCTAGCCCAGGTGAGATCGTATCCCTTTTGATAGAGGTTCTTAATCTCCCGGTCGTAAGGAAGAAGAAGACGAATTTTAGTCCACTGGTCTGTAGCTGTAGTAGTAAGCCTGTCATGAAGGTTCTATTAAGCAAACCAGTAAGTTAGTGATTCAAAGTATAGCCCTGGTGCTGGTGCATGAGATATTGAATTCTCAGTGAAAGCAGACTCAGAATCCTAAGTTAAGTAAGCCAGTCCCACGGCTACGAATTTCATAAATTAAGGAAAGGGCAAGCATTTGCAAATGAGAATTGACATACATGTGAGACAAGCGGCTTTGTAAGGTCTAGTTCAAGACAAAACCTGGCCTATTCTTTATTTTCCCCTATAGGATTCCGCGGATTGTTTATCCAATCGACCCTCTTGCTCCCAATTAATATACTGGGCAAGATACGCTCCTTGAAATATGGATAAGCCCGGAAATCTAATCAAGCTTGAATTGATAGACGCCATGGATGGTCTAAACTCTGGTCTTCACTTGCTTACTCTAAGATAGTGCCCTTGAATGACCCAAGGTCCCCCATCCAGGACGTGTAGATAAGACTTTTTAGCGTAGAAAGGCAATAGGAAGAACCCTATATCTAAATCTAGCATTTCAAAATCATGCTCAAACTTCGAAAGGCGCTAAGGAATACGAAGTGAGATGATTTCCGCCGAATAGAATGGATGCTTAAGTGATTGATCGATCCCCAATTAATATACTGGTCTTACTAGCTAATTAGTAGCAACTTCGGAAGAAGGAGTTGGATTAACTAGTTGGAGCTGGTTTCAGTATGCCTGGGGCCTGAAGAAGGAGTTGGATTACGGAGGAGCTTTCTTCTGTGAATGTGAATTAGGTTGGCTACTAGGTTCTCCTCTCACTTCACTACGTTCCCCGGAACTACTTGGCTCCCTGCCGGTTGCTGGGTTCTCTCCATAGTTGATTGGGGTAGTTTTAAGGCATATTTCAAATTATTCTGTTCTGTTTCTTCGCGACCCATAGTCATGATTGGGTGGGTGAGTAAGTTATACTGGCATCTCTCCCGGAAATCTCTTTGTCTACGGAAAGATCTCTTTCCCTGCGCACCTGTTCTGACCTAAGGTGCTTGCCTCGCCAAGCCTGGTGAGTTCTGGGTACGTGACTCTTGGTCTCTTTCACAGAACATGGAGAGACTCGAACATAGAGAGAGCTTCTGCTTTAGATCTCTAGTCTTTCATCTCAAGCTGTAGTAATAAGGAAGTTCTTTCCAGATGTGGGAAAGCCATGAATGCACTCGTAGGGCAAAGGAAGTCTTGCGATCAGACTCGGGAGTGGCTTTGACCTTATGGCTTTGGCCTGATAGGAAGAATTTCAATAAGTATGATTGAACACCATAGCTATTGCATGGGTGATGCAGTATATGTTCGACTGCAACGATCAGAGAAACTGCTCACTTATGATGAGCTCCCCTCTCCCTATCGGTCGAGTAAACCCCCTCTCTCTGTCTATCTGGTCTTAGGACTTGTAGGAGTCGTGGACTTATGTACCAATGTTCATCGATGACTGAAGGTATACTAGGCGCCTAGTATACCAAGTCCAGTATATTAATTGGTACGACAGAGTCAATAGTCACTCTGTCTAGGTTCTGAGTTAAGTTGAGTATAGAGTGAATCGAGAGAAAGTCAGTACACACTAAGGTGCGACTAAGCGACCGATCTCTTCTATCAATAGTCACTGGTAATCAACAATATCCAGTACGAATAGTACAGTACCGAGCTCAGGCTCAGTACTATTAGTTGAGTTTAGTTGAGTTTCGTTTAGTAGAGTTAACCGAGAGAGTTAGTACATGCAGTTAAAGCAATAGGCCAGGATATTAATTCCATTCTATTGCTGTATATTAATTGGGACTCACTACAGACCGAGTTAGCGAACTATGTTGTACTAATCTACTGATACTTCGTTGGATTCACACTTTCTTATTACTAAAGAATGCCGAGCCAGTATATTAATTTGGGCTTATGAGTCATGTGTTGCTATAGTCTTCATTCATAACCGCTTACCCGGACTGATTGTTCACTGACTAGTTCTTTCCTTTCTATTTTGTTGCGGTCGGTCGATCGAACAAACAGAGGTTGGAGGGATATGGACTCGTCGTGCGAAAGAGGCTAGGGTGGTCATCCATAAGTGCTCCTTATCCGACAACTGGGGTTATAGAAGGCGCAGCCCGAACACCTACGCACATCTCTAAAACCCTAGATGCATCGGCATCCTCCGAAGATGATCTGTATCCCGAGAAAGAGTTAGCATAGTAGACAGGTAGACTATGACTGGCTTAATGATTTACCTCCCTATCGGTCTAAGAAGCGTACGTCCCCTCCCTAGCCTTCCTTCTGAGCTAGGATCAAACTCAGATGTCGGACTATGATTGGGCCCTGTAGACTTAACACCCACCCAATATCTTTTTGACAACAGCTAATCCTGACTTGAGAATAATCATAACAAGGTAGGCGCAAGTATATATATTCATTCAGGAGTGTACCCAACAAGAATGAGAATACCGGTAAGGAAACAAAGCTCGCAAGCACCTTAGCAGCCGAGCCATTACTCCCCTGAATACTGTGGGACTGGAATAGGAATGATTATAGTTCTTCCCGGTAGACGTATCCTATTGGTCAAAGTGTAATAACCAGTGAGAAAGCCTCTGTGAACTGGTCGTAAGACCTAAGGTGCTTGCCTACTTTGGTCTACAGACCGAAGGTGCGTAGCAGTAGCCCCAGGTGAAGACTCCAGGTTTGTTAGACCGTTCCCCTCCATAGAGAAACTATAGAGAGCTTAGCCTCGGAGAGATGTTGATTCTTTGCTTCGACTAAACGGGAGTTGGGGGGTAATTCCAATCATCCTCATTGAGCCACATTCGATCTCCATCCGGATAAACACCAGGTCGTTGCTTTCGATCATAAGGTTGCGAAGCCAGCTTTGTTAGACCAGTGTGAACGCCAACAAGGTGCGTAGCAATTCGGATATGTATGGCGTATCGAACGTCGAACTCTCATGACTTGACGAGTAAGATAATATACCCTTGGCTTCTTGTTGCTATAGTCTACATTCCAAAACATTAGAACAACAATCTGTCCATAGTTTATCCCCATATATTAATTAAGGTGGAGGTTTGTTGTTCGCTAACGCACCTGTCTTACCAGTTTTCTTTCTCTGATTACTTAAATGTTTTTACTGGACTTGGTATCCCAGTATACGCTACGCACCTCCCATTTCTCTTCCCGAGTTGTATACTGGATCGGTCCCCGCTCACTTCGCTCGCCTAGTCTTTCTCCGCTTCCTGTCCAAGACAGGAAGGAAAGGAGTATAACGAGGGAACAATAATACCGGTAAGGAAGGCCGGCTAGATCGGTAATAGCAATAACCAATAGTATTACTCAAACCCAGTATAAACATTCGGCTTGTAATATAATGCGTCGAAGACCCCATCCTTAGATTGTTTGTCTTGCCGGGGCGCTACGCACCTGACATCCTTCATGGATAGCTGAGTCTCCTCATAAGTGACTTCCGTCCCGCCCAATTAATATACTGGGCATTGGGATTTCATTCTGGGGATTTTGAAAGTTGTTGACCTTCTTGCCCATCTGATTGAATGCATTGCGGCTTGTATCACCACCCCCAAGTTCTCGGTCTCCATCAATGGGGGGCTTGACGGCTATTTAGGGATCCACTTTCTCCCTATCTGTTTGTTCTTGCTATGGAATTTCCAGGATCCTTGTCAAAGCTTCTAGTAATGGAAGGCCACCCGAGATGTGCTAAGCTGGATTTGACTCACCTTTGTTTTGCTGATGATCTCCTGTTATTCTGCCAAGGCAATCAAATCAGCCTCTGTCATTAAGTTTTTATTCCTTTTCTGCTCTCTCAGGGTTGATGGCAAATCCTGACAAAAACGAATTTCTCAGTGCTGGGGCTAAGCACAATGTTGAGAACCGGCTTCAGGGACCTTGCCCATCAAGTTTCTTGGAGTGCCCCTTATTTCTACTAGACTCACAGCCAGAGCCGGGCTATTAGATGGCCTCTCATTGAGAAGATTACCAACAGGGTTGAGGACTAGCAAACGGCTTTCCTATGCGGGTAGACTTCAGCTCATCAGATCAGTGTTGTTCAGTATTCAGGTCTATTGGAGTAGCATTTTCATTTTGCCGAAGGAAGTGTGCAAGGTTATTGACCAGATCCTCAGATCTTTCCTCTGGCATGGTGCAGTTGGGATCTCTAAGGCTGCGTGGCTTGGAACGTGGTCTGCCGAGGAAGGAGGGCTTCTTAGACTCTAACCTTCTATAGAACAGCGCTTAGAAGAACAGCGGATAGCGAAACACTGCTAGTATCCGCTGCAACCGAGAGCTAGGAGTTCTTTGACAACCGAGAGTATTGAATGGCTTACCGATAACTGTTTCTCAAACGAGCTAGGTCATGAGCAAAAGAGGAGTCATTGCAAAGGAAAGGGGCCGTTGAACTGGGGACTGCCTTCTTCTAAGAGGCTAGATGGAACGAGAAAGATTCGCTTTCAGCACCTAAGTATATTGGGGTTTTGGAGTTCGCCCATTCTCTTGTGAATGAAGCCGGTGCTCATTGTTCTCATAGTAAGAAGAGTCAACCAGGAAAAGTCCCATTAGGAAGTGCAAGGGGCACAGCAGATGACTTCCTTAGTCTAGTTCCGTGCTGTTCTCATTAAAAAGAAGAATTGCAGAAAGAGCGGTTAAGCTCCGTCAAAACCAAGGGCTGCTTCTAGTGCCACTGGAAGGGCACCTTTTGTTGTTGTTAATCTTGGCGCCGGGAGGGCGGTGAAGCCAGTCTTGTGGAGCACCTTCATTCCCCTAAGTATACTGGTGGTGTCCCATTTTCAATTTCATAGCTATATGCTTGCTTTTCACAGGCAAGTCGGCCTGGTTAATACTTGCCTTTGCTAGAGGTGCGAAGCGTAGCACCACCTGTGAAGAGTAAGATTCCGATCTGGGGGAATAGGTTTTTCAAAGCTTTCGTGTGGTGGGTTTTGTCCCTAATGAGATGGGAAAGCAGCAAGCCAAACCCCCGTTATCTTAGGCTCTTCGGGGGGACCGTGTCATGTCAAATTCATAGCTAAGTTGACCATCTATCTGCCCTAAAAGCAAGGGAAAACGGGTTCCAGCAGTTCGGTTGAAACTCGGAATTAGGTAGTAAGTAAATACTTGGGCTTTTTCTTTCTCAATTGATTTTGAATTACATGACTGGCCTTTCATCGGGGCCAAAAGGTGTATCCGTATTTATATTTGCTTTCATTTTCGTGCTTATCCCAATTGTTGGTTCAGTTTATGCATGGCGAAAAGGAGCATTAGAATGGTCTTAACTGAATATTCAGACAACAAAAAAAAGAAAAAGGAAGGAGCGTAGCGAAACTATTGACACAGTTATTAATTTGATTGATTTTCCATCCCCCGAATTCCGTTATTTCAACTACATCGAATGATCTTTCGAATTGGTCAAGATTCTCCAGTTTATGGCCTATTCTCTATGGTACCAGTTGGAGTTGGTGTTAGCATCACTAACCGAGATTCATAGGGCTCTCGAACGAACTCGGTCTCTATCTCGCTGGCTTGTCCTAGAATCCGTGGAACCCGCGTCAGATAAGGGAGCATGCCTAGAGGAAGCGATTTCCCGGGAGAACTCTTAGGGGTGGACTGTTATCCAACCAATTCATAATCACCTGCTTTCGATTTGAATACCCCTGCTCTCTCACTGGTTTACGAGCTTGACCTTTTTACGCCTTTCTCCTTCTTGCCCGTCACTCACTTTTTTGAGAATTTTCAAAGTCTCTCCCGCGTAACGTAAATAGTAAGCTCAGGTGGTTCTTCTAAGAGGGACAGAGAGCTCATTTACTTGATACTTGAAAAAAGAAATTTTCAATAGAACAGCTTTCAAACAAACTGGATTGCTTTTTGAAAGACTTTCACTTGCTCTCGGGAATGGGAATAGCAGGAATGGCAGTTACTGGTACGAAGGCTAAGGGGTACTGAGATTACAGAGACAAAATGACTTGCCAAAAGACTCAAACTACAACTGCTGACCCCTTTCACCTAGATGCCCTTTTTTTCTCTCCAACCAATTGGGATCGGATTCCAAGACCGGGGGCAATACGCCTATGTTATATGGTAAGACGTTGCTCGTTTTACAGACCTTCTCGCAGCGCCTTTTATTACATCAAGTGGAATAAAGCAAGCACTTCTATGCTCTGGTTTAGAAGCCTATATAGGCAATGTAATTGTTGTTGTGTATAAGTCTAAGTTCGATTCTTCTATTGCCATTTTATCTACCCGTAATATACTAAATAACGAGAAGTACTACCGAGCGTAAAAGAGCTAACAGGCATGCAGCTAACTAGAATTCTTTTTTCAGGTACTATTTTTAAGGCTACATATAAGAAATAGACTTCCTCCCCTATAGTTTTTATATGGATACGTGGGACAACTATAATATACTTTCCTTTAGTGATTTCATACCTTCTTCCTTATTTTGATCATTTTTATCCTTCCATACTGGGGCAACTAAGAAGAGGGGGTATGCGGGCTTCTTTCGCTTGAGTTGTTTCAGTGTGCCGTCGGATTTTGAAGCTGTTCAGTAACTATCAAAGAAAATGAATGAAATAGGAATTCTTTCTCTCAAAGCCTCACAGCCTTCGTCTTATTTTATTGCACTAGCATTCCGATGCAAGAACGAAGGTGCTTGCGATTTCTATTACTCACGAGATGGCATGAGCTTGTTCGGAAGTCGGTGAATCAGGGATAATCGTCTTAAGACTGGGAATTGACAATAATAGGTCTTTAGTAAAAGCGCAATCCCAACTCTCTTATCTGGTGCACCCTAGAGCTATTGCCAGATTTCATCTCAAATCGAGCTGTAGTTCTTCTTTCCTTTCAAACCTAGCTAGGGAACAGGAGTGCACAATCACTATAGAGGGCCCAGGCCTGGAATAAGGCAGAGTCCCTCTCTCTTGCTTGTAACTACTTCCATTGGTGAACAACTAGTTCCATTGGCGAACCCTTCTTATATATAAGGCTCCGTCCCTCTGTAGAATCTTACCCTGCACCCTGAGCCACTAGTGCATTTGCTAGTTAATGATATCATCTCACTCTTGCACCAAGATTCGCATCTATCACACATAATGCATGGGAACAGCTGTTTTTTTTCACAATTAGATGGGAGGAGGAAGGTCTATAGCCGAATAACACGCCAACCACTCCGTCTGTTAGGGGAAACTCAAGTAGATATAGAACCTGCTGGAGATAGAAATCAACTAGCTCAATCAATAACATGGATCTTTCAATGAGCGAAAAGATCAATTCCAAGTTCGGTCACAAGCAGGATCAATAGTGGACTTCGCGTTGACTTCCAAATGATGCCGAGTTTGATACCACTCACTTCCCTTATGGCCATATAAATCACTTTACCGAGGTGCCTACGAGACTTAGGAGGGAGGTTCTCTACCAAGGAAGCGCCAACCAGCGCCATAGCCGTTACAAAACCAAGAATCCAAATGGAATCAATTTTACTGGCAGCCTAGGCGAACTAACGGATGCAAGGCGAGCGAAGCGAGGCGACTTCTCTACGCCAACCCTCGAGCGCGTCTTCAAGGGAGGAAATGGAATCCGAATGGATGCAACGCGCGTCTTTCACATAGCAAACTCACCCTAGTGAACTAGTGGCTTGGACTTCGTCCTTTGATTCGAGAGTTCGGGCTCCGAGTATATTAATTGGGGGCGCATAAATGGAATCGTAATTTGTAAGCAAGAATAGCAAGCAAACTAGCCTTATTAGATCATGTCCCAATCTCCAGTTAGCTCTTCTTTGTCTTTGTGGCCTGCCCAACGGGTACCCGCAAGGAACTGTCTGGTAGATAGACTGGAACAGAGTCATTGTAGTCTTCATTCTTCTCTCGTCCGGGGATCTCTAGTTCGGGGAGGGAAATCTTTCCGGATTGAAGAGAGTCACTCATTCTCCGACTCGGAATCAACCAATGTTTATACTGGCCGGATTGATGTGGAAGACGTCTGATCCAGTTTGTTACTGGTCTTCGATTCACTCGTCCGGATGTTTACTTTCCCCTGGATCTCGAGCACCTATCCAAACTATTCCAAGTAGATGGACCAACTATTTGATACCTATGGAATCGGATGCAAGCGAACTCGCGGCCGGTAGTTGGCTGCTTAGATTCCTGTGAGTGAGAGTCCTACTGATATAGGACGCTGGGCTAAGCCATTGATGCAAGGCTCTGGAACCTTCGAGGCCGGCTGGCCAATTAATATACACTGCGCCCTAAACGTCATTCACGCAAAGACTAGTTGCTCGGACTTCGCTAGTTGACTTGACGGATGTCTTTCTCTTTCGACTCGCAAGAAAGCAGGATAGATATGAAGGTCTCAACCGCGCCAACCACTTTCATCGAGGTAGCTCACTGGCATGGAACTAGTGAGGAGGCGGCGAGCGAAGGGTCGTTTCTTAATATGTGGTCTTATCCACCCCTGGTATATTATTGGACTACTTATCCCAAGGACTTGAGGGTCTTCTCCGTGTACTAATTAGCTGTACCCATGCGGATGCGGAGGCCTAGCGACCACTCTTCTTCTCAGGCAAGTATGTGGGAGCAGGGGCAGATTCAACGGATGGAACCAGGGCATAGAGTAAGCGACCTCTGATTATCCTGCAAATTAATATACTGGGCGGAGTCTTGGCAAGAGAGATTCTATTTCATGGTCCCAAAGGCAACCGAAGAGAGGGGAATTTAAGGTCTTCAACCCCAGATCCAGTAACGAGAAAAATCCCTAGATCTTATTGATCTGTATGTTTGCATAGAGGAAGGAGCGTAGCGAATGATCATGCGGATGCGTGAGGCTGAGCCTTTCATTCTAGGCTTGATCCCCGGAACCAGTTGCTGGCAGTTGACCCGGATCGCCTATTCGAGTACGTAGCGACCCAGTTGACTATTAGTGTACATATAGATATTTCTAAACGAGAAATTAATTGATGTAAACCCCCAAGTAGCTACCTTAGCTTCATGTTCGCAGCTAAGACTTTTAGTAGTGGGAAAATCACTCCATTTCTTAAATAATCTATTAGATAGGCACCTGTCTAGACAACTAGGAGAGTAATTTGACTCTTGCTTTTATCCCAGATTAGTGCTTCGTCGCTTAGTGCAGTTGTTCCCCGGAGTGAATGATAAGGTGTTGCATTGGAGCCAGGTAGGCGCCAACTTCCTTCTCTGGGCTAGCTACGTACCAGTGATGCTTATCCTGCAAAGTCAAAGGCGACCGAGATTTTTTATTCTATCCGACCCGAGAAATTCTAGCGATATAAAATAAAATGAAATCGGGCATTCATTATCTTTCATTTTTTACATGCATTGGTATGCAAGACTGGGAAAAAAAGACTTTTCTATACAATCGTAGTTCTTGTCATAAGAAAGCGCTCTTAGTTCAGTTCGGTAGAACATGGGTCTCCAAAACCCGATGTCGTAGGTTCAAATCCTACAGAGCGTGATTCTGTTCTTGTTATGTCGAATCACAAAAAAATAACTTAACAAAGTGGAATTGCAACTTGCATTTTTCCTCCTGGAACAAAAAATATGTGTACGACGCACAAAGAAAATATTTTGTTGCGAATGAACAAGATATTGAGGAATTGTCCATATGTAAGATCATCATTATGGATACAGGTCTTTTCCACAGAAAAAGGGAATCTTTTGTTACAATAGAACCAGAAGTGATGTAGATCATTCAAGAATCGAAGTCGATTTGCTTTATAAAAAGAAGATATCAATGAACTTCTATGAAATGGTTTCACGGGATTCAGCCAATTGTCTCGATCGTGGGATATCATTGAGAAATAGGAATTCGTGTTATCAAAGAATTTTCCGCAATTATTTCTAGTATGGAATGAGTCAATCATCCACTTTGGTATCTTTTTGAACAAAAATGGTAATATTGTTCCTCCATTGATCAAGAATTTCGGTCTTTGGGAAGTATCACGATCATTCAATAAGAAGGGTTTCAATTTATTCAAATGAACGATTTGAACACCTATTGATTCTAACAACTGATTGCAGGGTTGATCATTCGGACTTTTCAATTCATAGATGTGGATCTCGGACCTATGAATGGGGGTATTCCCGATACTCACAAAGAAAAAGGAAAGTGATTTGGACAAAAAAGGAAGTGACTTGGACAAAAAGAGAAGTGACTTGGACAAAAAGAAACGAAGTGACTTAGACAAATCTTGTTTGTCGATAGCCTCGGACCAATCAATCGAATATTTACTCATATACGTAATCGATCGAACACTACTTGAAAACGGTTCTTCTGTTCAGAAACGAAATGTTCTAAATGTTCCTGTAAATTCTTGCTCCCATTGGACCATTTGTATCTATATGCATCAGGATCCCGATTCATGGATCTCTCGGTTCGAGAAATAAGAGGATCAAACCATTTCTTCCGAGTCTCTTTCAAATTCAATAAATGTTGATTGATCGTATATTTCATTATAGTTATATGATTCAGAGTATCATTTCCTATTTGATCCCTTTGAATTCCATATTCGAAGTTGCGATTGGATCTATTCATTAAAAAGAATCGATTCGATACATTTCTTATGTACCGATAAATGCTATATTGGATTTGAATCAGATTTCGGATCAATCTATATTGATTGACTGCCTCCATGATGTTGTTGCTAGCAAATACCGCTGTTTTTCGTTTTGGATCTTCCAAATCATTCCCGCAGTGGATCCGAACCAATTTTTTTTGATCCTTTGATAAAAAGATTCATTCTCCTCATAAAAAAGAGGAGGTAGAACCAATAAAGATTTCTTTTTCGATTCATCTCTGGAGTTGAATACCTCATTCAAGAATTTTTTTGATCCAACCCGTAGGAATCAATAGAAAAGGCAAATCCCCTATGATACATCATACACCAGATCCGGCTCGGTTATTGATAGAGTGAATAGATCTGCCATTTCTTGAAATCTCTCTTTTGATTCAAAATCATGGTGTAACGTGTATCCCCCTTTGTTCCGGTTATGGAATAGATGAAATAAATCCAAAAATGGATTTTTTTTTCAAGAATGAAATCTTATTGGAACTGTCCATATCTGGTTCATCCTTCGGAACCATATCACATCCCGGATCTGATGAAATAGGATGAATTGAGATGGTATTTTGTAAATACGTAATTATCTTGAATATATCAACCATTTCTTTATTTTCCGATCGCCTGGAAGGGACAAAAGAAACATCTTGTTTTTTCTTCAAAAATTTCTGATCTCTAGTGGACCTCTCAGTAGGATTCGAACCCAGATGAAGTTCTGACCATCTGTCAGAGAAAAAAGAATGAATTGATCTTGTAGGATTCCCAAGAAATTCTTCGATTTCTTTCGAAAGCAGATGAATAATCATCTGCTTCTCACGTTTCGTGAATAGCCGGGACATTGAGGAAGATCCAAAAAGGCATTTCGGGAATCGATCTGATTCTATCTCTGTTCGTTCCGTTTGAAGAAAGGAAGGATCCCAAAGAATCAATCTTTCTTTTAGTTGCTGAATCTCTGTTTGATCGATCAATGTGTGATATTCTGAATCCTCATTTCTAATGGAATCGAAATGATCTCTGGATTGATCAGAGGATCCTTTCGATTGGCTAGGATCCGTTACTTGAACGAAAATAGATCTTGTGGAATCATATTGAATATTTGACAATACATTCCGTACCCTGCTAAAAAAACCAATCCTTGTTTACCAACCACACATTGTCTAACCAAATCCAATTCTCTCTCGATACGTTCCTCAAAAAATCCGATTCGTGCTGATTCTTCCCCCAACTAACGAAGAGATCTTGGCGGAATTGCCACATATGAAATTGAGCACAATTTTGCAAAGAAATACCCCACTTGTTTCTCGAGAAGAGATGGGAAACGTGCTCAATATCATTTGATTGAATAGTTGCCTCAGCTCCTTATTGTTTGAAGAAACCCTCCCTTTCAATTGGTCTTTTTTCACGAAAAGCAGACATGAGATAACAAATCAAGTCTTTCCCTAAGATTTCGAATAGCTGTCCCGAATTCAAGTTGATTATGTTTCACTTCTTCCTCGGAGAAAGACGATCAAACAATTCCCAATCACGGTCTTTGCGGATCGGATCATCCGTATAGGATAAAAAAAGAAACTCTAGATATTTGCTATCTTTCTCTTTGAATGAGATCTCAATTCCAGCTACGGTTTCATTAGCTATCTTACAACTAGAATCCCTCTTTTTTCCGATCCGGTTCCTCCACCACTGCGAACCCCGGTTCGATTCAGGCATGATACACTTTTTATTTATTGGGAGAACCCAAGTACTCTCTTGCGGATCCATGAAACGACTCTCAGAAATCTTTTTCTCTTTTGGAAGATACAGGAGTGAAACAATCAATCTATTGATATTGGAAGACCAAAAAGATTCTTCCAATGTCTCATTTCTGGGTCCAATGGAATTCATAGGTATAGGAAGAAGCTCCATCAAATAGAGATTTTTTTTTCGACCATCTTTCGATTGGTAATACGAGATATAAGGACCACTACTACAAGCAGTACTACACCTTTGATCGTGAAATATCGATTGCTTGTTGAACCCTGTGAATCACGTGAAAGTAGGATACTCCAAATTCGGGGGTCAGAGAGTTTCATAAAACGTTCTTGGTGGAAAAAAATGTGAGTGAAAGATCCCACTGAATCGAATTTGATCCATGAATCTAAGAAATAGTGAGAATTCTTGATCTCACTCAATACCTCTCTCAATTCGAAGATCCAGGATTTGAATTGATATCGTTTCATTGATTCCTCCTAAAGATTTTCATTGATTCCTCCTAAAGATTTCATTTCAATTGGAATTTGGTTATTCACGATGTACAATGAGCCCTGTTAAGCATCCATGGCTGAATGGTTAAAGCGCCCAACTCATAATTGGCAAATTCGTAGGTTCAATTCCTGCTGGATGCACGCCAATGGGAACGTTCAATAAGTCTATTGGAATTGGCTCTGTATCAATGGAATCTCATCATCCATACATAACGAATTGGTATGGTATATTCATACCATAACATATGAACAGTAAGAACTAGAATTCTTATCGATACTGGAACTCATAGGGAAGAAAATGGAGTTATGGATGGAATCAAATATGCAGTATTTACAGAAAAAAGTATTCGGTTATTGGGGAACAATCAATATACTTCTAATGTCGAATCAGGATCAACTAGGACAGAAATAAAGCATTGGGTCGAACTCTTCTTTGGTGTCATGGTAATAACTATGAATAGTCATCGACTCCCACTCCCAGGAAAGGGTAGAAGAATAGGACCTATTATGGGACATACAATGCATTACAGACGTATGATCATTACGCTTCAACCGGGTTATTCTATTCCACCACTTATAGAGAAAAGAACTTAAAACAAAATACTTAATAACACGACGATACATTTATACAAAACTTCTACCCCGAGCACACGTAATAGAGCCATAGACAGTCAAATGAAATCCAATCCACGAAAGAATTTGATCTTTAGACAGCATCATTGTGGTAAAGGTCGTAATGCTAGAGGAATCATTACCGCAAGACATAGAGGGGGAGGTCATAAGCGTCTATACCGTAAAATCGATTTTCGACGGAATGAAAAAGACATATCTGGTAGAATCGTAACCATAGAATATGACCCTAATCGAAATGCATACATTTGTCTCATACATTATGGGGATGGCGAGAAAAGATATATTTTACACCCCAGAGGGGCTATAATTGGAGATACCATTATTTCTAGTACAGAAGTCCCTATATCAATGGGAAATGCCCTACCTTTTCAGTGCGGTTTGAACTATTGATTTACGTAATTGGAAGTAACCAATTAGGTTTACGATGAAACCTAGAAATCAATCACTGATCCAATTTGAGTACCTTATGGGATAGACCTCAACAGAAAACTGTTGAGTAACGGCAGCAAGTGATTAAGTTCAGTAGTTCCTCATAGAAAATTATTGACTCTAGAGATATGGTAATATGGAGAAGACAAAATTGTTTGAAGCACGCACAGAACCGGAAGCGCCCCTTGTTTCAAAGAGAGGAGGACGGGTTATTCACATTTAATTTGATGGTCAGAGGCGAATTGAAAGCTAAGCAGTGGTAATTATAAAGATCCCCTGGGGAAAAATAGAGATGTCTCCTACGTTACCCGTAATATGTGGAAGTATCGACTTAATTTCATAGAGTCATTCGGTCTGAATGCTACATGAAGAACATAAGCCAGATGATGGAACGGGGAGACCTAGGATGTAGAAGATCATACATGAGTGATTCGGCAGATTTGGATTCCTATATATCCACTCATGTGGTACTTCATCATACGATTCATATAAGATAAAGATCCATCTGTCTAGATATCATCATATACATCTAGAAAGTCGTATGCTTTGGAAGAAGCTTGTACAGTTTGGGAAGAGGTTTTTAAAAGAAGAATCCACTTCAACCGATATGCCATTAGGCACGGCTATACATAACATAGAAATCACGCTTGGAAAGGGTGGACAATTAGCTAGAGCGGCGGGCGCTGTAGCGAAACTGATCGCAAAAGAGGGTAAATCAGCCACATTAAGATTACCATCCGGGGAGGTCCGTTTGATATCCAAAAATTGCTTAGCAACAGTCGGACAAGTGGGTAATGTTGTGGTGAATCAACAAAGTTTGGGTAGAGCCGGATCGAAGTGTTGGATGGGTAAGCGTCCTGTAGTTAGAGGAGTAGTTATGAACCCTGTAGACCATCCCCATGGAGGTGGGGAAGAGAAAGCCCCAATTGGTAGAAAAAACCCACAACTCCTTGGGGTTATCCTGCGCTTGGAAGAAGAAGTCGGAAAAGGAAAAATATAGTGATAGTTTTATTCTTCGTCGCCGTAAATAGGAATATTGAAAATAGAATTTTTTGAATTTGAAATAATGTGATGGGCGAACGATGGGAATTGAACCCGCGCGTGGTGGATTCACAATCCACTGCCTTGATCCACTTGGCTACATCCGCCCCTTATCTAGCTAAAGGATTTTCTCTTTTTTCCATTCATCATTATTGTATTTATTCTTACCTTCATACTTAGATCGAGATATTCTATTGGACATAGAATGTCAATCTTTAAAATGTAAAAAAAGGAGTAATCAGCTGTGGCACGTTCACTAAAAAAACCCTTTTGTAGCTAATCATTTATCAAGAAAAATTGAAAAACTCAACATGAGGGAGGAGAAAGAAACAATAGTAACTTGGTCTCGGGCATCTACCATTATACCCAAAATGATTGGCCATACAATCGCTATTCATAATGGAAAGGAACATTTACCTATTTATATAACAGATCGTATGGTAGGTTACAAATTGGGAGAATTCGCGCCGACTCTGATTTTCGCGAGACATGCGAGAAACGATAATAAATCTCGTCGTTAATTTGGAAAAAAAATAGATACTTATCATTCATTGGCGGGAGATAACCTTATGATAAAGAAAAAGAACTCAAATTCGAGTGGAGAAGTAAAAGTTTTAGCTCAACATATACGTATGTCTATTTTCAAAGCGCAAAGAGTAATTGATCAGATTTGTGGGCGTTCTTATGAGGAAACGCTTATGATATTGGAACTTATGCCTTATCGAGCATCTTATCCCATTTTAAAATTGGTTTATTCCGCAGCAGCAAATGCTAGTCATAATATGGGTTTGAACGAAACCGATTTATTCATTAGTAAAGCCGAAGTCAATGGGGGTTCTTTTGTGAAAAAATTAAGACCTAGAGCTCGAGGACGTAGTTATCCGATAAAAAGGCCAACTTGTCATATATCAATTGTATTAAAAGATAAATCGAAATTATCTTTCGATGAATTTAAGATTTAGATTCATATTTAGAAAAAAATAGATGGAAAGATAATATAATAAAAAATATGGGACAAAAAATAAATCCGCTTGGTTTCAGACTTGGTACAACCCAAAATCATCATTCCTTTTGGTTTGCACAACCAAAAATTTTTCCTATAGGTCTACAAGAAGATGAGAAAATACGGAATTGTATAAAGAACTATGTACAAAAAAAATAAAAAAATATCCTCAGGTTTCGAAGGAATTGGAATTGCGCGTATAGAAATTCAAAAAAGAATTGATTTAATCCAGGTTATAATTCATATTGGATTCCCAAATTTATTAATAGAGGGCTGAACACGAGGAATCGAAGAATTACAGATGAATGTACAAAAAGAATTTCGTTCTGTGAACCGAAGAATCAACATTGCTATCACACGAATAGAAAAACCTTATGGAGACCCCAATATTCTTGCAGAATATATGGCTTCTCAATTAAGAAATAGAGTTTCATTTCGAAAGGCAATGAAAAGAGCTATTGAATTAACCGAACAAACAGATACAAAAGGAATTCAAATACAAATTGCAGGACGTATTGACGGAAAAGAAATTGCACGTGTCGAATGGATCAGAGAAGGTAGGGTTCCTCTACAAACAATTCGCGCTAAAATTGATCATTGTTCCTATACAATTCGAACTATCCATGGAGTACTAGGCCTCAAAATTTGGATATTTGTGGATGAAGAATAATAGACCTTTATTTATCTTGTCATTCTATCTAGTAATATAGTGATATATAGAACAAAAAACTAGAAAATTTTTCTGTTTTTCTGTTAAATCAAAAAAAAAAATCGAATTCTATAAGGTTGAATAAAAAAGAAATTAACTTTTTTTTATAATTGCTATGCTTAGTGTGTGACTCGTTAGTTTTTTCTTTATAGTTTTTAGTAGGATCAAAAAAAGACTGATCCCTAATATTAATTCAATAACTACAACTACTATATAAAATATATTAAAAAAAAACTAATAACTAACTTATTGCTTCATATTGTCGAGATCCCAAAAACAGTCACTATATGACTGGATCAATCATATAGTTGTAACAACTGGAATTGTTCCATAACAAAAAAAATATGATTGTGGGTTTGAAATAAAAATAAAGGGATGCGGATAAATGGAAAGGTGATAGAAAGAGAGAATAAAAATATCAATGATATATAATTCCAATATGTATGGTCTATGAATTACCTCATATAAATAAAAGGCAGTGTAATAAAGCATTAATTTCATATTGTTTTAATATTGTTTAATATTGTATGGATTGATATATAAATAATAAATGATATATAAATAATAAAGAGCTTCCGGTTAATAGAAACTGAGGAGATTGACTCGGAAACAGATTTTGTTGAGAGCTCCATTGCAGAGTTCAGGCCTAATCATTAATGGAGAAGCTATAGGAACGATGAAACCTGTGACTATATAGGATTCTATTTAAAAGAATCCAAATGATTGAGCAGGCAGGATGGCGGAATGAACCAAGAACAATTTTATTTTTTACTCGGAGAGGTTGTGGATTGATCCTACGAATAAAGCAGGAAAAGGAAAGAGTCAATATTCGCCCGCGAAACCCTTATTTCTTATTTATTGGATTCCAATATTGTCTTGATTCAATAATTTATTAAAATAAAAATAAAAGTAAAAAAATAAAATAAGGATCCGGTATAAAAAAGAAACATTATCTATATCTAGAAATAGAAAAATTTAACCGTATATACAGCTTCTTATCTAATAAATGAAATATAATATCAATAAATCCCATTACTTAGTTTAATGTATTAGTTATTAAATACATGTGCATCTGTAATATTATCGAATCCTTTCATTCGTGAGGAGCTGGATGAGAAGAAACTCTCATGTCCGGTTCTGTAGTAGAGGTGGGAAAAAACGATCAACTATAACCCCAAAAGAACCAGATTTCGTAAGCAACATAGAGGAAGAATGAAAGGAATATCTTGCTGGGGTAATCATATTTGCTTCGGCAGATATGCTCTTCAGGCACTTGAACCCGCTTGGATTACCGCTAGACAAATAGAAGCAGGACGAAGAGCAATGACACGATATGCACGTCGTGGTGGAAAAATATGGGTACGTGTTTTTCTCGATAAACCTATTACAGTAAAGCCCGCAGAAACACGTATGGGGTCGGGAAAGGGATCTCCCGAATATTGGGTATCTGTTGTTAAACCCGGTCAAATACTTTACGAAATGGGCGGAGTCTCAGAAACTGTAGCCAGAGCAGCAATTTCAATAGCTGCGTGCAAAATGCCTATAAAAACTCAATTTGTTATTTCAGGATAGGGGTGTAGAACTAAATATAAAAAAGGGATGAAAAAACAACCATGAGTTTCTTTATTTCTAGACAAATACTATTTCTTCTTTTTCCTCATTCTTTGCATGGAAATAAAAAATTCAAATAAAAATGATATGATTCAACCTCAGACCCTTTTGAATGTAGCAGATAACAGTGGAGCTCGAGAATTAATGTGTATTCGAATCATAGGAGCTGGTAATCATAGATATGCTCATATTGGTGACGTTATTGTTGCTGTAATTAAAGAAGCAGTGCCCAATATGCCTCTAGAAAGATCAGAAGTAATAAGAGCTGTAATTATACGTACATGTAAAGAACTCAAACGTGACAACGGTATGATAATACGATATGATGACAATGCAGCGGTTGTCATTGATCAAGAAGGAAATCCAAAAGGAACTCGAGTTTTTGGCGCGATTGCTCGGGAATTGAGACAGTTGAATTTTACTAAAATAGTTTCATTAGCTCCCGAGGTATTATAAAGACTCATAGTCATAGATCAAATTAGGATATTGTTTTACTAGGATATCTGAAATAAACCCAATTAATAGATTGTGTCTCACGCATATACTTTTACTAAATTTAATAATAAATTTCAAATTTAATTAAATAATGAATACTTTGAAGTATTCAAATAAAAAAACATGTTGATTATATCAAAATTAAGAAGCACCAATAATTATAATTCGTCATGGGCAAAGACACTATTGCTGATATAATAACTTCTATAAGAAATGCTAACATGAGTAAAAATGGAACGGTTCGAATAGTATCCACAAATATCGCCGAAAACATTGTTAAAATACTCCTACGAGAGGGTTTTATTGAAATTGTTCGGAAACGTCAGGAAAGTAATAAAAATTTCTTGGTTTCAACCTTGCGCCATAAAAGAACTAGGAAAGGAATATATAAAACGATTTTAAAACGTATAAGTCGACCCGGTCTACGAATTTATTCCAACTATAAAAAAATTCCTAAGATTTTAGGTGGAATGGGAATTGTAATTCTTTCCACTTCTCGAGGCATAATGACAGATCGAGAAGCTAGACTAGAAAAAATTGGAGGAGAAATTTTGTGTTATATATGGTGATCCTCCTTTGGTATCCTAATTTTATCTCTAACTTCCTATTTGTGAAATAGAGAGGAAAGGTGAGTTATATAACTCTTCCTCCATTAGTTGATACTTCAAAAAGGTTTCCTGGAATGAAAAAAAATGATTCATAAAGGTTTAATAACTGAATCATTTCCCAATGGTATGCTCCCCGAATCCGTTTATATTTTATATAATGAAGATCTAATTCTAGGTTATATTTCGGGGAAGATACGACGCAGTTTGATACAAACACTGCCGGTGCCGGGGGATAGAATAAAAATAAAAATAAGGCAATATTATTCATTCAACCAGGGGTGGTATAATTTATAGACTTCGGAACAAAGATTCGAACGATTAGATAGATTCCTTTTGAAAAAATCCCTTTCATCAAAGATACAATTTGAAGCAAAAAAAAACAAGAGACTTATTTTCTTCCAAGGAATAGATTAAAAATGAAAGTAAGGAGAAAGAAATATGAAAATAAGGGCTTCTGTTCGTAAAATTTGTGAAAAATGTCGACTGATCCGTAGGCGCGGACGAATTATAGTGATTTGTTCCAATCCAAGACATAAACAGAGACAAGGATAATCTTTCTAAAGTTTCCCAAAGAGTGGTTATGGTTATGTAAAAATAAAAGATTTGTTTTAACATAAAATGGATATCTCCATATCTTTTTATATATTTTTGATTCATATTTATGAGATGATAAAATATGGCAAAACCTATACAAAGAATTGGTTCGCGTAGGAATGAGCGTATTAATTTACGTAAGACTGGACGTAGAATACCAAAAGGAGTTATTCATGTTCAAGCCAGTTTCAACAATACCATTGTAACTGTTACAGATGTACGAGGTCGAGTGGTTTCTTGGGCCTCCGCCGGTACTTCTGGATTCAAAGGCACAAGAAGGGGAACACCCTATGATGCGCAAGCAGCCGCTTTAGATGCTATTCGTACTGTAGTAGATCAAGGTATGCAACGAGCAGAAGTTATGATAAAAGGTCCTGGTCTCGGAAGAGACGCAGCATTACGGGCTATTCGTAGAAGTGGTATACTATTAAGTTTCGTACGTGATGTAACACCTATGCCACATAATGGATGTAGACCTCCCAAAAAAAGACGTGTGTAAAAAAAAGAATTAAATGGATTTCAAGAGAAATAAACGATTCAATGATCTAATCAAATAATAATATTAGTATGGTTCGAGAGGAAATAGCAGGATCCACTCGAACACTACAGTGGAAATGTGTTGAATCAAGAGTAGACAGTACGCGTCTTTATTATGGTCGTTTCATTCTGTCCCCGCTCATGAAAGGGCAAGCCGATACCATAGGTATTGCCATGCGAAGGGCTTTACTTGGAGAAATAGAAGGAACATGTATCACACGTGCTAAATCTGAGAAAGTGCCACATGAATATTCTACGATAGTAGGTATTGAGGAATCGGTACATGAAATTTTAATAAATTTGAAAGAAATTGTATTGAGAAGTAATCTGTATGGAGTTAGAGACGCATCCATTTGCGTTAGAGGTCCTAGATACGTAACCGCTCAAGATATCATCTCACCGCCTTCCGTGGAAATAGTTGACACAACATAGTATATAGCTAACCTGACGGAACCAATTGATTTGCGTATTGGATTACAAATCAATAGAGATCGCGGATACCGTATGAACCCCACAAATAACTCTCAAAACGGAAGTTATCCTATAGATGTTGTATCCATGCCTGTTCGAAATGCAAATCATAGTATTCATTCTTATGGAAATGCAAATGAAAAACAAGAAATACTTTTTCTAGAAATATGGACGAATGGAAGTTTAACTTCTAAGGAAGCACTTTATGAAGCTTCTCGTAATTTGATTAATTTATTTATTCCTTTTCTGCATGCGGAGGAAAGGAACATTCATTTCGAGGAAAATAAAAACAGGTTTACTCTACCTCCTTGTACCTTTCAAAATGGATTAACTAAGCTAAGGAAAAACAAAAAAGGAATTTCATTGAAATGTATTTTTATTGACCAATTAGAACTATCTCCGAGGGCATATAATTGTCTCAAAAAGTCCAATATACATACATTATTGGACCTTTTGAGTAACAGTCAGGAGGATCTTATGAGAATTGAATATTTTCGTACAGAAGATGTAAAACAGATATTAGACACTCTACAGAAACATTTCGCAATCCATTTACCTAAGAATAAGTTTTCATTTTAAAGAAATTTTTTCATATTCTTTTTTTATTAAAAAAACTTCATTTTTTATCTTCGACACACAATTCGTATTTTCGCGAAATAGATCATAATAAAATTCATGTATCTAGGGAGGATTCACTTTAGAAGCGACTATTCCCTAGATACCTACATCGTGGTATCTCACAGTTGAATCAATTTGAAAAAGACCTAAAGTTAGAGATTTATCAATAGGTAATGTTGCTCCAATGCCTAACCAAAGAGCTACTACGGTACCGATCAAAAAGACTGTTGTAGCTACTGGACGACGAAATGGATTTTGGAATTTATTAACATTCTCCAAAAAGGGTACTGTTAATAATCCTGTTGGTACTGAAACCATTAAAAGAACACCCAATAATTTATTGGGTACTATGCGGAGTATTTGAAATATAGGAAAAAAGTACCATTCAGGCAATATTTCCAAAGGAGTTGCAAATGGATCTGTCGGTTCACCAATCATTGATGGTTCTAGGACTGCTAAGCCGACATTACATGCAATAGTACCTAGAATTACTACCGAAAAAATATATAAAAGATCATTTGGCCATGAAGGTTCTCCATAATAATTATGCCACATCCCTTTGGCCAATTTAGCTCTTAATACAGGATCGTTCAAGTCAGGTTTCCACACATATATTGATAGAAAATCTATATTTTATAGATATCCACACATATAAAATAGAATGATTCTATGTAAATAATAAAGGATTTACTAGGTCCCATTTCTGAAGTTGCACCTATTCATATTCAGTGCAAATAATTTAGTTCTTACAGATAAATGCTCAATATTCAAGTAAGCTTAAAAATTTGATCATAATCAAGGGCTTTTTGGACTGTCTCATGTCTTTTTGATTTTATTCTTTTTTTTTCCCACAACATCTCGATTTTCTTACATACAAAGTCTTTACTTGTTACTAATAAAGTCTAGCCTCTGTTCTTCCTTAGATCTCTTATTTCACTCCGATAGTATCATATTGTAGATCGAGGTCGATGCAGAAGAAATGAATGCATTTCCATACTATAAATAAGTAAGTGGGATAGATAAAACATTGGATCGTGCCACATCACTTATTCTATAGGATCTTACAGAGCATGTTCATGCATGACATAATTAGGACATGATCATAGAAAAAATTCTCCTCAAGCGAACCGGCCTATCCTATGCTACATAGGGGGATTTACGTGGTGGTTGGATGCGGAGACACGTTTGGTTGTGAATTTCAACGTGGCGGATAAAATAGTATATCGGCATGGCCCAATCAATAGTTCAAGTCACACACTCCCATAATCCATCCATCCTCTCTTCGGAGAATCCACTTCAACTATTCTTATCAAATAAGAACTAAACTACTTCGGAGTTGAAGAGAAGTATCAAAAAACATGTCTTATTTTTTCAATAATACATATTTGTAGCAATGAAATACTATGATACTGAACTAATTAATATACTGGGCGAAGCAAGTAGGTAAATAGTATATATGTGTATTGAGTTTGAGTATCAGTTGTCGACTTAAGAATAGTTTGGATTACTTACTCTCAATAGTGATCAAATACCTCCTCAATAAAGAAACTTTTTTTAAGAATAGACATATATTTCGTGATCAAATACCTCCTCTAAGAATAGTTTGGATGACTAGACTTATCTATTGTCGATTGCTTTCTCTTGACTTTACATAGTATATTTAGTGTAATATTACTGATCACGAAGAATTACTAATAGATAGAGAATGCGAACTAAGCTAAGTAAGATTAAAATTCGATACCCTCAGATTCACTTATATTCTCTACCAGATAATTGGTTAATATGATACTAATGTGGTTCGATACCTGAACCTTACTCTGCTACACTACAAATATGTATTATTGATAAAAATGGTAAAGATTAAGATAATCAACTTATTAGGAACTTATTGAGATTCGATACCAGGTTCTCTACCTGCTAAGTTATAGACTGGTAGATGATTCCCAGGTATATATTCTGTTTCTCTACCTCCTGCTAATTGCTTAACTCGCTTCTAACATGAGCACAATTGGTTAATAAGAGAACGTATTATTAGGTATGAGGATTCTCTATTAGTAGATTTGATTAGAGACCTTCATACTAAAGAGAGGGCGACTCGGACCCTAGAAGAAGGTGACTCGCGCAGACAGCTGACTCCTTTTCATTTCAATAGAATTGAATAGCCAAACCAACCCAACTGGCTGGTCAATCTCAGTGATCTTATCGGCCGGCAAACCGGAGACGGACGACCATGGTCCCAACCTTACCAGCACCGTAGGTTTACTAATCAATGAAGCCCCTCAACCCACTTATATTACAAAGTAAACCAAGCGGTCATGACATGTTGTTTCTATTGATTGAGGGGCGCCACAGAATCCATCCATAAACCCCCAGTGACCTTACAAACTACAACTACACCAAAGCGTCACCTTCAAAAGCCCTCCAGTGGGGCAAGTCGGAGAGTATACTTAGGGGGGCGCAGCCCACTACATAAGCCACGTCTGGCTGAGGCAAGCAGCAAGCGGGGGAGAGTCCAGTAAAGTACAACAACGTTGGGGTGGGACGCTAGTACTTAAACTAGGACGCTAATCTTGCGTTTTTCAGCAGGCTCTTAGTTGTAGCTTCCTTCGGGCGCCTTCCCTACTTCTCTCACTTTAGAAAGATTTTTTAGTATTTTGACCCTCTCGTCGTAGATAAAAATAAGAACCCAATGAAGCGTAAGCTTTCTATTTATCAGTATGGATCGCAGTTTGATCCAACTGGTCCCACTCGTTATTCACCCAACGATTGGATTGAGATTTCCTTTTCGGAATCTTCTCCATCTGAGGGAAGTTGTTCTATAGGGTCCCCCCCGGTCTCCAATAGTTCCGATTCTGAGGCTGGGATCCGCGATGAGCTTACTTCTTCTTCCCCACTTGATCTAAATATGAATGAAATGAGTGACGAATTTCGAGATTTGTGTATTTTCTTTAAAGAGAAAATCGAGTCTATAGGGGCGGACTTGCCATCCACCTGGACTCTCGAAGGATTTACCCAGCTGGTGCTTGGGGAAGAGGAGGTCTTCGACCCCTCTTATCTATCGGATGTCTATTCGAACCTTTTATAGTGTGGCTTTCATAGTTGATATTGGGAGACAACTTTCGATTATATTCAATTGATCAATGGTATTATTTAGTTTAGGTCATCTCTAATTGTACTTCTTTTTTCTAATTGTCTTAAAGTGAAAGGCATCATTGGCTAAACAATAATTTGGTAAGGAGGGTGGGTGGGATCGCGATCGACTAACAGGAAAGTCGCCCGATAGGGCAGATATTGGTTCAAATCCAATTCGTGAGCTCATCTCTTTCTTTTGGTTGTGTAAATATGTGTTTTGCTTGCGTGCAATCGAGGAACGGGCTGGCTAAGCTGGCTATAGTCTTAGCTAATAACCAGAAAGTAAACCTGGCTTGGCTCCCGCCACCTTGAGCCAGTTGCCTGTAGATCCTTCACAGGTGCGCCCCAGTAATGCAATTGTCAGAGCCCTTGATGTGATGGCACAAAGAGGAATTTCATTTGGGTCATAGATTTGCCTTTGGAAATGGGCCCGTATACTTTCCAAGTGACGATGCAGGTTATGGAAATTTCCCCGGCTTCTAGTATGCTGCTTGGAAGGCCTTGTATTCACACGGCCGGTGCTGTCCCGCCTTCTCTGCACCAAAGAGTAAAGTATGTTGTTGACGGCCATGTGGTAACGGTAAAAGGAGAAGACGCTTTTTTTGTCACTAAACCTGCTCCCGTATATTGAAGCCGCTGAAGAAGCTATTGAGACTTCCTTCCAGTCACTCGAAATTGCATTTGTAGTTAGGCTGAAAAGCTTGACTACCCTGGCCCTACAATAGGAGGCAATGCGTCAGGCTGGTCACAGAGCAGCGATAACTCCTTCCTCTCAACAGTGGATGGATAACAGGCCGCTGCACTCTGTACCCATCTTAGGTCTGTTAGCACTTCTCCAACAAACCATCATTTTTTCCCCACGCCCCTTCATCGCTTACCAAATCATGGTTCAACATCCAGGTAAACTCGCAATTGAAAAAAAAATCTTACACTGCGTTCTCCGAAATATGTACACTACCATATACTTTTTCCATTCTACTTTTAAACTTTTACTGTTTACTTGGCAAATTAAAGAAAAAACAACAGAAAAATATAGTTTTAGCTTTAGCTGGAGAAAGCCCAAATTTCAAAACCATTTTCGGAAGTATCAATTTTTATTACATACTTAAATGTTGTTTGGTAATCTATCATAAAGCGAAATTTCTCACATAAAAGCATTTAAACCCACTCTCCTTCCACACTTTAAACTTTACGATTTAATTTCAATCCAGTTTCTAACTTTACAGATTTGTAATGTTGGAAAACTAGTCAAGATAGAACAAAAAGTTTTAGTAATGTGATTTTTAATCACTGGCAGCTGGTTTGACCCTCAAATCTACTGCACTTTGGAATGTTTCATTACAATGGTCTGAACTTTTGCAGTGTCATATTAACTCTCTTTTGTATTACTAATATTAGCTAAAGTACCCAGTCGACTTTACCTTTCTCAGTTCTTGACTGCTTGGCTTAAACAGGAACGCTTATACTGTTCCCATTTTTAGCTACCCTGTATCACTTTATTTTTCCATTTGTTTACCTGATTAGGTATATGCATCATTTTTTTTCCAATTGATCGCAACCGTTTAGATAGAACGAACTACTAATACTAGGATAGTTTCATGTGACTTTATATTCTGAAAAAGTCCTGATACCAAGGTTTGCGGAGGATGCAGGAATTTAATTAATATTCTGGCAGAAGTTTCTATGTCTGGAAAACCAAGGCATATTCCTTACCGAGACTCCAAGCTTACATTTCTATTACAAGAATCTCTTGGTGGTAATGCGAAGCTAGCAATGATTTGTGCTATTTCACCATCACAGAGGTATATATTTTACTTGATTTATACCATCTTTGTTATCCTTTTTCTAACAATTCTCTTATGTAATGTTAAACAGTTGTAAGAGCGAAACATTCAGCACTTTGAGGTTTGCTCAAAGGGCAAAAGCGATAAAGAACCAAGCAGTTGTGAATGAAATAACACATGATGATGTCAATGTCTTAAGAGAGCAGATTCGTCAACTGAAGGTGAACACTTTATTTATTTTACTAGCTTCTGTGTTCTGGCAAGCTTATATTACGCACTAAAAATATATATCATGCTCAACTTACCATGCATTTCACTGGCAGGATGAACTTCTCAGGATGAAGTCTAATGAAACTGCTGCTGAAAGCAATGGAAGTTATTCAACAGGATGGAATGCACGTAGAAGCTTAAACCTTCTAAGGATGAGCTTATCAACAGGATGGAACGATAAAGTGGATAGCCTATTAAATCCGAAACCAGACATTGCTTTATTTCATATCGAACCTGATGTTTTACGACATCACTGCAATGTTCAGTATCAATTAGGTGTTTTATAGGCTTATTATTCCAATAATCAATCCTGTAGGTTAGGGAATAATAGTGCGAGGTCCTTATGCTGCTAATATACAGAAAAGCGACAACCGGTTTAAATTATAATGCGACGTTCTATTATGTCGGCATTAACTAGAAGCATCGTCGTTTAAATTCGGCATTGACATATGGGGTTATTTTATGACACCGATAACGGTATGTTATTGTTCTTTTTTGGTAACCATTTTAAACGTTTTTGTTCAATATTTTTCAACATTGTTATTTTACGTCATAGCCGTTGTAGTAAATTTATGGGTCACTTATAAAAATATTATTGAACTATGTCGACCTTACTTATTGATGTCGGTTATCTTATCATTTCGACATTGACCATGGTTGCGGCATTACATTGCAATTTTATAGCGTAACTAATATAACGTTCGACATTAATTCATCCATTTGACATAGATTTATTGATGAAATGTAATACTTGATATTCTTATGATAATTCACTACAACAAAAATACCCTATTACAACGTCCTTTTAACAACGGGCATTGGTTGACCGTTGTAATAGAAGGCTATTACAACGGTCAATTCAGGTCCGTTGTAAAAGATATCATATACAATCCCTTTTTTACAACGAGCAGTGGTTGTCCGTTGTAATAGAAAGCTATTACAACGGTCCATTCATGTCCGTTGTAATAGATGCAAACTTTACAACGGTCACAAATTGCCCGTTGTAAGAGGTGCCAAATTACAACACTCACAAATTATCCTATTCACAAATTACAACGGTCACAAAGCTTTATTAAAACAAGCCGACCCTTTAATTTCGCTCCTGCTCGTTCCTCTTTGCTCGAAATTAGGGTTTTGGGAAAAATTGAAGCTGCCGTCTTCAATTGCTCGACCGAATCACGGCTTCTCCAATTTGGGATTTGTCATCTATGGGTTCGTCTGGTGCTGACAGGTCTCAGCAACAGAAGGTGGGTTGGATCCGATATTGGCATATACCGCGGGTGCAGAGATCGAGCAGCTGCAGTGGTCTTCTTCACAGCCAGATTGGGTGGCCATTGCATTTGCATCTAAGCTACAAATACTTAGGGTTTGATGATGATTATGGTAACTATTTAAGCAATTGATGTTTCAGATATTTAGCTGTAGATTGATTGCTTGAATTGGTGATGAATTAATTTGTTAACTGCTTTGAATTGGGTAGTAATTGATTGTTAATTGCTTGAGTTGGCTATGTTATTGTGCTAGAACTATGGACAAACTATGGTTGTGTTTGACTGACATTCATGGGTTGCAACTGTAGGACAAATGGGCATTTCTTGTGGTAAAGGTACAGTCAGGTGTTATTATATGGAATCATTGGACATTGTTTCACAGTGTTTGTGAATGAGATATGGCTTATTTATTTTTTCTGTGACATGTACTTTGGCATTTACATGCGTATTAAAAAGAATATCAATATCTCAAAGACCAACAATTCATTTTATTAAGAAACAAAGTAAGATTTTAGTATTTGTACAGGCCATAAATTTAGTGTCAATTGAGAATGATTGGGTAAAAGATCAGGGAGGAAACCAAGTAAAATAAAATGGTGATATTTCTAAATGAATTATGCTAAGGTAATATAAGATATGAAGTATTCGTTAATAGATGTAGAATAGCAGTATTATTATTTTATTAAGCTACTTTGGCCAGCCAATCATACTGACATTCTCGATTTAAATTCTAAAGTTGAGAAAATTGTTTTGGCCTTCACTATTATGCATTGCTAGTGATATCACCAAAATCATTTTATCAACTTGTGTTTGGGAAGAGAGGTAATTTTGTCAGCAAAATTGTAAAAATTGTCAAAATTCAAGTTAGAAATTCAAAGCACATGGATTATAAACATGCTTGAGATGATATAATTTGTAAGGAGTGGTTAGTAATTATACCAAACCACTGTGGTAATGCTCTTTCCCCTTTCTGACATTTGCATGATCATGCGAACTCCTTGGTGGTTCCTCAGCCTGGATCGATCGGCCTTCGGTAGCTTCCCTGTTTTAATTTACATTTTTCTCTCTTTTATGATTTAAAGGGATTATTGAATTACAAATTAGTATCTCAAACTAAATCTCATATTTGGATGCTCTGGACTTCCTCGAAATGATTCTGTGTGTTGAGCAAGTTGATATCCTACGTAAATATTACTTTATCAATTTTACAGCATCTTCTCAAAATCGCAACCTAGTATGGATAAACAAACTTATCTCTTCTGTAGAAATGCAGTGCAAGCCGTCTCTTTTCTGATTTCATCTCAGATATTTCTACTTTTCAAGTAAGGGGTGTGTGTGTTCCTATAGTTAATAACATAGAGTAATTGTATTACCAGAAATTAATCCCATGGGTCAAGTGCCTGCCATTTCTCATGGAGACTTCAACTTGTTTGAGAGGTACATTTCATTGCACATTTTCAGGCTCTGTACGTATGTTATAATATCCTCATTTCTTCTTGCATCCATCGGTCTAACTTAACATTGACATTATACTTTATACAGTCACACAATTCTCCGTTACTTATGTGGTGCATTTCCAAAACAAGTTGCAGACCACTGGTTAGATATAATTTCCTTGTTACATTTTTTTTTAAATTAGGCAGCTGAGTTTCACTCATGAATTTCATGTCAATTAATTTAGAGTTTCGCTTTTTATGATCAAATTGTTTTCAAATTTGGTTAAGGTATCCTGCTGATCCCATTGAAAGAGCCAAAGTTGATACAATCTTGGATTGGCATCACCAGCATACGCGGCTCGGTACAGGTGCATGTCATCTAATTAACTTTAATTATTCATACAAAATATATACGTTGTGTAGATGATCTATATATACTAAAGATTATTTTTCCTTTTTTCTTCCTCTTGTATTGAACCACATATAAAGGTGTGTAATACTTGACAACTGACAAATTAAAGTTAATTTAGAGAATCCCAAAAGTACAAAAGCACAAGCACATATAAAGGTGTGTAGATGATCTATAAAGGTGTGTAGATGATCTATAAAGGTGTATAATACTTGACAACCTATTTAGAGAATCCCAAAAGTATTCTATTGAGTATGGATGAGAAATTGTCACTGCCTCCAAAACCTTTGTAACCTGAAACTTGTTGATCGCTGATTTGTCACGGTACAAAAGCACAAGCAAGCATTTCTCAAGATGCTTCGCAACCTTTTCACATGTAAGATCCACACACCTTTGTATATCCAATTCAACAACGTGGCCAAATATTCAACAAATTCAATCATGAATCTCATTTTATATCCAATTTTTGTCCAACGTTATCTGCAGATTAAATGGGACATGATTACCAAGCTTGTGATCTTAGCTCTTTATCCACAATACTCCATAACAACAAGTGGGTCTGGTATCCGTGTTCTTCAAAATATATCCAGGTATGTAACCAATAATGTGAGACATTCAAAGGTTTGAAGTTTTGAACCTTGTTTAATCAGACATCCTCCCATTACCAGTGAAATAATCACGTCTCTTTAATATTAAGAGGATATCATGTGGCTGTCAGTTTCATGGTTACTTAGAACTTGTACTGAACATAAACACTGCATTACAGAGAAGATGCTTATTTTGAAGGCTCCATTACAGAGTCATGGTATCATCGTGAAGGCTACATTAAGTCAATGGCTGTCTTGATAGAAAAGGACTTATCTAAGTTTTCTAACCCTGAAGAGGTAAATTTATTTTCATCTTCGAGCTTAATCTTTGAAATTATATAATTAATCTAATTAAGCTTATTCATTGATCATTCCTATTGAATAAATTTGTGTAATGGTTGTTAATTGCCAAAGTGTTTAACAATGGAAAAATTCTTGACCCCGGTAATTTCACAAATCAATAGTTTAGGATCCATAACAATTTGTACGTAAAACATGCTTGTAAATTTAAACAATATGACACCAGATATAAAGATGCGATAACGAGCTTTTGGAAATTAATCCATTCTTTGTTGTGGAAACTATATTCTAATTGTGAATGGTTTTAATTTTGTCCTCCCATTGAGTGAGTTTTGAATTACAGCTTTTCAGAATTGTTTGAGACTTCATTGTATTATAGCATTCCTATCTTTATGTTTTTTTCCTTCCTTCTTTTACTAATGAGCGACCCGTGCTACACACAGTCATGAAATTCAAAAGTGTGAATTCTTAATGTTGGATGGTATAGCTAAATTTCAATGTTGTAATTTCACTACACAGATTAAAAATAAGAAAAAACCAAGAATTATGTATAAGTTTGAGAGTTCACTCTAAATGGAAACTTTTGAACTGTGCAAGTGGTTTCTTTCGATCTGTTTTTACTATACTCTTGGAGTTGCTGATCTGATAAATATCATATGATAAGTTAATTAAAATTATGGACAGTAGATCAAGTCTGTTGTTATTTATTTAATCTGTTCTTGTTTGTATTGATTAGGAAATGATTTTTGTTGTGCAGTCAAGATTCATGGTGGATGAAGCATACAAGGGTTTATTGCTTAAGATGTTTGCTTAAGATGCTTGGTGAGCCTTGTTCACTTCTTACCTTTAAAATGCTCTTTCCATATATAGAAAAATGCTCATTAAACAAAATAAGTTGACTTAAGCTATAGTCTTAATTTCGAAAAATTATTCGTGATTTGTTTTTTTCTTTTAGAAAAAGAGAAAATTTATACTAATCACATATTTTTTTCTATAAATTGCATACATATTGTTGTGAGTAAATAACTTATCTTGTTTAATAAGCTTGGATTGCAAATTCATATTCTAATTATGGGGTGCAGAATATCTGTTTGGCCAGCAATTTCAAATGTTGTTTGGTACGAGTAATTTTATGAGCTCAAAATTCCATGTGTATTCGCATGACCTGTTAGAGATGGAATGTTATGGCATATTAAATTATCAAAAGTAGTAGTATAGTCTATATTTTCTAATGGATATGGTAGATGCGTACAATCTATGTTCTTGCTTCCACTCATGTAGTCAGGCGTTTGCATCTATATTATATCTGATTCTTCTTATATTCTGTTGATATAATCTAATATTTAGTTTTTTCCTCCTTTATTCAGCTTCTAGATTTACTCAAGAGGTGCTTGGAAAGTATGGGTTAATGTAGCGGTGGAACCAAAAGCATTTTTATTTAGGCCAAATTCAGAGATGCAGACTATCGCAGAGGCCGTTGGATCAACCGTCGCGTGGCATAAAGACTTCACCTCTGTGGTATAGTATGATTGTACTTAGAACGTGCTATTTGTAGCGGACTGTTATGTGTTAATGCTTTATGTATTGACATGTAAACTTATCTAACTTTTTGGAGTGTTAGAATTCTATGACTATAGCTTTTAGTCTTTTCGTATGTGATTTTAATTATTTTACGACAATATTTAGTATTTGTATGGATGTATTGTATGGATGCTGCTGTAATTTTTTTTAAAATTTACATTTATTTTACAACGGGCAATGTGCGTTGTTATATGGGCTTATTACAACGGTCAACAAACGTTGTTAAATAGGTATTTTACAACGGTCAATACATGTTGTGAAATAGACTATGCAATTAGTATGGTTAGTCTATTGCAATGGGTTATGGCCGTTGTATTATAGTCTATTACAACGGTCATAACCCGTTGTAAAAAAGTATACTGCAACGGTTTTTACAACGTGCTTTGCCCGTTGTAAAATGTGGTGGATCTATTACAACGAGGCCTATTACAACGGGCACATGCCCGTTGCGAAAACCATATTACAACGGGCATTGCCCGTTGTAAAAAGACTGTTTTGTTGTAGTGATTCTTACTTTAAGTTTCTTGTAAACACCTATATGCTTATGCAATGGTCGTTGACTTGTTGTAAATATTATAGTGGACTTTATACTTTAACATTTTTATGTCATAACTTAAGTAGTTCGTAATTAATGTGTTACCTTTTGTTTTTGTGTTAGTAGCCTATTTTATATCATAAGCATTCCAAATTTCATAAAATATATAGTACTTTTCTTATTTGGAATAATATCACCTAGCAAACAAATGAAAGGCAAGAAGACGGTCCAGAAGGGAATCAATAAATCCAAAAGGGCTCTAAAGCTTCTCCATCTGCTAAGAAAGGGGTCCATCTTCTTAACAAGTCGTATATTACTACCTAAGAAGAAGTAGACTCCATTCTCAAACAGTTTGGTATCATGGGCATATAAGTTGTTCCTGATGGTCCTTCTGGCAGAATTGACAACCCTCCAGAAGGGTTTTTCGCATTCACTCTGATACACATATGGCACTCAGGATACCTTCCTTTCCCTTGAGATTCCTAGAGCACCTAGACATCGCTCCAATTCAATTATCTCCAAATTCACACACTTATTTGACTTGCTTGGAAATTCTTTCTAGGGAGGCCAGGCTTCCCTCTCTTAATGCTAAGATTCTTAACACCATAGCTAGCCCTGCAAAAATAAGCGAGCAGTAGGGTAATCTACTATATCGCATTCATCCTCTTCCGAAAAGCTTGATTATCAATGTCGTCAACAAGACAAAGGAATGGGAGACTCGGTTTTTCTATGTCAAATGCTACTCTAGGATTAGGGGAACCTTCTTTGTTATAAGTAAGTTTTTATTTCTTGTTGCCTATGTTATATCTATCACCCTCTTATGACAGATTTTTTTATAGATTCGGTTCCTAAGCAGTTAAGTCCCTCTGATAGCGAAACTATCAAATCCCTGACTTTGGCATTCCAGAGCATGGGCAACAGATTCTCACTTCTGATGGAAGTGAATCTTCTTTAATACTCGTTGATTCAAGACAACCATATAATTCTTAGTGCGCCTTCGATGATGAAAGGGAATACCCAAGGGAAACGTTCGTTGGTTATCACTAACCGAAATGTTTTCTCTACTTCCTCTCCAGTTCAACTTGAGCCCATTAGTAAGTTTGTATTATAACCAGTATGGAATTCTCGATGTTATTATCTTATAATCTTATTTCTTTATTTTTGGCTCTTCTATTATTGTCGTTGCTTCTAAAGCGAAAGAAGTTAAAGATGATGCTCCTAAAAAGTGGAAAAATAAAGATGAAGTTCCCGCCTTATCTCAGTTGAGCAAACCTATTTCCATTGAGGACTCCATTGCTAGAGCAATTGAAGCACTAGATAAGGAAGTAGGAAATGATGCCCATGCTGATATTCTATCTCCTTCCCCAACTAAAAGGCCCAAGCTTGTGGGTGACTTCAATCCTATTGTCATGGACGAGGAGGAACATTTAACCATCGACTCGAGCCTTGATGCGACAAATTTAGATAAAGCCCAGGATAAAACAAAGGAGGCCCAGACCCTCGAGTCGCTCCTAAATATCACCTTTCATTCTTATCCAACAGTCATCGGTCGCTTGTGTGCTGCTCTTGGTTTGTTTCCTTCTTCGGATGATCCCCTTCTTTCAAAGGTTCAGGCTCAATCTCCCATTGTAAGAGGATCTTCTTCACCTGGTTGCTTAATCTCCTTTATTGACATCGCTCACGCCACCCGGTCTTCGGTTTACTCAAAAGACCATCTCAGCGTCATCCTTAAGCAACTTCTGTTGGTATGCATTCTTTTTTCTGTTTGATTATTCTAATCTTTTAACTCTGTCTTGACTTATGTTTGCCACATATTTTAGATGACCAAGCATATGTTCCTCCTTCATAAGGCTTCTTGAGGACATTCCTACGAAGTGGCCAAGCTTAATGGAAAATCTCTTCACTTAACAATAGTATAATTGATGTTGTTACGGCAAGGGATGAAGCTATTTATGAAAGAGATAATCTCGCTTCCTCTATCAATGAGGAAAAGAAGGCTAGACAATCGTTGGAAGAAGAGGTGAAATTTTTGAAAGATGACCTTGAAAAGGCCAATAAACTCTAAGCAGATCTTGAGAAGGAAAATAAAGAAAAGGCCGAGCTAGCTGATAAGAAAAAATCCTTAAAGGACAAGCTACAAAGGAAAACTAACATCTTAGCCTACTCAAATAATATTATGAGCGACGCCAAGGAGAAAGTTGCCTCTTTCCTTAATAGTGCTCTCCCTAAGATGACCAAGAAGTGCTATGAAGATGCCTTGTTTGTGGCATGTGTTAATAAGATCCAAAGGTACCCAGACTTAGACTTAAATCCCTCCCAGATTGGAATGAAAAGTTCAAAAGAAAGTTTAGTCTAAGATGCAGAAAGATAAGAGTCTCTTCAAAAAGAAGTTCCTGCTTAGGAAAAGGTCGACGCCAAAAAGTTGCTGACCTTTGACGATCCTCCAGTTGATGAGGAGACAGAATCTGATAGAGAAGGAGATGATGATGATGAATATGATTACGATGACAATGATGATCATAATGACGATGATAACAGTGGTGATGGTGGCAAAAAGGGTATTAGAAGACCAAAAGATGGGGTATATGGATCAGATTATCTTATCTTAGACTCGTCTACTCATGATGCAGGCTTTATAGAATTCTTGGATCCTCAGGATACTACAAAGAAGGTAACTACTCTAAAAGATAACGCACCCCAGCCATCAACCGAAAGAGAAAACTCAAACTCCCATTGTTAACGTTAAAATATGAACGATAACACCCGGTGTGTGTAGTAAGATCGTGAAAGCACCACCCGTGTGACGGGAACAGAAATTAAGCAGGAAAAATAGCAGAAATGCAGTAAATGAACAACAGATTTATAGTGGTTCGGCCCGTAATTGAGCCTACGTCCACTTTATAGTCTCTTATTGCTGATTCGGTAACAATTTGATACAAATCTCTTCAGGAAACAGTACAATTCGATCACAAGAAACAATCTAGACTACTAGCTCAATCTTCGATGGTGAAACTCGATGAATCCATGTCGGATGTGAGGAATTTCTCTCGAAGCTTGTTGTAGTGTCGCGAATGCTTGAAGGATCCTTGATTACTGAATGAATGAAGAGTTCGACGGAGTAACAGCGCTGTAGAAATGATTTGCCCAAAAGTCCTCCTCATGTTGGAAGTGATGTCCTATTTATAGAAGCTGATTTCTGGGCAGGAAATTTGCCTAAGTCTTAGGTCGCGCACGACCTTAGTTAAGTCGTAGGTCGCGAGCGACCTAAGCTAGGTCGCTGTCCCCTTGCGGCTTCAGGAGTTAGCTAGTAAAACTGTACTTGGCTTCATTTGATCAAGTAATAGGTCGCACGCGAGTTACAGAATAGCTGTGGGAGCTCTCGGTCGTAGGGCGCTGGACCTGCTTTAATAGTTAGGTCGCTAACCTCTTTAGGTCGTCAAGTCCCTTAGGTCGCTAACTACCTTAGGTTGTTAAGTCCTTTAGGTCGCTAGCTACCTTAGGTCGTTGAGTTCCATAGGTCGCAATCCTTTCTGCTGCAAGGTCGCAAGGCCTTCTGGATCTTAGGTCGCGAAGCTTTCCTGTTGCCTTAGGTCGCAAGGTCTTCTGCAGCCTTAGGTCGCAAACCCTTCTGGATCTTAGGTCGCGCAGCTTTCCTGTTGCCTTAGGTCGCAAGGTCTTCTGCAGCCTTAGGTCGCAAACCCTTCTGGATCTTAGGTCGCGAAGAAGTTAGGTCGCTAACTTCTTATCTTGATAAGTCATGGACTTTCTCAGTTAGATCGCTATGTAGTTAGGTCGTAGGTTTTTCTTAGGTCGCAGAGCCTCTTAAGTCGTAGCCTTTCCTTAGGTCGCAACATTCTTAGGTCGCAGCTTTGTTAGGTCGTAGAGTTTTAGGTCGCTGAAATAAAGGAGTTAACATTTGCCTCTCGAAGTATATGACTATACTTTAGGTCGTATGCTTCGACTCAACTTTGCTAGGTCGCGAATCGACTTAAAACTTGCACGCCTGTTCACCTCCCTCCTTCAGTCCCATATAAATTAGTTAGGTCGCACCTTCTTCCTTACCCTACTGTCTTGAGCCTCCATCGCCATTAACAGTTTTTTCGAGCTTTCAGAGACAAATTTGACTCAATCAGCCAACGATTCTTCCTCGCCGATCATAATTCGTAAGTGGATCAGCTTATACTTGCCCATAGTCACTGCTTTGATCACGAATCGTTGTCGCTCGTCCTAAGCCCAATTCCATGCATCATGCTTTTTTGTACGGTAGTCTCAATCGACTTTCGTTCGTCATTTGACGTGTCGGGGTGATTTGCGATCATACGAAAGCTTTTGCTACGGATCTGTAGGGTTTGCCATTGATTCACTAGTTAATCGGTGGTACGTTGAGGTAGGATGAAGGGGATGATGAGTCCTTTTTTGAACTGGTGGTATTGGGTTTTTGGACCCAATATGATGTTGCTTGGAGAGGAAGTCAACAACCTATCAGATTTGAACGTCCTTAGAGTTAGGTCGCGTGGGAACGCTTAACGACCTTAGCCTTTGCGACCTGACGACATTTGCGACCTAGAGAATCTCCAACCTAAAAACAATTGTGCACGACCTAGGACTTAAAGAAAATTGCCCCACCTTAACCCATTCAGTTGCAACATGCGACCTACAGAAATCCTGACTCATGATAGGTCGCTGAACGACCTAATACTTAGACAATTTTTCACAGTCTTGAACTTTCAATCTGAACAACATAGCATAAGAACACTGCAACCTGTGTTAGGTCGTAAGCGACCTAACACTTAGAACTTTGAACAGCTTTTGACTGATTTTCTGAACTTGAATTATTTTGGGTTTTGCACTTCTTCTCGGATTGCCTCAACTTTAATGCTAATAACCTGTTTAGAAGCAACATTCACAGAAAAATGGGACGAATATACTGCTATTGATTGCCCACATCAAACAATAGATTAGTTGTCAAAGAAAATCAAACTTAAATGAACTTCGTGAATGAAATGCTGTGAACTAACAAATCTAAGTGAAGTATTAAAGCAAAATTGAAGTGATCAACTAAAGCTGATTTATTTGCATTAACGCAACACTATTCCTGGACTTAAAATATTAAGCCCTGAAACTTTATAATTGACAAGTATCAATTAGTTTAGTTTCATTTACATTTGCTCGTTATTGTATTAGTTTTGCACAACACTTCACTCTTTTTAGGAAACGTGCACCTTAATATTTGATCGTCCAGTTCCTTGTGTAGAATGGAATCTCAACAGGAAGACTTGGAAATAGCCGGAGAAGCTTTTCCAATTGCTACTCCACTAAACGATCCTCCGGAAAGGACTTCTACTACTCTAAGTCATAAAGTCTTCCGACAACTGTGCATCCAATTTGGCATTGCCGAAGCAGATGCTTTACTTCCTGGGCCAAGCGACACTGCTGACAGGCCGCCTCTTGGCTTCGTTGCTGTGAACCGGCAGATGTGTTCAAGTGGAGCCATTCCTCCATTTAACGACTGTCTTCGGGAACTCCTCCTTCGGCTAACTATTTCTCCCTTTCAACTACACCCTAACGGATACTCCATCCTGCTGGGATTGTGTGTGCTTTTCAGGAGAACGTTGAACCGTTTTCCTTCTTTTGATGAAATTCGCTTCTTGTGCACATTTGCAAAGAACAAGGACCATCCTTCTATCATACTTGTGAGGAGTGCTAGGAATCGCAAACTAATTCTGGACTTGCCTGAAAGTGCCCACGGATTCTTGACTCAATTCTTTTATGTTCGCTGTCCTCCGGGATTTTATGCTATTTGGAGAGTCGGAAGTAAGATTACCTCTTACCGATTCATTTTTCTAAATTTTTCATGATTCGAACCATCAAATGCTTAATTCCATTCTTTCTTCGTGCAGCACTTCCTTCTCTTCTTCGAGATACCAACCGTAAGTCGATTTTAGATACTTTGAGTGCTATTGACGTTGAAGAGAGGAGCGCCAAATTCTTGCTGAAAGATGAATTTCTGCACCAGTTTGGCCTTTTACATCCTTCTAGATCGACTCAGATTCATGAAATTTCTAGTTCTGATGCGGAAACGTTAGTTGCTTCAGATTCCCAAGCAGAGGCCTCGAATGCCCCAGCTTCTGTAGAAGAAACCCAATTACTGAGGAGGAAGAGAATCCTCGAGTTCCTGAGAAATCCATTGATACAGAGGTTGAAAAAGAGAAGTCTGCTGAACTCCTGGGTGATGACACCTTTGATGGCTTGAGCGATATCATGATAACTTCTCAGGAGCTTTTTGGGGATAACAATCCAAAAGCAACTTTTCCCGTTGTCGAGGCGACTTCCACCTTTAAACAAACCCGGACGCCTACTATGCCAGTCGTCTCTGTTTCCACACTAAAGCGTGGTCTGTAGTTTGACGCATGTAGCTTGCACGCCACACACACTTAGGATTTTTCAGCACTTATAAACATTTATCCTCTTTCTCCTGGAAATTTCTAAACTTTACTCCTTTTTTGCTTTCAGGTTCTCCAATGGGACGTACAGGTTCATATTATGACTCATTCAAGTACCATGGAGGCCGCGGCACCTATGACTTTAGGAAGTACCTTGATACCCCAAAAGAAACAGATGAAGAGAGGGCTCGAAGGAAAGCCCAGGAGAAGCGGGATTACGATCAGTGGCAAAGAAGGAAAGATGCCGAGCGATATGACTCTTCGCATAGGAGTGACTACTCTCATAAGCGGAAGTCTTACGATGATAAGGGAAAAACTCATATTGCCGATGAACCGAGCAAACGATCTAAACCGATTGACGCGTCTGAAATTTCTGAAAAGACTGACGCTCCCATTCCTTCCGATATTCTGGCCAGCTCTCCTCCTCTGAAGAAATCTGACATTCAGACTATCATTAACAGACCGCAATATCAAGTCAAGGACGGCCCCCCAACACTTCAGAGCCGTTTTCCGAATTGGTGCCTAAAAGGGGTGCGCTTTGACTTAGACCTAGTTCCGATTGATAAGCCAGACATGCTTAGCAGTCTTGACGCAGTCAGGCTTAATATCGAGAGGATGTCGCAGTGGCAGAAGCTTGTCGATGAACTCCAAAGGGTTAACCGTGCAAACCTTGAGGCAATGCTGACTATGGAAAACGACAAGGCGGAGTGGGACAAAATTTGCAAACAGCATAATCTCGAGATGACAAATATTGCTGATGGTTATGCAAAACTTGAGTCTGAGGTTAAAAAACTTAAGGAAGATCTTGCCTCTTCTTCTGCATCTCATACTCAAAAAGAAGAAGTCTTTCAAAAACAAGTGCGGGATGCACATGCTGCACAGAGAGATGTTGAAATGAAGCTTGCCGCTGAACAGCATATTACTGAGAAATACCGCACAGAAAACACCGATTTGCGGGAAAAAATCACCTCTCAGAACGTAGAGATTGAGTTACTAAAGTCTCGACTTGCTAAAGTTGAGGCAGAGCGTGATGAGGCTACCGCTGGCCGGGTTGCTGCCGTTGCCGAAAAGGAAGCGGCTGAGCAATCACATGAGGCGACGAAAGCAGACATCAGCTCTACCTTATTCGACTTTTATTTACACAGCGTTCTGGGTCGTGGGAGCCTCTCTTTTCTTGGTCCCGATTATGAAATTACATTGGCTGAAGTGTGGGAAGTCGCAATGGATATGCTTGGCGGGGCCGGCTATAATGAGTTGGAACTTGAGGAGCGCTATCTCAATGATGAGGATCGTGCCGCTCTTGTTAAGGGGAGGGAGCAACTTGCCAAAGTACGAGCTGAAACGACGGGAGAAGAGCCTCCAAAAGAAGAAGCTCTTTTAACTGCCCCCGTTCATACTTCCACTTCAGCCGACGTTAATATTATGGATTCCAGCTCTCATTCTTTACATCTAGCTAAAGTTGCCCAAGAAACTGCAACTACTCCTACTGAAGATGAGGCACTGGATGATATTGAAGCCGAGAAGTTTGAGGTGGATCTTGCAAAGCCAACTCCTCCAGGTACTTTTGGCGTCGTCTCGGGTCTAATGAACCAGTCATTTGACTTAGCCGAATTCGATGACCTTCTTACTTGTTACTTAAACTTTGGTGAACCGATGCCTTCTTTATTTTCGGGGGATGTTGATTTTAACTTCTTTTCTTCTACAGCGGAGGCACCAAGCACTACACAAGCTTTCACTCCTTCGGTTGCCGTTCCTCCATCTTCCCAAATTACTCCTCCTTCTGCTTCTCAACCGGGATCACAGGCAGAGAAAATCGAAGCTCTTCAAGGCTTGGATGATCCGGCTGCTTCTCAGGAACAGAAGGCGGAGGATTTGGAAGACATTGAGAAGACCCCGGAGCGGTCTCTTGATGACGACACGAAGCTTTCAACACTGCTTGCTACTCCGGGGAGCGAGTCTTCTTCAAAGAGGAAGGGGAAGCGTGCTGTAAGGAAGAAGAAGAAGACTTCCACTGAAGAGGAAGCAGTAGTTGATCTGGCCGTACCGCTTTCTCCTTCTGCCCCTACCCGTTCACAACGACTTCAAAAGCTAATCATTAGGCCGGGAAAGAGCTCCAAGGGTGGTGAGAAGAAGGAATAATCAAGCTGGATTTTCTACTTATTATTTTTGCTCTTTGCATGTATTGACCGGGGATTGTGCGGGTACCGGTTCCCGCTTTTGCTTTTTGAGATATCTGCACATGTAAAGAATTTTCATAGTACTAAATAAAACAATTATTTTACTTGTACAAACTCTTGTGTATGTGAGAATGATCTATCTTTTATTTTTAGTGTAGAACAAACGATTCTTCTTACTTGTGCAAACTTTTTGTCTGCGTTTGAGAATGCATTTATTCCACATCTGTTTTCCGTGATATTGCAACGAACTTGTGGCATGTTGCTTTTATTAATATAATTGAATTGTATAGTATTGCCCCCATGCCGTAAGTGCATTGCAATATTCCTAGCTTTTTTAAGACTAATACTCTTACTTCAGAGGACAATTATTCCGCTTTTAAGGGGAGAATTATTCTGCTCTTAATAGAGTATATCCAGTCTTTAGAAGAATTTTTATTTTCTCTTTCTGAAGAACGCTTCAACTTTCGGGGATAATCACTTTTATTTATTAAGAAGTGAATTTCCCTATGAAGTGAAATGAACTTTTCTGAAAGAATTTTGTAGCATTTTTCAACTTTTTTAGGAGGAACTTTTCGAGATGAACAAGTTAATCCTTCCTTTGAGAGTTGAACTGTGCTTCTGGACGATGCTTTTTGTTCAAGCATTTTATTTTGGGACATGCCTCCGGAGAGGGCTCCTCTTAAAGAGTTGTGCCTCCGAAGAGGTCTTGTGCCTTTGAAAAGGGCTTGTGCCTCCGAGGAGGGCTTGTGCCTCCGAAGAGGGCTTGCGGTGCCTTGGGAAAGGGCTTTTGCCTCCGAAGAGGTCATGTGCCTCCGAAGAGGGCTTGTGGTGCCTTGGGAAAGGGCTTTTGCCTCCGAAGAGGTCATGTGCCTCCGAAGAGGGCTTGTGGTGCCTTGGGAAAGGGCTTTGGCCTCCGAAGAGGTCATGTGCCTCCGAAGAGGGCTTTTGAGTGCCTGGGAGTTACTTTCTCATGGTCGGATGGGTTCGCGGGGCAGGCGTAAGTTGCTTGATTGGATGTTTGTTTGTACAAACGACCGCAATCAATTAACAAGATGCCCCTTCGGTGGTCCCACCGATCTTTTTGGTTGAGGAAAGCACTCCCATTTATTGGTGTGCCTCGTTAGAGGGCTTTGGTTGGTTGGTGTGCCGGGTAGGTTGCGTCTCAGGGGCGAGTGGATCCACGGGACGGACGTAAGCTATCTGATCGGATGCATCACGACCAGTTAGCGAGGGTCCTGTTACTTCCGCTTGGGAAGGCGTCCCTTTAGTGGATCTTCTGGCCTTCCTGTTGAGATGCATACCTCCCATTGTCTGCTCCTTTGTTTGCTTGGCAACTTTCTCTCATCATCTGCCTGTTAGCGATCTCTTATTATCGTTCCCAAGCACATCTTCTTCTTTTCCTCTTACAAGTAAATTGCTTTATCCGAAGGAGTGGACTTCACTGTTGAATGACTCTACGAGACAAACGCAAGTTATCTAGTTGGATGTCTATTCATAGCGACAATCTCGACTAGTGAACGAAGGTTTGTCACAATGGAGTCGCCAACTTTTTATGTGAGGTTTTCCTTGCTTGGGATTTGAGTTTGGAAAAAAAATTTGTGGCTTGGTTTTCGTGTAATAGCTGATTTATGGAGGTCGCTTAGCTTTGTGATGAGCAAGCCTTGTTATAATGTCCTGCAATTTTGAATTGATATTTTAGCGATACATTTAAAGTATTTACATATCAAAATAAAACAAGCATTATGAAATAGTAAAGAACACAAGATTTATAGTGGTTCGGCCAAGAATCGGGCCTACGTCCACTTTATAGCTTTCATTCATTTACACTGATTTACAATGTTTCACAATACAACTGATACATTCATCATCATTTTACAATTTTGAGCAGAGCTCTTTTCAAGTAAAATAAGGGCGCAAATGGTTGCTGTTCCAGGCCCTTGGAATTGGATCTCCTTCAACAGTTATGAGTTTGAAAGTGCCATCAAGAAGTTTAGTGCCTATAACATATGGCCCTTCCCAGTTTGGCCCAAACACACCAGTTGCTGTCATGATCCTTTTCAAAACCAAGTCTCCGATTTCAAAGCTGCGTTGGCGAACTTTGGAATTGAAATGCCTGGCTATTCTCTGCTGATGAGCTGAAACTCTGAGCCTAGCTTCCTCTCTTTTCTCATCAAGAAAATCAAGCGCTTCAAGTTGTAGTTTTTCATTTTCGGTTTCACTGAAATGAACTCTTCTATGTGAAGGAACCTCTACTTCTACTGGAATCATTGCCTCAGATCCGTATGCCAGTGAAAATGGAGTGTGCCCAGTCGCAGTTTTGTGAGTAGTTCTGTACGCCCATAGTGCTAATGGAAGCTTATCAACCCAACCACCTTTTGCTTTTTCAAGTTGCTTTTTGATAGTTGACTTGATGATCTTGTTAACTGCTTCCACTTGCCCATTTGCCTGCGGATGAGCCACTGCTGAGAAGCCTTTTCGAATTCTGAACCGTTTGCAAAAATCCTGGAATTCTTCACTTTCAAATTGAGTGCCATTGTCGGTGATTATCTTCTGTGGTACACCATATCTGCAAATGATATTCTTCGTTACAAAATTTATCATCTTTTTAGAAGTGATGGTGGCCAAAGGTTCAGCTTCAGCCCACTTGGTGAAATAATCAACGGCAACAATAGCATATTTAATCCCTGATTTGGCGATCGGTAATGGTCCAATTAGGTCTATCCCCCAGATGGCAAATGGCCATGGACTGACCATTTGTGTGAGTTCAGTGGAGGGTGCTCTTGGGATTTTTGCAAATCGTTGGCATTTGTCACATTTCCTGGAAAAAGTTGCAGCATCTCGATTGATATCCGGCCAGAAGTATCCATATCGGAGAATTTTCTTTGCAAGTGTTTGACCACCTGAATGGTCTCCACATTCTCCTCCGTGCACCTCTGTTAAGATTGTCTTGGCTTCTTCCTTAGTTACACATCGGAGTAGTGGGGTTGAAAATCCCCGCCTGTATAATCGGCCATCTTGAATTATATACCTCGATGCTTTTCTTAATAATTTTCGACGTTCCTTAGAACTCTCTGGCAGGGAACCACTGAGTAAGTATTCTTTGATTGGAGTCATCCATGATTCATGCTCTTGAGACGTAGTCATAATCCAATCAACATCCATTTCATCAATGCTTGGAGCTGACAGAACTTCTACAGGAACTAATCCTAGTAATTGAGCTTCTCCGGAACTTGAGTACTTTGCTAAAGAATCCGCCTTCATATTTTTCTCTCGGGGTATGTGGCTTATTGAGTAGTGATCTAAATCATTGAGGAGTTCGGAAGTTTTTGTCAAATATGCAGGCAAATTTCCTCCTTTGGCTTGAAATTCTTTCTTCACCTGGCAAACAATGAGCTGAGAATCGCTGAAAATCTGTATCACTTTGATATTTAATTCCTTGGCGATTTTCAATCCGGCAATAAGGGCTTCATATTCTGCTTCATTGTTCGTCGAAGGAAATTCCAGTCTCAATGCATAACATAGTGATCGTCCTTCGGGAGTTTCGAGCACAACTCCTGCCCCAGAACAATAATCATTTCTCGAGCCATCAACATACAACTTCCACTGTATCGGAATGCAGTCAGTGGTTTCTTCCTTACTGTCACCTTTGTCAGTGGACTCTGCAATGAAATCTGCTAAAGCTTGTCCGTTAATTGCTCTTCGGGGATGGTAAGTGATGTCATATTGGCTGAGTTCTATGTTCCACTTCAAGAGACGACCCGAAGTTTCAGGACGATACAGGACTTGCTTCAAAGGCTGATCAGTCAGGACCTTGATAGGATGAGATTGAAAATAGGGCCTCAACTTTCTGGAAGCGATTAGCAGACAATAAGCAAGTTTTTCTATCCTTGAATAATTCATTTCAGCCCCAGCGAACCGTTTGCTGATGTAGTAAACCGGACGTTGTATTTTCATATCTTCTCGTACGAGTGCTGCACTTAAAGCATGGGATGAAATTGCCAAATAGATGAAGAGGTCTTCACCATCACTAGGCTTGGAGAGGACCGGAGGAGTTCTCATATGATGAATCAGTTGATCGAAAGCATTCTGACATTCAGGAGTCCATTCGAAATTTTTCTTTCCTTTCTTTAGAGCATCAAAGAAGGGAATGCATTTGTCTGTGGCCTTGGAAATGAAGCGACTAAGAGCGGCAACCTTTCCATTGAGACTTTGTAGTTCTTTCTTTGTTCTAGGGGCTTTAACTTCTCTTAGAGCTGTGATTTGAGCAGGATTGGCCTCGATGCCCCTAGCGCTTACGATGAAACCCAGGAATTTTCCAGACTCTACTCCGAATGAACATTTCAATGGATTGAGCTTCATTCCGTACTTCCGAAGAATTGAGAACATTTCTGCCAGGTGATCCATGTGGTCTACTGCTTTCTTTGACTTTACTAACATATCATCAACATAGACTTCCATCGTTTTGCCAATCTGAGGCTTGAACATAGCGTTGACAAGTCTTTGGTATGTTGCCCCAGCATTCTTTAACCCGAATGGCATGACTTTGTAACAGTAGAGTCCCACATCTGTAATAAAGCTTGTGTCCTCCTGATCTGGTTCATTCATCATAATCTGATTGTATCCAGAATAGGCATCCATAAAAGATAATAACTCATGTCCAGCCGTCCCATCTACTAGTTGATCGATTCTAGGCAACGGGAAGCAGTCTTTGGAGCAAGCTTTGTTCAGATCTGAGAAATCAATGCATACTCACCACTTTCCATTTGCCTTCTTAACCAGTACTGGATTTGAAACCCAATTTGGATAAGTGGATTCTTTGATGAAATTATTCTCTAAGAGACGATCTACCTCTTCTTTTAAAGCTGCTGACCTTTCTGGACCTTGAGTTCTTCTTTTCTGTTTTACTGGTGTGAATTTCGGATCGATATTCAGGGTGTGAACAGCAATTGTTGGAGAGATTCTGCACATATCAGCATGACACCAAGCGAACACATCTAGATTGGCTTTCAAGAATGATATCAGTGTGTTTTGAACTGTTATACTTAGCTGTGAACCCACATTGAGTACTTTATTTGGGTCTTTCGGGTCTACAGATACTGGTACCGTTACCTCCACGGGTACCACTCTATTCTCCCCTGTACTGGCTTTCCTGGGATCCATTTCTTTTCTTGCATTGCTGTGTTCACCAGTACAGGGGCCGCTCCGTAGTTGCTACAGGGTCGGTTCCTTGATGCGGAGCGGAGCTGCCGCATCTTTCCCCATTTCTTTTCTCCTGGCCTCTCGGAGTTCTACAAGATAACATTCTCGTCCTGCGTTTTGATCTCCTTTAATAACAGCAATCCCATTATCAGTAGGAAATTTCATTGTTAAGCACCAAGGAGCGAGGACGGCCCTGAAAGCAGCGAGAGTAGGCCGGCCCAAGAAAGCGTTATAGGCGGAGAATCCATCAACAATTACAAAAGTTTGCTTCCGAACCAATTTCTTGTGTCCTTCGCCCATTTCAACAAACAAGTCCACTGTTCCAATCGGCTGTTTCAGCTCTCCTGTAAATCCGGCAATCTTGTGTGAAGAAGCATGTACATCAGTCATCGGAATTTTCATTTGGTCAAATGTCCTTTTAAAGAGGATGTTGCATGAGGCACCACTATCAACTAACACTCTTTTGACAATAGCCGGCCCAATACCGACAGAGACAACCAAAGGGTCCTCAGTAGGAGCTTCCACATTAACAGAATCCCTGGCTCTGAACATAATATCATCATGGAAAGTCTTTTGCTGCTTTAGAGGTGAAGCATCTTCCAGGATTAAGACACTTTCTTCGGTTGGTGCATACTTCAAAGCTTTTGCATACCTTTCCATTTCACCCCAACTCCTGCCAGCCGAGTGAGGTCCCCCTGTGATCACATTAATAACAGGTCTTTCCTTTCCAGCAGGCCTCTCTCCTGAATCAGATGAATTAGTTGGAGGTAACCGCCCTTGGCTGGATGAAGATGGGTCCTTTCTATTCCTCTTGACGTATTGCTGCAACTTATTCTCTCTTAGCAATTCTTCAATCAGACTTTTCAAATGGCGGCACTCATTGGTATCATGCCCTGGTTGGTTGTGAAACTTGCAAAATCTTCCGCTTTGAACAGCATTCTTCCCAACTTTCACGGCCGGTGGTTTTGGAAATTCAACAGCATCCTTAGTGGCGATGAAGATATTTTCCGGGGTATCGGTCAGAGGAGTAAAGTCTGATGGTTTAAGGAAGCGGGGCTTTTTGAAGTCTTTCTGCCTTTTCCCACCATTACTTTCCCTTTTCTGATCTGCCGGTTCTTTCTTGCTTTGAGTAGTAGCATTATTTTCCGCCACCGTTGTCACAACTTTAGCTGGTGCGGAAAGATTCTCTAAGCGTATAAATTCATCAGCCTTTTTGTAGAATTTCTCGAGCGAATTTGGTTCCTTCATTTTCAGCCATTTTCCAAATTCGCTCGATTTGTCAATAGCACGCATCAAATAGGTCAAGATCATTCGTGGCTCTGCATTATCGACTTCTGCCAGAGCTAAGTTGAAGCGGTTCAAGAATGACTTAATAGGCTCTCCCGGATTCTGTTCAAGACTGGACAGTGACATTATATCTTTTGCCTTTGAAGCATATAGCCTGAATTGCTCTTTGAATTTTCGGGTGAGATCGGAAAACTGATCTACAGATCGGACTGGAAGCTTGGTAAACCAGAGAAGCGCCACTCCTTCTAAATAAACTGGGAAATATCGGCACTTTATCTCGTCGGTTGCTCTTGCGCCGGTCATATGCCAATCGTATTTATACAAGAACTGATTTGGATCACTTGTCCCCCGATAAGCAGGAATAGTGGGGGGAACAAACTTTCTAGGAAATTCAGCTTTCAGAATCTTCTCGGTAAACGGAGTTCTACTTGGTGCGAATCCCCATTCGCTTTCGTCTTCATCTCTTTGCATGCTCTCTTTCATTATTTGCTTGATCATACCAGAGAGATATTCCTCATTGTTCAGAGATTTCGCAGAGTATACCTCAGCCATCTTTTCGGGAGTTTGTCCAGGTAAATGCTCATGAAGAACTGGTGACGGCCTGGATCCTTCGGCCTGGAGGGGTGCCCCTTCGGCAGCACCTGATCCCCCGTGAGGAATATTTCTTCCCTCGGAATTGGGAGCAGCATTAGCAAAGTTTCCCTCATTATTTACTGGTCTTTGACTCGTACCAAATAGAGCATTCAGCCTTTCCATCATCAGGTTATTCTGAGTTTCAATCTGCTGGTACAGTCCGGATACAGCAGCATCTAACTCCTGTCGCGTAACACCGACGCTTGGAGCTGCCTGATTTGGAGAGAGAGAAGTGGCAGTATTGTCACGGTCATCGTCAGTTCGGACAGACTTTCGTTTCCTTCCAGGAGCCATTATGTCTGATAAACTTCTGGTTTTGTGGGAAATTCTTTCAGCAAACTTCTGAGAAGCAATGGTGAGTGGTAGCCTGAGTTGGGTTCTCAGTGAAAGCACCAAAATGTTAACGTTAAAATATGAACGATAACACCCGGTGTGTGTAGTAAGATCGTGAAAGCACCACTCGTGTGACGGGAACAGAAATTAAGCAGGAAAAATAGCAGAAATGCAGTAAATGAACAACAGATTTATAGTGGTTCGGCCCGTAATTGAGCCTACGTCCACTTTATAGTCTCTTATTGCTGATTCGGTAACAATTTGATACAAATCTCTTCAGGAAACAGTACAATTCGATCACAAGAAACAATCTAGACTACTAGCTCAATCTTCGACGGTGAAACTCGATGAATCCATGTCGGATGTGAGGAATTTCTCTCGAAGCTTGTTGTAGTGTCGCGAATGCTTGAAGGATCCTTGATTACTGAATGAATGAAGAGTTCGACGGAGTAACAGCGCTGTAGAAATGATTTGCCCAAAAGTCCTCCTCATGTTGGAAGTGATGTCCTATTTATAGAAGTTGATTTCTGGGCAGGAAATTTGCCTAAGCTAGGTCGCTGTCCCCTTGCGGCTTCAGGAGTTAGCTAGTAAAACTGTACTTGGCTTCATTTGATCAAGTAATAGGTCGCATGCGAGTTACAGAATAGCTGTGGGAGCTCTCGGTCGTAGGGCGCTGGACCTGCTTTAATAGTTAGGTCGCTAACCTCTTTAGGTCGTCAAGTCCCTTAGGTCGCTAACTACCTTAGGTTGTTAAGTCCTTTAGGTCGCTAGCTACCTTAGGTCGTTGAGTTCCATAGGTCGCAATCCTTTCTGCTGCAAGGTCGCAAGGCCTTCTGGATCTTAGGTCGCGAAGCTTTCCTGTTGCCTTAGGTCGCAAGGTCTTCTGCAGCCTTAGGTCGCAAACCCTTCTGGATCTTAGGTCGCGCAGCTTTCCTGTTGCCTTAGGTCGCAAGGTCTTCTGCAGCCTTAGGTCGCAAACCCTTCTGGATCTTAGGTCGCGAAGAAGTTAGGTCGCTAACTTCTTATCTTGATAAGTCGTGGACTTTCTCAATTAGATCGCTATGTAGTTAGGTCGTAGGTTTTTCTTAGGTCGCAAGCTCCTTTAGGTCGCAGAGCCTCTTAAGTCGTAGCCTTTCCTTAGGTCGCAACATTCTTAGGTCGCAGCTTTGTTAGGTCGTAGAGTTTTAGGTCGCTGAAATAAAGGAGTTAACACTCATATTCTCAAGTTATGACCACCCAGATATGAAGTTCTTTACTTAAGTGCCTAAGATTTACCTACTTAGCTTTTTGATAAGCTTACTGTTTTAGTTAAGGAAAAAGAATAAACACCATTACGAAATTCTTTATGAAAAGAGTGTGAATAAAGAACTCCAACTGAATAGGGAACTTGAAAGGCAACTATTCGCACCCCCAATTTTCGGGTATTGTAGAAAATTCCTATAATTTTTTGTTCTATTTTTTTTTTTACGTTTTGACAGCATGGAAACAACTGTGGTTGAAATTGGAAACTCCGTGGATTCAAATTCTATGCAACTTTTGTCCATCTCTAAGCGCTCCTAAAGACGCAACAAATTGGCAACGTCAATCAGTTTACGCTCCCTATTCAAATCCGAAACCAACGAATTTCCTGTTATACCCTCCCCTGTACATTTCAAATTCCATCCGAAACAAAAAGAAAAGAAAACAAATCAATATCTCATAACGTCTCTCTTTCACTCTTCTTCGCTCTCTATCTCCTCTACGGTTCAAAAATGAAATCCATATTCCGCAAAGAGCCCCATAATCTTACTCCACAATCATCTCAGAAGCAGAGGACGCCTCGATCGGCCAAAGAGAATGCGGATCCGAACTCAGTGGCAGTTGAGTCGAACTCAAGTTCGTTCCGATCGAAGTTTTTAGGGTTTAAAAGCAAGAGCCCGTTGCCACCTCGGCCGCCGGCGAATCCAAATGCGAATCCCCTTAAGAGGAAGCTGAATTTGGAAACCGTCGTTGAAAATGGCGGGACGAGTTCGGGCTCGTCTGATTCTGGCGTCCAGGTAGATTTTAGGTGCATATTTACTATTTAGTTGGAGTATAGATGTAAGTTGAAAAATAAAGGTAGATAAATTTGCATTTTGTTAGCAAAAACTTGGTGTCAAAGTACTAAAGTAGAAAATGTCTTAGAAAGAAGATATATTTTAAAGCTCGGCGAATCTCTTATTTTAGGATGGGTTTGATTTCAATAATTGGTTATCAGCTAAGAGCAGAGTCTGATTTTGCTTATTTCAGACCTATTAAAGATGCTTTAAATGACATGAAAAAAGGAAACACGGTACATAGAACATTCTAGCTTATATTAGGCAACAATTTTAGACTTGAACTTTGGTATTTAAAGCTCAAGCAGCACTACCATAAAAAAAGATTGCTCTAATGGTTGACTGAGGGTGAAATGAAATTTTGACGCAGTTTTATTACTATTTGTGTTGATTAGCTTGCACAAGAACATTTGGTATGTTATATGTCTTAATTAGCTTACACATGAAAAGTATATACGTGCTAAGTCTTAATTAACTTGCACAAATAATTTTTATATGGTAAGTGTTGACTGTTAAAATTAATCTGGTAAATGATAAATACATAACTTAACATTATATAAAAAAAATTTATAGACCACCATAGTATTCAAAACAATATAATGAAAAATCAATTAGAAACCTTTAGATGGAGAAAGAAGTTGAAGAAAATTTGGATTCGGTTGTTGATACTATATCAAATCAGATGATTTATTTTTGAAAAATAATGATATATATTCATTATTTGTTCTGCTTTTAATCTGCATAGGTGATCGTGAGAATGAGACCTTTAAATAAAGAAGACGAGGAGAGTGACCAGATTGTGCAGAAAATTTCTTCAAATTCTGTTTCAATACTTGACCATATGTTCACATTTGATTCAGTTGCTGATACTCAATCAAGTCAGGTAATTATTTTTAAATTTTCCCAGAGTGTACTTTTTTCCTTTGTGGAAATTAGCCACAAGGGCCTCTTTAGCAAGTGCAATTAGTTTCTAGGACACACGACTGAAATAATTACTTTTAAGGACAAAATGCAAAATAATTAGTTTCTAAGGCCTAAAAACCTATGAAATTATGTCCTTAAAAGTAATTGGACTGCTGACTTTGTCCTTAAAAATAATTATTCTACTGACTTTGGTCTTGAAATTAATTTCCGTGGATGTGTGTCCTAGAAACTAATTGGACTATAAAGTTTGTCCTTCTAGTGAAATGCCTCCTTTCCTTTTATATCATGCAACTTTAATCGCTTCATTTAACTTTTATCAGCATGAAATATTTGAACTTGTTGGACTTCCCTTGGTGGAAAACTGTATGGCTGGTTTTAATAGTTCTATTTTTGCCTATGGACAGGTATTTTTAATTTATATAGAATAATTGCATATATTTTTGTTTTTTGTTCAACTACATATGTTTAATTATTATTTTTTCTTGACTTAATGAAACTATGGAAGACTGGAAGTGGGAAGACTTACACAATGTGGGGACCTCCAAGTGCCTTGTCAGTAAAGGATTCACTAAGCGAGGAAAGAGGACTAACGCCACGGGTATTTGAGAGACTCTTTTCTCGTATAAAAGAGGTAAGCCAGCTTTATATATTGACCTTATGTCCCGTTATCACCCCAGTTTCAATATAACTGATTTAGGTTATACATATATAGGAACAAGCTAAGCATTTAGATAAGCATCTGACTTACCAATGCCGCTGTTCATTTCTGGAGGCAAGTATTCTTACACTGCACATGGATTTTAATCTACCGATTAAGTAATTGTTAGATCATATCCATTACCATTGTGTTTTTTGCAGATATACAATGAACAAATCACTGACCTATTAGATCCAACACAAGGGAATCTTCAGGTGATAAATAAGCAAAAGTTTATGTGATGCTTTTTTGTTTCATGTTGTGTCTCCTTTCTATGTTATAATTTATGCTTTTCTTAACAGATAAGAGAAGATGTCAAGGTTGGTATATATGTTGATTGCTTAACCGAGGAGAATGTGTGCACAATGAAGGATGTTGTAAAACTACTGGATAAGGTATGCATAGTAAAAATAGTTTATTGAGTGTTTGGTTGTTGTTTGTCCTGCATTGATGCCAAATTGCTAGTGATCCTTCATTTACTACACACAAGCCTATGCATAATACTTGTGGAATAAAAAAAAACTTAGTTATAATATATGCGTAGAGAATGAACCCGTGACCTTTAATTACACAATCAAACGTTATACCACTGTTATCAATGGTGATTGGCTATGGATGTTTTATTTTACGAACATGCATGATGAGCAAATACATTAACTGGAGTTCACTTTGTTCTGCCTTCCACGCATGGAATGAGATGGTGGCTGAACATACCGAAAGTCAAAAACAATCTTATTTGTTTTCTTCAGAGTTTCCATGTTAGGTTATCTGGAGTTCGAGAACAAATGTATGATTCGAAAATTGACAAATTAAAATGCTCATTTCAAATTTTCTGTTTGTTTGAGTCTTTGAGTTCACAAGTCATATCAAGTATTTACGCATATGATGATCATCAATCAATTATTAAACCATTGCAGGGTTTAGCTAATAGAAGGACAGGTGCAACGAGCATGAACGTGGAGAGTTCTCGTTCACATTGTGTTTTTACTTGTGTTGTTGAATCTCAGTCCAAGGTAACTTTGAATGTTCACGTGGCTTGAAACAAATTTTTTTCTTCGATTAATAGCTTTTATACAGTCAGTGTGTGTACGTTTAATTTACAGGTCGTTTGTTCATTGTTAAGACCACAACCTTGATGGGAGTGTAAACTTGTAATGCTGTAGAAACTAGTATATGAATATATTGCATATAAACTGGATCTTAACTTTTATTTCATATGGCTATTCAGTATATGGGATCAAAGAAGGTCAAGTTTTTGGTTTAGAAACGTATTTTGCTTTACTTTTCTTGCGAGTCTTATGAGCATGCTCTACCAGCAGAATATATATAACTATAATATGTATTACTTGCCTGCAACTAAACTAATTATGTAATTGCAACCGAACCCTTTTATGCTCTTGGAATTACATATACTTCTTTTCTTCATTGCAACTATGTACTCTATTGAGATTGCATGTGAGTGCCTCTATATCACATCATATTTTCTAGTTCAAATGACAACTTTTAAGTCGATTCCTAGATTGGCAACAGTGTATTTTCTTGCTAAAGTGGCAACTGTTTAAGTTAGTGCTTGGATTGACAATTTTCTCCATGTTTCCTTATTAACAATGGAAGTGCTTCTTATTCCTTTCAACAATATGCTGATTATTATAGTAATGATTTTAGAGCAAAGCTGATGGGATTAGCAGTTTAAGAACTAGCAGAATCAACCTAGTTGACCTTGCTGGGTCAGAGAGACAAAAGGTGACGGGTGCAGCAGGGGAGCGTTTAAAAGAAGCAGGCAATATCAATCGGTCACTTTCACAACTGGGGTATGTTTTCCTTTCTAAGTTTATTTTGAGATGTTGCTCTTCTTGTTTATTAGGTATAGAATGTAGTTAACAGTTTCATCAGTATAATTGAATTACCTAATCGGTATGTTTCTACTTCCCGTCTAGTTAATGGCTTTCAAATTTAAAGACTGGACAATCAAACTGAGTCTTCTTAAAGTACATATACTACTGGATCTTTGTGTCACCAGCCATATGTTAGCTCTGAATTTAAGGGAAGATTAATTCTGTCCCACTAAAGACCAATATAGCAATTAAGCTAAAATTGTCGTCTTAGTCCCACATCGCGAAATATTAGCTAATAATTTTATACAAGTACCAGATCTTCGGCAAGGAAACTGCCGAGCTCAGCAACTTGAGCTTGTACCCAAGTGGGGCATTAAAGTGATGGAATGTTGGGATATGTTATTGGATTTTGGGTATACTGTGCAATTTGTTGGCCTGCCTGATCCAAGTTGGTGAGTGGTCAGTTTAGTTAGGCTGAAAAGCTTTGACTACACTGGCCCTACAATAGGAGGCAATGCGTCAGGCTGGTCACAGAGCAGCGATAACTCCTTGCTCTCAACAGTGGGATGGATAACAGGCCGCTGCACTCTGTACCCACCTTAGGTCTGTTAGCACTTCTCCAACAAACCATCATTTTTCCCCCCTTCATCGATTACCAAATCATGGTTCAACATCCAGGTAAACTCACAGTTGAAAAAAAATCTTACGCTGCATTCTCCGAAATATGTACACTGCCATATACTTTTTTCATTCTACTTTTAAACTTTTACTGTTTACTTGGCACATTAAAGAAAAAACAACAGAAAAATATAGTTTTAGCTTTAGCTGGAGAAAGCCCAAATTTCAAAATCATTTTCCGAAGTATCAATTTTTATTACATACTTAAATGTTGTTTGGTAATATATCATAAAGCGAAATTTCTCACATAAAAGCATTTAAACCCACTCTCCTTCCACACTTTAAACTTTACGATTTAATTTGAATCCAGTTTCTAACTTTACAGATTTGTAATATTGGAAAACTAGTCAAGATAGAACAAAAAGTTATAGTAATGTGATTTTTAATCACTGGCAGCTGGTTTGACCCTCAAATCCACTGCACTTTGGAATGTTTCATTACAATGGTCTATGGTCTGAACTTTTGCGGTGTCATATTAACTCTCTTTTGTATTACTAATATTAGCTAAAGTACCCAGTCGACTTTACCTTTCTCAGTTCTTGACTGCTTGGCTTAAAGAGGAACGCTTATACGGTTCCCATTTTTAGCTACCCTGTATCACTTTATTTTTCCTTTTGTTTACCTGATTAGGTATGCATCATTTTTTTCCACTTGATCGCAACCGTTTAGATAGAACGAACTACTAATACTAGGATAGTTTCATGTGACTTTATATTCTGAAAAAGTCCTGATACCAAGGTTTGCGGAGGATGCAGGAATTTAATTAATATTCTGGCAGAAGTTTCTATGTCTGGAAAACCAAGGCATATTCCTTACCGAGACTCCAAGCTTACATTTCTATTACAAGAATCTCTTGGTGGTAATGCGAAGCTAGCAATGATTTGTGCTATTTCACCATCACAGAGGTATATATTTTACTTGATTTATACCATCTTTGTTCTCCTTTTTCTAACAATTCTCTTATGTAATGTTAAACAGTTGTAAGAGCGAAACATTCAGCACTTTGAGGTTTGCTCAAAGGGCAAAAGCGATAAAGAACCAAGCAGTTGTGAATGAAATAACACATGATGATGTCAATGTCTTAAGAGAGCAGATTCGTCAACTGAAGGTGAACACTTTATTTATTTTACTAGCTTCTGTGTTCTGGCAAGCTTATATTACGCACTAAAAATATATATCATGCTCAACTGACCATGCATTTCACTGGCAGGATGAACTTCTCAGGATGAAGTCTAATGAAACTGCTGCTGAAAGCAATGGAAGTTATTCAACAGGATGGAATGCACGTAGAAGCTTAAATCTTCTAAGGATGAGCTTAAACCGTCCGCAAGTATTGTCGGTTTCTGAAAACGACAGTGATGAAGAGATGGAAATAGTAGAGGAACATGATGAAAAACATAGTAAATTCAACAATACATCTGAAGCAGTAGCAAATGAAGAGAACTCTAAGCATTCTACTGTGAAAGAAAGTGGTTACAAAAGTGTCCAAGAGGCAGTGCCTGGAAAGATAATGTCAGTGATCAGTAGTTCTATTTCACCAAACAATGACATGCTGGTTGAAGGGAACTCTTTTCAGGAAAATTTAACAAACCGAACTTCTGGAGTGAGTAGAAATTCTGTTGAGTGCACTTCCCCACTTAGCATTGTGCTGTATCAGGCATCTCCTGATGTACAAATACCTACTTTAAGCATTTCGCCTAGAATCGAGAACTCTAGCAGGAAAAGTTTAAAGAAGTCATCTTCTGCTTCAGCATCACAAGGAGACGTACTGAATTTATCTTTCTCTGATATTTTGAAAAAGAAGATTTCAAATGATCCCTTGACCCAAACAAATAATAGTTCTCTTTTGCCAACTGAACACCTAGAAGCAAGCCTTAATCGAGGCCTTCAGATCATTGATAGCCACCAGAGTAGTATGAATTTAAGTCACTCAGCTTTTAAATTCCCAACTAAATCTATAGTTAAGGTGGATGTTGGCATTCAGACATATTCTGAAGAATTTAGCACATTTAGGGACTCGTTTGCATATATATGTAGTTACTGCAAAAATAAACCACTTCCACTTGAATATGGTGATGATAGCAGTAATTCCAAAGAATTGCAGATGGTGCCTGTAGACGAACCAGAATCTTTTGATAAATGCAGGACTCAAGTACCTAAAGTACGTATGCAGTGTTCATTTGGCTATTGTTAATTTTAATAATAAAAAATGTTTTTTTTTCTTCTAAATAATGTGTTATTTCAACCAATAGGTTGTACAAAAGGTTTTGGCGGGATCTATCAGGCGGGAGATGGCATTGGAAGATTATTGTATGAAACAGGCTGCTGAAATCACCCAGCTCAATCGTTTGGTAAGTGTGGTTCCTGCAGCTTATATTATTCATCTGTTGGCTTGTGTTTTCTTTTTTTTAAAAAAAATATTTTTTTTCCTAATTATTATGGAATGCTGGCACTTGTAGATTCATCAATACAAACATGAGCGTGAATGCAATGCAGTAATCGAACGGACAAGGGAATATAAAATTTCTCGTCTTGAAAAATTAATGGATGGCATTCTACCTGCTGAAGAGTTCATGGATGAAGAGTTCATCTCTTTGACAAATGAGTACAAGGTCATAATTTTTTCAAGCTTTCGAGTTCTCAGTAAGAACTAACTAACATATATAACTAAAATGCCCGTCTGCCATTTTGCAGTTTCTGAAAGAAAAATACGATAACCATCCTGAAATACTACGTTTGAACATTGAACTGAAGAGAGTTCAAGATGAGCTAGAACAGTACAGAAACTTCTTTGATTTGGGTGAAAGGGATGTACTACTTGAAGAAATCCAAGATCTCAAATGTCAGTTACAATATTACGTAGACTCCCCTCCTTCAACGTTGAATAGAAATCAAACTCCATTACAAATACTAGCCCGCTCAGTTCAACACATGCCATCTCCTCCTCTTACCGCTATCCCTGAATCAAATGAAGAACTTATAGACGAGAAACTGGAAGGTGAGAGACGCAGTTGGACCGAACAAGAAAGCAAATGGATATCACTTTGCGAGGAACTTAGAGTAGAGCTAGAAACAAACAGATCACTTGCAGAGAAAAGGAAGGTGGACCTTGATTCTGAGAAAAAATGTGCAGATGAACTAAAAGAAGCATTACAAGCAGCAATGCAGGGCCATGCTAGAATTCTTGAACAGTATGCCGACTTGCAAGAGAAACATATTTCATTGCTTGGGAGGCATAGACAAATGAGTGAAGGGATTGAAGATGTGAAGAAAGCAGCAGCAAAAGCAGGAGTTAAAGGTGCAGAATCAAAATTTATCAAATCACTGGCTGCAGAACTCTCGGCTTTAAAAGCAGACAGGGAAAAGGAGAGGAGGCACTGGAGAGATGAGAAAAAAGGCCTTCAGGCCCAACTTAGGGACACAGCTGAAGCTGTACAGGCTGCTGGGGAATTGCTTGTCAGATTGAAGGAAGCTGAAGAAGTTGCTGCTAACGCTAAGGTACTTCTGTGCTAGTATAATAGCTTATTTTAGCAAATCTCTTGTTCAATTTACTTGTTTAGAAAATAACCATAGTTTCTGTGCTAGAATGTATACGGAGTGGATATATCTTATGAACTAGGTAGGTAAATGGTACTTTGAGATGTGGATAGTTCTATAGCCGCATCTGTTTTTGAAATCATGTTCAAATATCCATGGATGACAGACGGATATCGGATATTATTTTATTCGTTAACGATTGATAAATCTAAATACATTAATAAAAAATTAGGCTAACATAAAAAACTATTTCAATCCTTACGACCATAAAAGTAGGAAAAAATATGATAAAGTTAATTTTGAATAATGAGCATCCATTTAAATACATAATATCAGGTGTTATCTTTCTAAAACAAAAAAAATGTATATCATTCATCATACTAAAATACATAAATATAAACAATTATCTTGACAAAAATCGGATGGATAATTTTCAAATACGGTTCTTTTTTTCGAATATCATATATTTTTCAGCTTTTTGGACATAGACGTTGATGAATTTCAGTTTTTTCGGGTATTGATTAATGAAACCCTTATCCTAGGACAAACATAATAACAACATATACCTAATATCTGTGCAACAATATGATTTCTCTGGCGTATTGATTAATGAAACATGTAGACGTCAGTTTGATTAATGAAACGTTTATATGGTGTATTATATTATATTGTATTTTGATTACAGGAACGAGTTCTAAAGGCAGAATTTGAGACTGAAAAGGCCTACCAAGAGATAGATATGCTGAAGAAAAACTACGATCAACAAATCACTACATTGAATCAGTTTCTTGCAGAGTCCCGCTTACCGAAAGAAGCTATAAAACCTACATCTTACAAAACCAATATGAGTCATGCAGATACCGTATATGATGACATAGGGGAGAGTATATCTGATCAGAAATGGAGAGAGGAATTTGCACCTTTTAACCAGAACGATGATGACTTCTCAAGAGGGACAAAGCCACATTCATGGTTCTCTGATTATGATCGATGCAACATTTAGAGGTCGGTCTTTATATATGTGAAATGTATGTCTTTATATTATAGTATATTGTTTTTTTTTGTACAAGATAAACAGAACAAGAGGCACTTTAGGGACTGTATTATTCATGTAATTGTTCTTTTGTTCTCACCAATCGTGAGATTCCTGCCTGCCTTGTATAGACATCAGAGATATCCGATGGGTTATTACAATTTTTATTTTTTTTATCTACATGCTAGTGTGGGATGCTATATATATGGAAAAATGGCTCTGTTTGTTTTGGGCTCTTCCATTAGAAAGTGCCCGAGAAAATGCCTACCAGCTAGAGCGTGTGCATGGGACAATTTCCATTAGAAACATTTCTTTTTTAGCCCGAGGCATTGCTGCGTCATTTGTTTATCGTTTCCTGATAAATTACCGCTTTCTGTTTTAGCTCTTGGTTTACGATGAACAGGAAATGACTGCTTAAATGTACACAGCTAGAATCACAATATTTTTGATACAAGCACTACCTTGTGATGTTCAGACAACTTACAAAACACCCCCAACAACGGTATTTTCTAGATATTAAGGTGTTGTTTGGTTAGAAAATGTATTTTGTGTTTTCAATATTCATGTGAAATAACGTGGAAGAGGAGAAAAAATTGGAGAATTTTAGTCATTTCAATATAGGGGAAATGGTAATAGGGAAAATAACGGCTGCTCTTATTTAATACGCGTTCAAATATCAAACGTTTGTTAAATAAGTGTCCAAATCACATATATATTCAGAAAATCAATGTCATGTAATTGCTTATTTAATAAGTGTCTGACGTAAGACGTCCATTAAATAGACATTTTGACCTTCTAAAAACTACCCTTAATATTACACTAAATTAGATACTTTGGAGACTTACTCTATCTACCTACCTAATATTCACAGCTGCTGCATATGGATTGCCTATTGAACGTTAACTTAGCTGAGGTTTTGAATCTCTGGTAGAGTATGAATATACGTTGGAAATAAGGTTTAAATAGTTGCACTTTGCAGTAGTAATTCCCCACACATTAACTGTTTTTTTGCTAAGCCAATATATTGCGATTGAAGCCATTTTGATTATTATTTCAGTTATTTGGGTACTTCAAAGAAAAGAAAAAACAATTTTACAATGATGGATAAAACACTTGAACTGCTTTCCTTATCATACATATTTATGGTTGCATAAAATAAGAGTTTTTCTCCACAACGTATTTACCAGCCGTTGTAGATAGTATATTTATAACACTTTTTGCATCAACCGTTGTAGGTAGTATATTTACAACAGTTGACGACCAACCTCCATATTTCATGTATCGATTGGAAAGATTTTGTGCAATGTTTCAGTATAATATTTCTACAGCGTGTTGTAAACATTATAGTATTTCTACATGTCATAAACAGTAGAGTAACTTTTTCTACATCGAGCCATAGATGTGCCTTGCATTTTTAATATATGTTGTAAACGTGTAAAACAATAAAAGAATCATAAAAATAACATATTCACTGTTTCAAAATGAGTTTGTTCAGATTTTATACAATAGTTTCAAAACATTGTAAACACGTTTAATATAATTTCTTTCGAATATTGTGCTTGTTATTCAACCCCGTACGGTAAGCTTTGTAAATATAAGGTTTACGACTTTTCTCATTATTGTTAAAAGTATAATTTACAACATTCCATTATATGCACATTTCATGTTTGCGTGCATTTCTAGATTTCTGGTGAAGTGACACAACAGTTGTAAAACCAAATCTGTAGAGATCGCTTCGCGGCTCGTTGACGACGCTTTCTTTAAGACGTTATTTGCTCTCACCACTCGTTTGAATGAACAAATGAATGCTCTGAGAGATAAATCGCCTTCTAAGATACAATGAAGCCCAAATAATTAATCTCTTTAATCGATTATAATAGCACTGTCCAAATCAATTTAAATTATTTTCTGAATTGACTACATTGGCAAGAGTATCGAGTTTGTGATCTACAGTATCATAAACCCGAAATGATAATGAAAGAATTAAGAGAGGGGAAGAGAAATAGATTCGAAAGTAAGAAAATCGAATCTGAAACGCTTTTTAGACGTTTCTCTTTTCAAAGAGAAAAAAACTCATTCTGAAATGATTTTCAGACTTTTCTATTTATAGTTGCAAAGATGTGTTTTTTCCTATTTGAAAAGATGTGTTCTCTGCCAAACGACGATTCCTTTCGTTTGAATTCAAACAACCCGAACCCAGTCAATTGAACGACGGCGGCACGTGTGGTTGTCATGCATAACTTTCCTATTCACAAAAGAGCAAGTATTGGATGTCCAAAGAGCCCAACCTTCTCTTGAGTAACCTATATTTAAATAAATATAGTTCCTTATATCTAAGATGTGGAACTGTTCCAATCCCGCATTCTTCCTCCTCTCTTTCCCTTCTTCTCATTTTAAAACAAAAACAACTCATGCTAATATTTTATAAAAAAATTCACTAACAATCTTCCATCAAATTTTAATAAAATTTCTTTTGTCATATGTTGTAGAAAAACTGGTGCATAAGTATAGATGTCTTGTGGACTTGAATCTATACACAGTGACAACCTATAAGAGCCTGTCAAGATGGAGTGGCGCATTGAACCAACAATTCTATGCGATGTTCCCGATGTGTTTCACATAGTCGTTTTCTTTTATTCACATAGTTCATAAGCCTACACGTGGATTAGCCTAGTGTCTTTATCTTGGTTTCATGAAATGCCCTTAGAGACTTAAGCCATAGTCTTGCAGAAGACGGCACCACCTTCGTGCATTTATATAGGTAGGTTTATTGCAAGTGTCATATAACTATACACTTCAACATTACTTCTGTTATAAACCTATGAAGTACTAAGTAGTACAACCTCCATCATATCATTATAAGTACTAAGCACTCTTCTTGAAATGGATATAATACTAGTTGTTCAGACTAATATTTTAGTGCTTCAAATCACATAGTAGAATACTTTGCTCATTGAACTCAAGATAATAAATTTTATTATGTTGAGTTGAGTTTCCATCATAGATGATTTCTATAGTAGCTTTAAACCATTCTTTTTGATGTTTTCAACACCAAATCTCTTGCAAGTCCTTTTGTAAATGGATCGGCCATGTTTTGGCTACATCTCACAAAATCTATGGTAATTATTCCATTAGTGAGCATTTGCCTCACTACACTGTGCCTTCAGCCAATTTGCCTAGATTTGCCATTATATACCCGACTATATGATCTTGATAGTGTTGCTTGACTATCACAATGCACAGATATCAAAGACATTTGTTTTGGTCATACTGGAATTTCTAACAACAAATTTCTTAACCATTCTACTTCTTTACTACAAGAAGCTAGTGCTATAAATTCAGCAGCCATGGTAGAATCTGCAATACACGTTTGTTTCTTTGAGGCCCAGGATATCGCTCCTTACCAAGAGTGAATAACCATCCATTGGTTGATTTATTGTTATCTTCTTTTCCAGTGTTCCATTTGGCATTTATATATCCTTCTATTACACTTGGATACGCACTGTACAATATACCTTAGTCCATGATTCCTTTCAAATATTTTAAATTTCTTTGTACAGCTAGCTAGTTAATATGACTAGTGTTACCGGTATATCTACTCGTCTGCCAAAAGCCTAGGCAATATCAGGTCTTATGCATGTTATGACATACATTAAACTACCAATAACTTTAACGTATTCTAGTCGATCTTTTGGTCTACTAGTATTAGAATATAATTGCATATTTGGGTCAAATGAGGAGTCTACAGGTTTGCAATCAAATTGATTAAACCTTTTAGAATCTTCTTTATGTAATAAGACTAGGAAATGACCAACCCTTTTGCTGTTTTTATGATTCTTATTCCTAGAATCACTTCAGCTTCGCTCATATCTTTAGTGTCAAACATACAGATAGAAATTTTTTCGTATCTTTAATACTCGAGGTACAGTCCCAAATATTAACATATCATCAACATAAAGGCATATAATTACACCTTTATCAACATGAAATTTGCTATAGATACATTTGTCTGATTCACAAATCCTAAAACCATTTGATACTATGGTTATAGCAAATTTCTCATGCCACTGTTTTGGTGCTTGTTTAAAAAGTGATTTAATAAATTTATATACTTTATGTTCTTGTCTAAGCATCACAAAACCTTCTGGTTGAGACATATCCTTCGTTAAGTTCTCCATTTAAAAATGCAGTCTTGACATCCATTTGATGAATTTCAAATTTACAACTAGAAGCTAATGTAATTAATGTCCTAATTATTGAAATTCTAGCTACAGGTGCATAAGTATCAAAATAATCATTTCCCTCCTTTTGGGTATATCCCTTAGCAACTAATCTAGCCTTAAAATTTTCTATCGTACTATCTGCTCTTAATTTCTTCTTAAATATCCACTCGTACCCTATTGGTTTAGAACCAGGAGGTAAGTCTACTAGTTTCCACGTTTGATTTTCCATAATAGAATCTATTTCATCATTTATGGCTTCTTTCCAAAAGGCCGAATCCTGAGACTTTATGGCCTTAGTATATGTTAAAGGATCAGAATCTATGGTTGTAGAAAGCATGGCTTGATGTCTAATACCATCTCATGATCCATCAACCAAATAAATGATAAAATCTGGTCAGAATGACTTTTCAATCCTTATTCTTTTACTTCTCCTAAAAATTTCACCGGTTTCATCATTATTTTCTTGAGTGTTCTCAAATTCATAAATAGGTTCAGTGACCTCCACCATTTCACGTATAGGTGTATTAATCTCCACTGTTTTACTAATAAATGGATTAAATGTAATAGACGTGAATTTATTTTCATAAAACACCACATCTCTAGATTCTATTATTGTGTTTACCTCAATCGAATTATTAGGTTCTATTACGAGAAACCTATAACCCTTGCTGTGTTGATCATATCCTAAGAAAATACAGTAATGCCCTTTTGTCCTAATTTCCTGATTTTTTGTTTAGGTAACCGAACAGTGGCTCCACAGCCCCAAACTCGATAATAATCAAGATTTGGTTTGCGTTTCTTTCAAAGTTAATAAAGTGTGACTTTGATTTTCTTATGAGGTATTCTATTTAAGATGTAACAGGCGGTAGGTAGTGCCTCACCCCAGAAATTAGTATTAAGATCTGAATTATATAACATTACACTAACCATTTCAGTAAGGGTCCTATTTTTATGTTCTGGTTCTCCATTCTGTTATGGAGTATAAGCTACAGATGTCTTATGTATAATTCCTATAGATTCACAAAATGCAAGGAAATGATATTCACCTCCCCTATCAGACCAGTAGGTCTTAACTTTAACATCACATTGGTTTTCTATTTCTGTCTTATAGGCCATAAATGAATTTAATAATTCATCCTTAGTATGCATTAAATAAACATAACAGTATTTTAAATAGTCATCTATAAATGTGAAAAAATATTTCTTTCCTCCTCTAGTAGGAGTACTATGCATATCACAAACATCACTATGAATCAATTGTAATAGGTTAGTGGTACTAACAGATTTTAATGGAAACAGTTTCCAGTTATTTTGGTTAATGAGCATATCCTATACCTATTATCAAATTTATCGATCATGTTTAATGACATCAAATTATCCATACTTCTAATGTTAAGATGTCCTAATCTATTACGTCATAATGAAAAATAGTCAACAATATAAGCAGAAGCAACCATTTTATTAATATTCAATTTGAACATTCCATCACACATGTACCCTTTTCCAACAAATATTCCGCCGTTGGTCAATACATATTTATCCAGCTCAAAGACTTGTTTGAAGCCAAACTTGTTTAATAGACTACCAGAAATAAGGTTCTTTCTAACCTCGGGTGCATAATACATTATTTAATGTCATAATTTTCCTGGACGTGAGCTCCAAGTCTAGTATCCCCTTCCTTTTGACCGCTGCTTTCGCAGAGTTTCCCATATAAAGATAATTTTCATCTTCGGACGGTTCAATTTTTTAAAATAGACTCTTGTCGTTGCAGATATGCTTAGTAGCACCAGAGTCGATCCACCAAGAATCCTCTTTTTCAATCATCCCGATTTCAGAGATTACGACCATAAAGTTTTCTTTTGTCGATTGAGGTTTCTTTTTAAGAAAACGATAATCTCTTTTAAAGTGACCAGGTTTTCCATAATTGTAGCATTCCTTCACTTTCTTAGCATTCTTGCTATTAAAGTTTTTCTTATCCTCTTTTGATTAAAAGAGTGCTTAGACGTTTTATTTTCCTCTTTTTCCTCTACCATGTGGATCTTAGATGGAAACACTGTTGGTTCAGTGATTTTGTTCTGCCTACGTTATTCTTCTACTTGCAAATATTTTGCAAGATTATCCAAACTCATATCTTCCTTCTTGTGTTTAAGGATTTTTCTTTGATCTTTCCAAGAGGGAAAGTTTGTCTATTATGTATGAGACTTTTATATCCTCATCCATATTCATTTTATGCTAGTTGAATTAGTTTAGTATATGTATAATATCATTGAATTGTTCTACTACTGGCCTAACATCAGTCATTTTATAATTAAAAAATTTAGTAGCCAAAAGTTTCTTACTTGCCACGTCCTCCATTAGATACTTGGCCTCCAACACATCCCAAACTTCTTTGGTAATTGATTTATTATAGTACATATCGAACAGAGTATCCATCATTGCATTGCATGTGTGCCCCTTGCATATATAATCGTCTTGCTCCCATTTTAGTCTTTCATGCTTGCGCAATAATCTCATTTTCTGTTTTCTATAGCTTTGGCATCATAAGAACATAAACCGCTATTAGTCTGGCCAATAAGAAATGCATCTTCTTCTGCAATGCACGAAATTAACGCTATTGAACCTTTCCGATTTGGTGAAATAAGAAGCGAACTCCTTCAAACTGTGCGGTGCTATTGTGTAATAACATCTTAAGAATGTTGATTTGGATTTCTGGATTTTTGGTGATGTGACACAACAGTGGTAAAGTCAAATCTGTAGAAATTGCTCCAAGACATGTCGACGACGCTTTCCTTATGACGTTATTTTGCGTCACTACTCGTTTGAATAAACAAATAGGTGATGTGAGTTAAGTAATCGTCTCCCAAGATACAATGGAGCTGAAATGATTAATCTCTTTTATCGAATGCGATAGCATTTTCGAAATCGATTCAAACTATCTTCTGAATTGACTGAAGTGACAAGAGTATCGAATTTTTGATCTGTAGTATCACATACCCAAAATGGTATTGACAAAATTAAAAGAGGAGAAGAGAAGGAGATTCGAAACTAAGAAAATTGAATCTAAAACGCTTTTTAGACATTTTTGTTTTCAAAGAGAAAAACTTCATTCCGAAACACTTTTCAGGCGTTTCTATTATTAGTTGCAAAGAGGTTTCTTTTCGTATTTGGAACGTTGCATCTCCTGCCAAACGATGCTTCCTTTCGTTTGAATTTAAACGTCCCGCCATTTTTGTCTGTTTGAATTCGAATTGTGGATTTATTAACGGGTTTAGATATGAACCACTTTAACCAAAATAATTCTGTCCTAAAAGGATAATTTAGATCCAAATCCAATCCCAAACCGGTCCAATCAGTTGAACAAACGGTGGCGGCGCGCATGTGTGGTGGTTATGCATGGCTTCCCTCCTCGTAAAAGAGCAAGAATTGGGTATCCGAAGGGCCCATCCTTCTCTTAAAGAACATATATTTAAATAAATATAGTTCATTATATTTTAAGATATGGGACTATTTCAATCCCACATTTTTCATCTCCTTTTTCTGTTCTTCATATTTTAAAACAAAAGCAACTCACACTAATATATTATAAAAAAAATTCACCAACATTTCATAAACTATTATATTTAACGTGAAAATAGGTAGAAGGACAAATTTCATATTTTTTTTGCCACTAAAGACATAAGTTTTAATTTTGGCGTGAATAACAAACTACCCAATATTTGGCACAACATAAAAACTATGGTTAAATCACCCTCTAATTTCACGTCAACTGTAGGCTGCAATGACTATACCTGCAAGCGGTGATGGTGTAAGTGAGGGCGGTGAAAAACTGAGGTTCATGGTGGCGCTAATGGCAACATGAATATGTTGGGTGGTGGTCATATTTAGGGTTTCACTTTTTGAAGGAGGTCAATTTTGATTGAGATGGTAGTTGGTGGTACGACAGTGAAGTTTGATAGAGGTTTGGTGTCGATAGTGGTGGTGAATTTTTTTTGTGAAGTAACAGCTGAAAATGCTTAATATAACTAGCATTTGAACTGCGAAAATTAATATTGCATCATATATTCATATAATGCTTATTTAATTTAGCACGTATAATGCAAGTTTAACATTTATTGAACAGTAAAAATCAATATAGCATTATATTCATACTATGCTATTATTTAGCATTTGTGTCTAACTATAAAATGAATGTAGCATTGTATATGTTTGCAACTAGTTTAATTTAGCATTTTTGATTGTACAAATACATATAACATTATATTCATATAATATTAGTTTGATTTAGCTTTTGTTTTTGTTATTGACCTTTTTTCATTCATTGGCGCCAATGGGTTAATAGGGCTTCTAGTGTGATGCAACGACCTGGTTGCGTGGTGCGACTATTGGAAATGGTGGCGATCAAGGTTCATGAATCAAGGTTGCGCTTAGGGTTTTTAACCAAGGTTGGAGCGACGATGATGGTGGATGTGGTGATGGTGGAGGTGATGGAGATTGGGCGATGTGTGAAGATGCGATGACTTGAGGGCGGTGCAAATTTGGGTTTGGAGGTGACAGTGATGTCGATGAGAGAGGACATGAGTTTGTCCTTCTGTCTAAAATTAGAAACATGTGTCCTAGATCTAAAATTATTATTAGTGTTTGTCTTTATTCCTAATTCTTCATGTTTAGCAATTATTTATTTATATAATCTAATATCCATAACTGTTTTCAAGTATTGCTACTCTAATTACAATAACATTATATAAAATAATATCTACATCTTTTAGTAAAAACTTTAGAATACTTTATTACAAATATCCACTAGTGTTGTTGAAATTCCAAGAACGTTATAAAATAATCCCCAATAGTGTTGATTTTCCTTAATATTGGACGAATCATCGGTTTTTTCTCTTACTCATGCTCTAACAGTGTGAATTTGAGCGTGTAGAATAGGAAAAAGTGGGGCGAACTCCTGCTTTTTCTAGCTTAGATACCCAAATAGTTTTTTGAAAACCGTTTAGGGTAAATAGCTTTTTAAATAATGTTTATTCACTATAAATAGTTTTCAAAAACCATTTATAGGCTAAATGGTTTTAAGAAAATCATTCAACACTATAAATGGTTTTTTAAAAATCGTTATAGTTTTATTGAAAAAAATTAGCCAATTCCTCTCGCTTGACTGCTCAAAGAGTGGGAGGACACTACACCATAATCATCTATTAGAAACGGTTTATAACCGTTGCTTACACTATTACCAACGGTTAAAAACCGTTTCTAATAACGGAGTGGTAAACTTTAGCAACGGTAATTAACCGTTGTTTTTTTATCATAAGCAACGGTTTTAAACCGTTGCTTAATGGCCATAAAGCAACGGTTATTGCCCGTTGTTTATTTACAAATAGCAACGGTAATTAACCGTTTCTTTTAGATAATAAGCAACGGTTTTAAACCGTTTCTTAGTGTCTATAAAGCAACGGGTATTGCCCGTTGTGTTATCGTAAATAGCAACGGGTTTTAGCCGTTCCATTTGAGCCATAATTCCATGGCCTTTACTCATAACGAAACGGGCAGAAACCGTTGTTATGTACTAAATTACAACGGTTCTTACCCGTTGTAATTCTGTCCGTTTGAAAAAAAAAAGGCATTAAAAGCATTAGTCATGACACAATATTATCATACATTTACAAACAGCTACCAAACATACAATTACAAACAGCTACCCGACATACAAATACAGTGCTACCAGACATACAATTACAAACAGCTACATAAGTCATGACACAGTATTATCATAGTGTTATTACATAACATATAATAATAGCATCCATCGTCCTAAGTTTGAAGATAACAGTATTTTCACCATACATATGATAACAACACTTAACTTGAGCAGTCTAAGATAATTCACACAAGCATACGTTCTTAATACAACGTTCATTTACATGCTCAAACAGCTTTCCTCGTAACCAGGCCTTCCATGCAGCTGCAAAATGAATAAACATGAGTTAGCATTAAACTAACCTATACATATAAATGTTAAAACCCAATGCATTCTGGTTACTGAATCATATATAACATGAAATACAAGAGAACATAAAATGGTATTAATAGTTTAAAGGTTATAAATTAAGAGATTTTACTAGACTGCACATAAGAAGACATGTTTCCTATGATGTCCAAGGATCAATCAGTTTCAGGTTATGATTAAATTAAGACTGATATGAAACAACAAAGTGCATACTAAAATTGAAACAACAAAGCCCCAAACTTCCAGTCCACTTTCAAATTAAGACTGAATTCTTAAAAGTCTGATACTCATGCTCCAAAAATATTTCAGTTTGTAATAACTGGCCATACATCAGCATGCTACATATCAGACAATGGTTTTAGGTGCTTCAAACACTTCAACTCATTGGTATAACTACAACAGAACATTGCTCGTGCAGTCTATCTAGTCTTAATAGTCCAACTCACCTGATCAACCCTATTGCCACAACTCCTGATTCTATCAATTTACTACTGACCAGTCATGTGTTTCAGCAACTATGATGTGTGCTTTCATCAGAAATCACTCCTACATGACGTTTGTTCATTGTTGTTTTAGCTACAATTTTCAGTATGGTATACTATTTAAAATCCTATACACATGGAAATATGGAACCTAGATTGTACCAGTAAACAATTTAATCATAACGTTCTTGTTACATGGGTAATTTTAAGCCAAGTAATTCTAATTAAGATATCATTTGCTTTACATAAAACGAATATAAATAACTAATCTAAATATCTGTTACTACTTGCATTCGAGAAAGCAGACATAGAACAAAAATGACGCAACGAAGCCATTACGTGGTTTGAATCCAAATCAGGTTTACATATAAATTATTTCATGTTTACATATATGAAATGAACCAAGATTGGCTACATCCACAAATTTTGGTCAATGTACAGGCAATCGAAGTGAACCTAAATAGTTTAATCAACATAAGCATACTACTCATTTTGATCAAATTAGTCATAATTTCTGATTTAAAAGGTACAAAGTAGGCTAATTCAAATTGACTGAAATTCACAACAACTACTCTCAAATTATTTAGCAACCCAAATTTACTAATCAAATATAATTATGTATAGAACAGTCTTGTAAGAAAATGTACCAGTGCTCTTTCGTTTGGACACCTGAATGTAAGTACAATAGAAGCTGCCTGCACATAAATCAAAGAAATTCCATAAGCAATAGTGAAAACTCAACATACTTCGCCACAATAAAGATAAAACAAATATGATTGATATCGTATCAATAAAGATAAAACAAATACATATTACAAGATATATTAATCATGCTCAAGTAAGTAATACAAAAATAGTCTTAGATGAGTAAACATTCTGAGAAATTTTAGAAGTGAGATCTTGTTATAGAATACGTTTTCAATTGCCATCAGATTTAGAAGACTTCATCCAATAAGCTCTACGCGATGGTATAAGTCACGTCGTCTAATTTCAATATTTGTAAAATTATCATTTTGCCTTTAGTATTAAAATAACGATTAATACAGGGTATTATACCCACCCACCCAGACCTCCACCCCCGCCCAAATATTTTGAAAAAACTTCTAACAGGTGGTGCACCAGGCCCCTTGTATTCAGATGCAAACAATTCTCAATTATTTGTCTGAGCTTGTCTATGCAGCATTGCAGCATCTTATGATTCTTATCAGCTAATAAATCCAAAAAAAAAAATTTGTATCACATTCACATGTACAGATCGGTTACCCTATCTTAATCCATGTATGATTAATTTTAGTAATTGATGATTCCTCACGGCATCCCGTTCAGTAGCCAACGCACTGCATTAGCAGCCAATATCACGGGGTATAAACCACCTACTCCCTTTCATTCCAAAATTATTTTCAAATGCAACCATATAACACGGACGATGATATCAAAAACTCATTATTTGCATCACAACCATGCTCAGAAAATGTGAAACAACTTGAGTAACAAAGAAATCGACTACTCACCCTTCACGTCCCTTCATTCAAATTCAGTTTGTGTTTACATACACAACATCCTAACCATCTATACAAGATTTCTTATTGAAAATATATAAATAATACTACCCATTTACCCAGAAAAAAAAGAAAAATTTTGTAAGAAAAATACATGTATAGTACTTCCAACCCAAAGCATCCTTGTATAAACTTTGTTTGCATTATCTTTCCAGTACAAGATGCAGTCATTAATGCATGCATCATAAGTTATGTAATCCATCCCAAGTTGCCTAATGATCTTCTTCACGTCGGGATACTTTGACGGTAGCGTGTTACCTTCGGGGAGTAACTCCTTTATGAATTCGAGTAGTGCAGTCACACCATTGTCTGAAAAGCCGTATTGGGTCTTCAAGCTATTCAGTTTAACAATGGCATACAACTTTGTAATCCCTTTTGGACATGAAGGATACAATGGCTCTGTTGCAGTTGCACTACCGAAAAATGATTTATCCGTAGACTGCTCTCCAATACTAGCATTATCATGCAACTGGCTTGTAGGTTGAAAATGATGGAATCTATCCGCATCATTTACCAAATCTTCCATCCTAATTTTTGCAGACTCATCGGTATTAGTGGCATGACTAACCGGTTGTTGTTTTGGCTTCTCCGGTATTCTTTCCCCGTGAAAATACCACACAGTGTATGATTAATCAATACCATATCTAAGCAAATGATAATGAATTTCCTTTAATTCAAATGTATCTTCGTTTTTGCACCGCGTGCAAGGGCACGAAAACTTTTCCTTATTGCCACCATTTTCAGTAACAAATTTAATGAAATTTATCACTCCTTGCACATATTCTTCATTTCTTCGATTAGATTCATTCATCCATTGTTTGTCTATATTAAAAGACATACTGAAAGAAAATAATGAGCTACTAAGTACGTGAATAATTTCATGTTTAAATGCAAAGGCTTCGAGGATTAAAATGCATAATAATTCTAAAATAATTATCATAATTAAATAAATTAACTAAGTTAACAAAATTTTATCATAATTAAATAAATTAACTAAGTTTATTATTTTAGTATCAAACTATTTCCAAAAAAATTTGACATTACAACGATTAACTAAGTTTATTATTTTACTATGTTTTATAAAAATTAACTAAGTTAACAAAATTATATCATAATTAACTAAATTAACTATGTTTTATAAAAATTAACTAAGTTAACAAAAAAGTTATTCTTATTTTTAACATTAGCACCAAACTGTTTCCAAAAAAATTTGACATTACAACGACATGAATTTTAGCACCGGCATAACGTCTATGCGCTACTCCTCTTTTACGCAACACATGGCTCGCGTCATTTACAAAATTTAATTTACCCAATAATAGTTATCTACAATTACTACTAAACAATTATTTATCATCGATTAATAATCAACTACCAATCGAATAATATCACTAGTTGATATTATCCTACAACAATCAACTCAATCAACTACCAATCAAATAATATCCCTACTGGTTATTATTTTTCACAATCAATCTTATTTTTAACACTAGCACTAAACTAGTGAATGTGACAACTAGTGAATGATTCAACCCAACATATATATCAAAATAAAAGGACTGATAATTAAGGAATCCACATACTACAAATCAATCTTTTGCTTCTTCTGATATAAAACCAAATGAAGCCAAATAAAACCAAAATCGAATACTGTAAATAAATAAAACATGTAACACATAATCTAGCATGCATGTACAACATATAAATAAATAGTAATCATGCATGCATGTACAACATATAAATAAATTAGACAAATGATATAAAACTTTTATTTAAGGGAATTAAATGGTAAACTAAACTTTTATCTAAGAAACCACTAAAATAAACAAAAACAACAGAACCACGGGAAGAACAGAAACTGAGGGTGGAGAAACTAATGATGAAAACAGATTTTGTCATATTAAAATCTTTGACTTGGTGAATTCTTGAATGTATCATGTATGGGATTAAGTTCATGTTAGGTTTGCTTTTACATCATGATTCTGAAAACAGATTCTGGGTTACTAATTTGTACTTACAAATTAATTATGGCGATTATGAATTTCTTTTTTTTTTGTACATCTGAATACTTGTAATCCTTTGGATTGACAGTGGCAATTAATCACCAAATGAGACGTATTCAGATACGAAAATTTATCACCAAATTGCATAATTAATAATTTAGAAGCAGTTTACAATTGGTACCAATACGTATTCAATGTACGTGATCAATCCAGTTAGATGTACCTAATTAACTAATACCTGATACCAATACGTATTCAGATGTACCAAATTAACTAATAGAATTCACTTTGATAACTTTAGAAGCTGAAATCAATTTAAGTGCAAAAGTTTAGAATGATATTAAGTACATCTGAATATGTGTAGACGTTTAATGCATCATCAAAATATAAAATACACATAATTTAGTAATTGATTTGAGTAGCAAACTTAATAAATAAAAAAGCAGAAAATCAAATTTGGGTACTAATTAATGATAATTAAATAATTCATGCATACAAATTCTGTAAGCAAATTAAAACTGCTAATAAAATCATTCAATCCTAACAATTTAAGTAACCTAAATTTTGACCTAGCCATTCAACTCGTCCTAATACTCAAGCCCTAATCAGTCCCACTGCAATTTCACAATTTCAGTAAGCGAAACGACTTACTCGCCGCGATTGGTGGCACGCTCCTTCCTTGATTGGCACGCCGCGATTGATTGGCACGCTCCTTCCTTGATTGGCACGCTCGGCAGCAACCTGCTCCTCGAAGTGGTCTTAGCTCTGGCTCTTTCGGAAGAGGCGGAGGTGGTGGAGATATTTTGGGGCGAAATCGATTAGGTTTAATTTAGGTCGAATGGGGAAATAATTTGGGACGAGAAATGTTTCGTGGTTTGTTGTAAACATTATGGCGCAAAGGTACTAAATTATACCGCCAGAAATTCGCACAATATAAACGACGGTTAAATCCCGTCGCTAAAAGAAAAGAAACGGGCAAAACGTATGGCGCCAAAGGTGAAATTTCCCTCCAAGTTGCTAAATACATAACAACGGTTAAAACCCGTTGTATTTTAACAACGGGAAATAACCGTTGCTAATTAGGCGGAAGGCTTGTTGTAAAATTCAGCTTTTGGTGTAGTGGGAATTGATCTTTTTTTGCCTCCTTGCCCTTCAAATGGTCGCTCTACTAGAGATGCTTTGGCGTAAAAATGTTTACTATAATTTTAGTTACAATAAAAATAGAAATTATATAACCTATACAAATATAAACGTTGAAATTAATTATGTTATCTATGAAGTTACCGATGTTGAATATTCATAACATCTCTCATTTTAAAACCCAAAGATGGAACCCCAAAGTGCTGCAGCCATTCTGAAATTATGTTTCGACGGCAGAATGAGATCTATATTTTTTGAACAGTTTTAAGCAAACAGAGCAACTAAACAAAATTCATTACACATAATTGTCTTTCCATATGTATTCATCCAAGTCGTGCCCACATAGGGATAAAATATAAATAAAACATAAGTAACACCGCTTTCCTCAACACATAAAGATGTCGACATGAACACTAATATAGCAGAATATAAAACAACTTTTATTATCAGTTAAACCTCTTACTTTGTCTTCACAGTCCTTATTTCGTCTTCCTAAAGCAACATGTCTATATCCATAACTCAGTCTACTTAAACGAGTACTCATGAGTTTACGGAGAAAACAATAATAAAAATACAGATTAAACATAAAGCATGCTATGAGTAATTACCATAAACACAACATATAGTGAGACAACGCTGCTAAAGCACGAAATAGGTTTTCCCTCACTATTCTGAATACATCAATATATCCTAGCATGAATCATAATCTTAAGTCATTCATTAATACATAAGTGTGTCATACACTTGCTACAACATTATGATTAGGTTTTATAGTCAATTCATTTATCTTGCTACTTAGGCCTCATTTATATTACTTCAAAATGTCTAGTTTAATACTCTTTTGGTTGCCACTAAGCCTTATGCCTACTTCTCCGTTTAACGTTGTGAATATGATTTTGGATGCCACTTATGGCCTCACACCGAAACTTTCGTCTAATGCCATGAATAACATTTTGGATGCCACTTATGCCCTCGTACCAAAACTTTCATCTAATATCATGAATTGGCTTGTAACATCCTCCATTCTGAGGCTCAAAACTAAATGCTACGGATGATGCAGTCATCCATAGTTATTAATTATCGACGACAAAATGCGGCTATGTTAATCATATCAATAATCAGAAGCACATAAATATAAAAAAAATTCAACACAGTTTAATATCAAATTTTCACATTTCATTTCAAAGGTATATTTCACATTCATTACATGATCCTATTCGTAAACCCACATTTAGATAAATTATAACTATTAAAAAATACTCCAAGAGCGACATATGAAGATGCCCCTTTGGTTGATCAGAGGTAAATACTAGGCAGTATTACAACTTAGCCCTTACATACTTTCAAACAAAATCAAACACACTGTGGATCAAATGAGAACTCCTAATTAGCTAGAATGCCTCATGCACGTCTCCCAAAGCTTATTCGCCTAATCAAAACATGAAAACCCTTACTCATGATCTACTCAATTGAGTACCCGAGAGTTTAAGGTGAAAGACAAAACCTTCGGGTCAGAAAAAAAGTTTGGTGCGAATAATAACCTGCTACCTCAAACCAAATAGATATTTAGTGAGACCACGCTGCTAAGCGGAACGAGATTTCCCCTCACTAGTATGTTAACCAAAATATATTAACCATATGCTATGCTCCTACATCCACAATGGTTAAAACATAACAATATATGATAATATGCAAGAATATAATATACCCTGGATTGCCCATCCAAATTTATCTGACTATCTGTCCAAATTTATAGTTTTTCTAGGGTAACTATGAACCATTAGTTTTTATGGGTTGACTAATAACCTATCTCACTTCTTAGGGACAATCTGTCCAACTTCATAGTTTTCATAGGATCACTATGAACCTATTGATTTCTATCAATAACATCATCCGGACATAGCTTTCATGGGATCATTGAGAACCTATCGAACCCTTCCAATAACATTTCTCATGACATAGTTTTTATGGGATGACTAAGAAAACTTTTTAGACCCTTCTAATAACCTATCTAAATCAATAATCTTTTGATTAGTTTTGAGCATCCTATACTTATGATTTCCTAGATGCACTTCTACTCACTCAAAAGTTAATTCTACTTATACACATTACTGGGTCAACCTAACTGGTTATTATGCCTTTTAACACCTCAAAATGTAGTTATGGATCATAAATGATGTGAGTATGAATATAACAACATGCATAATAACTGATCAAATAAATACAAGAACACATGACATCCATCATTCAATTATGTTCAATAAATAATCTTTTATGTCTTATAATTATTTAATCTTAAGTAATATTCTCTTTGGAAAATTTAGCTCAAAATTTGGGCTTTTTCATCGTTAAATTCCTAGAAAACATTTTCATAACGATATATGATTAAATGCCCTTATTCCATATTTAATACAAGGAAATATACTCTTTATGTTACCAAAATTTTATGCCATTTATAAATCACTTTATGTATTGCCGTGTTTGTATATTTGAAAAAGGTTTAAGGTTGCCGCTTTAAATAGGTCACTTAGATCAGTGTCGACGATAATATAACGTTGATTAAGAAGCTTAAGGCTCTTTGTCTCTATTAATATCTTAAAACATGTGGCGTTAATACCCTTCGTCGACCTCAATCCAAGGTTGAAGCCCAAAACTTAAAACCTTTATAAATTATATGGCCAACTGCCGAAGATATAGGGTCATCGTCCCTCTAAAACATAGGCCTCTTCGCCCCTTTTTAAAACATTTTTAATTTATATAAATGAAAGCCTCTTCGGCCTTTAAAAAGATGAAGTGTGACGTCACCACCATGCAAAATCGACACTAAAACCAAGTGTGTATCATCGCCGACCTTGATGCACAACGGCACCAAGACCCTCGACATCATTATAAAATTTATATATTTAAATTACTTCGCCTATTATGCCGCTTCATGGATAGAGTCGAAGTCAAGACACGCGGCATCACTGCCTTGGTATAGAAAATAGTCTAAGTGAAGACATGCGACGTCGCCTAAAGCAAAGGTGCAAATGTGCAACATCGTCGATATCGACACTAGAGCTTTTAAACACTTAGTTGAATTACGAGAATGCAATGCCACCATTCATGGGTTTCCGCCATTGTCAACTTCAAAGTGGTTGGAATCACTCCATAACTACCTAAGTAGTTATTCTGTGCTTTCGACCTCATCGTCGTCGACATTCGTGAAGGCGTTATTCCTTTAGGCTCGATGAGGATATAGGCGGCATGTCATTAATGTAATTATAAAGAAAACTGATTTATTTCTAATAAATGCAACTACTTTTTACCAAATCTTAACCTTTCGTTCAATTTCTATTAGATAAACAAAACCTTTTTCAATTTCTTTTCAGAAAATACTACCGTATATCATTTACAAGTTCCAAAACATATAACAACTAATAATTAATACCCTTAATTAATTATCCTTTCAAATGCTCAACTAGCATAATAATTTCATAATAAATCATAGTTACTTGGGAAAAATCTAAAATATTCCTAGAAATTCGAGAATATCCATCTCTTTATCATATAAAAATTTCAGGGCCAAAAACCATATTTAATTAAATAATTAAAACCCGAAATCAAGCTATTTCCTCCTCAGAAATTGATAAAATATTTACTTCAACTTAGAAAATTATGAAATTAAATCCCATCTCCAAAATATTATTTTATACCACTGTTACCTTGTATCCTGACACGACTATATTGGACTGATCATGCAAGACAGATTCGACTGTTGTCTAGAAGGATGACCACGAAGCAAAGGCTATAGGACCTGGAAGTAGAGTTCAGACAGTTGTACGAAGCCCGGATTGAATGGAGTTGATGGATAGACAATGCAAGATGTTAGGAATATGGAAAATAGCTTGGATTAGCAAGGATCAGCATAGCAAGGTAGAGTAATAGGGATCAGCATAATCATTTGGAGGGATCGGCATAGGTGATGATGTCGGGTTCAACGTGTCTTCGTAGTACTATAGGGATCGGCATAATCGTTTGAATGGATTGTCAACATGGATGGAATATAAGAGGGATCGACATAGGTGATTAAGCCTGGTTCAACATGATTTGTTATCACTCGAGGGATCTGCATAATATTTAGGAATAAAAGGGTTCGGTATGATTAGAAGCTTTGGGTTCGGCATAATTTAATGAAGCATAATAGGTCGGCATAGCATTATGGATGATCAGAAGGGATCGGCATCATGTGATGAAGTTCAGAGAATACAAATGATTGGCGTAATAAAGGGATCGGCAAAGTCCATTAGAGGGGTTCGGCAGTAATAACATTAAAAGGGATTCGAACCAAAGATTAAGCAAAAGAGTGAGCTCCACATATCTAATCAACGTGATATTTGATGCACCGTCATATTCAAGCAAGGAGAAGCTGCCATTGGGATCGCTGCCCCAATTTCAAAAAATGGAGGGGTCGGTACTGATCCCTCTCCATTGAGATTTGGGCCTAGCGCCCCCTATGGTGGGCCCATATGGATGAAGAGGTCCTGTTGCCGAAGTTCAAGACAGATTGGTGGTCTCCTTCACCTATAAATACAGGCCTAGGTGGTCATTCTGAGGATCTTTACGCTACTGGTTATATAACACTTTTATTGTAATCAACTTCCTCCATTTATTATCTTACTTCTCATAGTTTGCTATTGTAATCAAGATTATAGTGAATCAATAAAGGGAATATACAAAGTGGATGTAGGCAATCGACGCCGAACCACTATAAATCTTGGTGTTTTTTGTTTTTACTTTGATTTGCTTACTATTTTGCTATTTTCCTCTGCTTAATTTATTTTTCTTCATTTACTTCTCTACACAAACCTATTGATGTGCACGTAAATGTGCATATATTTACATCCATATTTTATCTCTTTTTATTTAAATAAACATCATATTTGGGCATTTTTACATGTTAAAACTAAAATTCAATTATTTTCAAACCATCATATTTTCATCTTCATTCAGGGGCAAAATGGTTATTTGTGTGCATGTGTTAATTTAAGAATTTTTACTTGGACAATTTTTGTGATTTTTATAGGATATTTTGATGCATTTGGAAGTGGGATTCATAATGATATATGCATGCACAAGGAAATACAAAGGAATGAAGAGGAAATAATTCAAGTTCAAGATCATGGAGGACCCCACCCACTTACCTAAATGTACAATTATGAGCTAATGGAAAACTAAGTGGAGGTTAAAGCTTCATGCACAATAAATGATGGATTAATTAATGGCTAATGGTTACTTGGTGGCCACACTTCCTAAAGGGTATTTTGGGAAGCACCCTAAAAATGGAATTAGGGTTTTATGCATGTTTAAATAGCCCACTTGTGTACATGAAAAGATGATCTACTCTTTTATTTTACTTAGGAAATTAAGAGATCAAATTGTAAGCTCAATGTTCTATGAAATAAAAATGGCTTCCAAGCCTCTTTCTTCTCTCTTTTCTACATGCATTTCTTTGTTTTATTGTTAATGCTTATTTCTATGCTCTCTTTCCTTTAATGTTCATAGCTTAGATTTACATTTATGCAAGTAGTGTAGCTTTAATTTTTATGCAATTAGTTACTAGTTAATCTCTCTTTCTTCATTTGCTTAGTTTTCATTTCTTTGCTCTTTCATGTTGAAATTTACAAGTGTTGCTTCAATGCCACAAATGAGTAGCTAAACCCTTCAATTTAGGGGTAATGAAGCTCTCAAATATTATGTAATTTCAACATTTCTATGATTTATGATCTCTTTGTCTATGCTTCATGAAAGTAAATTTTGATGCAAGATTATACAAGTGGGTTTGATAGCTTATGTTGTTTTTGCAAATGAGTTATTCTTATTCAACATAAACACAAGTTGCATCATCATTTGCTAATCCATTTTTGATTTTGAAATGAAGGTAAAAATAAAATTTGATGATCTATATTACTAGTTACAATAGTAAATAGATCATACTTAAAATAACTTTTGTTTTGACTTCATTTTCATGAGAATTATAAGTGGTATAATTGTTGTATTTATAGTTTGATGGTTTGAGTTATGTTAATTAATAACATAAACAAACCATACTTATGATAAATGCAACATTTATTTCACTTAATATCAAAGTTAGAGATCATAAATTCCATGTTTGTTGATTTACAAAAATATTAGAGTGGATTTGCCTCTAAATTGTTCTCTAGTTTAATAGTTTTTTTTAATCACATTTTAATTCTAGCTTTAGCTTCCTTTTGTAGTTAACAACTTTCATCCCACTTTGGTCTAATTTGATTGAATAGATTTTCAATCTCTAACAATTCCCTGCGGATCGACCCGTATTCGCCACGTACTACAAAGTGTACGCCGTGCGCTTGCGGTAAATTTTTATTTCTAAATTCCTCCGACGGTTTTCTAAACCGATAGAATTTCCGTCGACGAACAAGTTTTTGGCGCCGTTGCCGAGGAGTTGTTTTGATTTTATTTTTCTATTCTTCGAATTAGTTTGTTTGATTTATTATTTTTTTTGTGTTTTATTTTGTGTGTTTGTTTTTGTTAAAAAAAAATATTGTGTGTTTTGTGATTTTTGGTGAATTGTGTTGTGTGCTTGTTTTCTATTCTATTTTCCATTTGCATTGCATATCATACTTTAAAAAAAAACATTGCATTCATTTTCAATTTTATTACAAATTTTCAATTACATTTCAATTCATTTGCATTTTCATCGCGGTACACTCTTCATTACAAAGAAAAACAGTTTACATCTGTGCACTGTTCACAGCCCTGCACAATTACCACTCTCTGTACACTGCTTCCTTCCCCCACCTTTACATTTCTCTGCAATTTATACTTGCAGCCTTCAACACTTCTGCAACCTTGCACTTGCCTCCTCAACTAACCATACATAACACAAACCCCCCCTCTGTCATACTCCACCACTACCACAAAACCACAGCACACATTCATCACCATCTTCCCATACTCTTCACCATACAATCAAATTGAGTCTCCCTGTTCACTCACTATTCACAACCTGTTTAACAGTCCACCACCATTCCCACTTTCTATAAGCCTTCACTATCATCCCTGCCTTATCACAAAACCACAAAACAAACTGCTCACTTCAATTCGAATTCCTCAACTACTGACTTACCAATAACATCCACCATTACTGCACCCATAATTCATTGTAAATCATCCCATACAGTGCACAAACAATTCCACTTCAACTTCCACCTCCCGCCTTCAACCTTTTCATATCAACACTCACCCAATTCATCAACTTCAACTACATACCCTGCACAGTGTACATTATCTGCTCCTCAAACATTCATCATTGCCTACTACATATACATCCACAATAACTCCCCTGACCTTTCAATAACTTCCACAATCTCTGCCCACTGACTTTTCTTCTTGATCAACTTCACAGAGCTTCTACCCTCTTCTGTCATCATCAGACCTCCCTACAATACAGTGCATCTCCATAACACTGCCACAAATTCAACCATTTCATCTCCACCTTGTTGCAGTACCACCAGTCAATCACTTCCATACTCTCCGGCCACCACTAGCCTTCAATTCGCTCCTCAAAACCGCTCCACTTCTCTTCATCACTGTCTCATCACTGTACACATCAACCGAGCCACTCACAAACATTCACAACTAAAAAAACTATTAAACTACAGAACAATTTAGAGACAAATCCACTCTAATATTTTTGTAAATCAACAAACATGGAATTTATGATCTCTAACTTTGATATTAAGTGAAACAAATGTTGCATTTATCATAAGTATGGTTTGTTTATGTTATTAATTAACATAACTCAAACCATCAAACTATAATACAACAATTATACCACTTATAATTATCATGAAAATGAAGCCAAAACAAAAGTTATTTTAAGTATGATCTATTTACTATTGTAACTAGTAATATAGATCATCAAATTTCATTTTTACCTTCATTTCAAAATCAAAAATGGATTAGCAAATGATGATGCAACTTGTGTTTATGTTGAATAAGAATAGCTCATTTGCAAAAGCAACATAAGCTATCAAACCCACTTGTATAAACTTGCATCAAAATTTACTTTCATGAAGCATAGACAAAGAGATCATAAATCATAGAAATGTTTAAATTACATAATATTTGAGAGCTTCATTACCCCTAAATTGAAGGGTTTAGCTACTCATTTGTGGCATTGAAGCAACACTTGTAAATTTCAACATGAAAGAGCAAAGAAATGAAAACTAAGCAAATGAAGAAAGAGAGATTAACTAGTAACTAATTGCATAAAAATTAAAGCTACACTACTTGCATAAATGTAAATCTAAGCTATGAACATTAAAGGAAAGAGAGCATAGAAATAAGCATTAACAATAAAACAAAGAAATGCATGTAGAAAAGAGAGAAGAAAGAGGCTTGGAAGCCATTTTTATTTCATAGAACATTGAGCTTACAATTTGATCTCTTAATTTCCTAAGTAAAATAAAAGAGTAGATCATCTTTTCATGTACACAAGTGGGCTATTTAAACATGCATAAAACCCTAATTCCATTTTTAGGGTGCTTCCCAAAATGCCCTTTAGGAAGTGTGGTCACCAAGTAACCGTTAGCCATTAATTAATCCATCATTTGTTGTGCATGAAGCTTTAACCTCCACTTAGTTGTCCATTAGCTCATAATTGTACATTTAGGTAAGTGGGTGGGGTCCTCCATGATCTTGAACTTGAATTATTTCCTCTTCATTCCTTTGTATTTCCTTGTGCATGCATATATCATTATGAATCCCACTTCCAAATGCATCAAAATATCCTATAAAAATCACAAAAATTGTCCAAGTAAAAATTCTTAAATTAACACATGCACACAAATGACCATTTTGCCCCTGAATGAAGATGAAAATATGATGGTTTGAAAATAATTGAATTTTGGTTTTAACATGTAAAAATGCTCAAATATGATGTTTATTTAAATAAAAAGAGATAAAATATGGATGTAAATATATGCACATTTACGTGCACATCAAATACCCCCACACTTATCTTTTTATTCGTCCTCGAATAAAGGAAAACTAAGATAAATCCGTTTTCGTAGGGAGCACGATTGCATTGAGCGTATGCAACAAGCCGTTAAACCTTTGGGTGTCCCCAGTAGGACGAGTGTTGTCTCGTGAGGGTTTTCAGCGGATACTACCCACAAAATCCAGATGCAAAGTGAAAATATTTACAAAATGCAAGATTTATTTACAATGGGATGAATGCAAGTTCTTGAAAATATTTACAAATGACGGATTTACTCTTAAATCGACATAAAGAAGTTAAATATAAGTCTTGGTCATTATCTTGAAAATTTAAGTCATTTACTCATCAAAACTTCCAACAAAAATCAAGTTATCATAGCAAATAGACAATAGTTTAACTCGATGTTTCGGTTGATAACAAAGTGTAACTATGAAATAAATCCTTAGTTGATTATCAAAGTTTATTAAAGTGGTATTTTCATTTCTTTTCAATAACAAATCAAATCAAATAAGTAAAAATAGTGCTAGGATTTCAATTGCTTGCTCTCTTATTATTTGTAAGAAAAAAAGTTACACACCTAACTCAGGTAAACTGAGGCCAGATATACCACCCATGCACTGCCTTTCGGGTTTATGTGAGGGGAGTACAGAGCATGGTGAGTGCACACACTTTCATGCATACACCTATCGACCGTAGGTGGTTTTTATTAAGTCCGTTCTTTGTTTTTTTACATGTGTTCCATACATGCATAACCGTGAGGACTTTTAAATGAGAGTGAATACTTTGGATGTTATTGTTATATATATATATATATATATATATATTTAAGAGAGAGAGAGAGTTTTGCAAAATCATCTTAGCACCAATTAACTTAGAAGACAAAAAATGTTATATCCTTTACTTTAAATTTACCACTTTTTTAAACAAAGACTTTCAATTAGAACATACTTCATAATTAACTTAGATGAAACTTCCTATATACTAGTTAAACCATTGTTATTTGTAATCAGACTTCATTTTTATTTTTGTTAAGACGAACAATTTTTCAAAAATTTCAATATATTAAACAAAACTTATACTTATCCCATAGTGTTTCTTCAAAAATAAATCAAAATGCTAAAAAGAAGATGTTTTTGAGATTTTGAAATTTTGTAGATTTTTTTTTAACTTAAAAAAATGAAAATTCAAAAATGCCATGAAACCTAAAAAAATGAAAATGAGACTCCCCCCACACTTAATTTTGACTGTGTCCCCACAATCAATTCATGATATAATGAGTGTAACGGGGAAAAACTATGTACATATTTACAAAAGAGGGTTAACATTCTTACTAGACGTAGCTTGGCTCATGAAGGATCATGAGCTCCTCCTCTTGGTTATTTGGAAATTCCAAGAAAGGTTTCAGACGATGACCGTTGACTTTGAAAACCGATCCATCCCTGGGGTTTTCTATTTCTATGGCACCATGTGAAAAAACAGTTCGTACCAAAAATGGTCCGGTCCATCTCGATTTAAGTTCAGGGAATAAATGAAGTCTTGAGTCATATAAAAGAACTTTTTGGTTAGGCAAAAACGTTTTCCTTAGGATTGACTTGTCATGAAAAACTTTGGTTTTTTCTTTGTAAATTTTCTCGTTTTCATACGCGTCGTTCCTAAGTTCTTCTAGTTCGTTGAGTTGTAGTTTTCGGTTTTCGCCAGCTTTCCCAAGATCAAAGTTTAAGTTCTTAATTGTCCACAACGCTTTATGTTCGATTTCAACGGGTAAATGGCAAGCTTTACCGTAAACTAAACGAAATGGGGACATCCCAAGGTTAGTTTTAAAAGCAGTACGGTAAGCCTAAAGCACGTCGGTCAATTTCTGAGACCAATCTTTTCGATTTTTATTCACAGTTTTTTCCAAGATTTGTTTTATTTATTGATTTGAAACTTCAACTTGGCCACAAGTCTGAGGATGATACGGAGTGGATAACTTATGGGTGATCGAGTATTTTTTCATTAAAGTTTCAAAAGAACGGTTACAAAAATGGGTTCCGTTATCACTGATTATTGTGCGAGGTGTGTCGAACCTCGAAAAGATGTTTTCTTTGAGAAATTTCACAACAATTTTATGGTCGTTGGTTTTGCAAGGAACGGCTTCGACCCATTTTGAAACGTAATCGACAGCGAGAAGGATATACAAGTTTCCAAAAGAATTGGGAAAAGGTCCCATAAAGTCTATACCCCATACATCAAAGATTTCGATCGTAAGAATGGGGTTTAGAGGCATCATATCTCGTCGAGAAATTCGTCCAAGCATTTGACATCGATCACAATTTTTACAAAATTTGAATGAGTCTTTGAAGAGAGAAGGCCAATAGAAACCACACTGAAGCACCTTTTCCGCAGTTTTTCGAGGACCGAAATGTCCATCGCACGCTTGATCGTGACAAAATGAAAGAACACTCCTTATCTCATTATCCGGAATGCAACGTCGGATGATTTGGTCGGGACAATATTTGAACAAGTATGGATCGTCCCAATAGAAATATTCACTTGGGACATGAATTTGTATTTGTCCTGTTTGGACCACGATGAGGGAGTTTCTTTAGTGACTAAGTAGTTCACTATATCAGCGTACCATGGGTCGATAGAAACTGAAAAAAGTTGTTCATCGGGGAAGTTTTCATTGATCGGCAAAGAAGATGGTGCGTTCGGAAGATGAGATAAGTGATCGGCTATAACATTATCGAATCCTTTTTTGTCTTTGATTGTAAGGTCAAATTCTTGAAGTAAAAGGATCCAACGAATCAAGCGGGATTTGGCATCCTTTTTAGAGAAGAGATATCGAAGTGCAGAGTGGTCCGTGTACACGGTAATGTGTGACCCTATCAAGTATTGTCGGAATTTTTCGAGAGCAAAAACGACAGCTAGAAGCTCTTTTTCAGTTGTTGTGTAGTTGAGTTGAGCGTCGTTCAAAGTCATACTCGCGTAGTAAATCACGTGAAGGATCTTGTTGATGCGTTGTCCTAAGATAGCACCAACGGCAAAGTTTGAAGCATCACACATTATTTCAAAAGGAAGATCCCAATTGGGCGCACAAATGATTGGAGCAGAAATGAGTTCGTTCTTAAGATGTTCAAAAGAAGAGATACAATCAGAGTTAAAATCGAAACGAACATCTTTTCCAAGAAGAGTCATCAAAGGACGAGCAATTTTGCTAAAGTCTTTCACAAAGCGTCGGTAAAAGCCAGCGTGTCCAAGAAATGATCGAATGTCCTTAACAGTTTTGGGAATGTGTAGGTTTGCAATTACGTCGATTTTTGCTTTATCTACCTCAATGCCTTTATTTGAGATGATATGTCCAAGGACTATGCCTTGTTTGACCATAAAGTGGCATTTTTCCCAATTCAAAGTCAAATGTTTTTCTTTACATCGATTTAGAACCAACTCGAGATGATGTAAACATTGGGAAAAAGAATCGCCAAAGATTGAGAAATCGTCCATAAAAACTTCTAGAAAGCGTTCAATCATGTCGGAAAAGATTCCAACCATGCATCGTTGGAAAGTCGCAGGGGCATTACAAAGTCCGAATGGCATACGTCGATAAGCAAAGGTACCGAATGGACACGTGAAAGTCGTTTTCTCTTGATCTTCGGGAGCGATGGGAACTTGGTTATAGCCGGAATAACCATCGAGGAAGCAGTAGAATTCATGGTCGGCTAAACGTTCGATCATTTGGTCGATGAAGGGAAGAGGGAAGTGATCTTTTCGTGTTGTAGCATTTAGTTTTCGATAGTCAATGCAAACACGCCAACCCGTTTGAGTTCGAGTTGGAATGAGTTCGTTTTAATCATTCTTGACAACGGTTAGCCCAAACTTTTTTGGTACAACGTGAATTGGGCTAACCCATGAACTATCAGAGATTGGGTAAATGATTCCGTTGTCGAGAAGTTTAAGAATTTCATCACGCACTGCATCTTCATTTTTGGATTAAGCCTTCGCTACGCGTCGCGAACAGGCTTGGCATCGTCGATTAAATGGATGCGATGTTGGACAAGAGCGGGACTAATTCCCTTTATATCGGAGATCGACCATCCAATCGCTTCATGGTTTTTCGAAAGAATAGAGAGAAGAGAAGCTTCTTGATCAAAAGAGAGAGTTGCGGAAATTATGACGGGCAACGTTCCGTTATCACCTAAGTATGCGTACTTAAGGTGATCGGGAAGTGGTTTGAGGTCCAACTTCGGGAGTTTTTCGATCAAAGAGTTTGATTGAGATTCGGACTCAACTTGAAGCGATTCAAAGGGAAGAGTGTATTCAATCTCGTTGGGAATTTCGTGAAACAATTTTTCGTACTCGGCCTCGTGTTCATCATTAAAATCAAGTGTTTCATTTTCAAAGTTTTCGTGAATGGCACTAACTTCCAACGTTTGGTCACGAGGTTCGTTCGATTGGCTTTCAAGATTGAAAATGTTGAGATCCAAAGTCATGTTTCCAAAAGAGATTTTCATCGATCCGTTACGACGATTGATTAAGGCATTTGAGGTGGCTAAAAATGGTCAGCCTAGAATCAATGGAATTTGACTTGCGGGATTTGTCATGGGTTGTGTTTCGAGAACAATAAAATCAACGGGGAATATGAATTGCCCTACTTGAATGAGCACGTCTTCGATTTCTCCCACGGGCTTCTTAATGGAACGATCGGCAAATTGAAGCGTGACTTTTGTGGGTTTGAGCTCACCTAAGCCTAATTGTTCATACACGGAATATGGAATTAAGTTGACACTCGTGCCTAAGTCTATCAAACATTTGTTAATCGTCTTGTCACCAATTGTACACGAAATCGTAGGGCAGCCAGGATCTTTGTATTTTACGGGCATGGATTGGGACAAGACTTCACTCAGACTGGCGGCTAAGAAGACTTTTTTGGGCACTTGAGTGTGTCGCTTTTGGGTACACAAGTCCTTAAGGAATTTCGCGTAAGTTGGGACTTGCGGAAGATGTCAAGAAGCGGAATGTTAACTTTGACCTGTTTAAAAATTTCCAACATCTTTTCCATTTGGTCTGAGTGTTTCTTTGGTCGAAGACGATGTGGAAATGGGACACGATACTTAGTAGGCGGGTCTACTTGAGTAGAAGAAGGAGAGTTTTGATTGGCATTCGATTCAACGTTTAGCTCCACGTTCTGTTCAGATTCATTCGTTGTTTTAGAAGTATTGAGAGAAGTTTCCGGTAAATCGTTTGGATTAACGACTTGATTATCGATTTGTTTTCCAGAACGAAGAGTTGTGATAGCATTCAATTGGGTGACGTTGCTATCTTGAACAACATGGGCTTGATTTGAATTTGCGTTTTGATTTCTGGGATTTGGAAGGGGCTGGCTTGGGAATGTTCCTCGTTTGCGTTCACTTACAGATGTGGCTAATTGACTCATTTGCATTTCAAGTTTTGCAATCGATTGGTTTGTGTTTTGCATATATGAAGTCAATAAATTTTGCAAATTATTGTTTGATTGAAGGCTTTGAGTAGTTGCTTTAGCCAACGTTTCAAGAGTTTTCTCAAGTGGAGTTAAACATTTATCGTCTTGGGGAGGATGTGCTGAATTTGGTTGAAAGCTTGATTGTTGCGGTTGATTATGAGATGGACCCGCAAAGTTTGGTTGAAAATTGTTGGGTTGAAAGGAAGGATTCGAAGCATTATTTGGAAATGCTTGCAAATTGGGACGAATCGTATTCGTGTTGGGATTGTTTTGGTTCCATGCAAAATTTGGATGGTTTCTCCAGCCAGGGTTGTACGTTGGTGAAAACGGGTCATTTTTGGCTTTGTTGAAAGCATTGATTTGTTCGACGGAATTGGGACACTGATCAGCTATATGATTAGGATCGTTGCATTTATAACACATCGGTTGGGAAGCTTGGTTCATTTGATTCAATGAGAAAACGTTATCGAATTTTTTAATCATTGCGTCGATCTTAGCTTCCAAAGCAACAGAAGATCCTATCGAGTGTGCACTCGATCGTGAGTAGATTGATTTTTCGTTTGAACATTCCCATTGGGATGATTTTTCGGCGAGGTTTTCAAGAAATTTCCAAGCATCGTCGTGATGTTGGGCAAGAAAGTTGCCTTGGCACATTGATTCAAGCATGGTACGTGAGCTATTTTCGAGTCCATCATATAAAATTTGGAAAATCGTCCATTTTTCGAAATTATGGTGTGGACATTTTATCAAAAGCTCTTTGAATCTTTCAAAATATTTTCCGAATGGTTCTCCCTTGAATTGATGAAAGTTTACAATTTCGTTTCGGATTCTACTCGTTTTTTCCAAAGGGTAGAACTTTTTTAAGAAAGCTTTTACGAATTCTTCCCACGTTTTAATCGAGTTCGATGGTAAGCTGTACAACCATTTTTCAGCGTAATCCGTAAGAGCGAATGGGATTAATCGAAGTTTGATTCCGTCATCAGAAAGTTGTTGGAGTTTAATGGTTGCACAAACTTGTTAGAATTTAGTCAAGAAGATGTATGGATCATCGTGTTCGAAATTGCCAAATTTCGGAAGAGTGGCAATATGGTTTGAGTGAATTTCGAAATGGTTACCCGTAGGGGCGGGTAACGTGATGCAAGATGGAATAGAAACTCTATCGGGAAAGATTCTATCCATAAGAGTTCGAGGGGCGTTTTCGTTTGCCATTTCGGGAGGATCGTCTGTTCGAGTTAAACGGTTTGTAGAAGGGTCGCGAGTCCAACGATTTGTTGTTGTGTCACGAGTCCAAGTACTCATGCACAAGTGAAAGTCGAGAAGAGAAAGAAGTTAGAATCGAGTTTAGTGAATGAAAGAAGATTTGAAAATCGAAGTGAAATTTATTGTTTTAGAGGAAGAAAAATATTTACCAAGTGAAATTTATTTTCAAAAGAGAAGTTTGATTTTTGTTTTGTTTTTGGTTTTTCAAATTTTTATAATTTTTTGTTTTTGTATTTTTTTTTTGAATATTCAAATTTTTGTTTTTAAGAAGGTTTTTTTTGGAATTAAAAACTAAGTTAAGAAAAGTTTACAATTTTTTTTTTGGATTTGAATTTTTTATTTTTTTTATATATGCATGAACTAATGCAACTAAATGAATGCAAAGGACTTAATTACAGTTTTTTGTCCTTAGTAGCTCCTAACCCAAAATTGTATAATCACACTTTGTCTTAAATCAATAAAAATATTTCTCAGCCAGGTAACGGGCAGGGGTTATCGGTGCACTACGAATCACCGTAGCAATGCAGCCGAAGGTTTAAGTACCTTCAGAGGAACAACCAGTATAATATTTACGTATCACCGTAATTTTTATAACTGGTTATTACTCTGCCGTAGCCTAGACACCAAGAAATAAAATTGTTCAAAGAAAACAATTGTGAAGATATAATTAAGCCCTAAATGAGCTCGCGACACCCTTAAGTCGAATGTCTAACCTTTATTATTAGTCAAATTCGACGATGAAATGCGTTTGTGGGCTAAGGAAAGGGTGATGAAATCCCTCACCTTATGTGAATTGGGGTATTGCCCTTAGAAAAAAAAATAAGATGAGATGGATGCAAAACAAAAATTAAACGTGAATTTACAATGCAACTAAAATGAAGTTTGTTTTTGTTTTTGGATTTTGTAAATTTTTTTTTTGTATATACAAATGCAAATGCAAGCAACCAACAATGCACTAGAGATGAAAGCACAATACCAGAGCGTGCAGATTATTAGCAAATTTTTTTTTTAAGCGGCAATTTTTTAGCAAGGCAAAGCAGTTTATTTGGGCAAGCACTTCTTCCTTTTGAATTTCTGCTTTGGAAACCTGAGATGAAACACAAGATATATTCAACAATTATTATTATTATTATTATTTAGTATGTTTATCAAAGATGAAAAACAAAACAATTGAAAATGAAAACTAAAACAAGTGAAAACAAATGAAAAATGAAAACTAAAGAAAGTTGATTATTATTTTTTTGGATTTTTTTTTAATTTTTTTTTCTTTTTGGAAAGGAAACTTAAAAGTAGAGTTTTACTTAAAAAAATTAATTTTGAGATCAAAAGAAAACTTAAAACAAAGGAATAACATAACCAAACAAATTGGAAAAACAAAGGAAAACAAAAACACACTGATATTTTTTTTAGGAAATAGAATGGACTAAAAAAAACTGGAACAAAAAACAAATCAAAACACCTTACTAAATCAAAAGAAAGCACAATATATATTCACAGGCCTGTAAACTTACTTTATCCGGCCCGTAAAACAAACGAAACTTTCTCGTTCCAAAATTATTCAAACCCGATGAACTTCTAAAATAAAAATTAACGCAGCAGAACAATTCAAATCCTGAAACAAACTCAAATCCTTTTCGTTCGAGGATTTACTCGAATGGCGAGGAGATGTAATTCGCTGTTGTTTTAGAGGTTCGTACTTTGCTAAAGAGTGTTAAATTTTGGTTCGAATTGAGTTGCTTTGGGGTGATTCAGGAACGAATTGGGAGGCGATGGTGGTTGCAGAGGGTCGTAGTGATTTGGGAACTTGCGATTTGTCAGGCGAGATGTTTGGCTCGTGAGTTGAATTCGAGTGGTTCGTGTCTGGTTGAGGGAGGTGCTGTGTGGAGACGTACTGTAGTGGTAGATGGTGGAGGCAAGTTGATGTTAACTGTTCGAATTGGTTTGGCAGTCTGCTGTAGGGAGGTGTAGTTCACGATGGCTCACACGATTGGGTTTGTTCGATTTGGCTTCGTAGTCTTTGGAGGAGGGTGGTTCACTGAAGAGTTCGATTGAATGGGTTAAGGTAGAGGATGGTGGTGGGCTACAGAAGGTGATTTGTTTTGGGTTACGATTGTTTACAGTGGTGCTTGTTTGCAGGTGAAGTGTTGTATTGAAGTAGAGTTGCACAGTTTTGCTCTGTTGGTTGTTTGCTGATAAGAATGTGGTGACTTAGGGTTGTGGTAGCAGTTCAGTTGATAGGGGAAGAAGGTGATGTATGGTAGTATTAGAGGTGAAGTTCAGATGGTCAACTGATGAAGTTTAGTTGTGAATGCTTGTGAGTGGCTCGGGTGATGTGTACAGTGATGAGACAGTGATGAAGAGAAGTGGAGCGGTTTTGAGGAGCGAATTGAAGGCTAGTGGTGGCCGGAGAGTATGGAAGTGATTGACTGGTGATACTGCAGCAAGGTGGAGATGAAATGGTTGAATTTGTGGCAGTGTTATGGAGATGCACTATATTGTAGGGAGGTCTGATGATGACAGAAGAGGGTAGAAGCTATGTGAAGTTGATCAAGAAGAAAAGTCAGTAGGCAGAGATTGTGGAAGTTATTGAAAGGTCAGGGGAGTTATTGTGAAGTTTATTTTTCTTCATTTACTTCTCTACACAAACCTATTCTTGGGTGTTTGTGACCAATTTGGTTGCAAACATTTTGGTGCTTTCACTGAGAACTTGATTCTCAACGCGTTAGGATCCCCTTTGTTGCTACTGGATTGAGAAAATCCCCAAAGAAGATCCATAGTCATTTTCAAAAGCTTGCCAATACTACTCAGATTTACTAGAATCTAAGCAAGGAAATCGATAATGGTGTGACATACCAGATCAACTTCTCAAAATGTGGATGCGAATGAAACTGCCAGCATTCACCAAGGAGCCCCAAGCAACCAACCTGCAAATTTGAATGTGGAGCCTGCTAAAGTCCAGAACCCTGCTGATTCTATAACCAGAACTGAATTTAATAACTTGATGAGGGAGTTGATGCAAAGCCGTAGACAGCTGAATGAGCAAATTTGGACCAATGCTAACCTAATGAACCAGATTGCTCAACAACAGCGTGAGAATGCTAGAAGGGATCCCGCATCTTACTCGGCGTCAGAGAGTTCCAGCTCACCATATGAATACCATAGGTGTAGGCATCGCAGGGTTGAAGGAAATCAAGCTGAAACATCGGGGCATCGCTTGGCAGACCAATATGGTCTGCTAAGACGGATCAGTGCCGATCCCTCCCAAGGGATTCCCCCACAACACTTGGGGAATCAAGCATGATCTATTTCCGAAAGCTTGGATGCTGAAGTTCGACTAAATGCTAACCAACTACCCCACCGGAATGATGATGAGTTGAATGCCCAAGGTGCACGTCAAGAGGATGGTGGACCAAGGGGGCGTGAAATAGCACGTAGGCATCGACCGAATCATTCACGTGAGGTGGAGCACGACCACCGCTTGGCACCACCCATCCGAACACCAGATTTGTTGGGAATGGTCAGACAGCTGATGAGAGAGAACCAGGGTTTGACAAATGATGACTGGGGAATTTTGAGAAGTCATACCCCATTTACTGATAATGTTTTGTATGCGGAATATTCGAGAAGGTTCAACATGCCTTCGACACTTGCCTATGAGGGAAAAACCGACCCCAGATACCACATCATGGGGTACGAATGGTTGATGGATTCAGCAAGAGCTAATGACGCAACAAAATGTAGATGCTTTCCTATAACCTTCTTTGGAATAGTGACGATGTGGTTTACAAGACTACCCCCATGATCGATTTCAAGGTTTGATGAACTGGCAACTAAGTTTGGAGCAGTTTCGGATCCACGCTACTCGTCCTAAAGGCGTGATGTCACTTTCCATCGTAATCCAGGCCCAGGGGGAATCATTGAAGGACTATCTGGAAAGATTTCATATCGCTGCCATAGTAGTTAGTAATCCAAATGATCATGCTATACTTATGACCATGACGAGAGGGATTGATCCGGAATCTGAGTTTGGTGTGGCTAGCTGGAAAACCGCCGGCCACATTGGAGCGCTTCTATTCAAAGGCATCTCAGTTCCCGAGGAAGGAGGAAGCCAGGTCCTCTAGGAAAAACAATGTCGTGGGACAGAAATGAGAAGCAGTACAAAGAAATATTACAATAAAGCAGTCTGATGATAGTTCCGGGAAAGTCCAAGTCAATGTTCAGAACAAACTGAATCAGCAAAAGCAAAATGGGGACAGGAATCAAGACCGAAGGAGGGAGCCTAGGAGACCAAGATCTAAGACTCCTATGTATGACAACCACACACCTCTTAACACATCCTTAGAGAATATTTATCTATCCACTTGTAATACTGTTCAATATAAGAAGCCACGTCCAAAGGAGTCGACAGAGACATAGCAACAAACTGGAAAATACTACCGGTTTCACGAGTGTTTTGGGCACAATACAAACGAGTGCAGGCATCTCCAGGATGCTATCGAGAGGTTGATTCGGGAAAAGAAATTGCGGTAGTTTGTGAGAACTCTGCAGGATGGTGGACAGGGGACATCTAACCCCCGTCGAGGACAAGCTCCGCGTAGGGTTGAGGAGCATGCGCGGACCGGTGGGAGACTAGTGATAAACACAATAGTTGGAGAACCACATCTCGTGGATAGAAGTTGGCAAGAAATGGAGCGCTATGCTAGCACAATAGGGCATGTAGACTTTGAGTATTGTTCAAATACAGAGGACGGAGCTCCGGTTAAGCGGCAATGCACGATAACTGATGATATAGTTTTCAGAAGCAGGGATGCAGATAAAGTGGAGGCACCTACAATTGATCCGACAGTCATTTCTGTCATGATTGGTCCTGTTTTAATGAGAAGGATTTTAATTGATTGTGGAAGCTCAGTGAATATTATTTTCAAGAAGGTCTATGATCAAATGAGAATGGAGGCTAAAGATTTGAAACCATCTAAAGCTCTCATACATGGTTTCAATGGTGTGGCGACTGAGACTGTTGGTTATGTGGAGTTACCTGTTAAATTAGGGGAAGGTGAACGTAGGAAAGTGCAGATCCTACCCTTCATTGTTTTGGATATTGATTCGACGTACAATGTTTTTCTTGGCCGACCTGCCCTGGCTGAATTTCGGGCAGCTCTTGCCCCGTGGTGTTTAACCTTAAAGTTTACAGCCGATGGTGGTGTATGAGTGGTTCAAGGTGATCAGACAACTGGACGTGCATGTTATGTAGCTGAGTTGAGGGAAGTTCAGCATAAGGAGAAGGGCAAGGGTGTGGACAAATCTGTCTGCATCCAAGTCACCGAAGATTGACAATTGGTGCCTAAGCCTTGGCTTGGGAACCACAGTCAGTTCTATAGAGATATAGATCTGAGAGTTGACAAAGAGGAGCCCAAGGAGACCAAGGCAGCGCCAACTGAGCTGGCGATTGAAATCACGGTCAGCCACGAAGACCCATCACGGGTCTTGAAGATTAGATCGCAGCTCATCCCTTCAATAATGAGAGAACTTGCTAATTTTCTCCAAGCGAATCTAGACTTATTTGCTTGGACTCATTCTGACATGTGTGGGATCTCGCCTGCCATTGAGAGCCATGCATTAAACATTGAAGTATGTTCCGGTGAAACAAAAAAGGCGAGGCATGGATCCAGAGATTTCCATCGCCCTTAAAGAGGAAGTGGTTAAACTGAAAGTCACTAGGTTTATTCGTGGTGCACTCTATCCCGAATGGATATTTAATCCCGTACTAGCGAAGAAGGCGAATAAGAAATGGAGAACATGCATCGACTATTCAGACTTGAGCATGTCCTAAAGACAGTTTTCCCCTTCCAAGGATTGATCAGCTAGTTGATTCGATTGCATGACATGAATTGTTGTCTTTTATGGATGCAAATATACTATTAATCAAATTCAATACATCAAATAAAATTTCATAAATATTAATTAATTTAATTAGTTTATAACAATTATAAATTAATTAAATTGGACGGTCAAAGGAGTATTTAACGTCTTGGTTATGCGAATCTAAGGTGTAAATTTGGTCAATGATTAATATTGAACAATTAAAATATTAATGTTCACACGTCACTTAGCAGGTGGTGTGACATTTTAGCCAAATTTATCGCTTACTTGGTTTCAGTAAAATCCAATTTTATTTTAAGCACTACCCTGTAGTGACGATTATTTATACTAATTCTCTTCAACAAAACTGTGTCACTTTGGATTAATGGAATTTGATAATGGTCAAAATTCCAATATCGTCCATATTCAATTTATAGTCCAAACACAAAGTCCTTGGTTCAATAATAACAATTATTGACCGGGCTACTTTGATCAGAGATTTTGACTTTAATTTAACTTCAGTTGACCATGATACTAACACCATATAACTGAAGAGACGAATCCTCTTTTGAATAGTGTTTCACTTTCAATACTTCCACTCAACCCAACTATAGTCATTCGAATGTCATCGTGCCACGATTATCAAAACTCAACATTATTCCCAAGTTAAGAGAACTATGTAAATTAGACACTTCAATATTTTCGGTTTGACCTTAATTATATTAACTAATAGAAAACTATCAAATAAGTCATTCCATAGTTATCCAATAACTATCAGCACATAACCCCTTGGTGCCTCCAGCAGACATGAGTAATACACTGCCCAATATTTAAAGAGTGTTACGTATTCTAGTCTCAACGGATATATCGATGTCCGGTCTTGATACATCTTGGCTGGGAATATTTAAAACGATGTGCTTTTTATATTGTGATACAATACTCATGGTTACAACTATTTGTAACTAACATAAAAAATACATCATTTATGGACTTTCTGATATATACTTAGATTAACTAATTAATTATTTATAACATTTATAATAAGTTTATAACATAAAGAAAACAACTTTTATTTTGAACAAGATTTGTTATCGAGTTAGATTTATGTAACAAATTACATAATTTCTCCTGAGACGTATCTCTAACTTTATCACAAAGTGTACGACGTTAGTAAGCTCAATGATTTATAAATATAGTTCGATTAGATTATCAAATACGAAGTAGGTTTGTATAATGGGGTGTTACAAGGTAGATTGGCTAGTGAGAGCGTTGACAAAGATTCAGAGAGCTTGGTTGTTTAGAGAAGAGATAAGAGTCAAAAGCACCAAAATGGTGTGAGAAATATGCATAATCCCAATCTATAAGTCATAGGAAGGATGCTAGTGATGAAGGGTGTTCGGCCATGTAATATTTATTTGCTTCAATGGAAGATGGTTAAGGGGAAGTTGATGGTTGAAACTGACTCAAGTGATTCAGATTCGACTTGATTCTAGCATCTTTTTTGTGCCATATTGGTGAGCAGAGTCTTAATATGTTAAAGAAGTGGAACTTGGCCGACGTTATTTGTCAGCAGTTGAGCCTTTATGGGAGCTATGTTCTTAGAATTAAGAAGCATGTATCACTTGATGTTAAGTAATATAGGATGATAAAAACTATATAGTATGTCTATTCATATGTACGAAAGCCTGCATTAATTCCAATATTAGGTGGAGTTAGGTACTTTGTATCGTTTGTTGGAAAATTCTCATGAAAGAGTTTTTTCATGAAAATTAAAGACAAAGCATTTTACAATTTTGTAAATTGAATTTTTTGGTAGAAAAGCAATTAAGGAAGCAGTAGAAGGTTCTTAGGGCACATAATACAATTGAATTTTTGCTATAAAAATACACTTATTATTACGTCTGAGGGGATAGCAGAGGGCTTTCTATTGCATATGATACGTAGGGTGTTGTGCGGAGCCAGACATTATTGAGGAAGGCTTGGTGTTTGAGATTGTCTGTTGGTTTGATGACCTATTCTCAATTGAAAACATGTCATCTACCATGTATCTTCCGTAACCATAGAAATGAAGATCTTGGAGGATATATGGCAAAAAGAGAGCATGTAATTTATCCACTCATATGAATTTAGTCGTCCAACTTATATGCACGAGAGCACGAATTGTAATGTAAGTAGAAAGTAATTGACATTTGAGAGAGACCTTTGTCGAATGTGGAGCTCCATCAAGCAACGATACCATGAGTACCGAAAAGAGTATCAAACACAACAAAGGTCATTATAATACTTATGTAGATAGAAAGCTAATGTTGTTTCTAATGGTATTATGGTTGTTGAGAAGGTTCTATAGGTTCAGACTCAAGGTGGAGCTAGCCACAGTTAAAGTCTATTGAAGAACAAAATAGTTTTCTTGGTGAAGTAAGTTTGTTAGCTTTAGTGCTAAGAATATTGACTTTGGTGTGACATTTGAACTTATCCATAGTGAGTTTGATGTGATAGACCTTGGAAGGTGAGACAAAATTATTGGAAAGAAGATTGTGATAGGTATGATGTATATCTAGACCTTCTCTCTCGATATGAAATGGCGAAGATGAAGCATGCTATAATTTCTTTTTGAGCTACCAGGTTATGTTATCTATAGGTGTATCTATTACAACAGATGAGTTGAAATTTTTTAATGCTAATTGTTGTTGCACGACGTTTAGACATGTTTTCTTTCTTATGCTTCAGGAATAACAAATGATGAATGGTGAGTTTGAACGACAATGCTTAAAATCTTGGTTTTCGAGCTAGACCCAATGGGGTGCGGACCCAAGAACTAGTTAATACATGGTAAGTAGAAATCGATACTAAAATGGATTTATGTATGTTATGTCGAGGTAGAGCATCAAAAGTATAATACACAATATATCATTTCAAAGAAGTGATCATGAACTCCACCATGGAAGTAACAGCTTGAGAATTGAAGCTGACATAAAGAAGTTATAAGTTTCGAAAGTTGGTCTAAGAGATCAAAACTGGAAATGAGGTAGGAGAGGAGTCAAAACAAGATGTGTAGACATAACTACATTTATGTCAACAAATGTAGCAATTGAATCGACATAAATCTCTATATGACGGCACAAACTCATCCCAAGGAGACGAAGGCATCGAGTTATGCCTTAACATAACTTACATATATGTTGACATAACATGTTAAATTCGAGGAGATTTGAATTTTTAATTGATTTGCTCACATTTGAATGCCCCGAATCAATCTAACTTGTTTCCAAAGACCCATATTGATTAGGGAGATTATGTATTTGGATCAAGATCAGAATTTTCATATATCTTCACAGCTACTGGAACCCAGTTATTCAAGCAATCAAAAGTAAAAACCTAATTCCTCTAATTAGATTAAGGCTATTCTTAATGAAGATCCCGCTTCTTTTTTTAGATTATTACATTGAGATTACATATTTTTTCTCCACATTAGAAACTACAATCTTGTAATCAATTGTATATCTTGTGATCTTCCAAAAGTTACCGATAATAAAAGAGAAATGTTAGATCCGCGAACATACATCAATCATGATTAGACCATTTTAAGTTCTCGTGTGTTACTATTTACCATTGTTTGTCATTATTTTTTATTGTTAGTTGATTGATATTCTCTTGCATTGATGACTAATGATAGATCTGGATCCTGGTATTATAAAGAATTTCATAACAAATCAATTCGCAATAATTATACTTCAAAAATTTTAGTATGATCCAATCCATTATCAAAGATAGATTATTTTCTACGATTTTTTCTATTTTTGATTGCATTAGATGGATAATCGATCCATGTGCCTACTTACAATGCGTGTATACACTATTTATGAGAGCTACTATTAGCACCATCAAATACACTACTTATTACCCAGAACTAATTATTAACCACAGCCACTTGAATTACGCTTACTCGACACCCAAATTAAAAAAAGACATTGACAATGTAACATTCATTTTGTATAACATAAATAAAACAGACCAACATTAACACAACTAAAAAAAGGAGAAAATTTTGAAACGACAATAAACTGTCTAGTGGGTAAACCGGACGGCCTCAAACTGCTGTCCGACTTCAATATCAGGCTTATCAGCAAACCTTTATTTCGTTAAAACAAACAAATCTTTTATTAAATAACAACTTCCTAATCACTTCATACTACAAAAATAATTACTTTCATATTTACATACCTAATATATTCGTTTTAAAAAAGTAAAAAATAAAATATAAAATTTGATTCTACCGAAGATAACACTTGTCCGTTCTCAACTCGATTTTTATAATCCATATTTGCTAATGAATTATCAAATTTTCGCTGATTTACAAATGAATTAGTGAAGAAGGGATGATTAAAATTTAGGGTTTAGAGAAGGAAGATTAGGTTATTAGGAACGATGATTAAAATTAGCGATCTGGGTATTAGCATAACTTTAAATTATTACTTTTTGACAATAACTAGTGTATATGATGGTGCTAATAACAGTTGTCATCTTTATTGTACATCAATAAAATCAATTGAATTAAGACTCCATTTGTGTAAAATACAAAATTCTAAATGCTAAAATCTGAACTCATTGCTGGATGCTAAATTCTGAACAATCACTTATTTGTTTGTTTGCATTCTAAAACTTCTTAGTAGAATAAATAGTTATGTTTTTTTTAAAAGAATGCCCTTTATATCAATTGGCTCTTAAACAAAATTATTAAAAGTAGGAATTTCAAATTTTAAATTTAAATTTTAAATGCTTTAAATTAACAAAAGTTTGAATTAAGAGAAATTTGCATACTAGAAAAAGATGCGAAAATGTTAGTTTTGGAAGGTTAAAATTTCAAATTTAATTACAGATCTTTTAATGTTTGAAATTATAATTTCTAAAAGCAATGAATTTTTAGACTTTCAATTTTATAACTCCTGGAATTTCAAATTAAAACAAATAATATAAAAAGGTTAATTCCGATAATTCAAATGTAAAAGTCTTGATGGATTTTAGAGATTTGAATTTTTTAAAACCTGAGATTTCAAATTTTAATATTATAATTCCGAATTCGCGTTATATTTGTAAATTTTAATATGGGTATAAAATGAAGAAACTATCATTCAACATTCAGAATTAAAAATAAAAAATAAAAAAATTATGAACACTTTTGTCTGAATAGATGATTCTAATCAGAAGAATAATTAAAAACAAATAACAAAAATTCTAAATTAGAAATCAGAAGATCTATTAAGAACTTCTTAACAATACCAAATAGAGCTTAAGTCCAGTATTATATAGAACACAACATTTGGCTTACATGTACGCTTTTATTATGTAATCATAGACTCTATAAAAGGCAATAATTATTGTGAATAGAAAATAATTATTGGCAAGAAAGAAAGAAAAAACCAAATTTATAGCTCTTGGTTTCGGTCTTTTGTATACTTTTAGGAATTTCGACCTACGTGAATTTCGTAAAATTTTGATTCTAGCTTCGGTTTCGGATCTCGTTATTTATTTTTTAGACAATTACACATATGTTTGTTTAATTTATTGAAACAAAGCACATAATTTATATTTAATTGAAAAATAAGATACAAATGAACAATACTGATTAATTATAAATATTTATAACACTAAAAATTGTTTATTCATTTTACTTCGTTTCAACTTTTTTTTAGTTACAGCATTTGTATATTGTGTATTTGTATGTTTTCTAAGTTAAAATTTCATATTATATATATATATATATATATATATATATATATATATATATATATATATGATATCTCTTAAGTTATGTCTTCATTTGTCAGTTTCTTGAATTTACATGGCAGCAAAAGTTACGGGGAAGTTGCTGTATGGGACTTCATTGGTGCACATATATTTGTATATAACATTTGTGAACCGAAGTATAAACTGGTTTTCTTGTTAGGGAAAACTGATTAATAATATGAATGCAAATGAGAAGACTGAAGCTGCTGGTAAGAAAAATATCCAAGGAAACGTGTATTTTCAGAAGAGTGAATATGACAGGGCACTAGGCAGATATCATCAGGTAAATTCTATCAATGTCTTCATATCATCTCCTTCATCGTACCAAATGTGCCATGTTCAAGATTCATATAGTTTAAACATAATATAAAACTTGAAGGCTGCAATCTAATTTATACAAGACGACAATTCATTTAACGAAGAGTAAAGGAAAGAAATAGATAGACTGAGTGTAGAAATCAACCTCAATATTGCAGCTTGTGAACAGAAGCGTAAACGCTACAATTACACCGAACATTTCTGCTCAGAAGTAGATGATTACATGCTAAATCCTATTAGAACCAGATATTTTTATCTGTTTCTCAGTAAGAAGCTGTTATTGCTTCAAATAGAAAAGAGAGAATAAGAGTGTTTAAGAGAAATTTTGCCCAGTCCACAACAACAAAGTAGCTCATTATAAGTTTACATCCAAATCCTATTTAGAAAATTGTAGCCAAACTAAAATAAAGATATTAAATTACAATTCATCTTCGCCGATTTCTTCATTTTCATCATCGGTATTTCCTCCGGATGATGGCTTTCCATTCACGGAAACAAGTTCAGTTTCAAATATTAGTGTTGCTCCACCTGATTTCAGCCAATGAATTAGTAAGCAATACTTGGTACTGAGAACCAAAATTAAGATCTAGCGCATTCAAAGTTCATTGGTTAAATAGAAATGACACACATGCACACTAGTGTATAACACATATATGCAAGGTGTAAAAGGTTGTGAAAGTTTGAAGTAGTTGTATTACTTCGAGGACAGTTGAAATGACCGCATATGGTTTAAGCTCTATATTATTATCTCTACCCTCTAGTCTCTACTACTAATAAAAGAAACTGTACTGAATTCACATGTATATCACTGTTTCAATCATGGTCAAAATTACATAAACACCGTTTTGAATTTTCATACTTACAACACATGTTTCAATCGTCGTCAAAATAACATAAACACCATTTTGAATTTTCATATTTATAACACATGTATACATGCATTGTTATTATGTAAAAGAAATCTGTCATAAACTAGAACACCCTGTTGGCTTTAATTTTTGATTCAGGCACCGATCGTGATACTGATTAATTAGGGACATTATATTGCTTATACTGCAAAAGATTGGACACTAATTGTGTGTTTGTCCATGTTTATTTTATTTCATTTACTTTGGGTTTAAACTGTGCTATATTGTCAGATGATTTTGATTGTGCACAAAATACGTGGATATAATATTAGTAATCGGTCTGTGATATTGTGAAAATCGTTGCTGTTGATAATAGTATTTAATCAATAATTCCTTAATATATACTTTTTGTGTATGATTGTTATGATCTCTGTCATAGTAAACTGCTATTGCACTCATTGTAGATATAGGTATCTATATGCTTTTTGTATTGCTTCAATCAAGTATTAAATAGTAACTTGCATAAGATAATGTATGTTACAACAATATACAGTATAATCTGTATGATATTATTTGCGTTTTCTTTTTTACTGCAAATGCAGAGCACATGCATGTTTTCTTTTTTATCTAATGTGCGGCGAGGGTGCTTTGGACTAGGGATAGGGCAACAAAAATTGAGATAGGATCTGGAAACCACAATGTCGTAAAAGAGATTGAATTAGCTAGAAATTATCTTTTGTTTCACTTGTCTAAAAGTATTGCTTTATTCAAAATATTTAGGTCAACAAAAATGAAAACAAATAAATATTTGACTTCAGCAATCAAAACCCTAGGGCCGGCCCATGATGATAATAATAATAATAGAGATACGATTACTTACCTGGAATCTTAGGAGGGGAACCTTGATCACCATATCCAAGCTTTGAAGGAATCTTGAGCTTCCTCTTTTCACCAACACACATCCCTAAAATTCCTTGATCCCATCCTACAAATCACCAACAGTATTTAAATGACCAATAAGCATAAACTATTTAATAATTAAAAATTATAAAAAAACACTAATAAAATTTAGTTGAAAATGCATTAATTCATGTATAAGTAGTTCTTAAGGCGTTATCTTGTTTTAAGAATATGAACTTGGTAAAGTTTGACTATGTTTATTGTCCGAATCCTATATAAATATGGTCCACCTGGTGTATTAAATTGCAATAGTATAGTAAAGTGAATAAACGGTACAATATGGTTTATATACCTTTGATTACTTGGCCTGTGCCTAATGTAAACTCAATAGGATCACCCCTTTCAAAGCTGGAGTCAAATACTGTCCCATCCGTGAGGGTTCCCTGTCAAAGATTAAACATTAGGAATGAACATAAGCGTTGAGTATTTTGGTTTATGCTTTCAGATAAATGTTATCTTCTACACATTTTGGTTTTATTTGTTCCTCCAAAACGTTTTCCCGATACATACGCATCTTTCTCAGAAAAGTCCATCATAATGATATGATGATTTTGAGTCGATAAATTTACATAATTGCTACTTTTATTTAATATTTCTCATTTGACTTAGTGGTATTTATGGAAATTCATGCTCATATAAAATAATGCAATGCCAAAGATATTACAAATACTATTAAAGATAAGGATTCTTACAGTTTTGCAGGATAATGATACGAGAAAATATAGTTTGAAGTATCTTCAAAATTATTCAAATTCAATGTCTTGAAATTTATACAAGTAAAACTGATATTTATAAATTTTCAAGGTTGGAAAGGATATATAAACATTTTATAAATAATTTAATTCTAAAATAAAATAAAGTGTGTAATGTTGTAAGTTTAGGATTCTATTTTGAAAATCAAAAAAGATGAACTGATAACAAATAGTTTATAAAAAAAATATTGTTTGTGAATATAGAGAGTTTAACAAATATCAAACATATTTTTGTAAAACAAAACTATGAGAAATGTTTATCTCAATAAAATTTATGGTGATAAGATTATACGAAAAACATATGAAAAAATATAATTTTTGTCAATAAAAATGTATTTTGATCTGAAGTGTGATTCAAACTTGTGTTGTGACCCTGTAAAAACTAAGAAGTTTTACTTTGTCAAGAGCGGGATTACAGCTCATGACCTCGTACATGTAAACATTGAGATACTTACGGAATTTCACATCTACACCAAAAAAAGTGTGATACCAAACATATTCCAATTATTAATGAAGATACATGTATAAACACACCTACACACATAGATATATGTATATGAGGGACGTATGCAGAAATTCTATACAGTGGTGATGGATTTTCTTTTTCTTAAGTTTGAGTACCATATTTTATATTAAAGGTAGATGCATCTATAGCTCTTTTTTTTTACCATTTGATTAAAATCATACAAAATATCACCATATAATATAATTTTGCAAAATATTATAACATATCATTCTATTAAAGATAGATGGCGTTTGTAGTTAGACTTACGATAGAACTAATAATATCATATTGAATTCTAGGTGATGTCAATTTTAGGTTTTCAAGAGCACGGTTTGCTAGAAACTGTAATAGTTGAAGAAATTTTCCTTTATTTGACGACTCTTCGGATTCATCACAACCGCGCAAGGTAAACCTTATGCAAGGGAAATTCAATGCAACCAATTGAAGCAGTCAAGTGAGCACGGTAATCAATTTTCATTTTACTAATTTTACTAGAGTGATCAAACAATGATACGTCAATATGTTACTTTTGCTTCATTAAATCATCACTTGCTCTCACACAATTGTTGTGAATACTGGAATGTGGTCCAACATGCACATTAAATCTTTCTTTCTTTTTCCAATTTCTAAAACTATCACCGACCAAAAAGTCACCTTCGCTTTGACCTCAATGTTCAGTTTAAAAATAAAATAATAGAAACAAAATGCCGCAACTTTCGTAATGCTATATTCTAACCATGTAGGATGGTCATTGAACCATGAAGGAATGAACCTCCCCTTCTCACTTTGCCCAATTACATGCCATGGAAATGTGTGATTTCTTGGTTGGCATGACCCTTTTTGCAAATAAAACCAACGAACTATTTGTCATTCATTAGCATGTTAAAGGTTGATGTTTCTTCTTAAACCGAGAACCGATGGATGATCATGCACACCATCCTCTAAAACAAGCAAAGTTGGGGTAGGGGGACAAGTTGGTGATGGCTAAGGAGCACAATTAGAATTAGAACTAGAACTCTTTTCATTCAATTTTGTGACATAGCTCAACAAATTATTACTTATGCTTTCTAGTCAAGTATTTGACTCCTAAAAATAAAATAAAAAACCATCTTAAATAGACAGAATTGCGCTAAATTCATCCAAATAAAATTTGTAATAATCAACTCACTCAAACAATCAATTTCCAAATGAATTTAAGTGAAGTTTATTGGTTCGAATAAACTCAATCGGCATGTTGAACATTCATTTCAACTATGTAAGTGAACAATCAATACATATTAAACATATTCATACCTTTTTATGAGAGAAATGTGAGAAAATAAGAACAAAGCAATAGCAATCTACTTGAAATTTTGATTTTTGATTCGAAACATGTTATGAGAGGAATTTAAAAGTTGGTTCAAAATCAGGAAAAGATTTAATTTGAAGAAGAAAAGAAGGAGGATGGGAGGAAAGCTGCATTTGTGGAACACAGAAAGTTTCGTTACTCTCTTTACTTTTTTTTGTTGTAAATCCAGTGGGGTCGGCCGACCCCACTGGGCCTATATTAGATACATCATTGTGTATATGCATATGTACACACACAAAATACACACACACGTGTGTGTGTTGAAATGAACATAATCTAATGAATGACATGGGAATTCAAGGTCATGGAACCAATATATTGTTCAAACTAAAAGATGTCAAAGCAATCATTAAGGATATTAATGCTTACATGGTAGTGCACTTTAATCTTATCGCCTTTGTGAGCTTGTATGCTGCAAGTTGCGGGCTTGTACTGAAAAGCAAAAACGAATCATATAAGAAAAAAAATGTAATAAAGGAATCACATTACTGTGCGTGTGTGTCCGGAATCACACGTGTACGGCCACCAATATCATGAATATATTGTTAAGCTGCTTACTGGCCCATATGCTCCAAGTTTCTTCTACTTAAAGTCAAATATATTGCGCTACTTAAATCATACAACTCATCGACACCACAATAAACGAAAAATGGAAATTGCAATGAAAGAAAAGATCATGTTTTATTATCATAGGTGATTGTTAAATGTCCGGAACTGAACGCATAAATAAAAAGCTTTATTCTTAGAAAACTATGAAATTCTAGTTTCTCGATGTATCATTTGCCAACATTTTAATAGATTAACTAAAGGAAAGTTTTATCTCAGGTCCCTGTTAACTTTTAACATAGGTCAAACGGCCCTCCTAACCACATAATAAAAACTAGGTCCATATTTTAGAATTACTGTAATATGCCCTGTAACAACATAACACGTTATTTTTAATCCACAAAATACTAAACGTTTTTTATTTATTATTTCATAGAAAGTCAGCACCATAAAATCATAAATTTTACACTTTTTAACAAAATGCATATATCATATACAAAGAATCAAAATGCAAGTAGTTGCAAATATTTGAAACATCTATTTCAGATTGCATATATTTTGCACAAACAAAGTTTGACCGAAATAATAACAGATGGATCTTGTTGGAAAAAGAATAAATTTGTGTTATAATGGTGAAACTGAAATCCTAATCTGATGTGTCAAATGTGATATAAGTGAAAATATGTGCACTGATCACTTCAAAGTGCAAATATTTGCACCAACAGTTTTCTCTATTGATATGACATGAATTTTATTGAAAACAATACAAAATTTATGGTTTAACGATGAAAACATAATCTATATTGGATGTTTGCTTCAAATGTAAGATGAATGCAAATATTTGCACTGTCCATTTCAAACTGCCAATAATTGTAGTGTTTGCATTGTCCATTTCAAAGTGCACGTAAGTGCAGATATTTGTCAATTCTGTTTTCAATCACATATGTTATTGCAAATGTTTGCAACAATAAAAAATATATCAAAACATATGGCATATTGAATTTGTTGGAAATAGTATAAAATTTAAGATCAAATGGTGCAAAGTAATTACCAGTCAGATGCCTCAAATGAAAGATGTCGCGTTTATGTTTGAATTAATACGAGTGCAAGTTTAAACGATGGGTGACCATATTAATAGAGAGACAAAACTTATTAAATGGTCGTTAAGGACTTTTGTAAGTAAGATTATTGAAATACATTCGTCATATCTGTTTCAAAATGCAAATATTTGCAACAATATTTTTTCATTGAAATGCATAACATATGAATCCCATTCAAAATAAAACAAAATATATGATTTAATCATTAACACAAAATCCCTATTAGATGTTTGGTTCAAACATAAGATGAATGCAAATATATGCATTGTTTACTCCAAAGTGCAAATAATTGAAAATATTTGCACTGTTTATTTCGAAGTGCAAGTAATTGCGGGTATTTGCCAATTTTGCTTCGAATCGCATATATTATTGCAATATTTGTAACAATAAAAAATTTATCAAAACATACGGCATGCTGATTTTTTTCAAAAAAGTATAAATTCATGATTTAATAATACAAACGAATTACTAGTCAAATGTTTCAAATGAAAGATATTGTTTTTATTGTTAAAATTAGTATGAGTGCAAGTCTAAATAATGGGTGACAATATAACAGAGACATAAAACTTATTAGATGGTTGTTAAGAATTTTTCGTGTATTAAAATTAGAATTAGGGATGTGAGTAATTTCCACTTAACTAGAACTTAAGGTGAAAACTCAGTGTAGAAAAGTTGACTGAGGAGCGATCTATGGCACTACTTTTATTTTACACTCATTTAGCACTTCTTTCATATTTTGAACTACAAAATTCAAAATAAAATCACATGCACATCTAATCCACATTATTAATACAATTTATAAACTTTAAACACTTTGAAATTATAGGTCATTAGTTACTATTAAATTTTACTTTTAACTGTTGGATTGGAATGTCAATTTCCCTGTGTTTGTATTATTATGTGCCTAGTTTAGTGGGAATGTAGCACTAGCATTTGAAATTTAGCAAGTCAAAACAAGAAAGAGGTTGCTACAGGGTGCTACAAAGAGAGGTGTCATGGATGATGTATAATTGTTATTAATTTTATTTTTGAATGGGATTAAACCCAAAACAATTAGTTTACAACCATTACAAGTGACTACCTGTAATTATTATTTTAGTTAAGCTGACATTTTTGATTGGTATCTTATTAAGCCAACAACATTGGGGAAATAATGTCATTCCTATGCTCTATTTCTTTACAAATATTTCACCAACATCAGTTGTTATCTTGTAGTTCAACATTGATTGATACCATTATTCCACCAACATCAGTTTGTATATCATAACTTATAAGTTACACATTGACCATCGCAATTATTATATTGCTAATATATAATAATAGTGATACAAAAACATTATCATTATCATTTCTCCCGAACTCGTCTAACCTGGCCATAGCACAGTAATCTTATTACATAAGTTTCCTTATCATGGAGTGTAAACAGAGGGGAGATTTGTTGCAACCCTTTTGTTGGTTTATTGCGCATATTGTCCTTTACACAACTTGGCCATTTTCCAATCACTTTGATTGAAGTACTAACCAAACAATTATATAGTCAAATTTATTAAAGGTAAATTTATAAAGACTGCTTAGAATTGTGGTTAATTATATGGAATATTTTGAATCTCAAATCTCTATAATTTGCATACAACTGCGCCAATAAAGGACCTTATGTTTTTAAAATCACATCTATAGCTTATTAGACGATGACCTGTAGCTTACACTTACTAATTACATGTAGATTCACTAACTGGAAAAAGCCAATTTATTGCACGTAATTATTTGCCAATAAAAATGAAAACCCAATAATTAAAAAGAGCGGTAGTTCAGCAAATTGAAGATTCGAATCACTACAAGCAAAAAGGCAGAGCAAAAGTTTCACCTTAACGCCGATCTGAAGTTCCGTTACATCACCAGATTTCTTAGCAGAAACTTTATGTCGACATTATTGAACAAGAGAAGCAGATTAACAACTTAGAAATCTAAGAAAAATCAAATTTAGAAAGTAAGAATTAATAAAGTCTGGTCCTTACCTAGTAAAAAAAGAGCGGAGATTATTAACGTAATGAAACAGTGAAGTTTCGCCATGGATCGAGTGCCGGCCAGATTGGAGATCCCAGATCAATGAAGTAATTATATGGTCACATGGACCAGCAGAATTATTTAAGAAAATTTCGATGAAGGGTCATCCCGTCTATCTCAACCGTCCAATTTCAGTTGTTTTGCAAATAAAAGGAGCAGATATATGAAGAGGAGTAGTTAAAAACACTGGAAAAGGGGGCATTCCGAGAATCGAACTCGGGACCTCTCGCACCCAAAGCGAGAATCATACCACTAGACCAAATGCCCTTGTTTTTCGTTGTACTTTTAATAAAATTACATTGATAACAGGTATAAATTTCTTAACAGTTTACATACCAAGTCAGACATATTTAAGATCTGTGGTTTGTCACATAGGCTTTAGATAATATTTGTAGGCGTTTGATTTTGCTCCCTGTCGAGCTCTTTCAACAAATTTGCGTATATGTCTCTATGTAAAAGAATATTCATAAGTTGGATTTGAATAAAAACTATTAAATTTTCAGTAAGGTGCTACTTAATGGGTAATATACATGTTAAAAAAATGCAAGCTTTTAACTGAAATATTCAGAAAAAAGGGTACTAATATATAAAGAAATTTCCTTGTTTTTTTTCCTAAGCCACTTTTGCATCAAGATTGCTCGAAGATAAAATAGTAAAAAGATGAGAAACAACCAACGACGGATCCAAAAATTTCATTTGAGGGGGGTTGATATCAAGAAAAGTGAAAAGCTTGTGTAACATCCTCCATTTTGAAGTCCAAAACTAAGCGCTACAGATGTTGCAATCATCTATAGTATTAATTTCTGGTGACAAAATGCGGTAATGTTAATTGTATCGATAACATCAGAAGCACAAAAATATGAAATTTTTCTTAACACAATTTCAAAACAAACTTTCACATTTCATTTCAAAGATAATATTTCATATTCATTACATAATTTCAAACGTTACCCATGTTTAGATAAGTATGATTATTACAAAATACTCTAAGAGCGATATATGAAGATGTCTCCTTGGTTGATCAGAGTTACTAATAGACAGCCAAACTTTCTGTCATTACTTAACATCATTCAACACAACGGAAATATAAATAGACAACTCCTAATTAGCTAGCTCTGCCTCCTACAGTTTTCGGAAGCTTAATTCGCCAAAACCTACTAAACCTGAAAACATTACCCCCGAACTACTCAACCGAGTACCCGAGAGTTAAAGGGAAAAACAAAAACTTCGAGTCAGACAATAAATCTGGTGTGAATAATATTATGTCATCTCCGTTAATGGATACCTAACGGGACCACACCGCTGAACGGGTTCTCCCTTCACTAGTATTCTCTAAATATGGATCAATTATATAGTACCACTATTATTCTAAAAAAAACCCGAAACCCGGTTTATTATATCAAATGACATTTTTAAGTATAAGCATAAATTAATATTCAAATCAAAACTATTTTTTACATGTCTCAAAACTTATACACGCATGCACGCATATATACCTACGTATATGTCAGAGCTGATAGATATCACTATCATACATAAAATTTTAGTTTAACGTATAAGACGTTATTTCAAAACTAGGTGTTGTCTTATAATCAAGTCAAAACTGCTATATCCATAAACTAACGTTGGTCAGTGTGTGTAAACTGATAAATATAACTATAATAAATGACAATTTGGTTTAATGTATCGGATGTCATTTATAAACTTGAGCAAAGTATTATATTCAAATCAGAATTGTTTTATGCATGTATCAGAAGTAATATATATATATATATATATATATATATATAGTTTTTTTTCTCTTTTTTACATTTTATTTAATTGCTCTCTGCTTTTATATCATGAGCTACAATTTTAGGAACATAACAGTTTTAGCAAACTATCAAGTTTTTTTGATGACATTAGAAATTGAACCATAGACCTATTGTGTGGCAGCTAAATCCCTTTAGCCGAATGACCTATTGGTTTAGATATACATATACATACATGCATGCATGCATACGTATATACATATATACATACATATATACACCAAAGTTGATAAACATCAGTATCATGCATGAAATTTTAGTTTAATATATCGTAAGTTATTTTAAAGCTGAACATGGTGTTATATTCAAATAAAAATATTATGTACATATATCAGAAATGATAAATGTATGTATGTATGTATGTATACATGTGTGTCGGGATAGGGGGTGGGTGTATCAAAGTTGGTACTTATTAGTGTCGTAAATGAAATGTTGATTTAGTATATCAGAAATCATTCTAAAGCAAAGTAAGTCTGTCAATGGATAATTTCATATGCGTATAGTATCATGTCCGCATCCGCATTCACATTCGAAATATGTTTTGAATATTGGATATCTGCATCCGTGGATATGGACAAATATCGAATAATTATCATATCTGCAAACGATCGATAAGTCAATAAACATAATAGAAAATTTTGGTTTAGCATATTGTTTTTCAATCATATTAATTACAAAATTATGCAAAATCAATAAATATGATGATAATAAATATTTTTGAGTAATACGCATTAAGTGCATATATTGTAAACTACTAACTTAATAAAACAATAAATACATATCTTTCATTATACTAAAGTACACAAAAAAATAAACTATAATTTAAAAAAAAAACTGGACGGATAATTTTTAGATGTGGATGCTTTCATATCTGCATCCATATCCGCTTCTCCAAATATCGGATATTTATCCATTTCGCATATATGGATGCAGATGGATTTTGTATTTTTTGGGTATTCGTTGACAACCTTAAAGTAGAGCAAGATCTTATATTCAAATAAAAAAGTAAGATAAATTTTAATGTAAATTTAGTAAAATCCCATAATGAATTAAGAAAATACAATGAAAAATCATATAGCTTTTAATATTGAAAAAAAAAATAAACAAGATTTAATCAATTTATACACGTTCAAATAACAGTACGTTAGTAGTTTTTTAATTAAAAACATGGTTGAATAAAGAATTAAACACGGTCTCATAAATAGGTTAAATTTTTTCCTGGAGAAACTCCATAACTAATGATGTTTATTTCATTCAAGTTGAACTTGAAATGATAAATATTTATATAAAGGGGATAAATGTATTTATAGATTTTTGAAAATTTGTTTTTTCTTAATGTAGGGCCTAAATTCAAAAAACATGCTGAGATTTAACTCCTAATTTGCTCTTCCCATCCCCCTTATCGACCCTCTCTAATTCCCATCACGACCTTCCTTCCCTTTATCTCTCTCGAACCTATCTCGGCCATGTATTATGACATCTCCACCGTCTCTAGCTTTGGCTCTGCCACCTTTAGATGAAAGTTGATTCCCTCCCCTTCTCACTTTGCAACCTGTTGCATATTATCGTTGAAGATGGGGAATCATGGTGTAATTTTCTAAACTTAGACCTACCGAGACTAGTTTAACCATAGCAGTTAGCTTCTTAGGAAACCTTATGTCTCTCCCCTATGCCAGCAGTGAAAAGGTACTTCCATTACTGAGATTGATTCTCAAATTGAAATTAATGATGCATCCAAAATGATAGTTTATGCTGCACATTAAGCGGGGGGAGGAATGAGCGCTTGTCGGTTGATAGGACCTAAGTTATTTAGTCATCCCTCTTCAAAAAAAATCGGGCTTCTCCTCGAAATAATGTACTATGAATTATACTGATAAAGCATTATTGCCCCCCCCTAAGGAAGTTGTTGATGTAGGTATTTCATTTTGGAAGGACCACTGTTACTCGGATTTCTCGCGATAAACAAGGGGCCCATTGGTTAAAGGTCTGACAATATAGGCCCTTGCCGTATCACTCTACCAGGAGTTGATTTGGTTCAAACTTGCATGCAAACTACCAACGGCTCGACCCTCAAAGGTATGGTTACCCACTACCTCTTCAGTCCAAGTAATGGCCTGTCAAATCATTACTATCAATAGAAAGCTCAAAGCCTCACGAGTAACTCCACCCCGCCCCATCATTAGACGATCGAGTTGCAACAAGAGAACCTTGTTTTTCACATACCTGTCCAAGTCCATGATCTTTCTCTTTCTGTCTCTCACTCGGTCATCCAAACCATCTCGTCTACCTTTCTTTCTCATAACTCCTGACAAAAGCATTTACTCGCCTCTGCATAAAGAAACAACAACCTCACACCATTCCCCCGATGATATTAGCATAAAACGACATTGTACATCTCACAAAAGTGTTATTATGTAGCAACAATCCTTTGTAATTCACAGTACATATGACAATGACGCAATTGTTCATCAACAGTTCTTACTCATGCCACCTTTCTTTCATAAGCATGTCATGGTATGACCTACCAGTAGGCTTTCATATGAACCTGTAACGACCGCCCTAGACCTTAGATGTAGAAGGTTGTCAAAGGAAAGAAAAATGAAGTAAGGAAGATAAATAGAAGATAAGAGAATGGAAAATAAGCAAAAGGAAACATCAAATAATCACATAACATGTCATATATCTCACATCGCATCAGATCAAATATAATAGTCATCATAGATATAAAATAGTCGAGATAGTAATAATAATGTGAACGGATCATCGGAGTATAAGATCCATAGAGTTATACAACATAGTAATATAGTTTATACAACCGATACATAAACTCAAGTGATAAGCTGTGTTTAATAATAGTAAGTCAGACACTGTCAAGGCTCCACAGTGTCACATAGCGGAATATATAATAACAAACTCAAATATAAGTATGAGTAAACATCACCTCCTGCTAATCCATCTACAAAACTCCATATGCCATCCACGCCTACTCTCTAATCTACTCATTTAAGATACCCGAGATAATAAGAAGCAAAACATAAAACCTCGGGTCAGACAACAATCTGGTGTGAGCGATAAATAATCTCAAAATCTATAAAAGTCAATATAGTATACATAATAGAGGGTATATGAATCATACCTAACATGTCCCTGTAACTAAAGAGTCAGCACATAACATCGATAATATGCTACTCTACAACATCATAAAAGGGTACTTTATACTCAGTAAACTGTCGGGTTGCCTAGGTATCTCTATCCACAATACCTACTACATACTAAGTAAACGGTCGAGGTGTCTAGGTATCCCTATTTATAATACCTACCTCATGTGACATCCCTAATATGACAGGTGGCTAGTGAAGCAACCATAACAAACATAACATCCATCAAACAATACTAACCGTTACCCAGTATGCTCTAGATATATGATAACTCGTATGGTCTCCATACTGCCAGAGACTATTGGTAAATCTAGGTTTTCAGTTGTACTCTCCTATCACGCAGCCCAAAGCTCGATACATGTCTCATAGCCTATAGACCCAAAGCCATAGGCCCAGGGTATACAGGTCCTTGCTACCAATCCATGTGCATCCCCACTATACAATACCCCTGCTTCGAGTACAACAAAAAACACTCTGAGTCATCAACGATCCTTTAGCATACACAGATCGATTTGAGCCCTACTTGCTCAATCTATTTCCACTATCCAGGAACCCACCATGTTCCTCCACTCCGTGGCTCCCAACATGAGCCTCTTCGGTACATACTCCCTACATGAGTCACAAACCAAAGATACAAAGTCTTTAATCTTCGGTACCTACTCCCACCATGAGTCACAAACCGAAGATACAAGGCTTTTCATCACGTTGTTGCATCGCCATCCATCCCTGATGCGAACGGCCAACACCTCCAGCATGATCTATAGAGTCGTGAAACTATCAACCTCGGAACCTACTCCATACACCATTAAGTCATAATCCAAAGTATCAACTCTCATGTCGAAGTGTCACGTCATTGCCTCACCATCAAAATCGCTCGTCGTAGAGCAATAACATCAAGACTCTAAGTCAGTCACACGAACAAAACATCACATCTCGCACCACGAAATCTCCTCAATGTCCATGCCAAAGGTCGACCAAATCGCTAATCATCAATAGTGATGGACATTGACCAATCTACGGTGGTCAACACCAACCGCTTTGGTAGTGTACTTAACCGATAATGGATAAGTACAAACCAAATTGAAACGTTCGGCATTCATCCTGAAGTCCGAAGCCTCGTCTTCTACCTTCAGATCAAATCAGCATGTATCCTAACCCCCCTCTACAACTTATCTCGTTTGTTGAATTTTCGCTTGTACGAAATCTCAACACACTAGATATTTCCCTAACATCGACCGCCGCTAAATCGGCATTTTCAACCAAAAACAGATAAGCGAGCCAACATGCAACCAACAAGCATACATACATCAACATAGCATACATACAACATGTATAAAGATCCATATCAACCAACGAGATAAATCATACCAAAAATAATCCAAATCTAATAATTCTCTAAAAATGGCACGTCGATGGGAAAAATGCGATATCTGACATAAAATCATTTTAAAACATTTATAATTTTATTTCTACAAAAAATCTAATAGGTGTTTAAGTTTAATAAAATCACATTTTAAAATCAAAAACCATTCCAGAAAGTCGATTTAATACTATACTAACAATCATTGTATGATGAAAGACAATATCACTCACCTTAACAAAAGCTGTCCAAACCAAAGCCAAGATGTTGAGCTCTTCATAACAAGCGTAAAATAAGAAACGACGTCCAAAACGGACCTCATATGCAAAATATATGGATAGTATAAAAATCGGAATTAATTAAAATAATTAAATCGTTAATTATTCGGCTAATCTATCTTCTCCAACTCACGTTTTTAGGTCGTGCACATTTGTGCATATCAAACCCATCACCAAACATCTTTTCTCATCGATTTCTCCTCCGATGCTCGATGAAATCACGGTCCGGCTTCATCAACAAACTCCAGTTCACGATCCCTTCACCCAGACCCATCACCATCATCGTACTCGTGCCATAGATCGTGACCTGGAAGTGTCGTATTCCCCTTTCCATAGATGCTTTTTGTAAGAGATGTCTGCGTTCAATGAAATTTTGCAGAAAGGTTCTATTCGCAAAGAGAAATCCAATAGCACCCTCCATTATTTGCCTAAATCCACCTCAAGATCCGCCAAATCGAAACCCTAAATCCAGGGCAAACAGATGAGGTTGGCCAATGGTGATCACATAAAATTCCGCCACGATCAATGCAAAGCTCTCCTCCATATGATCTCAATGGATCTGGTTTCGTGATTTATTGTTGAGCGGATCTTACGATTTTATTTTTTGAATGGAAGAGGAAGAGGAAGACATGATTTTGCTTATAGGAATGGAAAATTAAAGTGGCTAAATGAAGAGGGAAAGATTTGAGTGACATTTATATATATATATATATATATATATAATATTCCATTTATTTATTTTTTCAAATAAACGTTTATATGTTTCAAGCTCGCACGATCACACGACACGTTCGATCGCAATGAAACTCGTCTACGTACATCACTTTATTTTTCCGGTTCCAACGATATAAATATCGTCTCTATCTTAGACTGCGCTCCAAGATAATCTCATGCATTTCGAGATCGTTCTGACCATTGAATCACCCGATCTTTAAATATATGATGCTTATACTCATTTTTAATTCACAATGTCAATCCAAACTCAACGGAGGTGGTCTTGAGTCCTGATTCAATCACATGCAAAAATCATATTTTTGGGCCTTCATTTAATTAATGATTCAATATTTAAATTAATTATTTAAATATCGAATTGTTAAAAATATGAGTCATTACAGAACCATTCTCTCTATCTTTGCTGACCAACATCTAAACCTTACATCATTATCAACGGCTATGAGGCAATCCAGGGTTTAGAGCTTCAATCTAAGCTCTCGAAAACATGATTTCAACAGCTATAAAAGATTTATATGCATTTGTACAAGGATCAAATTTTAGAACCTTACAAGCAATATAACTCATAGCTCTTGTAAAACATTTAATCTAATCAAAGGTATCAAGTAACAAAGTTAGCTACCATGGTGGACGTATATCTTCATTACGATCTTACATTTTTAAATCTTTTGTTATTTACATTTTTCTTGCATTGTTATTCATAATTCCTCATTTTTCATTTTTCAATAGTGCTAATAAATTACCTACGCTAATACCCATTTCTAATCATATTTTCGAAGTTAGATAAAAATCTAGTCAATATTTTGGAGGGTCCCCCCTAAAGAGCTCTCAACTTTCACCACTTTTGTCCTTCTCAAAAAATCTAATCCACTCAAGAAGTTTGCCATGTAGATAAATAGATAGAATGAGGGTGATAACTCTAACGGTAACAACACCGATAGTGGCACAAGAGCTAGCGGCATTATCCCTATCCCAAGCATGAGCAACGACATATGGCTTGGCTTGGTAAATGGACTCGCAAGCATGTGGCAGATGGTTCGCGACTCAAACAAGCTTCGTCTAGGGTGGAAGCTCGAGAAACTCTCAACTATGGTTTGAGTGTCCTAACTATAGTTGACATGACCCCCATCCAGCCCACTGTCCTTAACACTTTCAACGTCATGCATGATACCCATGAGAAGGTCGTATTGGAAACCCTTGTTGGGGTTTCTGTCGCTCGTACCAGGGATCACATGCCATGCATGCTCAAGGGTTTACCCATGACATTCATATGTCTGTACCTGTCCCATATTAAGGAGCATATACCCTTCGTCCTTTCCCCTTCACTGAAAGACTTCTTCCCTTCGATTTACTTTAGGCAGCGGACAGGAAGCATGATCTAAGCTTTGACCATCTAAGCGGTGGCCTTGGAGTAGGAAATAATGAACACCCAGAGTTCTCTATCAACTCCCAATGCCAGAGGGAAATTCATAGACCTTGTTCTTATAAGAGGCAAAGCAGGTACTCCTGATCTCCTTCCATTAATTAAAACTGAAGATCATCTACCCTCGTCTATCATCGCCACTTGTCATCCCCATACCAACACCATAGATCTCCTCTCTAGTAAGACATTGAAGAAGACCCTCTCTAACCAAGGCTTCATTTCATCTATGGGAAGTAGAGGTGGGTCTCATGGAGGAAATGATATCACATAGAGAACAGAATATCATGATCCAAACTAGAAATCATGACGATAAGGGGTTGTCCGATGACGAGAGCAAGGAGCCTTTTTTGAGGAAATATTAAGAGCTTACATACACTAAAGGTACGCTTTGCCTCCTATTGATAAATATGATGAAATTGCTCATACTTCAATCCATGTCGAGGCCTTTAACTCTTTACCTGAGCAGGTCGGTTCTCTAGCAATGCAAAGTGCCTTTTGTTTCCCTCCAACTTGACAGGCCTCCCAAAGGTTCTTTCTTCTACAAGTATGTAGTATCCACTCCCAGTCCCAACTGTGCACTGATATCAATACCAAGTTCTTTGCCTCATAAACTAGAACCATGATGGCTATTGAACTATGTAACATGCTAATATAGTTAATGGGGTGCCCTAGAGGCGATTATGTATTTTTCATATAAACTTAACTTTGTAAACAATATTGTTCAAAATAAAGTGTGCTTTTGTTTTATTTTCTATTATATGCGATGTTATATAGTGAATTAATTACATTAAAAATATATAGGTAGAAAATCCACAAAAGAAGTGTTTTATTGATTGCAGTTACAGATGTGTTCATAACCACGAGTATTGAATAGATACATGCAAAAGCACTAACTCCTTAAATGTTCCTAATTAATTTGTATCGTGAAAGGGGTATTGGTACATCTTTGAGACAAATGTATGTAATGCACTACATACAATGGATGGTAATTTACTCATGATCCTAGGGGAAACCAAAGTGTTAACATACTTGTGGTTGTTTGGAATAACCATGGAATGACTCGAAGAGAATCTTCATATGGTAATATAACTAAGTCAAAATAGAAGATCTCATAGTAATGACATATAGCAGTCTTTTGACTTGAAGGTATTTTTGATCTTAAGTGGGTAGAGTGTTCTTTAATTATTGTCAGACACATGGCATGACAACTATGTTACGACCATAGTTGGGTACACGTTGAACCACTTAAAGTGAAACACTACTTAAGAGAAGATTTGTCTTCTTTGTTATAGAAGGTCCGTATCGCCATGATTGGTAGTCAATTTAAAGTCAAAGTCTTTAGCCAAAGTAAATTTGTTAATCGACAAATATTATTAGATTGAATCAAGGATTTTAAAGTGATCGATGCTATGTAGTTAAATACGGGTATTATTATAGTTTGTGACATTATACCAAATCTTAGATATCTAAGTGATACAGATGATGAAAATAATACGTGTAAAAAATGCCCTTGCTAGTTGAGCTTATTATAGATTAGAAATTTGATTTTACCTAAATAATTTGTAAGTGTTGAACTTGTGCCCAATATTATACGTCAGCAATATCCATAAAGATTTTAGTACTTAAATTATTTAAATATTGACTTAGGGGCAAGTTCACACCAAGAGTCAATACAACTGCATTGTTAATTAGTTCATCAACTAATGTTAATTTTAAATTAATAAAATGTTGTTTCAAAATTCTATAGCAACTTTAGTTATTTATTTGAAGCTTAAAATTGATCAGAATGATGTATAAAAGTTATATGTCGGTTTAATTGAAATGAAGCTTGTATAAAATAATTGTTTATTTGATTCAAAAGGAGTCGGTAGGCATTTTTGACCAGATATTAGTCAAGGGTAGGCCAACCATATTCGAAAGGGTGGATTGAAGACCCACTCTTCTATGTTTTAAGAGAAAGTGAGAGATATTTTGATATCTCCTTGGCTATAAATATACGGCCTTCGGTTCTTTTCTCTCCACGCTTGCTAAATACAACTCTTGCTTTAAGTGATCATTGGTGAAGCTAAGGTAATAGCTTTGCAACCTATAGCTAAGGAAGAGAACGAAGGGTCTAGAAGGAAACATTGTCAATTAGATTTCATAGTTAAAAGATACCATTTCTTATTATATATATATATATTGTTAACTAGGTTTTTAACCAAACAAAAGTTAATGGAAGTTAGAATGTCGAAACAAAGACGAAACAACTTGAAATCTTGGAGGCATGTCTGAATGAAGCAAAGAAATGGCTTAGAGAAAATTCACCCAAAAATAAGCTAACCAAACAAGTCAGTGACAACATGCTTTAGCTCCATATTTCTCTCCTCCAACTTCACACGAGTTATTATATACTTCTTCTATGCTTACTCAAGTGATTTCCAAGGGTTTTGAATGACCTATTCTAAGAATTGAAGAGTTAACAGCTAAAAAAGTATAGTAAACCAAGTAATTAAGGAACGATCATCAATATCAACCAATGATCGATTGAAACAACGTGGGACACCTGAAAATGGAGTAAGAAGAAGAGTATAAAAGAGTTCGATGAAAGTTGAACAAAGCAAACATGTTGGCACCGAGATGAACAAGTCGGTACCGACATGTTTGTTTAATTCAAGGGTCTTGCAATTTTACACATTGCTTCGGATCAACATCTGAACTCTGCTCTAACTTGACTTTTGGCCCAACACGACTATTTCCCTTATAAATATAAACCATAGAGCAACCAAAACAGGATCTGGTTTCTGCCCTCGCTATGTAGAAGCTCTGCCTATTCTTCATCTTCTATCTCCACACAATAGTCACCAAGGCAGCTACTCTGGGCAATTCTAGGACATAGAATTTATCCAACCCATATACTTGTGACTTATTCTCTTTCAAATCTCTTGTAATCTCAAACAAACTACATCAAATCTATCGACAACAAAGCTATAGAGTAGAGGTAGGCCATAGATTGCCGAACCACTATAAAATCTTGCGCCTCTCTCTTTCATTTCTTGTAATGACCCTAAAATAAAAAAATAAAAAATAATATATATATATATATTAGGAAATTCTGAGATAAATATATATATATATAATATATATATTGCATTAAAACAGAAAAGAATTTGGCAATAAATAAAATTGCATGGGAGCTTCTGTTTGATAAAATGCAAGGAATTAAGGTAATTAGAAGAAAAATTGGAACTCAAAATAAATATAGCTTTATGTTCAAAGAATTATGTAAATATATATATATACATTTAATATATGTGGGGTGTTTTCTGTTTTATATGAAGATAAAATAAAATGAAGTTTAATATAAAAGTTTATATGTCTTATAATTGTGCCAGAAATAATTAGCATAATATATGTGATTTTTAATTTAAATATAGAAGGAGTTGCTGATTTGACAAAAAGGCAGAAATATATATATACACATATATAGAATCAAATAAAAATTTCCATACCCTATTTATTCCAAGCAAATAATTTGGGTAAATGACTTTACATTGCATAATAAGGTATGATAGTACATAACAGATAGGTAGAAAAAAAAATATACAAAGAAGATTTCCAGATTCTCTAAACTTAGAAAAAAAAAGAAAGAACAAGGATCACATGCATATGGCATGAATAAAATGGAAACATGAAAATAGCATGCAGTGTTTAAAATGTTCAACTCCCGAAATAACCAATTAAAGTAACCTAATGTGTGCATTTCCCATTTAGGACCACACAGGAATGAGATATGTGCATGAACAGCTAAGGGTATTAGGAGAATTACCCATTTTCTTAAACCCTAGGATGGATTTATAAATAACTGCATATAGCCAAATCCATCATTCTCTCGGGATCAAAAAAAAACAAGGAGAAACACTAAGCTTGAGGGTTTGGGGGATTTGTTGTTCTAAGAAATTAAGGCAGTGAAAGGAAAAACATTATGTGAGTATTTACCCTTTTGTATGCAATGGCATTAAGTCCTATTACATGCAGCCTAAAAATATTATGAGTTATTTGAATCTCTGAAATGATTTGTTATGGGTGATATGGATGTTTGTTTGTGCATTTTTGTTTGGAGCATTAATCTGTAAGTAGGTTTTTAGAGTTAACAGGATTTGAGTATTTTTGTTCCATCTCATCATCATTAAACATGGATATAGATTAAATGGGGGAACATGGGGTTGAACCAGAAGATATACAAGCACTTATATCTTTCTGAAATATGAATGTAAGAAAAACTAAATTGGTCACTTGGGGGTTAGTCAATGATATGCTTACTTCAGGTGGAAGCAAGTATATGCATGGTGCAACTGCACCCCGAGGCCTTTGTGTGTTGGAATAATTTAAACAACCTGGGAGTTTCCTTCACAATGCATACATGGTGTTCATTTGACAAGGAGATGTAGACCATAAATTAAATAAGGAATGGGATTGGGATTTATAAAAATCTGGGTTATGAATATCTAGACAGGGAGTTAAAACTAACCAGGATTTATGTGATGTTCTGGTTAGCTGCTGGGTGAAATTTGGAGTATAAACATGAGTTTACTTATCTAAGATTTGGTGAGGATGATTTAGGAATTGTCCACATAATTATTTTTAACTGTTTGTTATGTATTGTTTAATTTGTTGAATGTGATTTTGTGTCTTCTTGAATGAACCAAAACATGCTAAGTATAAAACCTGTTAAACTAAGAAGGCATTGCAAGATTACTAAAATTATGTGTAGGTATACAAAATTGATAAATACTCATACCAGTGTAAACTGACCCTTTTGGTTGCCCTTGCAATCATCTGGGTGTCTCAAAAATTCTTTGGGGCAGCTAAATGATTTGCTTGCAGGAAATTGAAGTTGGCTTGATGAGTAAGGAAGGCATTAGCTGCTAGTATAAATAAGAGAGACTTGTTTTAAATTTGCAGTTGCATTGTAATGAAATTACTAGACAAATTCTATTCTCTGTAATTGAAGTTACTTGTAGGAAACTTTCTAAGTATTTGGGGTTGAAAACTTGTACTTAAGTAAAATTCATTTTGAATGATATTTGATGGAGTTTGATTTTCTATTGATTCTATGATCATCTGATTTGGAGAAAACAAGGGGATAGATATAACACATAAATATAAAATGTGAGTGTAATAATCTCTGGTTTTATTGCCTGAGTTTATTCTATAATTTTCTTTAAATAAAATATAATGGATTTGACAAGATTTGAATAAAAAACATTCAAGTGGAGTAAATGTATGCATGGCAGATAATTGATACTGATTTGTATATATATATATATATTTGATTCACTGATTTTTATTGCCTATATTTTGCCCTATGGAAATTAAACAGCTAAGGGGATTGAATTTTTGAAATAAACTCTCAAGATTTGAGTATTTAAATTTTCAAAGAGAACTATGAGGGCAGTAGACTTGGAAGACACAGAATTTTGAATAATTGAAAGAATACATAGAAGAATGCATTTCAGAAAAAAAAACTAAGCACTAACATGCTGGGGATTAGGAGTAGGAATTTGTAGAAGCTTGTTAAAATGAGGGGTATGGGTTTGCAAGTGGTAAAAGGGGGACTATGGCTGGTCTAGATGGCCATGGGTCAAACCCTTGGAGCCTGGAACCACTTCATTTCAATCAGTGAAGTGTAAAGTGCTACCGGGACAAATCAAAGAAAACACCAAGCAGCCTTGGGATAACACCAAGCATATCCCAGAAATCACCAAGTATGTAAGTCTGCATCATAATAAATTTGAAAATGCTAAAAATCCTCATCTGATCAACCTGAAATGATAAATGGAAATCAAGTCCAATATCCATGCCTGTTAGTAAAGATTTGTAAGTGATTTCATGCATATACTTGATAACTATCATGAGATCAAGGAAATACTATTTTAAGTGTTAAATAGAATTATTTAGGCAGATTAATATATATAGTCAAATAAAAGTATAAGTGTTGTAGTTTGCTAAAAATATACCTTTGGCAGTAGAACAAAATTAGAAAGGAAATAAGTAGCTTGTCAATAGCTTGTATGGTATTTTGTTTTCAATCTAATTTAAATTCCCTCTGATAAAAATAATAATAATAATAAAGAAACAATTGTATATCATCAAATATATAATTGTCTTAATTTGTTTGTACACTGATATGATTATATTGGTAAATCCAGGGTCTTGGGAAAAATATTTGGAAACTATATAAAAATTCAAATATAAAAGAAATGGGGCTTAGTGGTGAATTCCTCTTGAATAAAAAAAAATCTAAGTGATTTAAAGATGAGGGTTACCACAGTTGGTATCAGAGCTATGTTTTAAATAACATAGTAAATGTTGTTGTATGCATATGGATGTTTGAATGCATTGTTCGAATTGTTGGTGTTGAATGTTTTTGTTTTATGTCAAGAAATATATGTGTGTACATGTGACACATGCACAGTGTGCACAGAAATAAAAATGAACCAAGTAAAAACACCAAAAACTGATAGGGGTAAATAAACTAACATAACAATCATATTTATAGCATTATGGTAGGACCAAGGCATCACACAGGTGCAGGATCTTCACGTGAGCCACCTATGATGAGCATGGAAGATTTTGTGAGAGCCTTAAGGGATGGAATGGCACCAAGGCAAGACAATCCTCATGAGGAACTCTCGAAACTGATTAAGACTTGTACCACTTTGGGAGGAAAGGATTTTGAAGGTACTGAAGGAGCTATAGGTGTTCAAACTTGGATAAAAACTATGGAGAGGGTCTTCACAGATATGCAAACCAATGACCAAAGGAAGAGACAGATAGCTTCAAGGAAATTGAAGGGGGCTGCACTGGATTGGTGGGAAGTTGTGACAACAGGAAGACAAGAGAATACCATCACTTGGAATAACTTCAAGGACATGCTTGAGGCCAGATTTGTCCCAGCATCTGCCAAGGCCACACTGCTTGAAGACTTTATTAGATTAAGGCAAGGAAGCATGAGTGTGAATGAATACACTCAGAAGTTTGAAGCATTATCCAAGTATGGACTGGTGTTAATAGGGAATGCAGAAGCAAAGAATGCAAGGTACATTCAAGGCTTGAACCCTAGTCTGTCAGGGGCAATGTTGCCATACAAGGACAAAACCTTCGATCAAGTAATTGATCTAACTCTCTCATTTGAGCAACATGACACTGCAAGAGAGAAATTCAGGAATATGAAGCTCAATAAGAAGAAGGGTGGTCATAACAAAGTGCAACCTTATGACAAGAGAAATGCAAGTAAAGGAGCTAAGAAAGGGGAAGGAGCAACAGCACTTGAAAGCAAGAAATTCACTCATTGTTTTAATTGTGGAAAAGCTGGACATTATAGTAACCAATGCCCTGACCCTAAGATACCCAGAGGAGGCTGCTATAATTGTGGAAAGATGGGTCATCTCAAGAAGGATTGCCCAGAAACCAATAGGGGAACGGCAAGGGTAGGAGCTTTGGCAGCAAGTAACACTGGGAATGTTGGGCAACTTGAAGGTATAATTTTTATTCATACCCAACCAATATCAGTAATATATGACACTGGTGCCTCACATTCACTAGTATCTTTGGAAATTGTAAAGAAGTTAACACTTGCATGTGTTTCCATTGAGCAGCCCTTGGTTGTACACAGTCCCATAGGGAGTCATTGCATGTTGGGGATGAAGTGTATGGGTCTGAAATTAATTATAGGGGGTTATGAATTTAATTCAGACTTATATACCTTAAATTATCCTGGTATTGGGATTATTTTGGGGGTAGATTAGTTAATGAGAAATAAAGCAATTTTAAATTTAGAAAACCTTACTATTTCTTTGGAAACAAATGAAGGCAAAAGAATTACCATCTTAAGTGAAACAGCAAAGAATACATGCTTTAATAAAATCTGGAGTATTAATGAAGTTCAAAAGGAATTAAAAATAGAGGAAATCCCAGTAGTCAATGAATATATAGATGTGTTTGGAGAAGTAAAGGGAATTCCTCAAAACAGACCAGTTGAATTTAAAATAAAATTAATTCCTGGAACAAATCCAATCATTAAGAAGCCTTATAGAATGAGTCCAAAAGAGTTGGTAGAATTAAAACATCAACTAGAAGAATTAGAAGAGAAAGGATTTATAAGATCAAGTAGTTCCAGTTGGGGTTCCCCAGTGCTATTTGTCAAGAAACATGATGGAACAATGAGGTTGTGTGTAGACTACAGGGATTTAAACAAGGTAACTATTAAAAATAAGTACCCACTGCCTAGAATAGATGATCTATTTGATCAATTACATGGAGCTAAAATATTTTCAAGGCTAGACTTAGCCTCTGGATTTCATCAAATGAAAGTTGCAGAGGAAAGCATTGAGTACACAGCCTTCAATACAAGGTATGGCCTTTATGAATTTCTAGTAATGCCATTTGGCTTGACCAATGCTCCCTCCTATTTTGTAGACTTGATGAATAGAATTTTTAGAGACTTTTTGGATAAGTTTGTCTTGGTATTTATAGATGACATATTAATTTATTCAAAGATAGAAAATGATCATGCCATGCACCTACATTTAGTATTATCCAGACTTAGAGAACATGAATTAAAAGCCAAGTATTCAAAGTGTACATTTTGGCAACATGAAGTAAAATTCTTAGGACACATAGTGTCACAGCAGGGAGTAAGTGTAGATCCAAGCAAGGTCATTGCAGTTCAATCATGGAGTAGACCCAAAACAGTGACTGAGGTGAGGTCATTCTTAGGTTTGGCAGGATATTATAGGAGGTTCATCAAGGATTTTTCAAGAATAGCTGCACCAATGACCAAACTAACCAAGAAGAACCAACCATATGTGTGGACTGAGCAGTGTGAACAAGCTTTTGAGAAATTGAAGCAAGCATTGGTGGAAGCTCCTATCCTACAAATCCCAGAAGCAAATGAAGGAATGGTTGTATACACTGATGCTAGTGGGTCTGGGTTAGGTGCAGTGCTTATGCAACATGGCAAGGTAGTGGCATATGCATCAAGACAGCTTAAACCTAATGAAACCAAATATGCAACTCATGATCTAGAATTAGCTGCAATAGTGTTTGCACTAAAACTATGGAGGCATTATTTGCTTGGGGCAAAATTTGAATTATTCACAGATCATCAAGCATTGAAATATTTATTTTCTCAAAAAGATTTAAATATGAGGCAAGCAAGGTGGTTGGAGTTTCTAACTGCATATGATTTAGATATATTGTACACTCCTGGAAAAGCTAATAGAGTGGCAGATGCTTTGAGCAGAAATCATGTTAGATTAGCCAGTTTGATGATTGATGAGTTTAAAAATCTTGCAGTGCTTGGGGAGGCAGATATATACAGCAAGGATGCAGTGAATTTTAAAGAACATGGTGATATGGTGGAGTATGATACACTGGGAATAATCACAGTGAAGTCTAATCTGGTGGAGAAAGTTGGTAGCATGCAAGATCAAGATCAAAGTCTAAAGGAGAAGAAAGAAATGTTATTAAATAACATTGAGTCAGAGAATTTTAAAATAGATTCCCAAGGTTATTTGAGGAAAAATGATAAGCTTTGTGTACCAAACATTGCAGAGTTGAAGGAAGAAATCATGAATGACATCACAAGACCAGGTACACCATACACCCTGGTGGTACTAAGATGTATCATGATTTAAAAAGAAGCTACTGGTGGCCAGGGATGAAGCAAGCAGTGGCAAGATATGTGGCAAAATGTTCCACATGTCAACAAATTAAAGCAGACCACCAAAAGCCTTCTGGCATGTTGCAACCTTTGGAGGTACCTCAGTGGAAATGGGAAAGTATTTCCATGGATTTTGTAGATGGTTTGCCTAGAACTAAGAAAGGCAATGATAGTATATGGGTAATTGTTGATAGACTAACCAAATCAGCTCACTTTGTCCCTGTCAGGTCAGATAGAAATGCATCTAAGCTTGCACAATCATTTATTAAGGAAGTGGTGAGGCTACATGGTATACCCAAGACCATTGTAAGTGATAGAGACACTTTGTTCACCTCAAGATTTTGGGAGAGCTTCCAAGAAGCAATGGGAACACAACTTTGTTTAAGCACTGCCTACCATCCTCAAAGTGATGGGCAAACAGAGATAGTGAATAAAATATTGGAAGATTTACTTAGAGCATGTGGGCTTGATTTTGGGGGTAATTGGGAGGATCATATTCACTTGGCAGAATTCACTTACAACAATAGCTATCAATCAACCATAGGAATGGCTCCCTTTGAAGCCTTGTATGGGAGACCCTGCATGTCTCCTGCCTGTTGGTTGGAAGTAGGAGAGGGTGTAATGTTGGGGCCAGATCATGTTAAAGAAACTTCCAACATGATTGAATTGGTTAGGCATAGAATGAAGGCAGCACAATCAAGACAAAAGTCTTATGCAGATAGAAAGAGAAAGCCAATGGAGTTTGAAGTAGGAGAGCATGTTTTTCTGAAAGTATCACCAATGAAGAAAGTGTTCAGGTTTGGAAAATCTTGTAAGCTATCACCAAGATTTGTAGGACCATATGAAATTATGTAGAGAATTGGTGCTATGGCCTACAGACTTAAGTTACCTGAGGAGTTGAGTGGTGTGCATCCTGTATTTCATGTTTCTCAATTGAGAAAATGGGTGCATGATGAAGGAGCAATTCTGGAGTCACCTACTCAAGTTCAAGTCCAGAAGATTTTGGTTTATACAAATGAACCAGTAGGGATAGTTGCCAAGGAAGAGAAAAAGTTGAGGAACAAGGTGATCAAACTGGTGAAAATCCAATGGAGTTTGGACACTAATGATTGTACATGTGAGGTTGAAGATAAAATGAGGGCTAAATACCCCAATTTGTTTACTGATGGAGAGGTATGTTTAAGCAGCCTAAGATGATTTTTCTAAATATATTTATATATTGTTTGTTTTCATAAAATATGGGGTTATGGAGTTAAAACAGGCTATGGATTAGTGCTTTTAATTGGAGAAATTAGGTGAAATTATGGGGACATAATTCCTTTAAGGGGGAGGGTATGTAATGACCCTAAAATAAAAAAAATAAAAAAAAATAATATATATATATATATTAGGAAATTCTGAGATAAATATATATATATATAATATATATATTGCATTAAAACAGGAAAGAATTTGGCAATAAATAAAATTGCATGGGAGCTTCTGTTTGATAAAATGCAAGGAATTAAGGTAATTAGAAGAAAAATTGGAACTCAAAATAAATATAGCTTTATGTTCAAAGAATTATGTAAATATATATATACATTTAATATATGTGGGGTGTTTGCTGTTTTATATGAAGATAAAATAAAATGAAGTTTAATATAAAAGTTTATATGTCTTATAATTGTGCCAGAAATAATTAGCATAATATATGTGATTTTTAATTTAAATATAGAAGGAGTTGCTGATTTGACAAAAAGGCAGAAATATATATATATACACATATATAGAATCAAATAAAAATTTCCATACCCTATTTATTCCAAGCAAATAATTTGGGTAAATGACTTTACATTGCATAATAAGGTATGATAGTACATAACAGATAGGTAGAAAAAAAATATACAAAGAAGATTTCCAGATTCTCTAAACTTAGAAAAAAAAAGAAAGAACAAGGATCACATGCATATGGCATGAATAAAATGGAAACATGAAAATAGCATGCAGTGTTTAAAATGTTCAACTCCCAAAATAACCAATTAAAGTAACCTAATGTGTGCATTTCCCATTTAGGACCACACAAGAATGAGATATGTGCATGAACAGCTAAGGGTATTAGGAGAATTACCCATTTTCTTAAACCCTAGGATGGATTTATAAATAATTGCATATAGCCAAATCCATCATTCTCTCGGGATCAAAAAAAAACAAGGAGAAACACTAAGCTTGAGGGTTTGGGGGATTTGCTGTTCTAAGAAATTAAGGCAGTGAAAGGAAAAACATTATGTGAGTATTTACCCTTTTGTATGCAATGGCATTAAGTCCTATTACAGGCAGCCTAAAAATATTATGAGTTATTTGAATCTCTGAAATGATTTGTTATGGGTGATATGGATGTTTGTTTGTGCATTTTTGTTTGGAGCATTAATCTGTAAGTAGGCTTTTAGAGTTAATAGGATTTGAGTATTTTTGTTCCATCTCATCATCATTAAACATGGATATAGATTAAATGGGGGAACATGGTGTTGAACCAGAAGATATACAAGCACTTATATCTTTCTGAAATATGAATGTAAGAAAAACTAAATTGGTCACTTGGGGGTTAGTCAATGATCTACTTACTTCAGGTGGAAGCAAGTATATGCATGGTGCAACTGCACCCTGAGGCCTTTGTGTGTTGGAATAATTTAAACAACCTGGGAATTTCCTTCACAATGCATACATGGTGTTCATTTGACAAGGAGATGTAGACCATAAATTAAATAAGGAATGGGATTGGGATTTATAAAAATCTGGGTTATGAATATCTAGACAGGGAGTTAAAACTAACCAGGATTTATGCGATGTTCTGGTTAGCTGCTGGGTGAAATTTGGAGTATAAACATGAGTTTACTTATCTAAGATTTGGTGAGGATGAGTTAGGAATTGTACACATAATTATTTTTAAATGTTTGTTATGTATTGTTTAATTTGTTGAATGTGATTTTGTGTCTTCTTGAATGAACCAAAACATGCTAAGTATAAAACCTGTTAAACTAAGAAGGCATTGCAAGATTACTAAAATTATGTGTAGGTATACAAAATTGATAAATACTCATACCAGTGTAAACTGACCCTTTTGGTTGCCCTTGCAATCATCTGGGTGTCTCAAAAATTCTTTGGGGCAGCTAAATGATTTGCTTGCAGGAAATTGAAGTTAGCTTGATGAGTAAGGAAGGCATTGGCTGCTAGTATAAATAAGAGAGACTTGTTTTAAATTTGCAGTTGCATTGTAATGAAATTACTAGACAAATTCTATTCTCTGTAATTGAAGTTACTTGTAGGAAACTTTCTAAGTATTTGGGGTTGAAAACTTGTACTTAAGTAAAATTCATTTTGAATGATATTTGATGGAGTTTGATTTTCTATTGATTCTATGATCATCTGATTTGGAGAAAACAAGGGGATAGATATAACACATAAATATAAAATGTGAGTGTAATAATCTATGGTTTTATTGCCTGAGTTTATTCTATAATTTTCTTTAAATAAAATATAATGGATTTGACAAGATTTGAATAAGAAACATTCAAGTGGAGTAAATGTATGCATGGCAGATAATTGATACTGATTTGTGTGTATATATATATATATTTGATTCACTGATTTTTATTGCCTATATTTTGCCCTATGGAAATTAAACAGCTAAGGGGATTGAATTTTTGAAATAAACTCTCAAGATTTGAGTATTTAAATTTTCAAAGAGAACTATGAGGGCAGTAGACTTGGAAGACACAGAATTTTGAATAATTGAAAGAATACATAGAAGAATGCATTTCAGAAAAAAAAACTAAGCACTAACATGCTGGGGATTAGGAGTAGGAATTTGTAGAAGCTTGTTAAAATGAGGGGTATGGGTTTGCAAGTGGTAAAAGGGGGACTATGGCTGGTCTAGATGGCCATGGGTCAAACCCTTGGAGCCTGGAACCACTTCATTTCAATCAGTGAAGTGTAAAGTGCTACCGGGACAAATCAAAGAAAACACCAAGCAGCCTTGGGATAACACCAAGCATATCCCAGAAATCACCAAGTATGTAAGTCTGCATCATAATAAATTTGAAAATGCTAAAAATCCTCATCTGATCAACCTGAAATGATAAATGGAAATCAAGTCCAATATCCATGCCTGTTAGTAAAGATTTGTAAGTGATTTCATGCATATACTTGATAACTATCATGAGATCAAGGAAATACTATTTTAAGTGTTAAATAGAATTATTTAGGCAGATTAATATATATAGTCAAATAAAAGTATAAGTGTTGTAGTTTGCTAATAATATACCTTTGGCAGTAGAACAAAATTAGAAAGGAAATAAGTAGCTTGTCAATAGCTTGTATGGTATTTTGTTTTCAATCTAATTTAAATTCCCTCTGATAAAAAATAAAAATAAAGAAACAATTGTATATCATCAAATATATAATTGTCTTAATTTGTTTGTACACTGATATGATTATATTGGTAAATCCAGGGTCTTGGGAAAAATATTTGGAAACTATATAAAAATTCAAATATAAAAGAAATGGGGTTTAGTGGTGAATTCCTCTTGAATAAAAAAAAATCTAAGTGATTTAAAGATGAGGGTTACCACATTTCTGCTATTTTCCTTTTATTTTCATTACTATCAGCTGGACCTAGGTCATATAGGTTTCCTACAACTCAATTTTGGACGTTGATCCATTTTTGACGTCAACATTTTAGTGCTTTCATTGAGAAAACTGAATCTAGGCTCTGATCTAGCTCTCTACTTTGGATTGCACAAGATCCAGAAGTTAGATCTAGAAAGTTTGCTTGGAGAAATTGAAGATTTGCTATTCTAATGGATCCAAGGAAAGAAAAATCTACATTTGGAAGATCTGTAGGTGCAACAGTTGGTGGTGATGAAGCAAACGCCCACCAAACAAAAGTAAACAATGGAAATCCACTACTTGGATCTTCTACTCAAGAGGAAGCGATTATTAAAGGAGAGCTTAATCAAATTATCAACTATCTTGACCAAAAATTTATTGATAGTCAAAAAGCTCTCATGGATAAGGTGGATGCGTTGCTAACTTTACAACCATCAATAATAAGGAGAACCAGAAGGAAAACTTCTCCTGCCATAGAACAAGAAAATTCCTCCGTTTCTTGCCTAAATAAAAGGAATGGAAAGTAAAAATAGAAGGAAATAACCACAAGAGTTGTAGAGGATGTTGCAGAAGGAAGTATAGGGGTTCTCCCTGCAAGGAGACAGGTCGGTTCCGAGCCAAAACAACTCGGTGCCGACCTAAACTTTAGGGTGAACACTCCCCAGGAGGGTGATGCCGTGCTTGTTTCTGACTCTGAAGATGATATGAAGCTTGATGGTGAAGACTTGGGATTGAATACTAGTGTTAATGGATAAAATGCTAGAGCTGGAGCTCAAATTGTCATGGCAAGACCAATTGCACACCAACAAAACGCTTCATGATTGGTTCTCCTGAAGAATGGAGAATTTAGACTTCAATTGGCAAGCCAAGATCGTTTGTGGAGTCAAACGCTTGGTGTAGCCCCTGGCAATCGCCCTATAGCTTACCGCACCAACAAAGAGTATGTTGCTGATATGGTCAAACAATTATTAGAGGAGAGCAAAGATAGAAAAAACGAAGACTGGGGTTCCACACCAAGCTGGACCCCCTTCACTGCGAACGTTCTAAGAGAAGAATATCCCTGAAAATTCAGCATGTCGACTATGCCACCATACAATGGAACAACGGACCCTAAACGACACTCATTTAAATACGAGTGGCATATGGATGGAGCTAGAGCTACAGATGATGTTCGCTGTAGGTTGTTTTCCCATTTTCTTGGAAGGAGTCGCTACCATGTGGTTTACAAGACTTGCACTGAAGTCCATTTCCACTTTTGATGAATTGGCAAGAAGTTTCTAGAACAGTGCATACTACATACTGCACGAGTTTGCACAAAAAATGGACAAACACCTCAAAGTCGTATGATTTAGTAGATCTTATGTTGTTCTTAGTGATTTGGGTGATTTATGCAAATATATGAAAAGCAGGGGCTAAACTGTAAAAAGACACGCAGATTTATAGTGGTTCAGCCAGAATGTGCCTACGTCCACTTTATATGTTATTTCTCTTCTCTTGTTTAGATTACAAGTACAAAGCTTTGATACAAGTAAAAGAAAGTTGTTTGAAAGTTCTCTCCGTGCTTGAGCTCTCAAACTTGTCTCCATTGTTGTACCCCTGCCCCTCTATTTATAGAGTGAGGCTGGGGGTAGGGGTCTTGGATGTATATAGCCGCTGGTGGGCTTGGGCTGATGTGATCTGGCCTGGCACGTCTCGGTTCGATAGCATTGGTCCGGCGATGGTTGGTCCGACATGGAGTTGGTTCATCATTGAGTTGGTCCGGCATCAAGTTGGTTCGGTATTGAGTTAGTCCGGCATCTTGTTGGTTCGGTATTGAGTTGGTCCGGCATCTTGGTCCGGTGGAAGAAGACGAGTGGATCGGTGTACCTTGATCCGGTGGTAGGAGTGTGGTGGTTCGGTAATGCTTCATTCGGTGGTTGAACCGGTGATGCTGGTTCGGTATTGACATGGAGATGTTTGATTCGGTAGGTGTTGGTTAGGCAGCCTGTAGACTTTGGTTTGGCTAGGGTTGGTCCGGTGGTGGAAATTCACCCAACATTTGCCCCCCAAAGCAGGGCATATGTTTAACATATGTTGTACTTTGTTTCAGTTTGTTGATCTCATTCGGCCTGAGAACCAAACCGGCTGGTCCGGTCAATCAACCTCCCCTATAAGTATGGGCCTTATGTCTCCACCATTCCTTACCGTTTGAAGTCAGCCAAATCGAAATTCTCGTCTGCCGAATCAAAGTCATTGCCGGATCATCCTTGACTACCGAATCAGGTAGTTACCGAATGGCTCTTATACTTTGAATTACCGAATGAATCTGCTCCATAGGTACTTGAGTGCAGAATGAGTTTTGATATTGGGAATGCCGAACGAACCGTGATATTGGGGATGCCGAATGAACCGTGATATTGGGGATGCCGAATGAACTGCGATATTGGGGATGCCGAATGAACTGTAGTATCGGGAATGCCGAATGAACTGTAGTATCGGGAATGCCGAATGAACTGTAGTATCGGGAATGCCGAATGAACTGCCAGGCCTCTCGGGCTTTTTAAATCACAAACGAAAACCCCAGACTGTTCGCACTTGCTTGTTTCATACTTCTGCATTCTTCGTTCTAACAACGTGCTTTTTTGTGTTTGCAGATAAATGTCTCAAAGAGTAGAAACCCGATCAGAGAAAAAGAGATCTCATGACAGAGAAGAGCCTTCCGCCATGCCCCCAGCTCAGCCAGGACCTGTCCGTCACGGGCCCACCCCGAGATCATTAGTGGATGGATACGGTCCTCAGGAACTTCTTAATTCGCCTCCCGATTGCTTTCCTAGCTTACTTAAGGGCGAGCAACTCGACGTTATATCTCGCTCCTTCGGGATCGACCGAGCATGCATGTTATTACCGGATGCGGGAGTGATGCCGTATGATCCTCCCGAAGGATATTTTGCCTACAGCAGATACCATTGCATGTGTGGTGACATCCCGCCTCTCAACGCCTGGGTAATCAGCTTTCTCACATATCTAAAGGTAGCTCCATTCCAGCTTCAGCCCAACTCTTATGCCATTCTGGTGAGTCTCTTCGTCATCTTCCAGAGGAGATATGGGCATCCTTCATCCAACCGGGAGATCCGGTATTTGTACAACCTGAGAGGCTACAAGAAATGGTCTCCCTACATCAGCTTGGAATCGGCCGTAACCTTTAAGCCGGTCCTGGATTTATACTCCAAGTACAGCATGTTCAAGAAGGAATGGTTCTTTGTCAGGGATGACTCTGTTTCTATTCGGCGCTTCACCTCCAGATGTAAGTCAAAGCTTTATCTTTAATTCCCGTTCTGGTTGCAATACTCTTTCTCATGTGTTTTTATTTTTGCTAGCGACAGGTGGTTTTGCGGTCGTGGAGAATGACCGTCTGGTTCAGACGGCAGCAGAAATAGAAGCTATTACTGGGAGAGATAGGTCGGCCGCCTACCTGATCAGGAACGCTACACTCTTGGAGTACAACTTGATCCTTCCACAGCAGTCCGTGGTCAAGCAAAGGGACACGGCTGAAGAGAAGGCTGCCCAAGCTAAAGAAGAGGCCGAGTTGAAGAGCAATAAAAGGAGGCCCTTTTCGAAACACCCGGTTGCCGGGGGGAAGAAGCTCAAAAAGTCTGACGGTCCCTCTCCCAGCTCATGTCCAGATATCCCGGAGGAGGGAGACGTGGAGGAGGGGCAAGGTGAAGATGGAGGAGAAGGTGCTGGAGGTGGCGACAATGTCGGGGCTTTGTCTTTCGGGCAAGTAGGCGAGATGCAAGAGTGGACGGATGACGCTTTCCGCCAAGCCTTCGAGGGTTTGGAGGGGACGGAGAAGCCCCAGAAGGCCGATAACGTTGGGACCGACGTCGATCTGTCTTCCGAGAGTGCCTCTACCGAAACAACTTCGGCGGTTCAAGGTGAACTTCACTTTACTTTTTTATTCTTCAGTGATGGCCCAATACATGTTGGTAACACTTGGTTTTTATATCAGGAGTAGGTAAAATGGTCAAGACCTCAGATCTTCGGCACAGGCTTGAACAATACAAGCTCTCCAAAGCTTCCGCCAAGCCGAAGCCTCCGACCCACCGTTCCGGGGATGTAGTCGGCTACCGTCCTCTTCTCGGGGTTATTGGAGAGGATATTCAAAAGAGAAAGAGGAGTCGCTCCCTATCCGAGCCTTCACCTGGTCCTCAGCCCCCATTTCAACCTCTTCATGATATTACGGAGGAGGATACTGAATTCACACCCTCTCCGCACCCATCTGAAAACCCTACCGTTACTCAGATTGATCGTCCTGGCTTGGCTCGTAATCCATTTGCGGGTCATCCTGATCTGGATCCAAGTTCTCATGATATTTCCTTCGACGAGGTTATCGGTGAGCACCTTCTTCCTCGCAACCCTATGGTAAAGGTGCTTGACGAGGCCAAATCTCTGGACCTTGATTTGCTCACTACTCGGGTTGTCGCTATGGGGAACGAAGCTAAAGCAAATATCGACCGGGTTGCTGAGGAGACCAGGAAGTTGATGGGGCATCATGCCCGACTGGTCAAGGCCGGGGAGGAGATTGGGAGTGCCAACATAAGACTGCGGTTAGTGGTTTCCGACCAGGCCAAGAAACTCGCTGATCAGGCCATCCAGATCTCTCAGCACGAGGCCGCCTCCGAACGTCTAAAGAAAACTATGGAAGAGGCCAGCCGGGCCGAACTGTGGAAAATGGAGGCTACTTGCAAGGAACGGGTCGATATGGCCATTGCCACGGTGGACGAGGTTCGGAAAGCGGATCTTGAGCAGATAGAGGAGTTGTCTGGGAAGCTTGAGCCCGTAGAGCTTGCTCAAGCCAAGTTGAGGGAGGAGATGGAGGCAATGCGGAAATCCCTTCAGGCTGACTGCTCTAGATACCGATTGGAGAGAGATGCCGCCGTCGTAAGGTTGTCGGATTCTGAGGCCCGGGCGAGGGAGTTTGAAGAGAACGAGGAGCTGATGGAGGGGATGCTCCAGGATATGTACTTTCGTACTTGGAGGCAGGGTAACTTGTCCTGGATGGATGATTACCCTCGAGTTATGGCTAGGATCTATCTCAGGGCTCTAGAGGAGGCCCAGGCTGAGGCAGATAAGGAGGGTGGCGTGGCCTTTAGGATGGATGCTGTTACCGCCCAGTTTACCAAAGAGGAGAAAGTGGCGGTGAAGGAGGGCATGCGGTTGCTTGCAGCTGATGAGACAGGTGTGCAAGCGGAGGATGATGATCAAGCTGATCAAGGAGCAGATGCTGGTAAGTCTTCCTCTCTAGTCTTTCCATTAACTTGGTTGCTTATCACTAACGAATCCTTTTTCTGACCGGACAGGTGGGCAACAGGACAAGGATAAGACTCCGACGCGGCCGGCTTCTTGATTAGACCTGGAAAATTCTTTTTATGGACTTGACATGGTTGTATATGTTAGTCTTAAAACAGTAGAGTAACTCTTAGGTTGTAATTTTTGCTACTTGTAATAAATAGCTCTATTCTTGACGTGTAATTCTTTAACTTAAGCTAATTTTGTCGTCTTTTGAATGTTTTTTTGCTATTTTGACATGTTGTATGAGAAATATAGCTATGCATATTTTTGTAATCAAATTGTGTTTGATGTCAGGTACTTGTTTAAAACATAATTTCATGATTTGCAATGTTAGCGTGAGGTGTGAATAAATTATAGTCATGTGTTTACATATGAAAGAAGGAAATACCGCCCTTTATATTTTGCTTGTAGATGGCAGCTTTAAATATCCTGTGTGACCGAGTAAGGGATGCGGTCCAATATCTTGCTGTGAGTATCCGCTTCTCTTAGTGAGTGTCTCATGTTCTGTGTCCTGTACTTCAGGGATTGTTACAAAGGATAGGAGAAGAGTTTCTTAAGTAAAATTGAAATATGTGAAAAAGTAAAACTTCCAATCACGGAAGGCCGTCGATGTGCTTAAGTTTGTGGCAAACGGGCTTTGTAGTCACTTTCCCTAGCTGTGGGTCTTGGAGACGTTTGTCACCCATCTTACGCCTCCGCGGGGAGTTAATTCTTTTTTACCACAGCCGCACTTAAGACACATCGGAGCCGAGATCGCGCACAGTAACTACCCGGGCCATTATGGCCCATAATCGTGGGTATTATTCGATTTACTGTGGCCGACTAGCGTGGGTGCCGATCGTCAACCGTGAACTGCCCCTGGCTGGCCACACCTTATGTTGGGGCTTATAGTCGGTTCACAGTTGCCGGCGAGCCGAACGCCGTAATGAGCTGCCTCGGCTATAATCGGCCTTCTCGGTGGATTATAATCGGCTCATTAAATTTGGCTTTAAGGGTCGTCGCGAGCAATGAGTTAACCCGCAGCAGAGGGATGCTGGAGAAAAAGTGTCTCATTGGCGAGGGCATAGATTCGCATAGTACCTGTTAGGTCTTGTCCAGGTGAATTTGCGCTGTGGAGTGCATTGAGTGGAAATGCTATACACATAGGATTTTGTTCAACAGAAAAGGATAAAGTTAACAAGCAGCCAAGATATAAAGGAACAAGTTACAAAAGAGACAAGGTTTTTTAAAGTGGTTCGGCACGAAAAGGCCTACGTCCACTGATTCTCTTTGTTAATTCACTTCATATGGGCAGTACAAGTTAAGAAAAGTATCGACCGAGGTGTTGGATGTTCCATGCCCTCTAGAACACCTCTCCGTCCACTATTGACAAAATATAAGCTCCATTGTGGAGATCTTTATGAATTACATATGGTCCATCCTAGATTGGGTCTAGTGCTCCAGGGCGAGGGAAGATTCGCTTGAGGACAAGATCCCCTTCTTGTAAGGTACGATGCTTGACTTTGGAGTTGTATTGTGCTGCCACTTTTTGCTTGTGGGCTGCTGCTTTAAGGATTGCATCATTTCTTCTCTCCTCAACTAGATCCAAGGACATGTGAAGGAGTTATTCGTTCTCTTCGGGGTTATAGTGGATCCTACGGTGGGAAGGCACGATGGTTTCAACTGGGAGCATAGCCTCCGATCCGTATGCCAAAGAGAAAGGAGTATGCCCTGTTGATGTTTTGAAAGATGTGCGATAGGCCCACAGTGCCGTAGGGAGTTCATCCACCCAAGCGCCCTTTGATTTTTCGAGTTTTTTTTATTATTAGAGTTTTCAGAATTTTGTTGACGGCTTCGACTTGTCCGTTTGCTTGGGGATACACCATGGACGAGAAGCTTTTGTGAATTTCGTGCTCTCGGCACCAGTTGGCGAATTCCTCACTGTCAAACTGAAGCCCATTGTCTGATATGATTTTGAGTGGGACTTCGTACCTGCACAGAACATTTTTGATCAAGAAGTTAATAACTTTTGTTGAAGATACTTTATTCAGAGGTTCCGCTTCCACCCATTTGGTGAAATAGTCGACTGCCACTATAGCATATTTGGCCCCGCCTCGGCCCATTGGTAGCTCGCCGATTAAGTTAATTCCCCAAATTGTGAAGGGCCAAGGGCTGGTCATTTGAGTAATCTTAGTTGTTGGTAGCCGCGGAATCTTAGCAAACTTCTGGCATCTGTCGCACTTTTTGACGAAATCTAAGGCGTCCTTGCTTAAGGTGGGCCAGAAATATCCATATCGGAGTATCTTTTTCGCTAATGTCTGCCCTCTGGTGTGATCTCCATAGCTTCCCTGATGAATGTTGAATAAGATTTCCTTGGCTTCCCTCCCAGCGACACACCTTAATAACGGGTTAGAGAATCCGCGCCGATAGAGGATGTCTTCTTGTATTGTGTAGCGGGATGCTTTCCTCAAGATTTTCTTGACTTCGTTACGCCCGTTGGGTAGCGTGCCGCTTTGTAGGTAGTTTCGGATGGGAGTCATCCAAGTTGCTTCTTCGGTTGCGGCTATCAGATTCCCTTGCTCAAAACTTGGGGCCAGTTGCTTTGAGATGGTTACTGCTCCGAAGATGGCGATGTCTCTCACACTTGCTTGCTTTGCCAATTCGTCGGCCTCTTGGTTCTCTTCCCGAGGGATGTGTTTGACTAAGTAGTGGTCCAATCGGCTGAGAAGTAACTTGGTCTTCTTTAAATATGCTATGAGTCGTTCTTCTCGAGCTTGGAATTCTCCTAGTATTTGATTAACAATAAGTTGAGAATCGCTATGAAGACACAAAGAATTGGCTCCGATTTCTATGGCAAGTTCTAATCCAGCTATCACTGCTTCATATTCTGCATCGTTGTTGGTGGCAGCGAGTTCCAACCTTATAGCATAGTGCAGCTTATTTCCCCTGGGAGTGATTATTACCACACCTTCCCCCGAGCCTTGTTCGTTTGATGCACCATCCACAAAGAGGTTCCACTTGATATCTTCTGCTATTTCCAATCGCTTCTTATCTTCGTTGGTAGTGAATTCTGCAATGAAATCAGCCATGGCTTGTCCCTTGATGGCGGTGCGAGGGTGATAGGTGATATCATACTGACTTAGTTCAATGCACCATTTAAGTAGTCGCCCAGAAGTGTCGGGACGATGGAGTACCTGCCTCAGTGGTTGATCGGTCAGAACTTTGATGGAATGGGACTAGAAGTAGTGACGCAGTTTCCGTGATGTGATTAGTAAACAGTATGCTAGCTTCTCAAGTTTAGGATATTTGACTTCTGCCCCCGTAAACCTCTTACTGACGAAGTAAACTGGCCGCTGCGTGCGGTTGTCTTCCCTTACCAAGGCAGCGCTTAGGGCGTGAGATGACACAGCAAGGTATAGGTATAATTCTTCGCCTTCGCTTGGAGTCGAGAGTACCGGTGGTTTCTGGAGGTGTTCGATTAAGTTAAGGAAAGCGGTCAAGCATTCGTCGGTCCATTCGAACTTTCCTTTGTCTTTCTTTAGAGCTTCGAAAAATGGGACACACTTGTCCGTTGCTTTGGAGATGAATCGGCTTAGGGTGGCCACTTTTCCATTCAGGCTTTGCATTTCCTTTCGATTGGAAGGTATCTTGATATCCCTTAGCGCTCGGACTTGTTCCGGGTTTGCTTCAATCCCTCTGGCATGGACGATGAATCCTAAGAACTTTCCTGATGACACTCCGAAGGAGCATTTTAGAGGATTCAACTTCATTCCATACTGGCGAAGTACTTGAAACATCTTGCCTAGGTGGCTTACGTGATCGTCGGCTTTCCTTGACTTTACCAGCATGTCATCCACGTATACTTCCATAGTTTGCCCTATTAGCCCTGCAAACATCTTGTTGACGAGGCGCTGGTAGGTGGCTCCTGCATTTTTAAGTCCGAAAGGCATTACCTTATAGCAGTATAAACCCCGGTCGGTGATGAAACTAGTGTGGTCTTGGTCGGGAGCATGCATAGGAATTTGGTTATACCCTGAGTATGCGTCCATAAAAGATAAGAGCTCGTGCCCGGCTGTGCTGTCTACAAGTTGGTCGATTCGGGGAAGTGGGAAGCAATCCTTTGGGCAGGCGTCGTTTAGGTTGGAGAAGTCAATGCATGTTCGCCACTTCCCATTAGCCTTCTTCACCAGTACCGGGTTAGAAATCCATTCCGGGTAGATGGCTTCTCGTATGAAGTCATTGGCGAGTAGATTCTTTACTTCTTCATCGAGGGCTGTCGATCGCTCTGCTCCCATACTTCTCTTTCTTTGTTTTACGGGCGCCTTGGTAGGATCAATGTTTAGTACGTGGCATGCTATGTTGGGGGAGATTCCGGTCATATCAGCGTGTGACCATGCGAATACATCCAAGTTGTGGCGGAGAAAGTCAATGAGTTGCTCCTTCAACTCTGCTTTTAGTTGGGACCCAATTTTCAACAGTCTACTTGAGTCGTGCTTGTCTACAGATACAAACTCCATAGCCTCTGCAGGCTCGGCGGTGGCCTCCTCCTCTTTGTCCCTAGGGTCTAATTCATTGAAAGGGTCGCTGGTATATCGAAGAGGAGGGGCTTTCTTTAGTTGCTACGCTTCTAGACTTTTCGTGCAGAGGGCAACCTCTACACCCTTCCCTTTATCCTTCCTATGGTTGTTGCGAAGTTCAGTCACATAGCAGTCTCGAGCAACGTCCTGGTCTCCTTCTACTTCCCATATTCCATTGTCCGTTGGAAATTTCATCTTTAGGCACCATGGGGCTAGGACAATTTGGAAGTCAGACAAGGCTGGCCTTCCTAAGAATGCGTTGTAGGCCGAATGGTTTTCTATTAGCACAAACGTCTGTTTTCGTACAACGGAACGGGGATGGCTTCCAATCTCAACAAAGAGGTCCAGTTGCCCGAGGGGCATCTTTGCATCCCCAGTGAAACCGTGTAGTGGTTTATCGCAGGGAGATACATCCTTCATTGATTGCTTCATTTTGTCGAATGCATGTTTGAACAGGATGTTTACCGAGCTTCCAGTGTCTACTAGGATTCGGTAAACTTCGGCGAGGCCGAGCCGGGCAGAGATAACCATGGGATCCATGTGAGGGTATTGCCTTCCTTCTAGGTCACGCTTACCGAATGTGATGTCATCACTTTCTTTCCGCTTCGGGTGGCGCTCTTCTATAACCGAATTGACACAGTCTTTATTGTCTCTAAGCGACTTTTCATATCTTTCCATCTCTTTCCAGCTTCTGTCTGCGATGTGCGGTCCTCCCGAGATGGTATGGACCACTATCTTCTCTTGACTAGAGCCGCTAGTGTTGCGGTTTCCTCTGCCGATTTCCGGTGAGGGTAGCCTTGGGTTCTCATTGGCAGGAGCTGGAGTCCTGTCCTGACCTTTTACATAGCGTTCCAGTTTCTTCCTTCTGATGTGTTCCTCAATCAAGTCCCGGAGATGATGGCATTCATTGGTATCATGCCCATGAGATTCGTGGAAGCGGCAGAACTTTCCAGACTTCTGCACGTTATCTGATTCCTTCTTGTATGGTGGACGTTTGTATCTAACTTCGCCTTGGGTGGCAAGGAAGATATTTTCGACGGTCTCGTTCAAAGGAGTGTAAGTGTCGAATCTCGGTCTTGGCCGATATAGGCGCTTTTCTCCCTTCTTGCCCCCAGCATTGTCTCTGGAATCATTTCTTCGAACGTCCCTTGCCACAGCAGGGGTGTTGCTGTGAGTTGCCTTATTTTGCTGTCCTAACTACCCCTCAACAGCAGCATCCTCAAGCCTCATATATTTCCCGGCTTCATGGAAGAAATCGGGTAAAGTAGCTGGTTTTTCTTTTGTCAACCTTCTAGCAAATTTAGTGTCCGGATGCACACCACTACAGAGGGCCATTAGGATAAGCTTCTCATCGGCATCTTGGACTGCGGCTGCTGCGGCATTGAATCGGGTTAGGTATTGCTGCAGTTTCTCTCCAGGTTTCTGTTTGACGCTGGATAAGGAATAAGCGTCCTTAGGTTGTTCCACATGAATGCGAAACTGACTGATAAACTTTTCTTTCAACATTTCCCACGAGCTGATGGATCCCTGGGGTAGATGACAGAACCAGGAGGTAGCGAGATCTGCTAAGAAGAGCGGAAAGCATTTGCACAGTACTCCCTCTGTCGCTCCACTCATGAGCATATGTTGTGTGTACCTCTGTAAGTGTACAACGGGGTCAGAGGTTCCTTTGTAAGGTTCCATTGTTGGCATCTTCCATTCTCGGGGGGTGATAGCAATTTCGATATTGCGAGCGAAAGGGCTGGTTACCCTAGCGCCTATCCCTCGATCTCTTTGCTCCCGTTGGACGCACTCTCTGAATAAGTGTGCCATCCTTTCATCAGGATTTGGAGCAGATAGAATTGAGTTTGGTTCTGTTCTGTGGGATTGATTCCGTCCAGATGACCTGTAGGGATGGTATCGTCTATCACTCCTCATATTTTCCAGTGGCTGCCTTTGATCTTCTGGGAGCATGCTAGGGTCAGCTACAGTTGGCCCTTGCCTTGATCTTCCCCTGCTGGGTTCTGATCTAATCACTTCCTCGGGTCCAACTTCGGGCTGGACTCTAGCTCGGCCCTGTTCACTGGCGTTTCCGTGGTTAGGTAGTATGACAGGCTCAGCTACAGTTGACCTTCGTCCGGTACCTCCCCCATTGGGTTCGGTACCAAACGTTTCCTCAGGCCTAACTTCGGGCTGTGCTCGATCTCGGCTCCTACCATGGCTACTTCTGCCGTTAGCTCCTTCGAAGAAGGAAGACCTTTGTTGTCTCTGAGATCCTCCAGATTGGGACTCACCCCATGATTCAGTGTTGCGGTTGGACTCTTCAGCATCCCTTAAGCGTGACATGAGATGGTCCACCAAGGCTTCCTGCTGGGACGTGAAGCGGTTAGTTACTTCAACCACAACCCTGTCTAAATCTGCCCTAGTAATTGCTGCAGGCTGTTCTGTGGCAGGAGTGGTCGGATTAGCCTGTCCTTCATTTGGTATTGGTGCTGGAGGAGGACGATTTACTTGATTCGTGACAGCTGGATCTGGAAGACTGCTGGATGCGATGTTCTTTCCTTTGTTAACATCTTTTCTCTGTTTGGGAGGCATGTTTTCCAAGTGGCGAACGACGCTGTTAGGAAAAATGTTAAGTGGATGAAGCTGAAGCTTCGAGCTTCTAGCTCTCAGTGAAAGCACCAAAAATGTTTGCACAAAAAATGGACAAACACCTCAAAGTCGTATGATTTAGTAGATCTTATGTTGTTCTTAGTGATTTGGGTGATTTATGCAAATATATGAAAAGCAGGGGCTAAACTGTAAAAAGACATGCAGATTTATAGTGGTTCAGCCAGAATGTGCCTACGTCCACTTTATATGTTATTTCTCTTCTCTTGTTTAGATTACAAGTACAAAGCTTTGATACAAGTAAAAGAAAGTTGTTTGAAAGTTCTCTCCGTGCTTGAGCTCTCAAACTTGTCTCCATTGTTGTACCCCTGCCCCTCTATTTATAGAGTGAGGCTGGAGGTAGGGGTCTTGGATGTATATAGCCGCTGGTGGGCCTGGGCTGATGTGATCTGGCCTGGCACGTCTCGGTTCGATAGCATTTGGTCCGGCGATGGTTGGTCCGGCATGGAGTTGGTTCATCATTGAGTTGGTCCGGCATCAAGTTGGTTCGGTATTGAGTTGGTCCGGCATCTTGTTGGTTCGGTATTGAGTTGGTCCGGCATCTTGGTCCGGTGGAAGAAGACGAGTGGATCGGTGTACCTTGATCCGGTGGTAGGAGTGTGGTGGTTCGGTAATGCTTCATTCGGTGGTTGAACCGGTGATGCTGGTTCGGTATTGACGTGGAAATGTTTGATTCGGTAGGTGTTGGTTAGGCAGCCTGTAGACTTTGGTTCGGCTAGGGTTGGTCCGGTGGTGGAAATTCACCCAACAGCACGACCAAAGGATGTGATGTCCTTATCTGGCTTTTCTCATGGGCCCAATGAGTCGCTAAGAGCTTTCTTAAACCGGTTTAACATCGCGGTTAATGAAGTAAGCAATCCAAAAGAAAACATGGTGTTTATGGCTTTGGTCCAAGCCATTCACCCAGAAACAGATTTCGGTAGATGGATTAAAATGAAACAACCAACTATCATGGAAGAATTCCTCCGAAAGGCAAACTAGTTTCTAAGGCTGGAAGAAGCAAGTATGATTGAAGGCAAAACTATTGATGAGCAACCGAAGGAAGTAGTTCAGAGTAATGTGGCAGTCAAGCAGGATGGAGTGCTGTACCAAAGAGGGTTCTCTGCCCCTTGCTCAGGTGTGTAACTAAAGTTGAAGCTAGAAAGATCCTCATGGAAATCAATGAAGGCAGCTGTGGTGATTACACCAGGGGGAAACGTTGGCGAAAAAGGCTCTCGCTATGGATATTTCCAGCGACAATAAACGAAGATGCAGCAGACTACACCAGGCGGTGTGATCGATGCCAAAGATTTGTGAAAGTTTCGAGAACTCCATCTTCAGAAGTTATACAAATGGTCAGTCCTTGTCCTTTTGTGATCTAGGGAATCGATTTAATCGAAGTATTGTCAATAGCAAAAGGAGGAGCCAAATACGCTATTTTTGCAGTCGATTACTTTACAAAATGGGCTGAAGTGGAACTTCTTGCCATGATTACTAATAAGAAAGTTATTAAATTTGTAAAGAAAAATATTATTTACAGTTTTGGAGTACCGCAGAAAATCATCACAGACAACGGAACTCAATTCGAGAGCACTGAGTTCAAGGACTTTTACAACCGTTACCAGATAGAGAAGAGCTTTTCTACGGTAGCGCATCTACAGGAAAACGGGCAAGTGGAGGCAGTAAATAAAATCATCAAATCTACCATAAAGAAGAGGCTTACAAAGCTAGAGGAAATTGGGTTGATGAGCTTCCGCTTGCACTATGCGCTTATAGAACGACACTCAAATCTACGACTGGACACTCACCGTTTGCTTTGGCATATGGTTCAGAAGCTATGATACCAGTAGAACTGGAAGTCCCCTCTCATCATAGAAGATGCTACAATCAAAGAGAAAACAAGAAATTATTGCTCGTGTCACTCGACCAGATTGATGAGAAGAGGGAGCAAGCTGAACTGAGGACCACTGCTCACCAGAAGAGAATGGCACGGCATTTCAACTCCAAGGTTTGAAACTGCACCTTCGAAGTGGGAGATCTCATCCTAAAATGGATCTTCCCAGGTATAGGAGCGCTTGGCCCGAACTGGGAAGGACCCTATATAATCGACCAAGAGCTTGGAAATGGAACATTCAAGCTAGCAACAGTTGATGAAATCCCGATTCCACGTGCTTGGAATAGCGACTCGATGTAGCACTAATACATTTGATATTTATCTATGTATTTCCTACTTTCACAAATAAGCCATCCAAGGATACTGGGGGCATTGTAAATAGGTTGGACTTGCTTTTTCCTTTCATTTTATTAATAAAGCTAGCTTCTTGAACCAATGGAACTGCGTTCTTGTAAGCAAACCACCGAGTCGATAGGGAAAATCGACTCAAATTGCCGGATCGATGAGGAAAATCAATCCAAGCCTTCTGAGAACCGGTGTTGCTTCGGCAACATCCGAGAAGTCCCAAACCATCTAGTCGATGGGGAAAATCGACTCAAACCATCGGATCAATGGGAAAATTGATCCAAACCTTCTAAGAACTGGTGTTGCTTCGGCAACATCGGGAAGGTTCAAAGTCGCCGAGTCAATGGAAATAATCGACTCAAATTGCCAGATCGATGGGGAAAGTTGTTCCATACCTTTTGAGAACCAGCATTGCTCTAGCAACATTAGGAAGGCCCATATCCCTATGTGCCATACAATAAGCCGCATGACGCTTCTTCGACCAATAGAACTGCATTCTTGTAAGCAACTCTCTTGTGTGCCATGCAATAAGCCACAAGATTGAGAAAATACTTCTCAATCTCCGAATAAGAAGTATGGACTCCCAAAACCATCGAGTCGACGAGGAAAATCAATTCAAACTGCCGGATCGACGGTGAAAATCGATTCTTATCTTCTAAATACTGGTGTTGCCCCCGACAATGATAGGAAACAACAAATCACTAAACTGGTTAAGAAATCAACTCATAATTGTCAAGAGTTGACATTGCCCAAAGATGGGTGATGACAAAAGGAATAAACTAAAGCCCAAAGATAGGCGACGTGGAAGGAAAATCCAAGGAGTTGAGTTGTTCGTGCATAAACTTTGAAAGATAGAAATTAACATGCGAACGAGATCTCAACACTGAACTTGCAAAAAACTCGTTATGACGAAATATCGCGATAACGCGTATGGTAGCGCCAAAATTGGTCACTAACACCCAAATCCAGATGAAAGCACCAAATCGACAACCACATATCACATATAAAATGTATGTAGAGAGTATAAATATGAAGAACAGTAAAAATTAAAAGGAAAGCAATAATAACAGAGGATTTATAGTGGTTTGGCTGACTCCGGCCTACGTCCACTCCAGAAATTTCCTTTTTATTGATATGAAAATACAGTACAGTTACAATCCGGAGTTTTTAGAACAACAATGGCAGAGTAGCCTTAGTATAGAAGACGAAGGGAAACAAAAAGAAGATCCCTTTCCTGAAGCTCTGCCTGTTGTATTTATAGGCAAACCCTGAGTTACTGGGCTTCCTGAGTGATATGGGCCCATTGAGACCATAGCCGAGCCAACATCCTTCATCACGACCGAACCCAAGTCCTCAATAAGCCGACCCGAAGTAGTCAGGGTACTGACTCGAAGCAGACCTATCCAAGACTCGAAGTAAACTAGGCCAGAACCCAGAGCAAAGCTAATGTCGAACCAAAGCTCCATATGCCGATCCGATCCCCTTTTCCTCAATGCCGATCCTATCCACCTGACCGACCCAGGGAAATGTAAATACCGACCCCATACTTGCCGAACCACTACATGCCGAACCACATGACCTAATCCCTCCGAAGCCAATCCCATCCAAACCGAACCACCACAGCCGATCCATCGAGGCCGAACCACCAATGCCGACCGACTTATGTCGACCCACCTTGACACTACCATATTCATACTCCAACACCGAGCCACACATGACCGATCCACTCTGTTGCTGAACCACTCCAATATGCCGGTCCACATCATCCTGACCGAACTATGCCTCCCAGACCGAACCACACCATCCTGACCGAACCATGCCTCCCAAACCGAACGACCAACACTGAACCATCCATAACTGATCGTCTTTCCATCCAGCTGGCTCAAACCCATCGTATTCCAGCCTCGACAAACGAGCAGTCGATTTAGTTTAAATCCGCCTGTCCACGGCCTTGCCAAAAGGCGAGTTAACAGCGTATTTTCAAAGCGAACATCCAGATTGACATTGGCTGATGATGTGAACTTGAAAGAAGTCGATCGCAATCAAGGAACTAAACGCTTGGATTTGAGTGACAAAATCGCAAGTTCCCGAGGATGGGAGCTACCGCACGACTCAGATTGGAGGCAACTAACAGTTGCCCAGAGTACTTGGCCTCTTATTGAATGCTTAAATCCAGTATTCAGAGTAACCAGCCCTATGGAGTGAGGGGACACATGTACTAACACATGGTTGAGATGAGCTAGACTGAGCTCAAATAGAAAATAGCCGCGAAGTTGGCTAAACTGAGACATACTATAGTTTTGTCACACCGAACGTAGTATTTTGGCAGTTACAACAGAGTTAAGTAATATAGTATGCTAAATAACTGTAGGAATATTATTTCCAAGCATAGAGATGCGCTAAGTACACAAATTACGCTATTTACATGCATAGAGTTGTGGTAAATAGACACATCGCACAAAAATAATGATACATACATGCAGCAATACACAAACATGCACAATACATAAAATACAGAAAAATACACAAGAGAGATTACAACAAAAAAACTAATCTTTAATCACTAATATCTTTTTATGTAAATGAACAAACAACGAGGGTCATACCCACACAATATCGGCCTGTTTTAGACATCACAAAGCAAAATGAATCATAGTATAGACTCAGTCAACACAAAAACACACAAAAACCAAAATGCTCCACTCCATCAGCACTTATCCAAATCATCACTTCCTACCACCCCATCAGGGGACGTTCTTCTTCTACTTCTTACCTTTCTCCTTTCTAGAAGGAGTCTGGCCTACGGAATGAGTAGGCCCTCCTCCAGCACCAGAATCAAGCTCTTCAGACCCACCAATGGGCATGTCTCCGGTTTTCGACTTGCCAGTCTTGATTGTAAATGGTAGAAATCTGGGCTAGGCATTGCTTTGTTCCATATTTAACTTTATCTTCTCTTGAGTCTCTTTCTACAGTTGCACTGCCATCGTCTCTTCATCGGTTGGATTAGAAGCACCAATAATTTGGTTGTCCTCCTCTAGTGATACAGAGATGTCTTCCAATCCTTCCAAGGTCGCAATTCGTCAAGCATCGGAGCCAGACCCGGAGCTGGAAGGTTAGGTCGAAAAAGTCATGCCTGTGGAAACAACAATTAAGGCAGTGAACATCGCTTCAGTGACTGAACTCTGAGAGATGGTGGGCAGGATGGGACATTCGGCCGACCTATAAGTTCACGAAGAGAGTTGTACAATTTAGTAAAGGACTCGGGAGTGAAATTGAGTTGTTGGAGCACTGGAGAAACGAGGGAAATACCTAAAGTAGGACTCACCTACTGTTGGGACGGGGATATAAGGCTCAGTTGTTGCAGCAGTTATCATAGAAGGAATAATCGTCACAGGCTTTACGGACTTTGAAAGAGGCACTTCGTGCTGACCTGAAAGCTCGGGCCAGCGAGAGCACTAGCAGCATCAACAGCCTAGATGCCCTCTTCGGCAAGAAGTGCTTTTCCTACAACAAGCATCTCAATCTCTTCAGCACTAAGGTACTGCACTATCATCTCGACTTTGGAGCGATCATTTCCAACGCGATGCAACATCTCTTTGCATGCATCAGCAAGAGTCGCAGGGTAATCATTGCCCAACCACTTCAGATTTCTATGCATAATAATGATCGGGTATAAGTGTTGGAGGTTATTGTTAAGCTCTTTCCTTTCTCTTGCTCTTTCCTTATCCTCATCGGCCTTCGTCTCTTCAAGATCCTTTAGCTCATGTTAACAAACTGTAAGCTCTATATCGTTTGTAAGCTTACTAGTCAACAAGGTGTCTAGCTTTGCGGTTAGCTTGTTGTTATCTTTCTGGAGATTCTGGTTTTTCTCATAAAGATGTTTGAGCTTAACTGCTTGTTCAAAGAGGGCCTGATCTTTGGATCTTATGACTTCGTCTTTTTGATTAAGCGCTCGAACCCTCTCTTCGGCCCGTTCCTTGAATTCTGCACCTTCAGCAAGAGCGGCCTTCAACTCGTTCCTCATCATGATTATGGCCCGATCTTGAGCTTGTTTCAACTCCTCAATTAATTCTGCAATAAAAAGGGAATAATTCTGCAATAAAAAGGGAATAATTCTGCAATAAAAAGGGAATAATTCTGCAATAAAAAGGGAATAATTCTGCAATAAAAAGGGAATAATTCACAATTTTTCATTTCCAAGAACTCCACAACAAAACGGAGTAGTAGAACGTAAAAATAGGACGATTCAAGAGTGTGCGAGAACTATGCTTTCTGATAGTAATTTACCAAAGTACTTTTGGGCAGAAGCAGTTGCTACCGCCTGTTATATTTTAAATAGAATTTTAATTAGACCTTTAACTGATAAGACATCTTATGAACTTATTTTCTCAAAGAAACCTAAGGTATCTTATTTTAGAATTTTTGGAAGTAAATGTTTTATTTTAAATACAAAAGATTACTTAGATAAATTTGATCCTAAATCCAACAAAGGTATCTTTATCGGATACTCTAATAGAAGTAAAGCATACAGAGTATTTAATTTAAGAACTAATACCATCGAAGAAACAATGCATGTTTCATTTGATGAAAATTTCAAAAATTTTGAAGAAATAAATGATGAAGAGGATTTAGTCATTCAAAACCAAGAGTCAACTGAAACTAATAATGAATTAAATCATCCTAATAAAAGGATTAAACTTTTAAAAGATCATCCTATAGAAAATATACTTGGGGATATGTAATGTTGTTAAAACTAGAAACCAACTAAGTCAAATGAGTAATATAGCTTTTATATCAACTATTGAACCCAAAAATCCAGAAGAAGCATCAACTGATGATTCATGGATTTTGGCTATGCAAGAAGAATTAAATCAATTCACTCGAAATGATGTTTAGGAACTTGTTCCTAGACCTGAAAATAAAACAATAATTAGAACTAAATGGGTTTATAAAAATAAAATGAATGAACAAGGAGAGGTTGTTAGAAATAAAGCTCGGTTAGTCGCTCAAGGTTATTGTCAAAAAGAAGGAATAGATTTTGATGAAACCTTTGCCCCCGTAGCAAGATTAGAAGCCATTAGGATTCTACTTGCTTTCGCAAATCATAATAATTTCAAATGGATGTTAAAAGTGCATTTTAAATGGTTTTGTAAAATAAGAAGTATTTGTTAAACAACCACCACTTTTTGAAAATGATAAATTTCCAAATCATGTTTACAAACTTAAGAAAGCTCTATATGGTCTAAAGCAAGCTCCTAGAGCCTGGTATGATAGACTAAGATCTTACTTGTTACAATCAAATTTTGAAATAGGTAAAGTAGATAATACTCTTTTTATTAAAAGAAATAAAAATGATATTCAACTAGTACAAGTCTACGTAGATGATATCATTTTTGGATCAACTAATTTTGAAATGAATAAAGAATTTTCTAAAATAATGACAAAAGAGTTTGAGATGAGTCATATGGGTGAATTAAACTTCTTTTTAGGATTACAAATAAAACAATTAGATAATGGTATCTTATTAGTCAAGAAAAATATGCTAAAGACCTAGTTAGTAAATTTGGTTTGACTACTGCGAGTGGAAAACCCACTCCCATGGCAACCGATGAGTACCTTAGTAAAGAAGATCTCTCGAAAGATGTAGATCAAAAATTATATAGAGGAATGATTGGATCACTACTCTATATCACTGCGAGTAGACCTGATATCATGCATAGTGTCTGTCTCTGTGCAAGGTATCAATCCCAACCTAAAGAAACTCATTTAAAAGCTGTAAAACGTATTATAAGATATGTTAAACACACCTTTGATGATGGCTTATTTTATCCTAAAAATGATTCGTTTGACTTAATATCTTACTGTGATGCTGATTATGCTGGTTGTAAATCAGACCGAAAAAGTACAAATGGAACTTGTCACTTTTTAGGGCATTCTCTGATTTCCTGGTTTAGTAAAAAGCAAAACACGGTTTCTCTATCAACAACTGAAGCAGAGTATATTTCTGCTGCTTTGGCTTGTTCTCAAGTAATATATATGCAATAAACTTTAAAAGATTTTGGTTTAAATATCTCAAAATCACCAATTTATTGTGATAATACTAGTGCAATAAATTTATCCAAAAATACTACTCAACATGCTCGAACTAAACATATTGATATCAGACACCATTTCCTCAGAGATAATATAGTAGATAAGTAATTACTCTTGACTATATCAATTCTGAAAATCAAATTGCTGATATCTTAACAAAACCCTTAAATGAATCTACATTTACTAAATTAAGAAGAGAATTAGGTATTTGTTCATTAACTGAAATATAAAATATAAATAACAAAGTATAATTCAAAATTAATTCAAAATAAATTAAATAGGTAAAAATTCAAGAACCATGTCGACATCCCTCCTAGACCCATGTCGACATATAACGTTTTTTAATTTTTAATTTTTTTTCCCACCAAAATTCAAATAAGTGGTTATAAATTTCTCCTATTTCGAAATTTTCTTCATTCTCTCTGTTCTCTTTCTGTTCTTCCTTCTGAGATCAATTTATCAATGGCCTCCTCTTCCAAATCAAACTTAAAATCAACCTTTTTGTTCCCATCGCCTACTTCTGGTCCGTTTCAACAATCAACGCTCGCTCGTGTAACGAAAATAGAGGATTCTCTGAAAGATACCCTTCAGTTAATGACTAAAATCCAAGTGATGCAACTTCAAATGGCCAAAGAACAAGAGAGGCAAGGCAAAATCTTTAGGAATTTGCAAAAATTTCTTATGGATAATCATGCTAACCCAATCTTAATTGACGAGGAATCTTCAGAAGATCATGAACAAGAGGAAAGTGAAGAAGAAGAAGAAGAACCAATGGAAGAAGAGCATGCGGAAGACAACGACAAAGTCGTTTGCGTTGGCGAAGTGTGCTTTGACAAAGATGGAAATCTTGTCGAACAACGTGGAAATTTCTGTTTCCACTATCCAAATTGTTCGGTTCATAGATCTCCTATGTTCAAACACACACATTAGTTTCTTCTCTTTCTTTCCTATTTGTTGTTTGTTTTATTTCCGATCTCTATGATGTAAATATAAAACAAATATATAATTAAGAAATAATGTGTGTTCTTATATATGTTCTATTAAAAATATTATTATATAGATTCTTAGTTAGGAGAGTTTGTAATTTAGGACTAAGTTTTAGGTTTATGAGTAAGTATTGATGATAACACTATCATCATAGAGGATATTAGACTGACAGTTATATAGTTTGAAGTTAGTTTGTTTTTGTTGATGACAAAGGGGGAGAAATATAAAATAGGAGAGTTAGGTATATATAGATTAAGGGGGAGTTATTGAATTTAGGGGGAGTTATTAGGATAGAAGTAATATTTTATAAACAAAGGTTGTCATCATCAAAAAGGGGGAGATTGTTAGTCCATGAGTTGATGGTTTTGATGACAACAACCTTAGAATAAGATTATAAAATATAAATACTAACATTATAGTATAGATATATATGTATATGTAGGATTTAACCATGCAGGTACCAAGAATGAAGACTGTACAGTATAGAGATTTAAGATATCAGGATTGAAGACTTATGAGTATTAAGATTATCAAGAATTCAAGATTTCAAGATAAGTATTGAGTCTAGAATTATGTTAAAACTTCACAATAGCACTGAAATCTTCACTCCATTGTTCTTTTGGGATGGAACCCATTTCTACCTTTTTAGTGGCTTACAAACCCACGACAAGTAGCTTACAAACCTATGACAAGTGGCTTACAAACCCACGAACATCCTGGTTTTGTACAAGCTCTCGAGTCCTGTCATGATGAGATATTCTGCAGGAAGAAGCTTGCAAAACTACTTCAAAATGATTTTCAAAACTACTTCAGAATGATTTTCAAAATTGTTTTTCAAAATATTTTAGCCTTAAAAATTATCTTTTCAAATGATTTTCAAAAAGATGTTTTAGCCTTAAATATTCTTGTTTTTAAACTTCGGTTGTTTTAAACTATCTTTTAATTATAATATATTTATACTTAGATTTAAATATAAAATTATAGTAAAATTATATATATTATTCTTTATATTCATCTATGTATTTTATCTATAGTCAAGTATATTTATAAAGTTTAAAATAGTTTTAATATAAGATAAAGGTTATTTTCAAAGAAAAACAAAACATCAAAATTTCCTTTAGGATGTCGACATGCCCTAGTACCCCATGTCGACATAGTGTCAGTTAGATTCAAAAATTTGAATTTCAAAAGAAGTGTCTATTCGCCATAACCTTTCATGAATGGACATGACTATTGTTCTTCTATAAATAGGGGTTAGTTTCAACGAATTTTATATCAGATTTTCTGGTTTTTCACTTCTCTTCTTCTTCCACATTTTCTTATTCAAAATCCTATCATTACTTTGCCGAAATCAACATTGAATCTAACTAGATAATCTCTGGTTTGATTCTCTATCAATATCTCAACAAGATCCAAGTGCTATTCAGAGTTATAGGCTTGTTTGTAATCTATCTAGCGAGAAAAGGTGTGATTGTAGCCTTGGAAATCAATCAAGCGAGAAAAGGTGTGATTGTAGCCTTAGAAATCAATTGGGTGAACTTGTTGCCCCAGAAATCAAGTATCTCTACCCAGAGGATTGTGATTCTGGAGGGTGTACCTTGTAGCCTTGAAACCGAGGGTTGTAATTGTTGAATTGCTTTTGAAAGGAAATCCGTACTTAGTTGTGCGGGACTGGATGTAGGGTAACCCCGAACCAGTATAAAATCCGGTGTGTTCTTTCATTTACTGCATTTACTTTATTTCCGCATCTGTGTTTGTTTCTGTGATTATATCTATGTCTGAATATTGCATACATTTGTGTTCAAATTAACATAAACTCAAAAAGATTTAGTAATTTCTTAAAAACACTATTCACCCCCCTCTAGTGTTATTTCTAGCCTTAAGATCCGTAATCCGCATTCCTCACACAAATGAAATTAAAGAGGAGAATAGACCGGCTATTATAAGGAATCCAAAGGAAGAAAAGCTAGGAAAAAAGATCAAAGCTTAGGGGAATCAAATCTAAAACACAAATGTCAACCTTCTTTAACCATTCAAGGACAAGAATAGTTATGCATCTCAAGTTTTCTTTATTGATTTTGGTTTTAAGTATAAATCTGAATGTTTTAATGTTATTATGCCATGTTTTAAAGGATCGAATGATTATTCGCTTATTGATGAATATTTGGATTTATTTATGAAATTAGTTAATAGGTTTAGGTGTGAAAACCTATCATATGACACCCAAATGACTTGAAATTTTGATAAGATGTTAGAAACATTATTTTAGAAGTGGGTTCTAAACTTCATCATTTTCCAAGCAAGTGAGAATTTCTTAAGAATTTTCTAAATGGAGAAAATAGATGATTTCGACTTTTAATTATTAAAAATATTGTTTTTATTCCTGAAATATGTTAAAAGATATCATAAATTGGATTTATTATGATTTTTGGGGATTTTTCCCAAGTGTTTACGAAGGTTATAAATTGTTAAGCTAGAAGGGTTTAATTATTATATTAAGGTATTAATATAAGATTAAAGGTTTGCAAATGTTTTAAAAATGACAAACCTGCGTTAGGTTAGTTTTTTGATAAAGATTTTGATAAAGAAAGTTTTTATCCAATGGTATTTTGACAAATACAAGGACTTGGTGGAAAATTTTTACATTTAAAGGCAAACTATCAGTTTTCATGTTAATTGCGGTAGTGCCACGCTGAAGTCATTGCCGCTGCCTCCCACCTCTTCATATTCATGGTCTTTATCACCAACCAAAGGCGATACATATGATATCAACTTTAGTTGATATGGAATGGATCAGTGTGGTTGAGGTGGGAAGCACCACATCGAAGTTGATATCATGACTTCGATGATTGGCATTGCCGCACTACTTAAGTAACACACTTTATATAAAGAGGGCATGATGTCACATAGTTATAGCATCACCGACCCTATTGTTTTCAAAGTAACTTATAGCGGTGGTAACGATGCTGCATGTTTTAATAATGACTCTGAAAGGCAAGGAAGCCACGTCTTTTAACTTTGGCTATATAGCGTCGTGTTTTATCAACTTTGACTTTATTCTTTGCCACATGTTTTCAAAGAAGGCAATGATGCCATGTTTTATTACTTTGACTTTATAGATTGCTAACCTTAATATTTGTAGCTTGTTTTCAAAGAAGGCTTTAGTTTTGCTTATCTTCACTGTGGCCCCAATGATGCCGCTTATTTTCTTTAAGCCCTTGATGTCGAGACTCATCAATGTCGCCGAGTATCATCTAAGATTTTATAATATGCTATAAGAAGTAGTTAACTTCGACTTTATACCCTTTTTTACTAATAAATTTTTTAAAATATGTTTTGAGGGGCGAAGACCCTCAATGACTATATCTTTGCCGCGTTTTATCAATATATAGGCTTTATATTGTTTTGGCTCTATAGCCTATGGTTTCGATCTGAGATAACTTCTAAGTGATTTCAAGATTCACCAATATAATTTATAAAAGAATATATCATGGCATAAATATTTTGAGTAAAGTAAAGGGCTATATTTTCCTTATTTTAAAGTATGATTTCAAGGGTTAAATCATTTGCAAAGGTTTTGTTTTCAAGGAAATAGAAAGGGTATCTAACCTAGAGTTTTACTAAAAATTAATAACTCTTATCACTTTTGGATAAATTGTGATAAGATAAATTTGACTCAAAGATTAGAAAACCAGATGGGACTGGTGTAGGGTAGCGCCCTATACTTTAGTTATTAGCCTTAGTTGATATAGTTATATAGCAACCAAAACAGGATCTGGCTTCTACCATCACTACACGAAAGCTCTGTCTTTTCTTCATCTTCTATCCTCATGCAATATTCACCAAAGCAGCTAATTTGGGCAATTCTAAGACATAGAATATGTCCAACCCCAGTAATTGTGACTTATTCTCTTTCCAATCCCTTATAATTTCAAACAAACTACATCAAATCTATAACAACAAAGCAATAAAGTGGATGTAGGACATAAATTGTTGAACCACCATAAAATATTGTAACGACCCGCCTTTTTGACCATCAAAAGTCGACACCAAACATTGCCATTGTGTTCAAATATCGCGCGTCCAATCGACAAAAGGGCAGATTGTTATGGTAAATAAAAAAAGAACAGAGAACAGAGGAACATAATCTCATAGCGGAATCAACAACATATAATATAACAAGGACAGTAGAAACTATCACTTCAAAAATACAAAGTATATCAGAGTTAAAACAAACCTTATCAGTTGGACAATTATAAAATCCTGACCTTACAAATGCCGATAGGTATACTATATAATACAGCGGAAAATAAAATACTACCATAGATGAATCTTTAGCTCCCCTCCATAAATCCCACAACACCAAAGCCAACCTGGGAGAATACTCGGTCTGACCCAAGCATTATAAATAAATAACACCTGGATCAGTCTGGAAATACCAGCGTGAGATAACTCAAATAAGGGGAAACATATATAAAAATCCTGTAAGACCACGCCGCTAACGCGGAACGGGTTTTTACCTCACAAGAATAACATCCATACAGGCAAGAGCAGAAATGAATATCAAGAAACAAAACCAAATATGATTGAGCATAAATAATATCAATCAGACTTGAAAGAATGGAAATTAACCGAGTAAAATCCAAACTGGAACGAATGGATAGAACAAGGAAAACAGTCCAACTTGATAGAATGGGCTAAATAAGGTAACAGTCCAAACTCGATAGAATGGGCTAAATAGGTAACGATCCAAACTCGATAGAATGGGCTAAATAAAGTAACAGTCCAAACTCGATAGAATGGACTAAATAAACACTTAAATGTCGTGATGAGGAGTTGGCTCTACTCGTGGCAATTTAAAGCTAAAACAGATTCAGGGTTTTCGAATCAAATAAGGAAAGGAAATTTTCCAACAAATGAGTAGGAGGGTGCGCCTCCCTCACCGAAAGTATACCTCTAGAAACATACTTGAGAACTCCGATGGCTCTCGGACACGTCCAAGTCGGAACCCGCCAATGGTTACCGAGAATCCGAGTATTTCACATCTCAATGCGCAACGTCGAATCCAATCTAGAGTGGATGTGAAAATACCCTAATGGGAGCAACTCCACATAGCTTGGCTTCCACTCGCTCTTTGGGTTTAGTCATTTCCAACAAAGGATAACAAAGCTCAAATGAGCAACACATCGTCTTAGAGTGACAAAAATAAAGTGGCCGAAGTAACCGATAGCTGAGATACCACTATCGAGAACATAAAACGATCGTATATGGAAATTAAGTCTTGTATACTTATCACCGCTCATTGAATTCAAACGTGTACTAGTCCTGGATTAATAATAATATCGGATAAGTCAACGTAGTGTTACCTCAAAGTCATGTCATAGGATTATTCTTAACTTTCAAAATAGCAACAAGTCTACTTCTTCGATGTTTAGTGCTAATTATACAAATAAATCGTTTCCATATAAGTGATTCGCTTTACAGAAATAATTCATTTCCATAAACGAATCAACCTTTTTCTTACTAAAATCCTGTGCAGTTAATGCCCCACTATTACCCCGCTATAACCCTGCTATATCTCATAGCGGATTTCTACCGCTATGATTTTTCCATATAGCCCCAAATATAGCATTTCTGCTTTAAGCCCCGCTATTTCCGCTATATCCCGTTATTCTCGCTATATTTCGTTATTTCCGCTATATCTTCTTTAAAAGAAATGAATTGAAAATGACATTTATACATTATAAAAATTATGAAATTAATTTATTGGATTGAATTTTTAATATAGTATTAGAAATGAAAATACTCTAATATTCTACTAAATTCAATTATGTTATACAACAGTTTTACGTTTATTTATAATATATTCGCACATGTTTTTATTTAAAATTATTTATGTATTAATTATAATTCAATTGAATGTTATTTTTTCATTTAATTACCATTTATATATTTGTAAAACATTAAGTACGGTTTTATATGTTATTTTAGAGTCATCCGCTATATCCTCGCTGTATCCCCGTTGTGACTTTTTGCACTTCCACCACATTGAATCTGTCGAGCGCTTTAATTGCACAGCTAAAAACGAACTGAACTTTTTGGCTTGATTTCCGTATTGGTAAAACACTTTTAGAATTAGTTCCAGATTGTTAAAACGTTAAGAGAATAATTTTTCCAAGTGCGTGACCCCGAAGGCCTAAGCCAACATCAGACTAAACACCCAGAAGATTATCCAACTTAACATCCCAATAATCGAGTTCCAATTCCATTTTAACTTTAATATTAGTTATCCCAAATGATAATTAATCACACTTAAAATCCCTTTAAATAAACAATTCATTATCTATAATAAAATAGATAATTATTTCCAAACACTTTTATAACATTGGTAAATTAACTTTCAAATCTTTATTAAATCAATTTATTAAAGCAATTTTTTTATTATATTAGTTAAATACTTTAATCACCTTTATTAAATCAATCTTTTAAAAAGATTTATTAAATTCAAATAGTCATTAATTAAATGAATAATTAATCTCAAACATTGTTAATTAAAATGACAAGTAATTCTAAATTCCATTAATTAAAACAATTAATTAAGTTCAAAATAATCATAAATTAATCGGATTAATTAAATCCAAACTTCATTAGTCAAACCGATTAATTAAAACATCATTTGTTAAAATGATTCATTTTAAAAAACATCATTAATTAAAATGATTTAACTAAATTCCAAAAATCATTAAACAATCATTAATTAAAATGATTAATAAAATTCAATTATCATTATTTAAAATGATTAATTACTTTTAAATATCATTAATTTAAATGATTATCAATTTCAGTTATCTTTAATTCAAATAATTAATTTAATCCCATCATTATTAATTAAAATAATTAATTAAGTTCCAAAAATTAATTAAACTCCATTAACCTTAATTAAAAAAAGTAATTAAACCTAAATAACCATTAGTTAAAACGATTAATTAAGTATTAAACATCATTAGAAAAAATGATAAATAAAATCTAAAGATAAACTAATTTTTAATCATCATTTGTTAATTTGGTTAATTAATCTCAAATTAATTAATTTAAAAGATTAATTACTTTAAACTATCATTAATCAAAATGATTAATAAATTTTCAATATTCTTTTAGCGGAAATACAAGCTCAAGTTAATATGACAAGGTTTTGGGTTGAAATTTAATAAATGACGATATAGCGAAAATCACTATAACGACATTTTAACTATAAAAGGGAATATCAGCAATTAATTTCAATAAACTATCAATAACAGCACATGGGTGTAAATAAAATAATTTATGGCCGAGAAACCCCCTTTGGGTCTCTCTACAGATTTTTCCTGCAAAAACAACGGTTATCGATAATATATATAATCATATGGGTTTATAACGATCAAATTAATATGTCATCCATTTTCCAAAAGGAAATTCAACCAGACAAGCAATCAAACAATTTTAACTAACATCCAAACAATCAATAAATATTTATAACATCATTAATATGATATAATAAAATTAAATGTGAGTTAAACTCACATTGATTTCCCTTTTTGGCGAAACGTTCCGGTTTGGACTAAAATCGAACAGGCATTCAATTTTAGCGTGAAATTCTACAAGCTACAATCTCCTTCAATCCAAATCCATAACGAAGATATCAGCTCCATGAGTACAACGTGACTGACCGCGCTTGATTTGGACCTCGTATGAATTAGTTACACATTTTATAAATTTTGAACTAATTAAATTAATAAATAACTTAATTAACACTTTTAATTACCCTTATTAACAATCAAATTCCATCTTCCCAAAATCCATTGTGCCTGCACACGAAAAGAGCATAGTGATACACACAAATGGCCGTGCAACTCCTCACCCACTCTCCGTCGATCTTCCATGATTTCGAAATCCAATTACATCGAACGACTCCCCATCACGAGCTCTCCACATCCCCCACAACGAAGTCGAACTCGACTGTACCTCGAGCATCGCGACCTGGCGATATAACAGCCACAACCAACAAATGTCGGACCCTCCACAACCTGACCACAATGCTTAAAACCTCCACCACTGAAGCAAAATTCCAAGAGGAGAACAACCACGCCATCGCCTTTACCTAATTTGCCCTCCGTCACTTGGAAAATGAAACCCTAGCTCGGCCCCCAAACCATGCATATGCCTAAAGACAGCCACAAGCAAATTTGCGGCTTCAAATATGAAGCTTACGACCACACGATCACAACGAATTAAATGATTTAATTTATCGATGATTAAATCATTGTATTAGGATTTTTGAATGGGTCGGCCATAGATTGCTTTACTAGAACATGAGTTTGAGAGGAAAAGGAATAAGGATATCATAGCCTAATATGTATTGGTTTTGCTTGCTTTTGATTTTCAAATTTAAAACATACGACCATTTCTTTGTTCCTGGAAATGTAAAGTAATGAAGAGTAGGGGAAGAGAATGAATGAAGAGGTGTTAGACTTTAGATTTTTATAAACAAAATAAATAAAAACAAAATGATCATGTTCCCTTTTCCCATATCAAAAGGACTTCTCGAGTCATCCAAAATGTCCTCGCCATCAAATCTTTATTTAAAATTTGAATTTTGATTTGATTTTACAATGGGTTTTAAATGACCTATTTACGGTACCTTGCCATGCCATATTTCGTTCGACTACGAACTATGAGTAACCGAAATAAAAATATAATCGTGCACTAATATGCGACACGATCATAAATCAACAGTGAATTACACAGATTGTTTTGTTTTGTGAAATTTCCCAAATATCATCGTTTGCCGATAGACCGTCAAATGAATAATTTCAATATTTTCCAAATTAAAAAATATGGAAAAATCAAATAAATTAAATTAAAAATACATCAATGGAAATCGAATTGTAAAACTAAAAATAATTTTTCTGATTAATTATTCGAACTATTTAATGTTGTAAATAAATTTACGAATTGGTGAAGAATTGAATTCTCCATTAATATTTATTAATTTTAAATGAAGTTGAATAAAATTATTAAATCCTTTTAATTAACACTCAATTCCGCCATTCAAATATTTTTATCAATCCCTATGTTTGAATTCAAGTTATTAAATTCCAAAAATTCAATTATTTAAATATTTAAAATTAATTAAACATTCAAAATCAAATGAACATAATTTTGGGTTATTACAAATATCGTGTCTCTCTCTTTTATTTTCATTACTATCAACTAGATCTAGGTTATACAAGTTTCCTACAACTTAATTTTGGGTGCTGATCCATTTTTGGCGTCAACACACACACACACACACACACACACATATATATATATAAGTGTGTGTACATACGCATGTATATTCTTGTTAGACCAAAAGTTGGCCTAACTAATGTTCAAGTTCAAATAGTCATGGTGGTTCAAGATTGCTTAGGCAAAAGAGTTGTTCTATAGCCTTGCATTATTGACCTTTTGTAGCCTAGTGCTTTGACATGAAATAGCCTACATGCTATAGCTTCCACTTCTTTGACATACAATAGCTCACAAATGATAGCTTTTACTTCTTTAACATGCGATGGCTTGCATATAAAAGCTTTCACTCTTTTGACATGTGATGGCTTTCAATACTTGATAATTTTTGCATAAGATAGACTCAACATGCGGTAATTTTTTGTACTTTGGCTAGTGATAGCTTCAAACTTTTGGCATGCGATAGCTTTGCACTTCTCAACCCTCGATAGCTTTGCACCTCTCAACCCTCGATAGCTTTGCACCTCTCAACCCTCGATAGCTTTGCACCTCTCAACATTCGAAAGCTTTATTTCTTGTTCTTCAATAGTTTCCTTTCTTGATGCATGATAGCTTTTGCTATTGCCCAATGCTAGCTTCTTGTTTGACTTAATAATTTTAGGGCATAACCCTTGGCCCCTATAAGAAGTTTGCATATGCTTTAGCTTATGTAAACTTCTACTTTATGCTTGCTTCACAAGTTCCTTATTTTGTATATGTTGTTTTAGACAACTTTAGATTGATTATCTCTTCTTTCTGAAATGATTATTACTTTGATGTTTTCTTTCTAAAGGCTTCATTTTATCATCACTATTTGGATGATTACTTTAGCCAGGCCTGGAGGCGGGACCAAAGAATTAATTTGACCACCACTCTTTGAGTGATTGCTCTAGCCAGGCCCGAAGGTGGGACTAAAAGCTTAAATAGTCATCATCCTTGGAGGGTTGCTTTTTGTCTAGGCCCAGAGGTAGGATCAAAATATTTATTTAATCACCACTGTTTTGGTGGTTGCTTTAACCAGGCTTAGAGGTGGAACTAAAGGCTTGATCGACCATCATCCTTGGATAGTTGCTTTGGCCAGGCTTAGAGGTGGGACCAAAAGCTTTATTTGACCACCACTCCTTGGTTTCTTTAACTAGGCTCGAAAGCGGGACTAAAGGCTTAATTGACTGTCACAATTGGATGGTTGCTTTGGCTAAGCCCTGAAGTGCGACTAAAGGTTTTATTCGTCCACTGTTGTGAATGATGCATACTTCTGCTCAAAGATTCTCATCGACCTCGTCGGGTCAGGAGTTGCATAATGCATCTTTGTTTGGGGGCTATTTCGATAAAAGCTGTGTAAAACCATTTTGAAAACCTATCTCAAAATCCTTAGAAAATACGTTTCCAGTTAGGCTCCAAGCGTATAGATTGGAAAATTTTTATCGTTTTTCAAAAGAAGAAAAATCTTGAAAACATTTCATTTGAAAAAGTTTCCTTTTTGGAAAAATCTTGCTTTTGTAAAAATTTATGCAAATACTTATCATAGAATAATCTCTTATAATATATATTCTCTTTATTCACCCAATGTAGTAAAGTATCGTCTTAAACATTCAACATTCCACGTCCTTGCTATCACATTTCCATCCGGTTTACTTAGTTGGTAAGCTCCATGAGGTATTACTTCATGTATGACCAAAGGTCCTTCCTAATTTGGTCCCAATGAACCATTTGTTGGGCTCATGCTATTTGTCATTACTCTTTTAAGTACCAAATCGCCCTTTTGGAATTCTCTTTCTCTTACTTTGAGTTATAATACTTAGAAATTCTTTGCTGATATTTTGTTGTTCATAACGCGGCCCGATCCCTTAACTCATTGATTAAGTTTAGAGACTCATTTTTAATAAACTATTGATTTGGTCCATAGGCAAATGCAATCCTTCGATGTGATCAGAATTCTATTTCAATTGGCAACATAGCTTCAAATCTGTATGTTAGTGAATATGGAGTGTGCCAAGTGGCTAATTTTGAGGAAGTACTATATGACCAAACAAAGGGAAACTTTTCCACCTAATTTCCTTTTGCCTTGTCCAATTGTTTCTTTATGATGTTCTTAAGAGTTTTATTTATAGGTTCTACTACTCCATTGGCTTTCAGATGAGTTACTGATGAAAAACTTTTTATTATCCCATTCCTTTTACAGTAATAAGTGAATTTTCTCTCCTAAATTAAATGCATTTTCAGAGATAATCTTTTTAAGAGTCCAAATCATGTAATATGTTTTTTACTGCAAAGTTCATGACATTTCCCATGATTATATCGGACAAAGGTTTGGCCTCTACCCATTTGGTAAAATAATCAATTGTCGCTATTGCAAATGGCCAAGAACATGTAACAAGAGTTAAATCGCTTGGAGGTAGGCGTGGGATCCTTGAGAATCTCTAGCATTTGTCACATTTCTTGACATAAATTAGAGCGTCTTTACTCATTTAAGCCCAATAATATCCTTGTCTCATTATTCTCTTTGATAATTATTATGCCATTGGAATGATCATTGCAGAATTCTTCTTGGGCCTCTTTTAATAGCTTCATCCCTTTTTCTGGAGTTATGCACCTAGGATATGGGACCAAATACCCTCTTTTATACACTACTCTGTCGAACATAGTATAAGATGGAACTTGATGCTTAAACCTGATAGATTCATTTCTATTCCTTTGGTAGTATTCATTTTCCAATATTCCATTATTGGCATCATCCAGTTATCTCCATATCACTCCCCATAATCTACTCTTAATTCCTCTTTGATTAACTCATGGTTGTTACCTTTCCCAAAGTTCTCTTCATCATTTTGTAATGGTTAGGCTTATGAGCAATTCAAAAACAAAATATTTTTATTAGATTCTTCTTTCTTAAATTCAATACTTGGATTTAGTTGAAACCTAATAGGTACAATCTTCACTTCTGGTGCTCCACGTGATCTTGCCAGTTTCACTAATGAATCCGCTTGGGCATTCTTCTCCCTAGGTACTTGATGAATGTAAATGTATTTAAACTGAGCCAACATCTCGTATATCTTTTTGGCATATTGAGTCAATCGAGCATCCTTTATTTGATAAGTTTTGTTTAGATGATTTACCATTAATTTTGAATCATTAAATACCTTAATTCTTGGGATCTTTCGTAACACTCCACCTCTATACTCATACTATCCAAGAGTATTACTAGGTAATACTATCAGATAATATGAAGAGTTGGCCTATTGGGGTGTAGATGTGAATATTCCCTTGGGCTAACACTGGTACTTATTTAAACATCAAACAAATAACTCACCTGTACATACATAGTATCGGCACAAAGCAATAAACACGTGTATCTTTAGGATAGAACAATACACAGTATATAGTAAATAACAGAGAACACAGAGTCGGTATGCAACGATAATATATAGTACACAATATATAAGTAATAGCACAAAACATCTCAATCAGTATATAATGTATAATCATGTGCAACTCTGTATCGAATATAAAATGAGTCTACATCACATGAATGATATACAACAATCCTATATATTTAAGTCTCCGCTATGCCCACAAAACACAAGCTGGACATGTTGTCCGTATACCTGAAATGTCTTGGACTGACCCGAGCATTATATAAATAACACACGAGTCAGACTATGTCTAAATCAAACAGTTAATCATATACATATATATACATATATATATATATACTTAATACACATAGAGGAATATGATAATATAATTAACTGCAGTGTACAAAAAAACAACCATCAAAACTCATGTTTCAATACACACACATATATGTATATGTATATGTATATGTATATGTATATAGTAATAAATGCATGGTATATAATTATAATGTCATAAATAATCCCCAAAGTATCACATAACGTCAAATATCACAAGCCATGTATAAAGATGACATCACCCATATAGAAGCACATCAAATCAGAAATCACAGAATCAACATCAAATGGGCAAATCATCTTTATCCTGAAATCATCTATAAGTGAGATATCACCAAGTATAGTAAGGCTAGCACATAGCAATACCCAAGTATACCTCTCAATCTCAATTAATTAAAAATCATCATCATCAATAAATAAGATATGATAGGTTGCCTATCTGTATAATAAAAGATATGAGAATCCATTATGCTCTGGACAACTATCCAGATGTAATCTCATCTCCTTATATATAAATAAATTAGAATATATCATGATGGGGAATGACAGTACGATAGATAAAGTAGAGTCATATATACATCAATATGTGGGTCGTCTAACCCTAGGTCGCCTAACCCATGTATATATATATATACTTAAATGAGGTGTATCAGTATTATATGCCAATTTATCACTCTGTTAGAACTAGAAGGGAGACTGATGGCCACATGTCGGCACTAAAGTCACACACATGGGTCACCTAAGTCGACTCTACATTCTTTGATTACCTCGACAGTCATCGTGACAAATATCTACCATTTGCTCATCTATGTGAAACACTCGGTCATGACCCTACACTTGCCTCTATAGCTAATAGACCGGTGGCCTAATTGACAGAGGGGCTATAGAGCACCTACTTTTGGGTCACCTAACCCAATATACTCCCTATGGTATCACGAATCTGGGGCGCGACCCACGAACATGCCGCTAGGATAGATTCTAGCTATATCGTCCTCTCTCGCCAATAATCAAGGAGTACATCATGATAGTGGCATATAATATCTATAAATACAAGGGTACCCACCCTGCTCACACCTATGAGCCTCACCTCACATAAGTATAATCTCATAATACTATTCCCGTCACGTGGGTGCCATCTACTTACAATGAATAATCAAATAAATATCGCAACAGCGTCCCATACCACTTCATGATATTCAATCATTTATTCCCTGCTCAGAAACTACACTCAATCTCTATAATATTCTACATCATGAGTCCAAAAAATAACCGGGGAAATATTATCGAAAGTCCAATACAAAATGATATCATAACTCCGTTTATTCAAATTTCTTGTCACATAAAGTTAAATATTACGAAATCATAAAGAAGGATGTCATCACTTTACCATGTCAAAACCATCAATCAAGTCAATATCAGAAGCGAATTATTCATATCATCCAAAATCATCATGGAAGAGATGAGAAATAAAAAAGCAAAATAGAACCGCATCAATCAAAAAATAAAAAATGTATTGCCCACCTCTATACCTAAACTAACAAAGGATATTGCTAAGTAATATCATTCGTTAATGCAGAGAATAAGGCTAGTTAGGAGCGACCATCCATGAACATTGCTTTGAGCGAGTATTGAAATGTCGAATTGAGTGATGATTGTTTTTTTCGAATTGGACGTATACAATCCAGGCTTAAAACAATATTACAGTGGCTATAATAATTTCTCAAAACAACATAAGATATCACAAAACAGAGTACCCTAGAGTACACAGCAGAATATATATATATATATGTTGCATTCCAGAAGAGTACATATGTCCATATACAAATGGATGTCTATAAAAGGTAAACATGAAAGTTACACTCCATATACATACATAACTACCCAAAATAGTGTACACAAAAAAAGATCTCAAGCTCAATATACATATTTATATATATAACACAAAAATCATGGATTAGGCTAAGTGATAAAGCAAGCAAGAAGACGGGATCATGAAAGACAGGCTACAAGCTAATCATCTCTAAAGGTCGTCAAGAGGTACTTGAAATAACTCAGTCTAATCCGAGTATTATACAAGATAATAAACGGGTCAGCCTTGTGCTAATATGTATCAGTGAGAGTGGCAAAGCATGAAAATGTGATATCTATATACATACATCGACAATATGATCATGTGAACATCTTGTATTAATCACTTTGGAAAAGTGTAATCTATAGAATTAGTCACCATTCAATAATAGCCACAAATGAATCAAATGGTATTACCAAAACCCAAGGAATCACCATGTCGAAATCTCCCAAAAATTGGCTGGTTATCAAAATATGGTGAATCATGAAACGACAATAAAACCATAAGATTCAATTCACACTATATAAAAATTGGTGCTAAACACAAAGACGAGCACTATGTCTTGGCCAAACACAAAAATGAGCACAAAGGCTACGCCAAACACAAAGACAAGCACGAACGCTACGCCGAACACAAAGACGAGCACGAAGGCTAAATCGAAAACAAAGACGAACCCAAAGGTTACACCAAAATAAAGGCGAACCCGAAGGTTATGCCGGATAGGAAAGTGTAATATACTTTCAAATAGTAACCAAAAGGACTTCGTCAAAGCATCCCATACTGCCTGGCGAAGTTCAAATGTTCACTGATCGTAAACCACACTTTGGTATCAATAAAATAGTAATAATAATAAAATATTCAGTCAAGCAAGACCAGTAATTAACCGACAAAGTAAACATGGATGTTCTATACCATTCGTTTTGCTAAATTGTTTGATTCAATTTCTCAATTGAATGAACTAATAGTTCTATATCGAATATACTTCTTTTGAAATCATTTGAAACATTGGGCCAATGACCATACAATTAATAATTTAAAACTATATCTATAAATAGATTTTGAAGTCATAATTTTTATTAAACACCTTAATTCCAAAAGTAGGTTTGAAACTATATTTACTTTGGAATTGATTTAAAACATGGTTTGATACAATAATTAAACTTTATTTTGTAAACTTTTAGAATTCTATATACGTATTAAATAAATATAAATGAAATCATGAAATTTCATAAAACCAAATCATTGAATTGAGGAATCAAAATCCCAGCAACTTAAAACATTAAAAAACATCAAATAGAGTAAAGGTATGCAACGAGCAAACTGAAAACAAGTCGAGCAACATAGGGCATTGGGTCATGGGGAGAAGCAGGCACTTGGATCATGTAGGCTCCAGGTGCATGATCGGTTGACCGAAGGTAAGACCTGTTGCTTGCATGCTCTAGGTCTTTGCTTCTCCACCGAGACTAGTTTAGTCAGGCATGCTTTCTTTGATTTTCGACCATAATGCTTGACAATTTTCATCTAAGTAACTTGCATGCAATGAGAGGCACAACATATATATACAATACATTACAATCAGAGGATTTTATGAAGTTATAGTAAACATTTCAATAGACATTGAATGACTGAATTTCATATTTGCAATAACAAATAGATAACCACCCAATTCCATTATTAACACCCATTCAACAATTGACTTATAAATTAGCAAAAGAGGTGAGATAACTCACCTAAATTACAGAGATTCGTAGCTAGGCGAAGAAGATTAAAGCTTGTTCTTTTTAACTTCTAGCTCTAACAACACATGCAAGAAGGAATAACCACATATAGATTTAATAAATTGAAGTCATAGATAAGATAGAGCTATATTGGAGATTCCTGGTTTGAGGAGAAATACCTAAAACTATTACTTATAAAATTTTAGTAATTAATTATCTAAATAGCTGGAGAGATTGGGATTTTGTTGACCTACGGTTTGTGTAACATCCCCCTACTTGGAGGCCCAAATCTAACGGCTACGGATGTTGCAGTCATCCATAGTTATTAATCTTCGGCGATAAAAAACGGTGGTGCTAGATATATTGATACACGGATCACAGAAATATGGAAAAAAATTTAACAATTCAAAAACATATATTTCCACATGCAGAATAAAACATTTCATGTTCATTACATAATCTCGAAATACATTAACCACGTTCATTAAAATATAATTATTACAATTATGCCAAGAGTGACATATGAAGATGCCCCCTTGGTTGATCAGAGTATCTAGTAAGGCTAATAAATCTTCCTTTACAAAAAAATACATAGCGGAAAAAGAAAACTCTAAATAACTATCTGCCTCCTGCACTCCTCCGGAAGCTTTATTCGTCTAAGAAGAAAACCTGTAGACCTTAAATCTCAAACTACTCAAAATCAATTGAGTACCCGAGAGTTTAAGGAGAAAACAAAAACTTCGAGTCAGACATAAAGCCAAGTATGAATAATAATCTAACATCTCAATCCTTTTTAGATATCTAGTGAGAGCATGCCGCTTAGTGGAACGAGTTTTCCCCTCACTGGTATCCTAAAACCTTTTTAAAATCATATACTGTGCTCGTACATCCACAATGGTTAAAACATACATTTCAAAATATTATGATGATATGCATACTTATGACACCTTGTCATATCCATAGTTTTTATGGGATCACTAAGAACCTACAGGATCCTGCTAGTTAACTTAATTAATTCATGGGTTCCCCTAAACCTATTAGTCATTTCATTAACAATCATCTTATCCTAGTTTTCATGGGTTGACTAGGAACCTATGGATTTATCCAGTAACTCATTTCACATCCTAGTTTCCATGGGTTGACTAGGAACCTACTGATACTTCCATTAGCTACTTTATTATCCTAGTTTTCATGGGTTTACTAGGAACCTATTGACTGATGTAATTCTTAATCCGGATATACTTTTCATGGGTTCACTATAAACCAATTAGCCCCTGCTAACTATCCTTAACACGAAGTATTCATGGGTTAACTATGAACCTTTTGGTTTACTCCAATAACTACTAAATCATAGTTTTCATGGGTTAACTATGAACCTTTTGGTTTACTCCAATAACTACTAAATCATAGTTTTCATGGGTTAACTATGAACCTTTTGGTTTACACTAATAACTATAAAGTTTAGGCATCCTATATTTTTGGTCACCCTGACTCCTTGGATGCAATTATACTCATTCAGGAGTTTAAGCAATTTATATTCACTATGAGTTAACATAGCTGGTTCTTCTACCCCTTTTTCCCAAAATATAGTTAAGGGTTGTCATGTGAATATATTCATAATTGAAGAAGCAAAACAGCAACTTAACAATACCACTCCTGTGGGTTTAAGGTTCTTGAAATGAATTTCATAAAACATAATTAACACCTTTTAACTTATATTTTTATCAAGGCAATACTTCTTCAAAATTATGCACTTAAGTCATTACAAAACTCATATCTATAAGCCATGGGTTTCCTTAGAAATTTATAGTATGGGTTTTTTAAAACCTTTCGAAACCATTGAAAGCAAACCTTTCGAAAGCTTATACAAAACTAAAAACCTTTTGAAACCCAACCTTTCGACCTTCTCGAAGGGTCTCCTAAATCCTTTCAAAACCAAACCTTTCAACCTTGTCGAAAGGTCTTCAAAACAACCTTTTGAATCCAAACCTTTCGAAACCATTGAAACCATTCATCAATTCAAACCTTCCGAAAGCATTCAACTCTTAAAATGTAAACCTTTCGAAGACTTACTGGGTTTCATTTAAAACATGCGGAAAATCCTCTTTTAAAACCTTTCGACCACATTGGAAGCAACCATTCGACTTTGTCGAAAGCTCTGCTTCGAAAGCTTTTAAACATATCATTTAAAACAATAGGCCTCTACCTTTAATACAACTCCTTCGAAAGCTTTGGGTTATACTTTAATTATGAAACAAGGGTAAATCATCTAAGTCGAAAGCTTTTATACCTTTCGAAAGCATTGGAGAAGCGGATGGTTTTTAAAACAAGTAAACCTTTCGACTTTGTCAAAAGCAACGACTTTGAAAGGTTGGAAAAAGGCGGCAATAACCCTTCGACTGTGTCGGAAGGTTCAAAACAAAACAATGATAAAGCGCTAGTAACCTTTCGATATTGTCGAAAGGTTTAAAACGTTTATTTTAGATAATTGACCTGGTCGAAAGCAACCAAGTCGAAAGCCACCAAGTCGAAAGCTCTTATTTGAAAGCAAAGCAGGCGACTCTTTTGGTTTATAAAACAAACATACTCCAACCTCTTTGGCAACTAACATTTCGACTAAGTACCCTTCGACCTTGTTTAATTCATTACGTACCAAGTAACATGATACAATATGCATTGGTTTGACATTGTCGAAAGCTATAACCTTTCGACTGTGTCGGAAGGTCTGGGTCAGAAGGTTTGATGCCTAAAATGGCTGAAACATGCTAAAAGCATGATTTTCTTGTTTTTAACTTAAAGAAGATAACTTTTCAACTAATCTGCCTTAGTTTATCAAATTCTCATTAGTTAACAATTACTTTTTTAAAAAATGTTGCCACTAATTTCAGAATTAAATGATAGTTTTATTTTATAAAATGCCCCTTCTCCTTAATTAAATATATAAAACATTTAAGTCCCATACCTTATATAATTTTATATAATCATCAAATCACTTAGGAAAAATCTGGGAAAAATCCTAAAAAATCTATTTTAATATGTTCTCCAACATATAAAAATTTCAAACCCAAAAAATAATTATTTTAGACGTAAATAATTTATAGCCCAATAAATCATTTCCTTCACTAGAAAATTAATATAAAATCCACATTAATTCAAAAAATTATGGAAACTGAAATCCATCTCCAAAATCATGTTTACTACCACATAAAATTTTCCCATGGCATTTAAAAATCATTTCATCTCGGTTTTACCCTAAAACCGTGTATATCTCCTTTTTAGCAAACTTGTTTAATCCATATAAATCATGATTCAAGCATATCATCATTCAATATATCATAAAAACATATTTACTCTAAAATCCAAAACCATATGGTCATAAAACTAAAATAGAGATATAGAAACTATTATTCACCTTAGATTGGATAAAGAAATTGATATTTGATTGAGATTGATTTCTTCTAGCTTGATCATAAGCTTTAGATTAATTTTTCTCTTCTTTGCTATCTTCTTAATGGTCGGCTCTCTTCTTTCTCACGGTTAAAATTTTTACTTGTGATAAAATGAACGTGTATGGCCTAAAGAAAATTGTATAAGGGTGGAGAATGTGGGCGGAAATTACCCTAATGCCCTTATATTTATTTAGCAAACACTTAACCATTTATAAGTTCATTTGGTTAGATATGCTTGACCACTTAATTCATTAATCAACCTCAATCTCCTTATCTACATTATTCTATTTAATTTATTCTAATTAAATATCCTGAATAATGTTAATAAAATTTGGGGTGCTACAGTTTGATAAGTGGAGGAAGAAGGAGCTCAGATTTTTATTGATTGAAGTGAGTAACTTAGTAAATGAACATACAGTTCATTTTAGGGGTTGTTAATATCTTTCTCAATATGGTATATGGGCCAAAAAAACAAAATGATTTTTATGTAGTTATAAACTAATTACTTAAGCTTTCTATACTTCTTATTACAATAAAAAGATTACTTATGGTAATAAAGTTTTTACTTAACAACCCAAGCTCTAACCACTCATCTTTTATAAGGAAATACAAATTTGTCCATCCTTTTAAATTTACAATAATTGATTAAAAGCTATTAAATCAAATTTCAACTAAGAAACTTATTCTCATTAACTTAGTTAAATGCAATAAATGGCTCTTTATGGGCAAATTTAATTTAATAAGACCTAAAAATTCCACCGACTAATCTTAATTTTATTCAATCTCCATATATTTAAGTATAAACCCATTTGTCATATTAACTTATAATAAGTAACCCCAATTTCCAATCCAAATTTCAAACCAAGAGATTTTAACCTTATTAACTTTTAATTAATTTACAATAAATGGTCACAAATCATAGATTCCAATTTTTGTAACAACAAAAGTCTCAATTCTATTAAATTCGATTTATTCCTTATGTTGAATCATAAATAGGAGTTAGCACCAAAACTAATTTATAAAAAATGTAAATTCTTCCCATAAATTTATAATTCTATCTTATTTTATTGGTTAATTTCCTCTTGCTCATTTAATACTTTGTTTCCAATTTATGGTCATAACTATAATTTTAGATTATAGACAACAATAAAAAAAATTCCTTTTAATATTCTACATACTTGGAGGTCTTTTATTTATTTATCACAATTAAATCCAATAATTCCATATTGATCTAGAATGAGAAATAAAATAAAATCCCAAAAATCCATATTTGAATAATTATTAGCATTTAAATTATATTAATTCTTATTTCAGGTTCATCCAAACCAAGGTTGTTACAGACTCCTCACTTAAGAAAATTTTATCCTCGTAATTCTCCTTAGAGAGAAGTCTATAATATAAAGACACTACTATAAGTATTATACTTATAATGCAAAATATACATTGAACTTCAATAGTAGTTACTAGAACAGTTATAGTATAAATTTATTCACAATCTTAACATCAAAAGTTCTCTATTAATTTTAATTTTTTTTCCATATAAGATACATTCTCAATTATTATCCAATAGGGCAACCTCAAGAAATTGGTTTGAACTTATAAAATTTCCTTAATCATTTTGCATCAATAATTTCTTAGTTAACCCTTATCTTAAATCTCACTATAGATTATTATTTCAACTTATTTAAAATATTAAAACCTCTAGACTACCTTATGAATTCGAATTTTATAAGTTTCAGCTTTTGTTAATCAAATATTAGTTATAAACTTAAAGGGTTTCTTGGTCCTTAAATTATTCTCGGATTCCCATTTCACCAAAGCTAACTTCTTCCCAAAATTTTATTCAAAGTATTTTCTGAATTTGAATTACTCCATTAGATAGATCTTTCCTTTTTAAGAAATAATTCCTCAAATTAGTACTTTGCGTATGGTATACTTATTTCCTACCTTAAAGGGGTTTTATTCTTTATTATACACCTACTGATTTACCCAATAGTAGATTTTGCCACTTAGTCCTTCATCCTCTCCTTCTTCTCTTTCCTAAAAAAATCCATCATTATTTAATAATTAGCTCCATTAGCAAAACATTCTTTACAACCCCTTGTCTAATAGTTTGCAAAAAGTATCATGATACTTTCCTATTTTCTACTTTACAAATAAATTTAAACTTAGCTTTCACATCCTTTTCCACTAAAAGCACTTCGTTCTCAATTTAATATACTTAATATTTATAATGTTTCAAGATATTCAATTAAGTTAAACCTTTGGTAAAAGTTAGTGAATCAATTCAAGGATTCCTCTAGTTTAAATTTTATGATTTTATAATATAATCCATCTCACTAAAGTTCCTTTTTTTCAAAGAATTAACTTCCATATGACAAGAATTGCACAAGATCTAATTATGACAAAACCTTTTAGTCCCTTCTATAATAAATCCTAGAGTTGAAATTCATATACTGGGTTATCTTTTAAATGAAAGTTTCACAAATAGAAACTTAAAAGATTTATATTTCGGGTGTTATATACTTTTTTTTGGAGAAAGACGATTGTATAGTGCGAGACTACACACTCGGTTAGATAATATTATAGCTATATATAATTCCGGCCAACAGGCTTGACCGGTAGTCAAAATAGAGGGTCTTGTTAAGTTAAAAGATAATAATTACAAAACAACACAACTAACCTAAGCAAAAGAACCAAAGGCAAGATAGAGTACTAGGATAATATAACACAACCCCACCAAAACCAAACAAACATCAAATGCAGATAAACAAACCAAACTGAGCAGTAGGGGATTAACATCAGGAACAACATGATAGACTTCACCATGGACAATTAGTATGATAACGGGCGGAAGGACCAGCCCTCCCACCATAAGGAATCACAGAGCTACCCATAGACTTAATATGAGAGTTGGCTGGAGTCATATACAGCCTCAGCGGAGAGGAAGGTCCTCTACCTGTCCAAGTGCAAAATAAATAAGCATTCTTATAGCAAATACTAAGTTTGGAGTGCAAAGAATTCTTGAAGCAACGCGAATTTCTCTCATACCAGATGACCCAGCTGAAGGCTGAAAAGAAGCAATCGAGGTCTGGAGAGGAAGCAACATATTGCCAGTGATCATAAAAGGAGGATAACAAGGGGATGTATCCAAGAAGGTGCACACTCGAGGTCGCCCAGACATAGAAGGAGAAATCACAGTCAAAGAAAAGATGAGGGACATTATCCATGGCAATGGAACAAAGGACACAAGTGGGGTCAATGAGGATACCCTTGTGAGCTAATCGGTCTTTTGTGTTGATTTATTTCTGAACAAGGAGCCACATAAGGAATCGAGCACGAGGAGGGCTTTTACATCTCCAAAGCCTAGGGAAAGAAAACAATCTACCCGAGTTGGTGAGAGAATGGTACCACGATGAAACTGAGAAAGTTTTCTTAGAGGTGAGGCCCTATAAAAAGCAATCAAGGGAGGATGAAAGAGAGATGGACTTAGGGGGATTAGAGGAGAAGCAATGGATACCAGAGTTGATGGCTTTAAGGACTTAGGGGGATTTGTTGGAGACAACAACGAATATCTTAGGGAAGGAGTGAGACAATGGGGATTCTTGGAACCAAGAGTCATGCCAAAGGGAGCAGGAGTTACCATTCCCAAGATGGATCTAAAAGAAGCGCTTAACCCAAGGGATAGAAAAAAGGATGCCAGACCAGAAAGAAGAGGGATGGTTTGATGGAGCTAAGTGGAGGACGCGGAAGGGATTAGAGTCATAATGCGTAGCGAGGATCTAAGTCTTCCAAAAGGGGTTATCACTGGAGAGGCAACGCCAAATCCACTTGGTGAGGAGAGCCAGGTTGAAGAAGAACAAATTGGGAATACCAAGACCACCTTGTGTAACATCTTTGCAAATAGTGGACCAACTAACTAAGTTCTTAGCTCGAGAATCATGGCAGAGGAAGGACTGACGGAGCTATCAATAACATAAATAACCCATTTAGGAATACGGTGGAGCTGGGTGTTATATATATATAATGTCTTTATTCATAAATCCCCAAACCTCATTTTGGACTTAATTAAAATCCTCCACTTCTTACTCACAAATGCTATTATACTTAATTAAAGTTACTTGTAAAACTTTTTGGACTTTAATTTAATGTTTAAGATGCTTCCTTTTATAATCCACTTCTTTGGTACCTTAGCCATATAAAAGAAAACTTCTTTTAATTATTCCCAAAAATCAATATTATACTTTAAAGCTTGAAACCTCTCTCATTGTTTTATTTAAAAAGTCTACCATAATTAAAATTCCTTGAAAATCAATAATTAATTTTATAACATACAAATACCCTTCCTTTATACTGTAAAAAAAATATATCAAATACTTAAAAAAATTACCTTTTAATTTATTTAGATTTTTGCTTTTACTAGAGTTCCAAGGGTGTTTCTTTTTATTCCAATAACTCTTATTGGGTTGCACCCAAATATTTTTAGTCCCGTTTCAAAATATACTTGGATAAACTTATTCATATTTATATTTTATGTCTTTCTTATTTAAGTAGAATTCTTCTTTGAGAGGTTGAAATATAACCCCCTTTAAATAAAAAATTTATTATGAAGCTAATTAAATTACTTCAATCTTGTTTCATTTCATGGTTCATTTATTACAACTTCCAATTCTATGAAATTCCTAAAAATGCTTTTTAATTTATAATTACCTTATTATAGACAAATTTCCTTCTTACTATTAAATTTGAAATCTTGGATTATTTAATCCAGTATTTAAACAATTTACATAATATATTTACTTTCCAAATTAACATTAATAAATAAACTTTGATAATATAATCAATTCCTTAAATTACCAAACTTTAGAGCTACATATGCTTCAAATTTTTTAAAATGCCCCAATATTTGTTTACAACATTACTTTATGCCTGATACACCACTAATATCTTTTACAATTCCAATCGCTCACACTTTAAGGTGTTTAAGATATCTTATTTAAGATATTAATTTTCTTTAGTATCTTGATTGATAACAAAGGAATAAATTAAGGAAGAACCTCTTCATAAATATTTTACATTTTATAATTCACAAAGCTATCACTACAATTTATTATTTTATAAACAAACAAGGGAAAACTCAACAAACTTTGTATTGTTTAACCCTTATTCCTTTTGGATTAAACTTCCTTTTAGGATTCAAGAATTATTTCATACTATTCTCCTATAATGGAGTTATATTTGTAAATCCATAACCTTATAAAATGTCCCTTATTCACAAGATAATTTTCTTAAAGCTCATTGCCTAAAATTAATTAAGTGAAGAAATCATGTTTTAACTCAACCTTTCTTTGGTTTACACATATATGAATTTATGCTCAAATATTCACCTAGATTATGATGGATCATACATAACCCATCAGAAGTTTTATATCAAATTCATATTAGTACATATCTTATAAATGCTCCCATATAAATTTACAATTTCTAAACAATATGACGGTGCTACTTTGCCGTTCATTTATAGCGAGTTGCCTCGTCCATTGGCCGTAGTGTTGATTATGAAATCAACATCGCCTCGCCACTGTCCTTGACTATCGCTAATACCTAGCAGCTGTATTCATCATTAAACATTAACTCATATAGTTTATCTTTATTGATTTTTTTCCACTCATAAAATTCAAATGTATTCATAAAACTATTTTCATGAAGTTATTATTTTTATCTTCCATGCTATATATATATATATATATGTATGTATGTATATTAATATTTATTCAAAATCTTTGTATATGCACACCTATGTACACATTTCCAAAATACCATTTCCACTTTAAGCAATATTAGCTTAAAATTTATTTCCTCTTTTATTATCATATTTCCAAAAATGTAATTTCTCAAACATTATTTGATTACCTAAAATATTATGTCTAATTGTCTCGTTCAAGTGTTTAAGGATTCCTATCAATAATGTTGGCTAGACGCCTTGACTAGAATACTTAAAGCACTCAACGGGCAATTTAACATACACACATATAAATTGGATATTCTAGAAATTGTTTTAAATATAGAATACTTGCATATTTTACACTTTAGACTTTACAAAGATTATCTTGCTTATATTAATCATAATTGACACCTTATATAGAATCTAGTGGATGAAATTTCCCAATTAGATGATTGCTTCACTAAAACATTTCACAATTTACCCCGATGTTTATAAACAATAAATGATTTATTTACACTGATTAATTGGTAATCTAATATTAACATTTTAGCCTCATTTATATTTGATTAATTTATATTTACTGATCTTCATTTATATCCCAAAATTCCAATGTCCCTTGCGGTGATTTATAATACGAAGATTCTACAAGGTTTGATTATTAATTACAAGTAGGTTTCTATTCTTAAATGATGATTCATACCCAAATTTAATATTATAATTGTCACGAAAGTTCCTAAGCAATCCTACATCCAATAATTCATACAACATGCATATAAAACAAACTCGACAATGTGCTCAGTGGAAAACAGTCCATCCGCTGCCGCTGCACAACTCTGATCACTAAGGGGGTCGAGATACAATAGGTCATTCAAGAGCGATGTGATTCGATGGTAGAAATTACACAAAGACGATGATCAAACGAATACGTCCCCATAATTCCCTAAGATATTTCTCATTCATGGTAGGAAGGAATCCTAATTGGTTGATGAAAACTCCAAGGGATTTTCTCTAAGACATGCCTAAGCCAAGATTCTTATCTTCAATATCGTATATTGTTCTGAACACAGCTCTAATACCAAGCTGTAACATCCCAACATCTATACCCACACTAACAAAGGACATTACTAAGTAATATCGTCTATTAATGTAGAGAATAATACTGGTTAGGAGTGACCATCCATGAATATTGCTTTGAGCGAGTATTGCCACGTCGAATTGAGTGATGATTGTTTTTTTTTGAATTGGATTTGACGTATACAATCTAGTTTTAAAACAATATTATGGTGGCTATAATAATTGCTTAGAACAACATAAGATATGATAGAACATAGAGTTACAGAGTACACATCAGAATATACATATGTTACATTTCGAAAGAGTACATATGTCCATATACAGATGATGGTCTACAAAAGGTGAACATGAAAGTTACACTCGATATACATACATAACTACCCAAAATAATGTGCACACAAAATGAGTCTCAAGCTCGATATACATATATATAGAATATAAAAATCATGGACTAGGCTAAGTGATAAAGCAAGTAAGAAGACGGGATCATGAAAGATAGGTTATAAGCTAATCATCTCTAAAGTCATCGAGAGGTACCTGAAATAACTCGGTCTGACCCAAGTATTATACAAGATAATAAACGGGTCAGTCTTGTGCTAATATGTGTCAGTGAGAGTGGCAAAGCATGAAAATGTGATATCCATATACATATATAGGCAACGTTTGTGTTAATCACTCTAGAAAAGTGTAATCTATATAATTAGTCACCATCCAATAATAACCACAAATGAATCAAATGGTATTACCAAAACCAAAGGAACCACCATGTTGAAATCTCTCAAAAATTGGCCTTAAATAGGCAAGATATCAAAATATGGTGAATCATGTAACACAGATCAAAACCATAAGATTCAATTCACAGAATATAAAAATTGGTGCCACACACAAAGACGAGCACTATGGCTACGCCGAACACAAAGATGAGCACGAAGGCTACGCCACACATAAAAATGAGCATGAAGGCTACGCCATACATAAAGACAAGCACGAAGGCTATGCCGAACCCAAAGACGAGCATGAAGACTATGCCGACCACAAAGGCAAACCCAAAGGCTATGCCGAACACAAAGACGTACCTAAAGGTTACGTCAGATAAGAAAATGTAATATACTTTCAAATAGTAACCAAATGGACTTCGCCAAAGCATCCCATACCACCCGATGTAATTCAAATGTTCATTAGGTGATCGTAAACCCCACTTTGGTATCAATAAAATAGTAATAATAATAAAATATTCAATCAGGCGAGTCTAGTAATTAACCGATAAAGTAAACGCAAATGTTCCATACCATTCGTTTTACTAAATCATTTAATTAAATTTCTTATCCGAAGGAACAAATAGTTTTATATTGAAAATACTTCTTTTGAAATCATTTGAAATATTGGTCTAATGACATAAAATTAATAATTTAAAGCTATATCTATAAATAGATTTTGAAGTCATAAATTTCTATTAAACACCTTAATTTCAAAAGTAGGTTTGCAATTGTATTTACTTTCAGAACTGATTTAAAACATGGTTTGATACAATACTTAAACTTTCTTTTGTAAACTTTTAGAATTCTATATACGTATTAAATATATATAAATGAAATCATGAAATTTCACAAAACCAAATTATTGAATTGAAGAATCAAAATCCTAGCAACTCAAAAACAATAGAAAGCATCAAATAGAGCAAAGGTATGCAACGAGAAAACTAAAAACAAGTCGAGAAACATAGGGTATTAAGTCATGGGGAGAAGTAGGCACCTGGAGCATGCAGGCTCCAATTGCATGACCGGTCGACTGGTCTTGCATGATCGATCGACCGGTGGCGAGACCTAGAGCTTGTGTGCTCCAGGTCTTTGCTTCTCCACCGAGACCAGTTTGTTCAGGCATTCTTTCTTTGATTTCCGGCGATAATACTTGACAATTTTCATCTAAATAACTTGCGTGCAATGAGAGGCACAACATATGTATACAATATATCAATCAGAGGATTTTATGAAGTTACATTAAGCATTTCAATAGATAGTGAATTATTAAATTTCAAATTTGCAATAACAAACAGATAGCCACCTAATTCCACTATTAATATCCACTCAATAATTGACTTATAAATTAGCACAAGAGGTGAGATAACTTGCCTAAATTACAGCGATTTATAGCTAGGGGAAGAAGATTGGAGCTTGTTCTTTTCAACTTCTAGCTCTAACAACACATGCAAAAAGGAATAGCCACATATAGATTTAATAAACTGAAGTCATAGATAAGATAGAGCTACATTAGAGATTCCTGGTTTGAGGAGAAATATCTGAAATTGCTATTTATAAAATTTTAGTAATTAATTATCCAAATAGCTGGAGAGATTAGGATTTTGTTGACCTAGGGTTTGATAATAGAGAAAGAAGGATCTCAGATTTTTATTTATTGAAGTGAGTAACTTAGTAAATGAACGTACAGCTTATTTTAAGGGTTGTTTTAATATCTTTCTCAATATGGTATATGGGCCAGACAACCCGTATCCACCAAGTTTTGAAACAAAATGATTTTTATCAAGTTATATACTAATTACTTAAGCTTTCTATACTTCTTATATCACAATAAAAAGATAACTTATGGTAGTAAATTTTTTACTTAACAACCCAAGGTGTAACAACCCGGTATTTCGTACCGATTAACTATCGTCTTTAGACGATTTCTTTTCCTAGCTAATTGCTGTTTGGAAATTATATCAAGTAAAATTCTTTTATAAAGAATTCGTTGACTGTTGAGTGGGCTTTACACTGTGAATAATTGCCCACATATTCGTTTAATTGTTTCAGCCGTGATATCATTCAACACCCAAATCCCCCTTCCTCCATTCGTAAACCCTAAGCCCAAAATCGAAGAAAGCGAAATAATGGCGGCCTCGTCTCCTCCAAACTAGGGCATCGTAGAAATCGAGTATAGTGGCTGCTAACTTCGTTCGTCTTCCCCGAAATGCTTCGTCTTTTCGCATGGCTCGGCTGCCTCGACTGTAACAGAGGTGAGTGATTTATTGCTCACATCTAATTCAAGTACTCTGTTTCGTGACTTGGGATTTAAGTGTTTTAGTAATCGATGATTTCCTACTTTTGCAATTTACGTGATTTTTGAACTGTGATTTGGTACGACTCCTTGAATTTATAGCTTCGGCTGTTTTTATTTTGATTGAGTTTGATTTTGGAGCATTTTGTAGATGACTTGTTCATCACAGTGGTTTCCTTTTGACTTCGATCTCATTTTGCTCCGTGTTTGACTTGGTTTCACCGTTGGTGATTTCTGACTCGTTTAATATCGGGTCTTGGCATTTTCGTGACATTTGATTTGACTTTGTTATAACTGCACTTTGGTTTGCACTGTCATTGATCATCTTGATGCAATAACCAAGCTTCGGCATTGTTTTTCTGGTGACATTGGTTACTGTTCGATTCAGTTCCTGTTAGCTTCGACTTGATTAGTTTGACTCGATCATAACTGCTGCACATATGTTTATGCTTGTTGTAGATATTTGCTTTTGCCTTAAGCATTTCACTGTGGCTTAGGCACTTGATACTTCATATATATATATATATACATTCATGTATGTATATATGTGACTGTTTCATGGTTCTCTGTCTACTTGACAGTTTCGCATTTCTTGTATGCTACATTGTATTTATCTTGATGGCATTTGGTTTGCTGTTATTGCTTCCCTGTCCACTGTCTTAAGTCTGGTACTTCATTTTGATTATATGGTATTGTACTTGAGTAAGTGCACTTGAGCTTGTTCTTGATTGTGATACTTGGGCATTTGTCACTAGTGCATGTTCATATACTTTTTCTATTAGGTTGCACTGTCCAGCCTCAAGTAGTTGTTACCTGGTGATATGGTCACGGTACTAAAATTGTTACATATGTTCTGCATATCTAGGTGTTCATGTGTTCGTATTCTTCACATTGATTTCATGTTGTCTCCTATTTTGGTCTGGGCACGTGAGTTTTCAGGCAGTCTTCATTTCAGGCAGTCTTCACATTGCATTTGCACTTGGGCTTATGCTTGAAACTGATACATTGCATATGCTCCTGTTAGGATTGGTGTAGTTGTTTCCATTTGCACTCGAGTTCGACCTGTAGCTTGCATTATCAGTTGCACTTCATTGTTCATAAATTTCTTGTGTCCACACATAACCAGTGTGTACACATATATATGGTCTAGTATGAATTGAAGACTTTTGGTTTTGTATACATGTACACTTATATCATTTCGAAGTTCCAGATGTACTTTTTGACTTGATGTTTGAGTTTTCGAGTCTGATACTTTTTGGAGTTGCCATTTGTTAGCTTGTAGTTCGTGGGTTTATATTGATTATGTGTCCACCAGTCTGCATTTTCGATTGTTCCACATGAGTTCATACTGTAGTGTGTCTTTGAGTCTGAGCACGTGAGCTTCTTGTAGTCTTCACTTCTGCACTGTGATGGACTACCTCGGATGTGTCTTGGTCTTTGATGATTTCTTTTGCATTGTATTAATGCATTTGGAGTTGTTTTCGAAATCACTTGAGTTGAATCCAGTTTGTTGCTCGGATTTGACCTTGTGTCGTTGTGAACTTTCATTGAGCTTTTGTGAAATTTCTTCACTGTTGTGGCGAGGCAGTACACGTTAGCGTGTACTGCAGCCACCCAGTAATTGATTTTTAATTTACATTTTTCTTTGTTTTGATTCATTGATCTTTTGCGTATTTCGTAAGTAGTATTGGCGAGGCCGTACACGTTAGCGTGTACGGCAGCCAATCAAACTTTGATGTTTTAAAGGGACAATTTCGATTGTTTTAAATTGATTTAGTCAATTTGATAAATTGTTTATTTATCTCTGTTGATGATTTAAATTTACTGATTTTTGTTTAACACTGTTAAGTGTTATATCGACCGTCATCCGATTTCTTTGTTTAAAGAGTCGGATAGACGGGAATTATTGTGACTGTCGTTTATTCGATATTGATTATTATTGCTCTTGTGCATTAATAACTGAGTTTGAATTAGACTGACCCGTGTATTATTTTCTTTTGAATTTTATACTCGGGCCAGACCCGAGTTGTTTCAGGTTGTAGATTTCCTGCTTTGAGTTGCTGATCGGGATATGAAGACTTTTTATATCTTCTGAAGCAGTCTTCGTCGTTTTGTTGAAGTCGTGTCATTGTATAGGATGATATGTATTCATGTATATTAGTTGATAATGTACTTGTATATATAACTTCCAGAGTCGACAATTATAGTTGTATCATTTGTATTGTGTCAAATGTATTGTAACTGATATCAATTATTATATATATAAGACTTTTTGTTCCATCTGTGTTCCGCATTTATGTTATCTGTGTTATTTTTATATTTATTGTCCTAAACTATTATAGCCACTGTGTAGTAGCTTTGTGTTTGTATCGGTACGTCGGATTTCCTCCTGAAATAAGAATGCATGTTATACTATCTGACTTATCGGTGCTCGCACAAAGTAATTACACGGATGGTCGCTCCTCAACAGCCTTATTCTCCGTGCTAGTTGACAACATTACACCGTAGTGTTCTTGGCTAGCGCGGGTATAGAGGTGGGGCGTCACACAAGGTCTAACCACCCATCTTTTATAAGGTCCATCTTTTAAAATTTACAATAGTTGATTAAAAGCTATCAATCCAAATTTTAACTAAGAAACATATTCTCATTAATTTTAATTAAATGCAATAAATGTCTCTTTAGATTAATTTAATTTAATAAGACCCAAAAATTCAACTAATTAATTTTAAGTTTTATTCAATCTCCATATATATAAGTACAAACCCATTTGTTATATTAATTTTTAATAAGTAACCCCAATTTCCAATCCAAGTTTCAAACCAAGAGATTTTAACATTATTAACTTTCAATTAATTTACAATAAATGGTCATAAATCATAGATTCCAATTTTTATAACAATAAAGGTCTCAATTCTATTAAATTCGATTTATTCCATTTGTTGAATCACAAATAGGAGTTAGCACCCAAACTAATTTATAAAAAACAATGTAAATGGTTCCCATAAGTTTATAATTTTATCTTATTTTATTGGTTAATTTCCTCTTGCTCATTTAATACTTTATTTCCCCAATTTATGGTCATAACTATAATTTTAGATTATGGGCGACAATAAAAAAATCCTCTTTAATATTCTACATACTCGGAAGTCTTTTGTTTATTTATCTTCTCCCATCACAATTGAATCCAATAATTTCATATTAATCTAGAATAATAAATAAATAAAAAATCTCAAAAATCTCGGTTTAAATAATTATTAGCGTTTAAATTATATTAAATCTTATTTCAGGTTCATCCAAACCAGGGTTGTTACAAAAAATATCCTTATTTAAGCTTATTTATCATATATATATATTTCTTTAAAATACTTGAAACATTAGTTAGAAATTAGCTCATATTTTCATAAATTATATTATATATATAACTTTTGAAAAATCACTTAAAACCAAAATAAATTTAGTAACTTTTAAATATATTGAAATACTAATTTTTGAATAAAAATTACTTCATAAAGTCGCATATTTATTTTATATAGATTATCAGACAATGAATCATCCACGACATCCAAACTCATGATAACAAAGATAGGAATATAAAAAATCCATAATAACCATTCTAGAATTACATAGAATATTAAAATAAACTTTAAAGTATTAACTATATATAAATTTTCTTTAATTAATGTTATATAAATATGTAACAAACTTCTATTTAAACTTCTTAATCATGAAATTCACTTGAAAATACTTTGAATATTAATTAGATTATATTTCTTATTTTTCACAATTTTTATGAACTTTTAAATAATTAATTAAAACCAAACATAAAATTTCTTTTAGTAATTTTTAATACATTAAATACAAGATTTTTAAATAAAAAATTTCTTCTTAAATTCACTTTATACCAATTCTTAATTTTATTTACTATAAACATATGATAGATTTTTTTTGTTTTATTTTTATTTACTATATTTTATACACACACACACACAATATAACACACATGCACACACACTGGTAGGTGACTGAAGCACCACCGGTTGACCTACCCCTATCGCACACTCCAACGACCCTCTTCGACCATTTTGATCAATTTCGGGCCTCTCATCCTCCTCTTTTCCATTAATCACTTCCAATTCAATACACACTTAATTATTTACATCCATAAATCAATCCAAACACAACTTATATATAGCATTTGAAGATTAAACATAGTTACGTGAGTATGAATACTCACCTTTCTTCCTGCTTACATCCTGCTTCCACTCCTCCTGTTGCCCACTCTAAATTTCTAAAACATGATCGATCATCCATTTTCTCTTTAGCTTTTGATGTTAAGTTATATCCAATTGCATATACTTGAGTTTGATAATATATTATAATTTATTAGATTTTATAAAAGGAGGATTATATGTGAAGCAGCATCAGGATGTGTAAGTTAAAATGTAATTTATATTTATAAACGAAAGTGAAATATCCAGAATTAGAAAAATATGGAAATAGAGAATTCAGGATATGGGATGATAAAGTATGGGCTTGAGAATATGGGCTTAGGCTTAGGCAACCATTTATTTTACTCTTCATTTTATTTATAAAACTACTTTCTCATATTTCTTAAGCATTTACTCTACACTACAAAATTTTATAAAATTTTATAAACCATTTATATTTCTTAAGCAATTACTCTACACTACAAAATTTTATAAAATTTATTTCTCATATTTTTAACCTATTTAAAATTTAAATATCACATATTTACATTCTAAGCTGATTTATTAAATAATTTATAATTCCCAAAAACATTCAGTTCTAAAATAATTTTATTTTCATCCCTAAATACTTTAATTTTAAATTCCATCCAAATATCTAAATTGTTCCTATTTAATCTTTAAAATCCATTTTTAATCAATTAAATCATTATTATCAACTTTAATTAATTACCTTGAAAACTGGATTGTTGCAGACTTTACCTCTTAAGAAAATTGTGTCCTCGCATAACAATCATCAAAACAAATTTCATAAAACTCTATCTTTTAGTCTCTTAAGTTAACACGTACAATGATCTGCATCGACTCGTCAAGTATCAAATAAAGTAATCAGAATCAATGATTAGACCTTTCATCGGTGGCTTACCAAAAGAATCAATTCTATCTATAAAATACTGAAAATTTTAACTCTAAATTACTCTTCAAAGAATGATAATATACAATAGTGTGCCAATTTCATTTTTTTACTTTAAAATATATTTACCAAATTGAAAATTACTTTTCATATTTACAGAATGCTTTACTTCAATAAATTCTTCTCATAATATTTTTCAATTTTTTTATTTTATAAACAATTTTAAACACTATTCAAAATTTCAAATTTGAATTTCCATCAACTAAATTCCAAAATGTTCTAATTTTAACCAAGTCTTTTCTCAAACTGGTTTCTGTAAAATTTTCACTTCACAATTTTGACTTAAATACTTTCAAAATATTCCAAATATTAAACCTCTTATCAAAACTATTCATATACATACATACATACATACATATATACATATATATATATATATATATATTATAGAGGAGATTTAAACTTTTACATTTCAAAACTAAAATTATATTTTGTATTCAAAACAATTCACAAATAAACATTTCCAAAACACTTTATCACAAAAATTTCTTCTCCATTCAAAATAAGTTCCTCAAAATTCATTCATTGCCCAATCCCAAAATCAAGTTCAAACAAATTCTGTCTCCTAGTAATTAGTAATATAGATAACCAATAAGGATTTTTTTTCATTTCCTCAGAATATTCTATTATAAAAAACATCAAATCAAATACTTTTCTAAAATCTCCTTTCATATTAACTTCTCAAATTTATTTTTAGTATTTCACATACTATGTTTATAACACTTTAGTATAATTTTAACTAACACATATCAATATAATAATAACACACACTTCCTTATAAAGTTTTTCTTAATTCCAAAATGTCAAATTCAGAAATTATATTTTTCTAAAATAAACAAATCAAAGTACTTAGATTATATAGAATATTTCATATTCATGTAAACTAAAATATTTAAAACTCTATAAATTTACTCCAACATCTTTGGAAATCAACTTAAGTTATACATAAATATTCAAAAACTTTACTCAATCTATTTCATCATATAATATATATGTATTTCAAATTTACAATATCATAAAAGTTAATGAAATTGCCTAGCCAACCAGTACCATTATTCACTAAGACTTGCTGGCTGTAATTATCACTTAAAATATCTATATTTTTTTTAAAATACCTTGACCAATTTAAAACAACTCGTTATAATGTAAAATAATTAGTAATTTCTCTAATAGATCACTTAAAACATTAAAATCCTTACAAAATAGTTTTTTTCCAATTAATTTTAAATAATTTATCAAAACTATATATATATAATTTAAGTAATATCTCATGTTCTCATAATTAAAGTATTTAAAACTACAATTTTTCAAAATTTAACTCATAATATTAATTTTAAAACATCTTCAAAATTTAAAATTATTTTACAAAATTCACTACATTTTTTTCCAAATACATTCTATTAATAAATTTGCAACTAATTCACCTAGATATCTTTACATTTTATTTATATACAAACATCATTTTATCTTTCAAAATGTTAAACCTTTAACTTGTATACACACACATCCTTTTATCAAAGTTCTTATATATAAATGCTTTATATAAAGATTTAAACGTGTTTGTAATACTTAATACATAAAAAGCAGTAACCATATTTCTAACCAAAATAAATCGGCTGATAAATACATCCAATAAATTTTTATAACTTCAAAATCTTCTTAGTAATTTATCATAAAATTTATTTTATAAAACCATTCTATAATTACTCAGAACATTTACTCCTTCGAAAATTTTAATCTTTTCAAATCATTGGAATTATTAATAAAACATTTTAATCTTCCCAAAATGATGTGTTAAATATCTCATCTCAGTGTTTAGGAATCCCTACCTATAACGTTGGCCAAACACGTTGACCATAATTCTTAAACCACTTATCCGACAAATTAACAAAAACTATCTCAAAACTTTTATAAATATTGTCTACACAAATTCGTTAATATACTTTCTTTTATAGAATAATTATTAACTCATATTAAAATTTAATCGAGCGTCATATTTGTAAACATATACCTTATCAATAAATTCCTAATCAAAACATTTGCTTGGTTTTTTTGTACAAAACATTTTCTAGTAAACTATAGTTTCATAAATCATGATTCTCTACCTTGAACATATACTTACATACATTGTAATATTTGCAAATACTCTCTAGATATATATATTAAGATAACAAATAACTTCAACAATTCAACCATTATTCAATTTCAACAAACCAAACTCACTTGTTCGTTACAACAAGTAATTATCAAAATTAAAATCATTCCCCAATTTCAATGTATGTATATATGAATAATCATAGACTAAACAATAATCTAAAATAAATTCAATGTTGGTATAGTTTATAATCTTCAAATACTAATTCGTACTCAGTATTATTCTTAACAAATATTACAAATCTAATGCAAACAAGCCCCCATCAAACAATAATAATTATAATCAATGCACTCAACAATAAACTATTCATCAGTTTCCGCTGCGCACTCTGATTATTATAAAAAAAACAATTTGATATTAAGCCACCAAAGTTCTAATATGTCACACCAACACCAAATCTACTTGTTATCCAACACTTTCACTACTTCAACAAGTTCTAATTATTCCAGAAAATTTAAAAAGTAAAAGTATTATATATATATATATGTGTATGTATGTATGTATGTATAGCAAATACGACCATGGATGATTACCCCAGTAATCATCATTTATATAGCTACCATCACTTATTATAAGGTAACTGCCCAACACACCCAAGGGGATAGGAACTCTAAGTCTCATTTAAGGCAATGACTCATGTCATTTTTATATGATGTATTATTCTAAACCTGGCTCTGATACTAATTTGTAACACCCCACCTATATACTCATACTATCCAAGAATATTACTTGGTAATACTATCAAATAATATGGGGAATGAGGCTATATGGGGTACATACATGAGTATTCCCTTGGGCTAACACTAGTACTTATTTAAACATCAAATAAATAACTCACATATACATGTATAGTATTAGCATAAAGCATTAAACATGTGTGTCTCTAGGATAGAACAATGCATAATATATAGTAAACAACAGAGAATACAAAGTCAGTAATGCAACAATAATTTATAGTATACACTATATAGGTAACGGTGAGAATACAAAACATCTCAATTAGTATATAATGTATACTCAATGTACAAGTCTATATCAAATATACAGTGGGTCTACATCACACGAATGATATGCAACAATCTTATGTATATCAAGTCTCTACTATGCCCATAAAACACTAGCTGGTCATGTTGTCCCTGTACCTGAAATGTTTCGGACTGACCCGAGCATTACATAAATAACACACAGGTCAGACTATGTATAAATCAAAGAGTTAATCATATATATATATAAGTGTGTATATATATAATACATATAAAGGAATACGATAATATAATTAACTGTAGTGTATAAAAAACAACCATCAAAACTCATGTGTCAATATATATAGTAATAAATGCATGGTATGCAATTATAATGTCATAAATTCCCAAAGTATCACATAATGTCAAATTTCAGAAACCATGTATAAAGATGACATCACCCATATAGAAGCACATCAAATCAGAAACCACATAATCAACATCAAATGGGTGAATCATCCGTACCCAAAAATCATCTATAAGTGAGATATCACCAAGTATAGTCAGGCTAGCACATAGCAATGCCCAAGTATATCTCTCAATCTCAATTAATTAAAAAAATTATCATCAATATATAAGATAGGATAAGCTGCTTATCAGTATAGTAAAGACATGAGAATCCACTATGCTTTGGACACCTATCCAGATATAATCTCATCTCCTCATATATGAATAAACCAGAATATATCATGATAGGGAATGATAGTACGATAGACACGAAGTCCCAAGTAGAGTCATATATACATCAATATGTGGGTCATTTAACCTTGGGTTGCCTAACCCATATCTGTACTTAAGTAAGGTGTATCAATAACATATACCAATCTATCACTCTATTAGAACCAAAAAGGAGACTGATGGCCACACGCCAGCTCAAGAGTCACACACATGGGTCCCCTAATCCGACTCTACAATCTTTGGTTACCTTGACGGTCATCGTGATAGATATCCACCATTTTCTCGTCTACGCCAAGCACTTAGTTATGACCCTGCATTTGCTCCTATAGGTAAAAAACTGTTGGCCTAAGTGACATAGGGGCTATTGTGCACGTACCCTTTGGGTCACCAAATCCAATATATACTCTCTATGGTGTCACAGATCTGGGGCGTGACCCTACGATTAGGGCTTCAGAGTGGATTCTAGCCATCTGATCCTCTCATTCTAATAATCTAGGAGTACATCATGATAGTGGAGCATAATATCTATGAATACTAGTATAAACTGCACGTACGTGCATCTAGTAGCTAGAGCGTATATGTGTTGTAAGTGCAAAAGTTTTGGTAATCACAATGCTTTTATTTCAAGTTGTTTTGTTGGTGGTGTCGGTGGAAAATTGGTAGTAAAATTCCGTTGATGGGTCATTGAGAAGTGATGGTGGTGGATGTTGCAAACTAATAGTGAGTTTCCGTTGATGGATAAGCGTATTTTTGGAATTTCAAAAGGACACCATGGAAATGCTAGTCATTGAATTCTCTTTATTAGTAGTAAAGATAAGGGCGCCTACCCTGCTCATAGCTATGAGCCTCACCTCACGTAAGTATAATGTCATAATACTATTCCCATCACGTGAGTGCCATCTACTCAAAATGAATAATTGACCCATACTACTTCGTGATATTCAATCGTTTATTCACTACTCATAAACTACACTCAATCCCCATAATATTCTATACAACGTGTCTAAAGAATAATCGAAGAAATATTACCGAAAGTCCTATACTATACCGTATTATCACTCTATTTTTTTCAAATTTATCATCATATAGAATTAAATATTATGAAATCATATATAAGAATGTCATCACTTTATCACGTCAAAATCATCAATCAAGTCAATATCAACAGTGAATCATTCATATCATCCAAAATCATCGTACAAGAGATGAGAAATCAAAAAGCAGAATAGAATCTCATCAATCAAATATATAAAAAAATATCCTTATTTGAGCTTATTTATTATATATTACTTTAAAATACTCAAAACATTAGTTAGAAATCACCTCATATTTTTAGAAATAATGTATATTTATCTATAACTTTTGAAAAAATCGCTTAAAACCAAATAGATTTAATAACTTTTAAATATATTAAACTATTAAATTTTGAATACAACATTACTTATAAACTTGCATATTTATTCTATACAAATTATCAAACAATGAATCATCCACAACATCCAAACTCATAATAACAAAGGTGGGAATATAAAGAACGGATCATATCCATTTTAGAATTAAATTGAATATTAAAGTAAACTTTAAGTTATTAACTATATATTTTCTTTAATCAATTACGTATAAATATTTAACAAACTTCTTTTTAAACTTACTAATCATGAAATTCACTTGAAAATTCTTAGAATATTAATTAGATTATATTTCTTTTTTTTCATAATTATTATGAACTTTTAAATAATTAACTAAAACCAAATATAAATTTCGTTTAATAAATTTTAATACATTAAATACTAGATTTTTAAATAAAACTTTTCTTCTTAATTTCACTTTATACCAATTCCTAATTTTATTTAGTATAAACATATTATAGATATTTTGTTTTAGTTATATTATATATATATATATATATATATATTAATATAGCACACACGCACGCACGCTGGTAAGTGACCAGAGGCAACACTAATCGACCAACGGTTGACTGGTGGGGGTCAACCTACCCCTATTGCACACTCCAGCGACCTGCTTTGACCATTGCATGTCGGTTTTGGGTCTCTTCTCCTTCTCCTTTCCATTAATCACTTACAATTCAATACACATTTGATTATATACATCCATAAATCACTCCAAACATAAGTCATATATAGAATTTGAAGATTAAACATAGTTACGTGAGTATGAATACTCACCTTTCTTCCTGCTTGCACTCTTCCCGTTGCTTACTCATATTTCCCAAACATGATCGATCGCCCATTTTCTCCTTAGCTTTTGATGTTAAGTGATATCCAATTGCATATACTTGAGTTTGATAATTTATTATAATTTATTAGATTTGATATTGATTTTAGAAGAGGAGGATTATATGTGAAGTAGCATCGGGATATGTAAGTTAAAACATAACTTGTATTTATAAATGATAGCGAAATATCCAGAGTTAGAAAATTCTGGAATTGGAGAATTCAGGATAAGGGAGGATAAAGTATGGGCTTAAGAATATGGGCATGGGCTTAGGTAAACTTTTATTTTCCTTTTCCTTTTATTTATAAAATTATTTTCTACTCGACGCAATGCACTATTTAAAATCAAACAAAAATTGTATTTATATTTCTTAAGTTATTACACTACGTTACATATACCGCTCCGGCTCCTTATTCATTTGAAGCACATCTACATATATTTTCCATCTTGTTTTTTTTTTTTTGAGCAACACGGTTGTGTAGCGTGGCACTACACAGCCGATTAGATATTATATAAATTAGTAAATATTGCGATCAACAAGCCTGATCGCTGGCCAAAAAGTATTGAGAAGCAGACCGAGTTATATAAACAAAATACATATAGTGGAAAAAAGCACAGTGATGAAAAGGCTGGAGCTAAGTCGCGGTTTAGTGGTGTCCACGATGCCTGTCAGGAGGAACTGCTGATGTGCTGCCCGAGGATTCTGCCTGTGGGGAGCTGGGGTGAGGAAGTCTCAGCCTGAACGGAGCGGAGAAGCTACGACCTGATATAGATGAGAAATGGTGAGTAATACGTCTACAGGTTTCTTCAAGGCTGGATATGGGCTTGCAGAATACACGTGCATTGCGCTCGGCCCAGATCCACCAACTGAAAATAGCAACCGTGAGATCTATGTGGTAGTTGGGGGGGTTGTTCTGCCAGTGGTCGAAAAATGAGGTGAACGTGGGGATATGTCCGAGGATGTGAGCAGTTGTCGCCGCCCAGACCCTGACAGCAAAATCACACTCGAAGAAGAGATGTTGCAAACTTTCTGTTGAGGTGGAACATAGGACGCAGCTGGGGTCTACTACAATGTTATGGCGGAGGAGTCTGTCTCTTGTGTTAATTCGCCCATGGATGAGGCACCACTGTAGGAAAGCAAAGCGGGGCTGAATCCTGCACTTCCAGAGTCTGGGGAAGGTGAATAGTCGTCCAGGGTTGTTTAGGTGGGCGTAGCAGGAGGCAACGGAGAAGCCGGATGAGGGGTTGGGTGCCCAGGTGAAGGAATCTGGTCGGGAGTTGAGATGGGTGTTGCGGAGAATTGAGGAGGCGAGGTGAATCTCGTTGAGGGTAGAGAGGTCAAAGTATGAAGCCGGGAGAAGCTGGGCTGGGCCCGAAGTGGAAATGTCGGAGATGGAGGTGAAGATATTAGTTGTGTGAGCGAAGAGGTTGGGTAGGATGGAGGAGAGTGGAAGTTGATTGTGCCAAGTGTCTAACCAGAAGAGACAATTAGCCCCGTTTCCCGGGTTGACGTGGAATAGCCTTTTGACGCGTGGTAGGGTCGAAACTACTCCAGACCAGAAGGGGGATGGTTTTATGCCGTTGGGGGCGTGGAGGACAAGGTGAGGGTTAGAGTGATAGTGTAGGGTGGTGATCCATGATTTCCAGAGGGTGGGGCCAGGGGTTAGGAATCGCCAGAGCCATTTGGCGAGGAGCGATAAGTTGAAGTCAATTAGGTTAGTGATTCCAAGGCCACCGTTTGTCAGGGGAAGGCAGGCAGTTTGCCAGTTTACGAGCCTCTTTATGTTGCTACCGTTCCACAGAAAGGAACTTCTGATTGAATCGATTTTTTTGATTATCCAGGAAGGGAGTTTGTATAGTGACATCCAGTAAGTGGGGATCGATGATAGAACGGATTTAACGAGGACTAGGCGCCCTGCTGAGGACAAGGAATGGGCTTTCCATGAGAGGAGTCTTTTTTCTATCTTGGCGATGAGGGGGGACCAATCGGATCTATGCAATTTGGTTGGACGGATAGGGACACCGAGGTAGGAGATGGGGAAGTGTGTAATCTTACAGTTGAGCAGGCTGGAACAGGTTGGCCCGAGGTTATCAGCTTTACCGAGCATGATGATGGAACTTTTGCTAAAGTTAATGGACAAGCCTGATATGAGTTCGAATGAATATAGTGCTACTTTGAGGCAGTGGATGTGGTTGATCGTGGGTGATGCGAATAGGATGGTGTCGTCCGCGAATTGGAGGTTGGATATGGTTAGGTTAGAGTTGGGGAGGTTGATACCCTGAAAGATGTTGTTCGAAATTGCTAATTTGATCATGCGATTGAACACATCGGCCACCAGAACGAAGAGCAGGGGAGAAAGTGGGTCACCTTGTCGCAGTCCGCGGGCCGATTTGATTAGGCCCCCCGAGATCCCATTGATGGCTATCGAGGACATGCTTGAGTTGAGTATAGAAGATATCCAGTTACACCATTTTGTGGGGAAGCCTCTGTGTGCCATTAGCTCCCCTATGAATTGCCAGTTAACAGAGTCGAACGCTTTTGAGTAATCTAGTTTGAGTAGCATTCCTGGTGTTGAGGTCGAGTGGCAAAAGGAAATGATCTCCTGGGTCATTGCTACGCAGTCCATGATGTTACGGCCCGAGATGAATGCAGATTGCTCGATTCCAATAAGGGGGGCTATGACGCTCTGGAGGCGGTTGGCTAGGACCTTAGTTATGATCTTAAAGGTTGTGTTCAGGAGGCTAATGGGGCGAAAGGACGAGAGGGAGGTGGCGCCTGGGGATTTTGGGAGAAGAATTATATTTGCGTAGTTGATGCGGTCCACAGAATTTGGATTGGTATGGAATTCAGAGCACATTTCGATGATGTCGTACTTGACGATTTCCCAGTAGTGTTTGAAGAAGAGAGGCCCGAAACCATCTGGGCCAGGAGCCTTATCGTCCGACATGCTTTTAAGCGCTGCCCAAATTTCTTCTTCAGTGAAGGGCTGGTCAATGGGGATGAGGGGGTTAACCGGGTAGATCAGATTCCAATCGATTGGGGGGAGAGGAGGGGGGTGAAGGCCAAGAATGGATCGGTAATGGTCGGTGAAGAGTTTGAGGATGGCCGATTGATCAGTGGTAGTGATGTTGTCGTGAGTGATTTCGGGGATGTGATTGGATCTACGTCTGCCGTTGGCAAGACGGTGGAAGTAGGCAGTGTTCTTGTCTCCGTCTTCGATCCATTTCGCTTTGGACCGTTGCTTCCAGCCAATTTCTTCTTGCAGTAGCAACCTGTCAAGGTCCGCTTCCAGCTCTCTCAGACGAGAGCGGTCCGGATCCGGGAGCGGGGAGGTTTCTTCCAGGATATTAAGGTCAAGAATCTCATCTTGGATGGCTGAGATGCGCAAACGAATGGAGCCCCAAACTGATTTGGCCCAGGGTTTGATGATTTTTCGGAGAGAGCGGAGCTTGGAGACTACCCTGGCTGTGGCAGATTGTATGGGGGAGGGCTGAGTCCAGATTTCTCTGATGAAGTTGTCGAAAGATGGCTCGAGGAGCCAGAGACGTTCGAACCTGAAGGGTCTGTTGTGGCAAGCTAGGGAACCCGTGTCTAGGAGGAGTGGGCAATGGTCGGAGATAACAGTGGCTAGGCCCGAGACGATGGAGAGGGGAAATAAGTCCTCCCAGGCTGGGTTGAAAAGGAAGCGGTCAAGTTTTGCGAGGGATGGGTCAGATCTGCGGTCTTGTTTAAGTTTCTTTTCTTTTTATAACCACTTTTTAATGAATCATGCGCATTCAATTACAAAGTTAGCTAAGGCATGTCCCTTTATTAATACTCGGGGTTAGTACTTAATATCTGATTGACTTAGCTCCATTCTCTATTTTATCAACCTCCCAGACGTTTCGAGTTTGCTTAAAAGTAGCTTAAGCGGATAACTGATTAAGATCTTAATCGAATGTGCTTCAATGTAAGATCTTATTTTTTGTGCTGATAATACTAAGAAATACGCTAGCTTTTCTATGATTGGATAACTAATCATAGCATCTTCTACTCCATTGTTTATATAATATAGCAGCAGTTGGATTTCATTCTCTTCCCGTATTAGGACCGAACTGATTACATGTTATGATACCGCTATATATAAAAATAGGTCCTCTCTTTCTACAAGGCTCGAAAGTGTTGGTGGCTTTACCAAATGTCTTTTAATTATTTAAAGGCCTTTTGTCATTCTTCTGTCCATTTGAAAGTACTTCGCTTCTTGATTACGTCAAAGAAGGAAATGCATTTGTCGATTTTTTTAAATTTAAAACGGTTAAAGGGCCATGACTTGACCATTTAGACTCATTATATCTTTACTTTTTTATATTCTACCTTATCTCGAATTTCCCTTATTTGATCGAGATTAACTTCTATTCCTCGTGCGCTTATAATATATCCTATAAACTTACTAGATTGAATCCCGAAGGAACATTTTTGTGGATTCAACTTCATTTTGTACTTTTGTAGCTCCTCAAACATCTTGGTTAAGTCTCTTACATGGTCAATCTCTTCTTAGGACTTTGCCGACATGTCTCTACACGCACTTCCATGTTTTCCCTAATCTGATTTTTAAACATCCTATTCACTAATCACTGATATGTGACCCCTATGTTCTCCAGTCTAAAAGGCATCATTATATAATAGTATGTTTCCAATCGGTCATAAAGCTTGTATGTTCATCGTCGGGTTTGAACATGAGAAATTGGTTATATCTTGAATATGCATCCATAAATGATAACAACTTATGTCCACTTGCGGTATCAACTAGTTGATCAATTCTTGAAAGGGGATAACAATCTTTTGGACATGCTTTATTTAGATGTGTATAATCGACACATTTTCTCCATTTCCCATTAGAATTCTTAACTAGTATTGTGTTTGCCAACCACTTTGGACAGAACGCTTCTTTAGTGAATCCATTTTCTAATAATCTCTTTACTACCTCTTGTAACGTAATGGTTCGGGCTTTATTGAATTGTCTTTTTATTTGCCTTATTATTCTAAACTTTGGATCTATGTTGAGAGCACGATAAATCACCGTGGGGTCGATTCCTACCATATCAACATGGGTCCAAGTAAAATTATCCTTACTTGATCGGAGAAATAGGATTACTTTTTCCCTTATATTTCCATTTAACCACTTTTATTTCTTTACTATTTTAGTGGAACTTGAGAATCCAAATTTACTTATTCCAAATCTTCTGCATACTTTATGCTTTCCTCATTATCACTAAAATCTATTTATGGTATACTTTTTTCTAGAACTTCTTTAGGGTTTACATCATAATTTACTTGATTCCATTCCATATATTTCCTTTTCTTATCCGATAACTCAACCCTTTTGCTTAACACCCTGCACTTCTTAGTGCATATTGTTTATATGCCTTAGATATCAGTTCTTGATGACTAACATGTAAGGGTTTGGGAATTTTAGTTTTGTTTCATTTGTTTAACGCGGGATCATAACAATAATCATTTTCTTATTGCATTTCTCAAAGGTTGTAAAATACATCTTCCTGGAGCTAAACTATTCTCCACACATTGTTCCTATCCAACCTTAGAGAGAAACTTCATAATCAAGTGTTTCAGGGAAACGAATGCGTCCATTTCATCCATAGTAGGTCTTTCAAAGAAAGCATTGTAGTAAGAAGGATGGTTCATCACCATACCTAGTATTTCAAAAGTTCTTGAATAAGGCAGAATTCCCATTTGGACATACAACTTTATCTACCTAATTGGTATATAGCCTTTATTATTAAACTCAAAGATGGGCACTTAGTTAGGCTTAGGTTTTTTTGTAGGGATGTCCATTTGATCAAAAGCATGTTTAAAAATAACATTCACTACACTTACAATATCCACCATGATTTTAGACACCAGAGAAAATCCAATTTGGGCAGTGATCATTTATTGGTCATTATGAGGATGTCGTACTCCTCTCAGCTCTTTTGGAGTAATTATCAAGTCCAAAATTTTAATAGCGCTTTTGAAGGCTTTTACTAGAGGTTCCTTTCTCCTTCTTTTGCTTCCCTTATGTACCTATTTCATGCACCTTTGATCATTCCCGCGATGTGCGGACCACCATGAATTACAATGATATGTTGATTGGTGGTGGGAAATATTACAAGGATTCATTTTCTAGGAAATTAGCATTATTAGATTGGGTGTTTTCTTTATGTTAGGGCAAGGAAATTTCCGATCACTTTTGACAAAATCTTTGAGTGCTCCCTTTTTAATCATGTTTTGAATAATTCCAACTAAGATTGACAATAATCTATTTTGTGCCTATTTACCTTTATGGAAAGCATAGTAATCCCTCCTTTATTGGGCTTTAAATTCGTCTGGGATTTAAGCGATGTAGGATATTCCATTATGTCTTTAGTCATAGAACAGATGTAAGAAATGGGTTGATTCAGATCAACATAAATTCCCTTGTCACATTTTCCCATTTTCCTCTTTTACTTAGGGCTAAGTAACCAAAATTTTCTCTTCTCTTCCTCTTTGCTAAGATTCCTTTATCATAAAGATTTCGTCCATTTGGACAAATTTATGAGCCTGAAATTGGAAGTCTTGTAAATCTTTACACTAATGGATATAAAGTTCCTTCCAAAATGGGGTATTTTCTATCAACCCAATATAGTCATTAACGTTTCCCTATCATTCACCCTTTCGACCTTTGTGGCCTCAGCATTGAATCTCTTTAGATATCCTCTCAATAATTCCCTTGCCCTTTTCATTCTGTTGGCTAAGAAACTTGCATCAATAGTTGGCTCTATGGAGGTACAAAATTATACTAAAAACTCATAAGAAAATTGATCCTATAAATAATATTCTTTTAGTAATGGCATCGATAGCACTTTACAGTTGCGCTAAAAAAAGTTCATGGGAAATAGTCAACATCTCACCACTCTAGGGCATCATAAATGTCAATTTGGATCTTAATGCTAAGAATGGTCATTTAGGTCAGTTGACCTATCGTAATAATCAAAGGGATTTTGACATATGAAGATAATGAGACCGCCATTATTTCTTAAGTAAATGGAGTCCCTAAAGTTGTTATTAACTTTGGGAACCATTGTTTGGTTTCCTTTAAGATCTAGCATATTATCGGCCATCTTATTTGCTAAGTCCCTTAAATATGTCACATCGTCTATATAGTCCTTCTGTTTTGGTTTATATTCCTTTTGAGAAATTGAACTAGTGGAATGCATGAGTGGGGATTTTGGTTCTTTGGTCATTTTTTAGGTTGGGTGATTGTTGGACTCAACCTCCTTTCCCAAGCCTACGTAAGCTTTACTAGGAGTTTTTGTGGATTCGGTTGCTTCAACTTTATCATTCTTTTTAGGCTCTAATGTACTTTTTCTGATATTTTTGCTCCTCAAAGTGGTGCGTCAACATCTCGTTGGGGAGATTCAGCCTCTTTCCCATCATCACCCTTTATCCTTTGGCTTGTCCTTGATGATTTTTGAGAGATGAGCATTACAATTAGCTTTTGCATAGTTTTAAGCTACTTTGCACAACCTTTAGCTTCTTCATTCTTCTTTCTACAGGTATTGATGCTTGACATGTCACGATATTTTTGACGTTAAACTGAGCTGTCACATTCTCCTCAAGATTAATATGAGGCAATGCTTCTTGTTCTTGAATAATAACTTCCTTTTTTCTCCCTATCTTTCACCAAAATGAGTGTAGTAAGGTTGTTTTCCCAAGTTAAATTCTTGGTGAAAGCACAAATATTAGATCGAAAGCTAGCACAACTAATGCTCAAGTTCAAATAGTTAAGGAGCTTTAAGGGTGTTTAGGAAAGAGAAATAACTCTTAGGAAAGCATGTCCATGTTAAATTGGTCAAATAGGCAAGTATGCAATTAGTTAAATGTCCAACTCCTTCATTAAAAAGTCACAATTTCAGTTTGACCTAAACAACCATTGATATCCCAAATGAAGCTTTATTAGTTCATTGACTACAAAAATGAAAACGAGGAAAAAGAAAAATTCAAAATTTGTCCCTTCTTATTAAGGGGTACATTCATATGTATAAAGGAGTTACCCTATTAGATCTGTGACATATGGAAGACATGGACTTAAATGTCTAAGATTTTGCCGACATGGAATTTTGATGTTGTAGCATGTGGCATGGTTGCTTTTGCTTCCTCCAAGATAACTTGAAATAATTGAACTAATTGGGAGTTGCTAGGTAGCTAACTGAAATATCTTTAGCTCCATTTTTAGACATATGATAATAGTATTCTTGGCATGTGACAGTGGTACTCTTGGCCTGTGATAGCAGTATTTTTCGCCTATGATAACAATATTCTTGGCCTATGATAGCTTCTCTTTTTATCACTCAATAGCTTTGTACTTTTAATAACTTTGCATTATTGACCTTCGATAGCCTCACATTATTGACCTTCGATATCTTCACATTGTTGACCTTCGTAGCCTAACATTGTTGTCCTTTGATAGCCTCACATTGTTATCCCTCGATAACATAGAGCTTTAACATGCAATGGCTTGAACACGATAGCTTCCACTTCTTTGACATATGATCACTCACATGCGATAGTTTTCACTTCTTTGACATGCGATAGCTTGCACACAATAGCCTTTGCTCTTTTGACATGCCATAGCTTTCAATACTTGGTAACTTCACGATAGACTCAACATGCAGTAGCTTTTTGTACTTTGGCTTGTGATAACTTCATACTTTCGGCATGCGATGACTTTGCACTTTTGAATGCTTGATATCTTTGCACTTCTCAACCCTCGATGTTTTACCCCTCTTAGCCTTCTATATCTTTATCTTATACTTCAACGGTTTTTTTCTTGATGTTCGATATTTTTGCTATTGCTCGATGATAGCTTCTTGTTTTGACTTTATAATTTTGGGGTGTAACATTTGACCTCCATAAGAAGTTTACTTATGCTTTAGCTTAAGTAAACTTCTACTATTAACTTGCATCTCAAGTTCCTTCTTTTGTATATGTAGTTCCTAGACAGCTTTTGATTGCTTTCTCTTCTTTCTGGGATGATTGTTCATTTGATGTTTGCTTTGGCCAGTCCTAGAGGCGAGACCAAAGGCTTCATTTGACCATCACTCTTTGGATGGTTACTTTAGCCAGGCCCAAAGGCGAGACCAAAGACTTAATTTGACCACCACTTTTTGAGTGGTTGCTTTAGCTAAGCTCTGAGATGGGAATAAAGGCTTGATTGACAATCGTCATTGGATGGTTACTTAATTTGGCCAGACCCATAGGCGGGACCAAAGGATTTATTTAACCACCACTCTTTTGGTTATTACTTTAGCCAGGCTTAGAGGTGGGACTAAAGGCTTGATTGACCATTATCCTTGGATGGTTGCTTTGGGCAGGTCCGGCGATAGGACCAAAGGCTTTGTTCTACCACTATTATTTGGGGTGGTTTCTTTAGCCAGAATCGGAGGTGGGACTAAAGGCTTAATTAACCATCACTCTTAGATGGTGGCCAGGCCTAGAAATAAGACCAAAGGCTTTATTCATCTACTGCTAGGAATGAGGCATGCTTCTACTTAAAGAATCTCACCTGACCTCATTAGGTCAAGAGTTGCATTGAACAAAATGCATCTTAGACCGGGGGCTGTTTGATAAAGTTGTGTAAAACCGTTTCGCATGTGATGGTGGTATTCTTGGCTTGCGGTAGCAATATTCTCGTCCTATAATATAAGTATTCTTGGTTTGCAATAGCAGTATTCTTTGCCTGCGATAACAGTATTCTAGGTCTGCTACAACAGTATTCTTGGCATGTGACAACTTCTCTTTTTGTCACTCTATAACTTTGTACTTATGATAACCTTTCATTATTGTCCTTCGATAGCCTCACGTTGTTGACCTTCGATAGCCTAGCACTTTGACATGCGATAGCTTGCATGTAATGATTTCCACTTCTTTGACATACGGTCGCTTGCATGCATAGCTTTCACTTCTTTAACATGTGATAGCTTGCACACGATAATTTTTACTCTTTTGACATGTGTAGTTTGCATGCGATGTCTCTCAATACTTGATAACCTCAACATACGATAGCCTCAACATGCGGTAACTTTTTTTACTTTGGCTTGTGTAGCTTCATACTTTTGGCACTTGATAGCTTTGCACTTCTCAACCCTCTATAGCTTTGGACTTCTCAACCCTCGATAGCTTTGCCCCTCTCAATCTTTGGTAGCTTTATTTCTTATTCTATAATAGTTTCATTTCTTGATGTTCGATAGCTTCTGTTATTGCCCAACAATAGCTTCTTATTTGACTTAGATTTTTTAAGGTGTAACAATTCTCGTCTCCATAATTGCTATCACATATGTACATATACATACATACATATATATTCAGCCGTATTAAAAAATAAAATATTATTTTCAATATTTAATAATTAAACAAAATAATTTTAAATATGTATGTACATACACACATATACACACAGATATATATATATATATATATATATAATTTTCTTTTGGCAAAAATGGTAAGACCAGACCAGATATGTATGTGTATATAAAAATATATATAATATATTCAATAAAACATCTATTTATTAATTAATAAAATGATTTTCGGCCACAAAAATTGAAAAAAAGTTCTTTACTTTCGATTTTACAAAACTAAAAAGAAATTAATATATATATAGTTTTAAATTTTCACACGGAAATCTATTAATAAAAAAATTATTTTATCAAATGCTTCTGGATTTTAGAAAGTAAAAAACTATATATTTATTTATTTAAAAGTCAATAAAATTCAAAATTTAAAATTTTGAAAATATCAAACACATTAAATTAGGATCAAAATTTAATAAATAAAAAATCATTTATTTTATATACAGCTTCATTCTAAAAAAATTATACATGTTTATTAATTGATATTTATTTTTGAAAAAGTCAATTCTTTTAAAAATTTGAATTTCAAAGTTTTTAAATATTTTTTAAAATCTAAAAATTAAATAACAATATAATTAAATATCAATATTTATCCATGTAAATTAAACTTATATATATATATATATAATAATTTATACTTTAAACTGGTATGTATATATATATTATCCTTGTAACAAAATATGTTCGTTCAAGATTATCCTATCCTATAAAATATTTTATTACATTTTTTATTTTCCTAATTTGTGTCCTTAATGACAGTCGAACGAACATTGGTCAGACGCTTTATAGCTTCAGACTGAGTCGAATGTTGGACACTTGTACAAAATTTATGCCCCTACTAACTATGCTCTCATCCATGCCAGAGACACAAACACATTAATGGAATAACCATCCAAGATTTGGTCCATATTCATGTATTTGTGGTGTGTCGCTCCGTAATGATGCATGAGCCTAATAATGCTTTTGTCTGTGCAGAGGACACAAAGGCATAGGTGGTGATATCACCCATGATGTGGTCTCGATTCATGCATCCGTAGTGCAATGCTCTACGAGGATGCACGAGCTTAACAATGCTCATATCCGTGTTAGGGACACTAGCACATAGATGGATAGACCACCATTATATGGCATTGATTCATGCATCCGTGGTGTACTGTTCCATTCGGATGCACGAGCCAAACAATATTCTCATCCATGCTAGAGGCATCGACAAACCGATGGCACGACCACCCATGCAGTGGTCCTAACTCTTTCATCCATGATGCTTCCCATTCTACTTAGAGGAAGATGGGGTGCTGGTGTAAAGATAGATGTGATTACCCACTTAGTAATTCCAATTCTTACATCCATAGTGCTGCCCACTCTGACCAACAAAAGTGCCCCCACCTCGATGGGGCTAGGCCACCTAGAACATAACCACCACCTAATCTGGAGCAGTCATGCATCGATGGGCTCGACATCAAGTAGTAAGAGCCTCGATGTTGGAAATCAACAAAAATAAATAAACCAAGAAGGGAGAAATGCCTAGAAAACCAGGTTGCCCAACCACTAGGGGGAACATGCATGAGCATAAAGCATAGCTCGTCGATTATAGCTCGCCAAATATGGGGAAATTAAAAAGCTAAATCCTAAACCTTTATCCCCTATTTCTATCTTTGAACCCTTTGTAATGTTTGTGTATGTACACACTATTCCCTTAATTCTTGTTCTAAAATAATAATTTCTAAATAACGCCGGGAGCCCTATGGACTGCCCATCGAAAAAAATCATCAAACACAGAATAGACACATGAGCGTGTGCAAAACAAATGAGCACATGCACACACACACACACACACATATATATATATATATATAACACATAAAAATGCAACACAATAGTTGAAATAAAAAAACATTTTTCATAGATAAACATATAAGTACCATTACAAAATAGGGGCTTCACCTACCATATAAAGATCTACGAGTTAGTATAAAAATAGTCATTAATGCTAGAAGACTTGACAATCATCGTCATAAGTCATTTCTTTTGCAACTTATGGATCTGGTATTCGGACGCTGGAGGTTCCCATTAAGGCAATCTGCTCCAGCTCCATAATGCAAGGAGGGGTTCGATGGCCTTCATCGTATCCACAACCACCTCTTCTCAAATATCACCGTACTACTGGACACCGTGGAAATTTATAACCAACGACATATGACAGTTTGTAGAGATAATCCTTTTAAGCATCATTGTTAGTGGGGTCTACCAAATAGCCTCTACTTTGGTCGCCTCTGCATTGTGGGTCTCAACGGTAATATAGTGTTAAGGCAGGAGGAGAGTCCTAAAGGTCGGTGACCTCCCTCGCCTTCACCTTCAGCTCAGCCTTGAACTACTCCACCTCCTCCTCCAATCCCTCATGGTGTGAGGCCTCCTTTCCAAGAGCCTTTTCCACCACCTCCTACCCTCTTTATTAGTCGCCTCGATTACTGCCTCAGCATCCCTCACTGCCTCCGCGTCAGTGACCTTCTTCTCTATCACCGTTGACTTCTTTCCTTTCCTTCTTGGACTTAAGGGTTTTGCCTTCTCCTTTAACATGTTTTGCTAAGTGAGGTGCAAGGTCATGTTCTACAAGTTATCCCCCGACTTACAAATGTAGTCCTCCCAATTGGCGAACCACACCCATATCCTCTTTAAACTCCGCTGGGGTTACTACATCAAAGGAAAAACACATGGTTAGAAATAATATAACAAAGCTATCACAATATATATTATTTAAGAGTTTTCTAATTAATATACTTTAAATTAATTATATCATAATATATTATTTAAATAAATAATAGAAATCAAATACCTTTATTATGAGCAAGATATGTTATAGAGTTAGATATATGTAACAGATTACATAATTTTTCCTAGGGCATACCCCTAACTCTATCAATCTCCCACTTGCACTTAAGGTCAATTATGCAATCTTAATCCCATTATTTTGATCAGTTTTGTCAAAACCGATTGAGTTAATCCCTTATGTTAGTTTGCATAAGTAAGGATCTTAAGGATAATTTAACACTAGAGGAGAGGGGTGAATAGTGTTTAATAACTTTTATGAATCCTTTTGAATTCTTTTAAGATTATAGTTTAAATAATGCAAATTGACAATCACAAATGCAAACAAAGGCAGATATAAAGTAGTAAAAGTAATAAGTAAAGAGCTGGAGAGATTTCTTTTCAAATATCAAAGTTTATGCAATCTCGATTTCAAGGCTACGAGACACACCCTCCAGATTTTCCGAGCTTTGGGTACACTCACTGGATTCGGACGGGACACCAAGCATGCCCAAGAGTATTTGAATATGATTCGGTAAAGTTTACAAAATCAATTTCTTGATCTTGAGTACAAACAATCCTATAACCTCTTGAATAGCACTTTGATATTGATTTGAGTAAGAGAAATCATAGAGTATGCAATATAGTCAAATTAATAGAGTTTGAATTTGATTCTGATTGAATTTTGAGAAGATTTTAAGTAGAATTTTTTTTAGAAATCAAAAGAGTGAATGAGGAGAGAAAATATGAGAAAGTGGTTAACAAAAATTTGTTTGGAAAACCCCTATTTATAGAGGAATAACAATCATGTCCATTCGTGAAGAGATACGATGAAAAGATACTTCCATTTAAATTTGAATTTTGAAATTCCCACCTATATGTCGACATACATGATGAGGATATGTCGACATATCCTTTGTAAATTTGAAAAATCACTAAATAAAAATTATTTTGAAAATATTAAATTTTGTAAAATATTTTGATACTCTGTAAAATCATATAAGGATAGTTTATACACATTTTAATCATAATAAATTTTAAGAAAACTTTATAAAATTATTTTGTAATATTTTAACATAAAGGATTTAAATATAAACAATATATATATAAATAATATATATAAAGTATAATGAATATATATTAAATTCAAAGTATTAATGAATGTCAAAAATATACTTTTGAATACCATATCATTTAGAAAATATAAAACCAAAAACTATATCCAAATAAAATAAATTAAAAAAAATATAAAATGCTTAAAAACTTAATTACTCAAAATATAATCAACTTGTTAATAAAAATAAGTTTAAAAATCATTTGAAAACAATTTTGAAAAATCATTTTGAAAATAGGGATTCTTTAAAAATCATTTTTGAAAACCAGGATATTTGAAAGTCATTTAAAATCAGAGAATAGATTTTTAAATACCTTTTTGAAAAAAATAAAGAGAGATCAAAGAAGTGCTACCAGGGTTTTAACAAAATAATCTATGATTCTATAACTTATCTTGATACCTTGAATCTCCAATACTCATGCGTCTTTAATATCTAATTCTTGAATCTCTATATTAGCCTCTTGAATCTGCTTTTGAGACTGTACAATCTTCTTAATCAACACCTGTCTAATATTCTGCACTATATACTATATATATCTTGATAAAAAATTAGTATATATATTTTACATAATGTAATATGGTTGTTGTCATTAAAACCAATGCCTAAGGTACTAATGCTTTAGTGAACATGTATGCTATATTGTTTAATTATTTACTATGTCAATCAAACCTCTCTGATTTTGATGAACTGTTATCATATGGAAATTTTCAAAGTATGTTTCTCAACTTCTAGTAAGCTCTAGGTTTTTACGTGATGTGCATCACATCATTGTTATCGTATAACAATTTCATAGGGTTCTTAACATTTGAAATCAACCCTACCTCAGTTATAAATCTATGCATATATATACACCCACACACACATTGCTTTTATTGTTGTTATTATTCAAGGTGATGAACATAGCCTATTGGTAGAATTAGCCACAACCTCTTATTTGGAATAGTTCCAACTTAAAGCTCCTTAACTAAGGTTGAATATGAATTTAGGATTAACATATTATATCTGATTATCACTTATGAATTTCGAGTCTGCAACTCCTTCATAAGGATTTCTTTATTTCAATAAACAATTATATAGTTTTTCATAAATACTCAAGAATCCCCTTAACTCCTATTTAGGGATCTTATTCGGATTTGATACTCGCTTAATGTACTAGTTACATTAGCGATTAGCGATACAATAGACAATATTGCATATATGGTAATTCTTATAAACGATACCTAAAGAATCTATCTTCCATACCACATATTAAACATTTTAATATGATGTTTGTGTATATTTTTTGGGACAATCTCGACATCCTTTTATGCCGGTTATAAAGATGTCATTTTCAAATCCTATATCTAGTATTAAGCAACCAACTTATAGATCATTTTTAACATAGGTGCATCATTAAAAATTAGTAGCATATTGCTTACATGTAGTTTAGAAATATCTTAGTACATTTTGATGTTATTTATATAGATATACGCTTCTTGTACATTTTAACTAAAAATCAAAATGTTCGATTTCTTTGTCAAAATATGTACTTAGTTCCAATGCTTGTTGAATAATCTTTCCATATTAGTTCTTGGATCCTATATGAAACCACAAAATCAATATTGCTCCCATTGACTTCGAGATATTTTTGTTGTTTTGTAAAAACGGTCTATTTTAAACCATTATTTAGAATTTCTATTTCAACATATATGTACCAAAACTCAAAATTAAATTGGGTGATAATTTATGGGTAAAATCCAAATTAACTTAAATACGTTGAATGATAGATCTGTTACATTAATTTTAACAATTGAAATATTCAATTTTATTCTTATCAACATTGCTTACTATATTTCAACTACATTGGCCTTCTCCTTGAAGAAACATTTACGGTCGATGGATCACATCACTTGGATACAACTCTCAAAATTATATTTTGATAATGAACTTGGAATCCATTTTGGATTTGTGCATACTGCTGTATAGTAGAGTCAATACTCTTCATGGCTTATTGACAATTGAGGAAATTCTTTTCTTGACATTGATAAGAAATTCATAGTTTCTCTTTAATGTGCGGGAATTCTTATTAGACATCCTATTGTGCTGTGTCCATTTAGGTTTGGTTAATTTTATTTCATCCCTTGTAATCTGTTTTATCTTTAGATCGTATCTAAATCTATTTTACTACCAATAATTTTTAAAAGAAATTCCTTGGTCATGAACTTGTGTTTCTTGCACTACGCCATAAATGACCTTCTGCAACATTTTTGCAAGGTGTTGCCAGCTAAAATGTTGCGATAGCTATAGAATTTTGGTCCTACTGCAACGTTGTATTTTTGGTGTTACCTTAGCCATAGAAATGTGTTGCTCTAGCTAAACAAGTGTAACACGATGCAACATTTTTATATAGTATTGCCATAGATGTTTTCAGATTAAAAAATTAAAAAAAAAATTACACCTCAGCGATCCACACCACCATTTAAAACAAAATCTCAACCGTCGATTCACACCATCGATCCACACCTTACCAATTTCCATTTCCCGCTTTACTTTTCACTCATCCGCTTTCGTTTCTCACCCCCAATTTTCCAATCCCTAATTTTTATTCCGCTCCTCCTTGTTTCTTCGATCTGGAGAATAACTGGCTTTGCTTTTATCCCTTGTCGGCCATATCAATTTCCGTTATTTTCTTTCGCCTCGCGTCAGTTTTCCTCACTACTTCCGGATTTGCGATTTTGTTCAGGTTTTTGGCGATTCTGGTGATTCGAGGTAAGGTTGTGGGATTGCGATGGTTCAGGGAGTTGCTGATTTGGTCGCAATTTCGTGGTTGGGGCCTGATGTCAGAGTGGCAGGGGGTAGTCGAATTGGTTTCGGTGAAAACTAGGGCACGCGATTCTAATTGCTTTGATGCTCTGATTGATCGAATCTAGTGTGAGAAACGTTCCTGGTAGCTTGCTCCTTCGTTCTCCTTGATTGATTGCTCGAATTGCTTTGACTTCGTCGTCGGGTGCGATGTGATATTATTTGGTATGTTTTCTGCCTTCAAGTTTACTTGAATATTCTTGATATTGGTTACACTCGCACGCTTTTGCCGATGATGAATTGGGATTTATTTATAGGCTTTATTTCCTATAATCTCGAGTTTAATCTTTCTGTTGGACTTTGAGAAATCTGGTATGTTGGATTGCAATGATGAATACAAACATATGTGTGTTGAGCTTTGTTGGTTTTGCTTGGTCTGGACTGAACTGAACTGGTACCATGCTAACCTTGTTCTTTAACATGAACTGATGCTCCAAGTCCTCTGTATATCATGTTACTACCTAGGTTTCTCTTGTACATGCCTGATGCATTCACTGTTTTTGCTTGATGGGCTGCCTATGTGTACTGCTGTGTTTCTTGCAATGGCTTGTCTATATTTTGCTGAACCTGGTTCTTGTTTGTTTTGTTGGTTGCTTGGCCCTGAGTTGAATCCAGTCGATGACTCGGGTTTGACCTTGTGCCGTGTCTGTTTTTTTGGCTTGTCTACATATCTGGCTGCACTTGAGTATGAACTTGCACTTGAGTAGTTGCACTTGAGTAGTTTCTTGTACCAAGCCTTATGATGCATGTATGTTCATCCATGTACATGCATTTCTTGGTCATGTTATGTTGCTTGCTGTGTTGAGTACTACTTTGTGCACTTGGCTTCTCCTTTGTGCATTTTTGCCTGAACTGTTGCTTGCTGTCTTCCATACTGCCTTGTATCCATGTGTTGCATTCATGTTTGGCTTATGCACTTATGAAAAGAAACAACCCAAATACCTGAGGCAAATAATATAACAAAAACATTTTCATTTTCTGTTTTCGAGTTAAATATTATTTTCCAGATTACTGCTTTTGAATTATATGTGACAGGTATTGAAGACTGGACAGTTGGATACAAGCTTGAAGACAGAGTCAAATCAAATGTGCATGAGTGTATGAATGCATGGGCTGAAGACAGGTTTCAAAGAAGGCTCGATCTTCCAAAATCGGATGAATCGGGCGGTGCCCACTTGTTCGACCTAACCGGGTAGGTCGATCCCCGCCGGGACTGCGGTGCCCCGGACCCTCGCCGGCGCTGCGCCCGGACCCGCTTCTCGGCTCGCCTTTGGCTCGGCACTCGGCTCGCCTTCGTCTCGGCATATATTTGTCAGTGTCGGTGTCTGTATAAATTGAAACTGCATATGTAATGAGTGAACTGAGTGATGTAGTGAGGAATATCTGTATATGTGAATATCAGTGTTATATATCATGGAATTGTAAAATAGTGGAGTTTGGAATTTGTACTATTTCAAATGTTGAAATAAAATATTTATTTAAATAAATTACTGTTTAAATATCAAATTCTGTGCAATAGCATTTTATTAAATAAAATATTTATTTTTATTAAAAAATCAAATATGCTCTACATTGTGGGCCCCACAAATTCAAAAAGTTCATATCTATAGCAACATTTTGGAATGTTGCTATAGATACCTATGAGTGTTGCCATAGACCCAAATAGGGTTCTATTGCAACAATATTACTTATGTTGCCTTAGATAGTCAAAATGTTGCCTTTGAGGTCTAAGGCAACGGCAAAAATTGCATCACCCTAAAAGTGTTGCCATAGACCTATGGCAACATTTTTCGGGCCTGAGCCAACATTTTTTTTGTGTTGCAGTAGGCCATTTATGGCGTAGTGTTGAAACAATAATTTCTTCTTAGTCTAACAGAATAAGTATTAATAAAAATTTATGAACTAGGATTATTTATGTATAAAATTGATTACAAGACTTACATTCATAACATAAATTGGTCAATCAATGTTAGACGATCCCAAACTTTTTTGGGGTGATCCACACAAGATCCCTCACGAGCAAATATTACGTATAGCCTGTTGGCTCACACCACCAGTCATCACCTTAACCTATACTTTGTGAGGCTTTCATATTAGATCTTATATTGTATGATCTTATGAACTACGTTTTTAGTTTAAATTAAATTTAACTTTATGCACTTACTCTTAAGTACACATTCTTATAGAAAGAATTTAACTCAACTTAACTCATCATCAATTTTACTTTGTCCAATAAAATCTGATTACTCCCTATTGATTTTTTATTATGCATCATAGAGAGAAGTGACTTTGGAGATCGAATCTTATTGGTTTTTATGGTAATTTTGGAACCTTTTCCATACACTTGCCTATTTGGGTGTGTTATGTTTTATACTTCCTTTTTATATCCAATGAACTTATCATAAATATGCTACTTGCATATTAAATACACATGTTCATTTCTATGATAATTCATCAGTGAATTTAATGAAGTAAATGGATCCATTTTGGTATCCTTAGACTTTGAACTGCATATATCTATATGTATTAACCTGAAAAGTTCATTAACTCTTTATCGCTTCCACTGAACAAGTGCTTTGCCCTTAATTGTTTGAGATACAATTCATTAGTACCATATGATTCATAATCATATGAATAATAATTATTTCTCAAAGATATGGCTTAGTCTATAATTCCAAAATAATTGCAAAAATTTAGACACTTCAGTATTTTATAATGCATCGCTTTTGCTATGAAAACAAATACCATTGTTATAATATTTATTTCATAACGAATGTTCATAATAATAACAATAAATAAACAATATCTATTTTCATTCAATACCGAAAACAATTATTGTTACACAATCAATATTTGACATATTTATGAAAACTATTTTTTTATATCATGATGCATCCACTGATAATTGTAATATGGCATGCTCCCACTATTTTCGCTATCTCTATAACAGTGTAAGAAATATGAGTCCTCATTCAATTACTTATTATAGGATTCTATTTCATCTTCTACAACTAGTTTACAATCTAGAGTTTCAGATCAACTATCTTGAACTCAGATAAAAAATTCTTCCAGAAAATAATTTTCCATATACAAAAAACATCTGAAATAGAAATCACATTTCTATTCCATATTAAGTGTCTACTAATATTTTATACAATTCACATTTCTAATATCTCTTCATGAAGCCGAGGTGACCATTCACTTCTTGATTCCAACTATGCATAAGTTATATCCATTCTTGTACATTTGCTTTCATTTTCAAATGGTTGAATCATTTAAAGGAAATCCTTACTAAAGACCATAACAAATTCTTTATAAAAATGTATTTAGCCATCCTTAATATTTAAGGATATCAAATAAGTTGCATATTACATAAATTTGTCAAATTGACATTTCAGTGATCGAATTCCTAGATCCATCTGTTAACTCTTCTAGTGTTGTATCCAACACAATAAGATCCTCATTGTAACCAATCATATTGAATAAATGTTCTTGCATTATGATTTGTTTTCTCATTTTGAATGAACCAGTTTCATCGAGATTTTGTATCTTACGAACATGACTATCACAACTTTTATATGTGATCGAATATGGATCAAATATCCACATTCCAGTATTGCTTCAGAGTTTAAACTCATAGTAGAACATACAAAGTATTAGAAAAATAAAAACTTTAGTGACTAAGTTACAAACGTATTTTGTATTTATATAATTAGGCACTTGCATGGGTCTTGAAGTGATAATATGCCAAAGGATTTATTAGTAAGTATACATATTTATATTTCTTTGAAAATCTTTATTCAAAGTGGATTTGTATATTTTAACCGGTAAACATTTTATTAATTATATCAGTTGCACAAATTTATTGAAGTAGATTATTTTACTTTATATGAGATATGTTCTTACAATATCAGAAAGGTTAAATGCTATCATTTCATTTTTCTAATAAGGCTCATATAGATTTTTATATTCCCTATAACCTTGAGAGAAATATAGAAATCTTTTGATTCTTCAAGTGAGTGTTAAATTTCTATACACACATACATATATATATATGTATGTATATGTGTGTGTATATATATATAGAGTTGTTTTTATATACCTACGACATATTACAATATTAGAATGATGTAAAATTAAACACTATTTATAATATAGTATTGAAAACATGCATTAACACATATATGTAAGGTGATAACACAAACATTACATATAATAATCATGGTATGATAATGATATAAAAGAATTATTTCCTAGAGACAATGTCGTGGGTTCACATATTGGTCTGGACTATCTCTTTGATCTCTCAGATCGGTACCCACTACGGCAAACAGATAGCATGCCAGCATTGGATCTAGATGCATTTGAGTGAGTGGATGTAAATAGAGTTATAAAAGGTGAGGTTATAGGGGTAGATACTCGCAGCCGAGACCAGAGAAGAGGGACGCAAAAAGAAAAAAAAAAGAAAACTGGAGGCTTGTGTTCAAATTTATAAGGAGGTTTAGAGGAAGAATCTCAACGTTCCTCTCCCAAAAATTCAAAGTCAAGGACCATTCCTTTCTCCCTTTCTTGGCTGGCCTAGAAAGAGTCCAATATGGATCAAATCCTCATACATTTAGTAATTTATTTAATTTAAATCCAATTTAAATTATTGTCGATATCATATATCAATACGCACATTTATAATTTTTATATACACATTCAATAAATTACTAACAGCACCCCGAATAATTGCAGAGGCCACTCCATTTTACTAAAAAAATTCCATGTAATAAATACAATAATAATTAATATTTATATTGATTAATTTAATTATTTTATAACCATTATAGATCAAGTAAATCAAGTGGTGTTTATGAAATTGAATAGATTCAGTTGTGTGACTCATGAGTTGAATTTAGCCAGCAATTAAATTCAAACATTCAAATACCAACGTTCACACATAATCTATTCTAGTTGTTGATAGTTTGACTTAATTCATCACATACAAATTTCATTTGTAAAATCCAATTTTATAAATTTAAGTGGTAACTTTTAGTAAGAATTATTTACATCAATACTCTTTGTTAACACTACATCACATTTGGACATATGGAATTTGGTTTTGGTCAAAATTCCAATATCATCCTATTCAACTTGGCTAGTCCATAAATAAAGTTATTCATTTAACAATAACATTTATTATTAACCATACCACTCTGGCTAGAGATTTTCACTTTGAATTGACTACAGTTGACCGAGATACTAATCTCATACAACCGATGGACAAATTCTTCATTGAATAGTGTTTCACTTCACATACTTCAACTCAGACACAACTATAGTCACTCAATGGTCACCATGACATGATTTTAATGGAGTACCACATTGAAGGTCAAAGGTATTCTCAAGTCGACAAAACTATGTAATATTGTCTCTTTAAGATTTTCTGTTTGACTTGGTTGTTAGTGACCAACAGGAAACTCTCGGATGAGTTATTCCATAGTTATCCAATAACCATGAGAAAGTAACCCCTTGGTACTCCCAACAACCATGAGTAATACACTGCCTAACATCTAGAGAGCGTTACATACTCTGGTCTCAACAGATATATCAATATCCTTTTTCAAAACGTCCTAACCAAGAATATTTAAAATAGGGCATTGTTAAAGGGCCACCAATTTGGATAACGGGGGCCATTTTTTCAAGTTTTGCAAAATCGTTATGGGGTGGACCATAAAGTTTCCCTAGTTAATAAAAAATATATCAGTTACTACCCTCGTTACTTCGGTGGTCCTCCACCATTTATTGACATTGTTTTCGATCAGACCCCATAGAAAATGATTTTAGTGAACCATCATCATTTTTTTCATTTTTCGATGGATTTTTGTCGAATTATTCTTTGTATGAGGATAAAGCAGAAAATAATTTTATTTGGTTCCGTTAATATTTCCTCATATAAAAAAAATTAGGTGGAGCCCCCTAAAATTGGTCTCTCTTATCCAAAAATGGAGCTCCTTTAACAATTTCCTTATACTATTATATTATTCTATATTGTGGTAATTTCCTCATGATTACAACTCTTTGTAACAATTATCATATAATGTTTCATTTAAGGGTTTTTCTAGTTTATATACTTCAAATTACTTAATTAATTATATTACCATATAACAAAGTATATAATAGAAATCAAATACATTTATTACGAACAAGATTGATTATAGAGTTAGATATATGTAACAAATAACCAAATTGCCTTAGGACATACCACTAACTCTCTCATATCTCGGCTAGGTTTAGGTTCAACTTGGCCCAACTTTAGGGCCACTGATTGATCTTTGGCTTGACCACCGGTCGATCGATCATTATTCACTGGTCAACCTGAAGTCGGTCACAGGTTGATCGAAGGTTATCATTTTATTTATTTTCATGTTATTGGTTTGTTTGCGCAATGTTCCATTTTTTTGTTTCTCCAGTTCTCCATTAATCCCTTCTAATTCGAATCCTAGTTTACTTAACACTATTTTATACCCATTGTTATCTAGCCTATTAGCCAAACCTTATTTGGATGAGTCGGAATGGTTGAGTGGTCAGATAACAAACAAAAAATCAAGAATGATGACTTGTAAACTCAAACTATATATGGAGCTTAAAGATGTAGCTATGAGTTTACCATAAGCTTTGGAAAACCATCTACTTATCAAAAGAAACAAAGTGGTAAAGTTTAGGTAAAAAATCCAAGTCCAAGCCTTAGATCGGCACCGAGCTGAGACACATAGATCAGTACCGATCCAAGGAGCCTTTTTAGAATCAACCCCAATTCAAACTCCTCGAAGTCCAAGGCAAATGCAAAGTTTATCGCCTAAAAAGCATGGTTTTTCACCAAGCCATGGGTCCAACTTCAAGAAGAAGGAACACTAAGGAATAGCGAACCAACTTCATGGATGGATATCGATCTAAAGCCGTCAAATTGGTACCGAACCAAGAATCCACTTGCTGATTTTGTCACAATCTCTTCAGGAAACCTTATTCAGAACATGGAGAACACGGTGAAGGCAAAATCGTTGATCTTTGTCTATAAAAAGAAGATGAGAGGCACCAATTTGGGACCTTTTTTCTAAATTGTATATTTCTGTATTGTTATAGCAATTTCTTGGATCATCACCAATCCAAGACTACCAATCCATAAAATCTCACTTGTAAAACCTTAAAAAAATCATTAACAAACCTTAAGTGGACGTAGGATAGTGTTTAACCGAACCACTACAAACCACCGTGTATTGTTTTTACTTGTTTTCCATTTAATTTGTTCTTTTTATTCTTTTCACTAATCCACTTAGGTACTTTCACTGAGAGCTCCGACTTCTCGCTGTTTATATCTATTTTCATACATTGGATTGCTTTAATTTACGAAGTAGATTTACAAGTTCTGCTCCAAGGATCTATGATTATTCATATTTTGTTAAAGTCTTTCATAGGATCTATAAAAGCAATGGCCCCAAGGAATGCCAAGGAAATTCTACCACCTCCAAGCCCACCAACAATGCAGAAATCCTGCCTCCCAGCACATAGGAGAAACCACTCTGGTCAAAACTGTTAAAATCCAAAGTGCTTCAGATATAATCACTAACATTGAGTTGGATAAGATGATGAAAGAAATGAATGATAAAAATGCCTGAAAGTCAGAGTGATATGATGAAACAAATGAAAGAAAACCTAGATTTGATGACTCAACTGTCTTGAGGTCATAGAAGGAACAAGAAGAAATTGTCTCCTTCCGACTCATAAGAAGATAGTTTTTCATTATCCAACAAAAATCCAAGAGAAGGAAAGTAGTGAATGAAGATGGAAGGGGCTGGAACCTCAAAAACTGTAGTAAGCATCGCTTAGGTCGATAGCATATAAATTGGTATTGAACCAACACGTCACATCGTTATCGAACTGAAATGGCGCATCCTGAATGCTGAGAATTTTGTTGATTTGCATGATGATGTAGATGATGGAGATGGCCCTGTTGTTGATGGTTAAAATGATGGAATTCAGATGGTAGTTGTTGACCCATCAAGCAAAGATCATAGAAGTCGATCAACTGGACAAACGATTCTCCCAAAGATAGTAGAACCCAGATATCCTGGAACAACCTAAGGCAGTTTGCAGAGCCGGATACTTGGGGCTGGCCACGATAACCGCCATTTATCTAGTCCAATAGAACCGGAGTTTCTAGCAGATATGGTGAGGAAGCTGGTGAATGAAAACCAGTATAGAAGTAATGATGATTAGGATTCTTCTCCTAATAGGAACCCATTCGTCAAGGAGATATTGTAAGAAGAGTATCTCAAAAGGTTTACCATGCCCACAATGCAATCTTATAACGGAACTACTGATCCGAGATATCATTTGTTAAAGTATGAATGTCATATGGATAACGCCAGGGCTACCGATGCCATGCATTGTAGATATTTTGCGATACTTTCGGAAGGAATAGCTACAATCTGGTTCACTCGACTGCCACCGAGATCCATATCTGCAATTAATTAGCTAATTAGAAATTTTATGGAGCAGCTCAGGTTGCATGCTGCTAGCCCAAAAGATGTGATGTCACCGTATAACATTGTTCAGAATTCTGAAGTCTTTGAAGGATTTTTTGAGTAGGCTTAACATAGCTATGACAGTGGTGAGCAATGCCAAGGTGGACATTGTTTTGATGGCTTTGATTAGAGGAATACACCCTAATACGGATGTTAGTAAATGGTTGAAGATAAAACTCCCACTGAATATAGAAGGGTTCTACAGAGAAGCAACTCAGTATTTGCGCTTAGAAGAGGCAAATACAAGTGCTGGAAAGGCCGGTTGTAGATAATCAACTAAGGTGGTTTAGAGCAACGTAGCTGTGAAACAAACTGACGAGAGTTTCGGTAATGTTGTTGCTAATGTGGGGAATAAAAACAATAATCGAAAGAGAAATGACCACGGTAATGAAGGTAGGAAACTATATTTCAAGAAATACCTAGGATTTCCAAAGCAAGAGGATTACACACCACTAAATGATATGGTTGATAACATCTACCTTGCAATACAGGGTACTGAGCACTATAAGAAACTATCTCGAAGGGAGCCAAGTGAAAAAGAGAAAATGACTGGGAAGTACTACTGCTTCAATGAGACACACTACTATAATACTAATGAGTATATTCATTTGTGAGACGTGATGGAGGATTTAATTCGGAAAAATAAACCTCAATAGTATGTGAAATCCCCGTAGGATGGCGGACTAGGAAAATGCTCAACCCCAGTGGAAGTTGCTCCAACAAGGCCGGGTTGGGCCTAGTAAGGATAAACCTAGGTAGCTTTGTAAAATACTTTTCATTAACATGATAACAAGCGGACCTCATTTGGTTGAGAAGAGTTTGAATGAGATGGAAAGGTATGGAAGTTCATTGAGACACGTGGTGCATGAGAGTTGCTTTACCATTTTAGACGGATCTCCGGCAAAGCAATTGAAAACAATGACATATGATATCATATTTAGGAACTGTGATGCGGACAGGGTTGAAGCATCGACGCTTGAACCTATGGTAATAACAGCCATGATTGGGCTAGCTACTATGAGGAAGGTTCGCATTGATTGTGGAGTTCAGTAAATATCTTGTTTAAGAAAGCCTATGATCAAATGATGATGGATGGCTAGGACCTGAAGCCATTTAAGTCCCAAATATAGGGATTTATCAGAGATGTTGTAGAGCCTTTTGGGTGTGTTAACTTGTCCGTGAGTTTTGGTGAAAGTAGCCGCAAGAAAGTGCAGGTTGTGACCATCGTTGTGATGGATACGTTTTCTGCATATGACGCCTTTTTAGTCTGACCAGCTCTTGCTAGCTTCTGGGTGACACTAGCCATGTGGTGTGAAACAATGAAATTTCCTATAGAGAATGGAGTAGGGGTCATCCAAGGTGACAAGAATGTAGGGCATGAATGCTACATTGCGGAGCTGAGAGAGGCGAAGCGACGTGAAAAGGGAAGATATGGAGAAGATCTCTACGTCAAGTCGATTGATGCATAACAACCACCGCCTAAACCCTGGCTTATTCGGCATAGCAAATTCTCCAAAGCTATAGATCTGAGGAAAGATCCAGATGATGCGAGGGCGACTCCAGTTGAGTTGACGATCAACATCTCAGTTGACCAGGATGATCCTACTCGGGTCCTGAAGATCGAAGCTCAAATCAGTGTGAAGATGAAGAAGGACTTGGCAGGGTTCCTCCGAGCAAACCTGGATGTGCTTACTTGGACATATTCTGACATGTATGGAATATCACCGAAGATAGTGTGCCATGCATTGAATGTGAACCCCGGATGTCCTCCTGTGAAGCAAAATTGGTGCAGTCTATGTCCAGAGCGATTCGCTACATTAAAGGAAGAAGTGGATAAGTGAAAAGCTAATAGCTTTATCCGTGATGCTCTATACCCAAATAGGTATCCAATCCGGTACTGGTCAAGAAGCCTAATGGAAAGTGGTAGACATTCATCCACTATTCAACCTTGAATAAGGCATGACCAAAGGACAGCTTCCCACCTCCAAAAATTGACCAGCTAGTGGACTCAACAGCCGGCCCTGAGTTGCTATCATTCATGGATGCTTATGTCGGCTACAACCAGATACCAATGCATGTTCCAGACCAAGAACACACTAGTTTTATTACTAAACTGAGACTGTATTTTTACCATGTTATGCCATTTGGTTTAATGAATGCAGGAGAAACCTACCAGAGATTGGTAAAATTGACGTTCAAGAATCAGATCGAGCACATAATGAAGGTCTATGTAGACGATATGCTTGTGAAGTCACAGCGATCAATGAACCACTTGGAATATTTATTAGAGACGTTTAGCGTGCTTCGAAGATACAAGATGAAGCTTAATCCACTAAAAAGTTTATTCGGAGTCGCATCAGGGAAATTTTTGGGTTTCATATTAAACTCAAAAGGCATAGACGCTAATTCGAAGCAGATTAAGGAGCTAAGGGATGTAATAGCCTCAACAACAATAAAGTGGGTGCAGAGCTTGAATGGAAAAATAGTTGTATTGAGTCGATTTATCTCAAAGGCTACTGAAAAGTGCATACTGTTCTTCGATGCCCTCAAAAGGGGAAAAAGAAATTTCGCCAAGACATAGGAGTTTAAAGACGCTTTTCAGGCCTTGCTTAACCATCTGGAAAGACCACCGGTCTTATCGAAGCTTTTGGAAGGAGAAGATTTATTCGTTTATTTGGTAGTATTTGTTCATATTTTAAGTGCTGCCTCAGTATGCGAAGAAGACAGAATCCAAAGGCTGGTATAATACATTGGAAAGCGGTTAACTAGAGGGGAAATGAATTATCTGAAGTTGGAAAAGCTAGCGTACTATTTGTTGATTATGTTAAGGAAACTCCACCCCTTCTTTCAAGCTTATCCAGTTAAAGTGCTGATTGTCCGACCTTTAAGACGTGTGTTGCACCGACCCAAGACTTCAGGAAGGTTGTTCAAGTGGAATATCGAACTATGTCAGTACAATATATCCTATCATCCTAGGAGGGTGATTCGAGGACTGGCTTTGGTCGATTTCATTGCCGAATTTACCACTCGAGATGAAGAAAAAGGAGAGGATGTGGAATGACATGCTCAATGTAAGCTTTACATGGACGGAGCGTCTAACGAGCGTTGCTCCGGAGTAAGGGTGATCTTACTAACTTTGAAGGAATGATCAATATGTTATGCTTTGAAGCTTGAGTTCCCTATGATGAACAACAAGCCGAGCATAAAGCACTAATCGTAGGGCTTGAGATAGGGAAGGAATTAGGGGTCAAAACATTGCATACATATAGCGACTCTCAATTAGTGGTTCGCCAATTAAAGAAAGAGTTTCAAGCTAAGGGAGCAAGGCTAGCCCCTTATTTGATGAAGTTTTTGGAGCTACTCAGTGACATTGAATATTACATGATAATGCATAAGCCTAGGGATGAGAACACAAAGGCCGATTTTCTAGCCAAACTAGCTAGCTCTGGGGATTCATAACTTATGGGTTTAGTTCCAGTGGAAGTTTTATCAGCTTTGAGCATCGACAATACGGACATCGATTGGATCTTGAAGGCTGAAGTTGAAAAGGAATCATGGACGACTCTGATCAATGAGTACTTGCTGAAAGGCACCCTCCCGAATGGAAGGAATGAATGAGGAAAACTCCTACGCAAAGCTCCACGACTTACTGTTCAGGAAGGAATACTATATAGGAGAGGATTCTCAGCTCCCCTCCTACGATGTGTCACCAATGAAGAAGCTAAAAAGATCCTTGTCGATGCACATGAAGGAGCTTGTAGCGATCACACCATAGGCAAAAGATGGCAAGGAAGATTCTTTGCAATAGATATTTTTGGGCAGTAATCAACTGGGAGACAGTTGATTACACTAGAAGGTGCGATGATGCCAAAGATTCACGAAGATTCCCAAAGACCCATCGGTAGAAATTACACAAATGGTCAGTGCATGGCCGTTTTCACTATAGGGGGTTGACATTATCGGTGTGAAATCGATGTCGAAGGGCAAAGCGAAGTACGCCATTGTTGTAGTTGACTATTTACGACATGGGCTGAAGCAGGACTGCTTGCCATAAACACCATGAAGAAGGTGATCAAATTTGTAGTGAAAGACATTATACGTCGATTTAGGATCCCACAAATAATCATTTTCGATAATGGAACCCAAGTCGATAGTGCTAAATTCAAGAATTTCTATAGCAAGTACCGAATAGAGAAAAGATTTGTTGCTATACAACATCCACAAGCAAATGGACAGGTAGAGGCGGTAAACAAAATCATCAAGTTCGTCCAAAAGTAGCGACCGACGAAGGCCAATCGCAAGTGGGTTGATGAATTACCTCTAGTGCTTTGGGCTTATCGAATGACCCATAAGTCCATAACTGACCATACCTAGTTTGTTCTAGCCTATAGATCGGAGGCCATGATTCTGATTGAATTAGAAGTGCCTTCTCATTAGAAGATCCATTATGATCCTAAGACGAACGAGAAGCGCCTACTTGAGTCCCTCGATATGGTCGATGATAAGCATAAGGAAGCTGATATAAGGGCTGCTGCCCACCTGAAATGAGTAGCTCGATACTAAATGCAAAGGTTAGGAATCAGACCTTTGAGATGACGATCTCATCGTTAAACGAATTTTCCCTTGCTCGATGAATATGGGCCCAAGCTAGGAAGATCCATGCGCCATTGAGCATGGGTTGGAGATGGAACATTCAAGCTAACAACTGTTGATGGGATCTCACTTCTGAGGGCATGAAATAGTGAGCATCTCACTTCGGAAGGCATGAAATAGTGAGCATCTGCAATGCTATTTCTCTTAAATATATCTTTGTAAATACTTAACTAGACTTTGGTGTAACAAGGCAGGGTCTGTTGTTATTATGAATATAAAATGAATTGGCTTTAGGGATCAATGGGTTTGTGTTCTCATTAGCCCAACTATGTGATGTGGATACCAGCTACATTAAACATTCTGCATTTGTAAATGTAGGCATATAGGTACCCAAAGATAGGTGTCGAACGAGTCTTGTGATCCATGATTGGACTTTTTGAACGCAACCATTCCACGTATCCAAAGACAGATACCGGTTAACTCCTTCAACTCATGATTAGAATGTCAGAGTATAAAAACACCAGGGTCGGTCAAGGCGATTCACTCTATATCCTCATCCCATAACCTTTTTCCAGAGATAGACAGGACCTTAGACCTTACCCAAAGACTAGCAAGGTTGACTAGTGATGCCCAGAGATAGGTTTCTTGCTTATTAAGTCACAAAGACAGGACATAATAGGAGAATGATCCTCCTAGATAAATGTGATTAACGCTCAGAGTTAGGCAATATCAGATGCATACATTTGGAGATAGACATTCAAACCATCACTCAAGATGGATAATCACAATTGATGCCCAAAGATAGGCAGAATTGAATGTGGATGTATAGAGATAGATATTCAAGGTGCCACTCCTTGATAATAAGGAGTAATGCAGAAATCCAACTTTATCTCCAGTCAAACAGAACCAGACTAGAAAAAGCTAAGTACATAGATAAGACAAATCGAAATCTAGAAAGAAAATTGCTTTATTTATTACTAACAAACCTTTTCAACAAAGCGGAGGCTGCACCCACTCAACGGCGGGCTATGTACACGGATCTAATGTTAAACCGTAGCAAAACAAAAAACTACTACAGAATATTCTTCCTCTTCTTCTTTTTCTTCCCTTCTCCGGAAGAGTGTATAGTATGCCTCTTGCCTGATCTCCCGACTTTACCTCCCTTAGAATGATGGTCTTTGGGGTCATAACCCAAGTGCAGTCACTCCTTGAAGAGCCGAGTACATCGATTTGAATGCTACCAGAAGCGGAGGCAAAAGTATAAATAACGATTGGTGGTATAGGCAATGAGATTGAAAGAGTAGGAGGGACATCATCCAGCTTTTCCTTCTTGATGTCTCTAATCTTTATGGTTTGCCACTTATTCTCTTCCAACGTTAAAGGCCCGGACGAATGTTCAGAGGCTTTGGTGATAATAATATCTTTGTCCCCTATATCTCGTGAGGATCGCCCATGGGCTCTTTATCCAGTGCATGGACCATTTCAGCATCGAAACCTGGAGTAGGACCTGCTAAAGAGGCTTGAATTAGGATAGTGGCGGACACGATGATTGATTCAGTCATTATAGCTTGCATGCTTAAAGATAAGTTCCCTTCAAGCAAATGGACAAGAGCGGGTTGACCTGAAACTTTAAAAATGGAAAAGTAGAGATTAGAAACATCAACTGGTGTTATGTGGGCCTTCTCGAATATAGTGGAGGTTAGTGATATACCTCTAGGAGATGCAGACACCATCTGAGATCGGGTGCTGAAAGAAACTGCTTCTATGATAAGAGACAAGACGAGAAACTTCGAAAGTGAGTCAGTCCCGATAGACCCAGGTTCCTCGGGATTATAATGAGCATCTAACAAAGTGGTCAGGGCAATTAAAGTGCCAGAATTTGCCTCAGCTATAGAAATAGTAGTAGAACAAGGAGGAGGGATAGCTACCGGTAGCTAGCGACCCAGATGTGACATGAGTGGTGGCAACAGATGCACCCGCCTTTGGCATTGAAGTCTTTGTCATAGATTCCTGAGGGATAGAACTGGAACTCTCACTCAAACCTTTAGAACTAGGTTTGGGTTGGACCCCGATAGACACACCAGTTTCAGAAATGACCTCAGAAAGTTAGAGGAGCCTACCAACCTCAAGTGCCTTTATATCCTCATCCTCCAAGAGGTTGAGCTTTAACTCCTCTCCACCAACCTCAGCCCCATCAGTGTGCTTTCGCTCTTGCTTTACAATCTTTCCCAAGCCATGACCAAAGCCCAAGGATACCCCTTATCCAGCCATCTCAAGTTTTCAAACTCGACAACATTCGCGTAGAATTGCACGAGGGTAGACTCAATCTCATATCTAATTTTGTTTTCAGTGGCCTCGACTCGCACATCAACCATCCTTGCCCAAGCCTTAGTCTTAGCTGTCAAGTATCCAATTCCTTGTTGTAAGAGTGAGAGCATCGTCTCTTTCTTTCTTTCTTTTTAGTCTCAACCATCTCTTTCAATCTCTTTATCTCCGAGGCTTGCTCATCCATAGCCTTTTGGAGCTTCTCGTTTTCCAATGTAAGAGTGTGACTTTTGTGATGTGCAGCCTCGATTTGTCGCTATTGGGTCTTGCTTTATTCCTCAAAAAATTTAGTATTTTCATCCAATTTCTTCTCAGCTTCAGCTAACGATTCCTTAAGCATTTTGACTTCTTTATTAAGATTATCGATAATATGCTTGTTGTCCTTCTCAATTAGCTCCATTCCATCAAGAGCAACTTTCCTCTTATAAGTTACTTCAAAATTGGCCTTTGTTATCCTCTACCACTTGCGTTATTGATCATATACGTCCCCTACATAAGCCACAACGTTAGCCCCAATGTGTTTAGGAATATCTTTTAGATGAGGGATGAATATGACGTTGTCTAAGAAGAGCTTTAGAAATGCACTCTTCATTGCAGCCAAGTGTGGGTTCGTAACAACTTGGATCTCTGTTAGAAACGGGGGGCACAAAGTTGCTCTTTTCCATGCCTTCACTTGGAACTGTTAGAAGACACCAGCCCAAATGGCTGCTCATACCGTCGAGGTGCATGGGAAGACACTATTGGTTACGTTGCAGGTAGGACTGAAATTGGAGCAGTTGGAACTTCAATATAGGTGACGGGGTCAGGCCTCGTTGAAAACCTGTCCATACTATATGACAATGGAGAGCGAGATCTGCACCGAGATGGCAAAATCAATCATATTTCCCATGGCTCTCATCATAAGACCTATAGTCTTTATCCTGCCTTTGACCTCTACTAGAGTCTGACTCGTGAAATGGTTCATAAGGATGATCTGATGAACCAAGCTTCTTATATTTGCCTCTATGGATCTTAAGATCATCGTAAAGATGCTTACATTCCATGGAGTCTGAAAATAAAATACATATGAGTTATACTAGCAAGATGAAGAGATAGAGTGTATAGTGTGAAAAGTGTAGTGTCCTGTAGTGTTGATGTGTCCTAATGCCCCCTACGGACCGTGGACTTGAAGTTTGCTCACAGGGGTTATTTCCCCTACTCCAGTTGCAGGCACCTCAATTGGCAAATGGATGAGAGAATCAATCACCAATGCTAATATTACCAAGGTCAAAAGAGCTTATTTCATTTGGTATACTTCTGAACAATTCATAAATATCCCTAGATGGAGGGGTGGGTGTTTTGTCTATTGTGGAAGCTGGTGAAAGCTGCGAAGACGTGCGAGATGAAATAATTTTTTGTTTTGGCCAACGAGAAATAAGTGGCATATGAACATCACCTCCCTCATCACTAGAAGACTAGCGACCAAGGTCTATATCCTCATTACGATCTCCGCCATTATCTCTTATTCCTTGCCCCACTCTGGGATCGACTACGAGAACTTATGCAGGGGCACCTCTTGATTCTCTTTAGTATGAACTTCGGACTTGGTCCCTCATGCAAGTTCAATATTCTCATGGGCCACGACCTAAACCGCAACCTTCTTCCAAAAGATTATGCATTCATAAATTCTCATCAATAACGAGGAGCCTCATGTCTCTTTCTTCAAGTGGAATTTTCTAAAGGGCCGCAAGAGTGCTCGCTATGCCCGCACTTTCATGTCTTCTTGAATCATCTACAAGTACGAGAAATAATGAAATTAACAATCACAATAAGTTAACCTGATCGGTATAAATGAGAAAGTGAAAATTATGTCCTGATAACCATTTCTGTGCAAAGCCCAACGAACAACACGCGAAGAAGAACTCATCCTTAAAGTAACTCAACTTGTTCCAAAACCCAAAAACTGTGCGACAACTATTGGAAGGCTCTAAGAAAGTAAGTGAAGGAGTCCCCTTTTAACATTTGAAACCATACAAATAACGGATCTCCTCCATAGTAAGCACTTTGTTTAGATGGTGAACGAAGATCATGTACATGTTGTGTAGAGAGGCATAACTGTTGGGGTGTAACTGGGCTGGGGCAAGCTTCATGTATTGAAGAACTAACTAGATAAAGAGGTTGAAAGGTGGAACGCATCCAACCGTACACATATATCAGTTACATGCTGTGTACCCCCTTAGGTGGATCACATGCCCACAGAAAGCGTGCATGAACCAATACATCTTTGAAAGGAATTCCATATCTCTTGCATATTCGCTTGAGGGAAGCCTTATCTACTTTCAAAGCTGGAGAATCCTAGGGACCTGTTAAGACGATAGCACCACTAATATCAATATTTGGGGCAACTGTAACAAAGGGCTCTTTATCTGACATAAAAGGAACTATCTCTAAAAGCTGCTCCGTTCATAGACTGGACGGCTGAGGATGAGAAGGTGTAGAGATAGATTTCATGACAGACACCATTAAAGAGTTGGATTCTATGTCAAATTCTACATGTTTTGATGTCGATGGACCTATTACCCTCATAGAGAGACACAAAGAATGTCTACGATCCATAAACACTAGAAAAATTCATGCATAAGGCAGGTTAGGAAGGATTAAAACTTTAAACTTTATGCTAAAATAGAGCCCAGTGTAGTCGATATATAAGACCCAATGGATGTCAATGTGTATCGACCATTCGGATGATACATCGACAGAGGGTAATGACATACAATTCAAATTGTGCAATGCATGTCTCTAGTGTCCAAGACACTTTGAATGCAAAGTTTCTGTATAGAATGCTCACTCGTGCTGGCAAATGAATACCATCGTGCAACGGAACCATGCGTCTGATTCTATCTGCTAACATATGACTTATGATAACTAAACCATTGTTTGGAGCAACATGGAATTTCTCTTTTCAAGGACACCAAAATGAAGTATTGGATTTAAAAGGATTAGTAAACTATCCATTCAGATCCTGGTGTGCATTCAATGAGACCGTTATCTGAAACAGTCCTAATGAGCGTGACCATTGATCTCAACTCGACCACAAGTCGCTTGGATACTCCACTTCTTCACTCCTTGCTAATATTTTAAGATTTTTTTTTAAAACTTAGGAAATTTTGTAGAATTTTTTTGAGAAAAGCTTGATCACTCAAAAAACTTGAGTTGAACTCAAGCGCAACCTAGAACCGACCCGAAGCAAAGTGCACGAGTGAACGACTCAGGTCGCTCCTAGAGAATCTCTGCATTTGCTTCAAGCTAACCAGAGTTCTCTTAAAGCCAAAATTAAAAAAAAAAACATCTCTACAATTTTATTTAATCATGGGTTAGCACTGAATGAATAGGGTGAGGAGATGAAGTTTGAATGGCAACCGAGAAGGAACGATGATAAAATGCTGGAGAACTACAATCGGCCATAGCCGCCACCTACCTAAGGCAAACCAACAAGGTTTAAATCTAAGGTCAGTTCAAAGTCAAAGTTCAAAACAAGGTTGGGTTATGTGTGTTAGGTCTATAGGTGGCGATCTTGGCGGTGATGATGGTGATAAGCGACAATGTAGGAGGGCAGTGGCAATGGTTCGACTTCGTGAGCAAGGGTCGGCAATGGCAAAGCTATAGTTCGAAAAACTCCAATTGATAAAAGTGAATAAGTATGAAAAAAGAAGGACTTTAGATTGGTTAAGTATAGTACAAGCCAACAAAATAGGCTAGAAAAAGGGTACCGATCCAAGCCGCTTAGATCGGTACCGAACAAAAAAGAAGAAGAAAAAGAAAGAAAAGAAGAGAGAGAAAATAAGAAGAGTAATGCACGGTGAACAACAAAGAAAAATTCTGAATGACAAAATCCTACCTGACCAATTCAAATAAAATATTGTCGAAGGCCTTCCAAAATTAGAATGACAAACTCAAGCAAAGTTGATGCAACCCAGATTGATGAAGACTTAGGTCGCCAACGACCTAACTCCCCTGAGCCTCGACCTAGCACTTTAATTCCTAAGTCGTGCCATTTTAGGTCGCAAACGAGCTATGAAGATCGACCAAGCAAGATGATAAGCTGTCCAAGCGATCTACGACTTAACGAATTAATGGACTTTTCCTTAGGTCGTTCACGACCTAACAAGTCACGAGCTAAAGAGTTACGACCTAACTCTATCTGCCGGCTACGACCTAAAGAACTCCGACCTAAAGAGTTACGACCTAACTCTATCCGCCAGCTATGACCTAAAGAACTCTGACCTAAAGAGTTACGACCTAAAGAACTACGACCTAACGAGTCAAGAGATAAAAGGCTACGACCTAACAAAATAAGTCGCTCCAATATACAGATAGGTCGATACAACATGCCGCTTGACTTAGGTCGCGAACGACCTTCCATCCTTAGGTCGCGAGAAGCTTTAAGTCGCTCAGGATATACGAGCGAGCTACGACCTATGTTAGGTCGCTCGCAGATGCCATTTCATGTTAGGTCGCTGAAGATGCTATTCCTTAGGTCGCAGGAAGTTATGTCGTTCCTGTTTATGATGCTATCTTTCTTAGGTCGCTGCCGTGTTACTTATGTCGCTCCTATCTTAAGTCGCTCGACCAGAAGCCATATCAATTTTAGGTCGCTCAAGCCAAGGTCGCTCAAGACCTTAAGTTGCTCGTCCTATAGGTCGCATAAGACCTTTCTGAAGCTGATTCTCCTCATGTCCCTGAAGCTTATACCATGTGGTGTTGAATTGTTATGTCGTTATGTTGTAATTTCTTATGTCATTTGTATGTTGTATTTGTTATGTCGTTATGTTGTAATATGTCTTGTGTTGTAAACATGTTAAGTCACGTGATGTTGTAATGTTTAGGTCGTCTGTTTCTTAGGTCGTAGGGTGATAGGTCGTTACCGACCTAAGTGTTGTAATATGATTCGTGTTGAGTTGTAACCTCTATAAATAGCGGGGTGGTGTCATTTGTAATAGTTAGTTGATTTGAAATAAAATTTGTTTGTGTGCTTTGTGCCACTTCTTCAATTGGTAGTTGAGTGTGATCTCCTATCTCCACCTTCGGTATTCGAGTGCGCTTGAATCAACGATCGCTGAAGTCGATTCACAGAATCTAGTGCGCTAGATCAACGTACGAAGAATCGTAGATCTTTAAACACGGTATCGTGCGCGATCAACGTGTTTGGGATAGCTAGAATCCGGTATCTTTGGATCAACGGATTTGGGCCATTCAGTATCTTCTATTCCATCGAGTGCTACTTTCACCGATTCATCATTTTTGTTATCCGCTGTTGCATCATTTGGTATCAAAGCTAGACTTAGCCAATCATAGCTAAGCCGAGTCTTGGAGCCAATTCTTTTAAAGAGTTAAAGCCGATTTAGTGAAGCCGAGCTACATTAAGGGAAGCTGAGCTAAGAGAAATGTTTGAGTCGAGCATAGAAGTTCACTTTGCAAGTCAAGGCCGAGAGTTTAAGTATTGGAGCTAGAAGCGAACTTGTTCAAGTTTGTGAGAGATTTGTTCAAGTTCATTGGGCGTCAATTTTGAGATTTGAAGTTTTGGAGTTCAAATTAAGTTGTTTGTTTATTTGGGGTGTTCGTGAGATTACAAACAAGTGGGAAAGTTTGAATCGAGAATTTTTTGGATCAAGTGAAGTTTGTGTTTGGATCCGTTGAAGATTTGATCATGCCTCTAAGATATGTTAACCGTCATCATAGTGTTGCAGATTTGTATGGGAGTGAAAATCCTGAACAGATGAAGCAACGTATCAATGAAAGATTTAATAAAGATTTCGAAAGAGTGGAGAGAATGAAGTCTGACGTGAATCGAAATCAAAGGAGAGTTTCGCCACGTTATGATAGAGAAAGAAGAGAATCATCTTTGTCGATAACTCGAGATCGTGGAGTTCGAGACAATCGTGATTATCAAAATAAAGAAAGAAGAGCTTATCGTGGTTACGAGCATGAGCCATATTGTGATTTCGAAAGATATCGAGTAGAGGAGAGGAGAAGTAGTGAGGCCGTGCAGGGTCATAGAAGAGTCAATGTTCAGAATCGACATCGAAGCTCATCTACTTCTGAAGAAGAAAGTTTTGGTGATAGTGTTCACTTTCGATATCCAGGTCAAGGGCGAAATCGATATAGGAATGTTGAAGAGAATGGTCATACACGGGAGTCAAAGATGGACACAGAAATTCCAAAATTCCGAGGTGGTCTACAAGCAGAGGAATTCTTTGATTGGTTATCAAAGGTTGAAAAGATTTTTAAATTCAACAACGTGTCTGAAGATCGTCAAGTTAAATTAGTTGCTACAAGTCTGAGAGGAAGAGCTATGGATTGGTGGCAACAAACTAAATCAACCAGAAAGAGAATGGGGAAATCCAAAGTTGTCACGTGGGATAAGATGAAAAGGATGATGAAGGCAAATTTCTTACCCTACAATTATCAAACCCGTGTGAACCAACAAATACAGAAGTTGAATCAAGGGAATCGAGGAAAGAGTGTGGTTACAAACTCCAGCAATCAGAATCATGGAGTTCATTACAGTAGAAATGTTTCTAAGAGAGTCAACGAACCAGTCGTACATGGAAGCACTAAGACAAATGTTGATGACCGAATTAAGCGCTATCATTATCAGGAGTCTAGCCATAGAAGTATTAAATGTACGGAGGCCAAGATGAAAACCTTAGTTGTCAAAGATTGTGAAAACGAAGATGTGTATGATTCTACTGAAAGCGAGCCGGAAGAGGAAGAGGAACCGACTAGTCCATTTTCTTTTAGCGAAAGCGTTGAAGAAGCAGAAGGTAGTGCTGAATCATTGGTTAGGTATGAGGCAAGTGAAGAGCTTAAAACTCTCGAGGAGGTTAAACCAATGTTAGAAGAATTTGAAGAGGTCGGTCCAACAGAGTCGTTCGAAGAATTACCACCGCAATTTTACAACGATGAAGGAGTTTTGTCGAAAGATGAAGGATGTAACTCGTTGTGGAGGACTGCTGAATTTGACTTTTATCAACCGCCGAAATTTGATGATGATGAAGAAATTGAGTCAAAGTATGTGGATGTAGAAGTTGAATATTCTTCACCGCCGAAGTTTGATGTCGATAGTATGGAAGAAGAAATTGTGTTCGGAGTTGAAGGACATTACTTGATGATGGAGGATTCTTGTTTAACACTTGAGCTTATCGACGAGAGCCCACTAAATGTTAATTCCATAATCTCCGAGAAGCCCGAGCAAAATGAAAGTGAAACAGAAGAGAAAGCAGAATCAGATAGTTTATTATCTTTAAAAGAGTTCGTCAATACAATGAAAGAAAGTGATGAATTATCATTGTTGATTGGGGAAAGTTCTGATTTTGAGACACCTACAGAGGTTGAAGTATGTGAAGAGTTTGAGGATGAGTTTTCTGAGGAACTGTCTGAAGAAACTAGTCTTGTATTTTTGGAAGAGCATGTCGAAAGGGTGGAAAATAGTAATGGATTGTTTATATTGACCGGGCAAGGAACGAGTGAAGAACTTGATGTTTTTGAGGAAGTTGGATCAGAATTCAATGAATCTGAAGACGAATATCCTGAGGAACTACCCGAAGAGTTACCACCACTACAGGACATTCAACCTCACACTGAACTAGTATCAAATGCTATTCTACTACAGGGATCGTATGATCTTCAGAACATGAAAGAACAGGAAGAGTTGAAAAGACAGGATGAAGAAAATGATTGTCAGTTGGAATTGCCAGATCATGTCTGCATTGCTGACGTGATCAACGTCAATTGCTTGGAATCGTTTCATGAAAATAAACATGTTGAAGGAGAAGCGAGTGGGAATTCATTTCAGACAGGGGAAATTGATGCAACACATCAAGGGAAGGATCTAAATGAGGACACACCTGAATGAGATAAGGAAAGACGAGAGTCTGAGCATGAGTCCTCACACTTTTTCGGACGTGATTTCCTAAGTCGCTCCACGATTTTAAACTTCCTTATATCGTCTCACATTTTCGACACGTTTTGGTTCTATATCACATCTTCCTATTGGCATAAGCAATATGGTATACGACACTATTCTCATGAAGTCCCGTGCTACATGAATTGGATATGGCACCTAGTGCTTCGATCATTCCACACTTTTTCATATGTCATCTCCCTCAGATCACTTCCTTATGCCGCCTGTCTAATGCCGCGTCTGTTTTATGCAATGCATTCCTTATGTCGAGCCGCATCATCAAAGAGTCAAGACAAGATTAATCACGAGAGTGGTTATCACCAGAGCCGCATCAAACCAGATAATGAATGGAAGACAGCGTCTCGAAGAAGAAAATAAAATAAATTCGGGACAAATTCATTTCAATCAGAGGTCGATGATACCGCGCAATCTCGCTCAAAGGACCTAGGTCCTTCACGACCTAATGAGAAGGATGATGAATCGCACCTGCGATCTAAAGTGTTGGGGTTTAGATCGTTCAAACGTTTGATTCCGTACCATGAACACAAACTTTTCAAAGAAGAAGAGCTTTTAAATTCGAGGACGAATTTTTTCCAACCAGGGGAGGATGATGCAGCCCAGATTGATGAAGACTTAGGTCGCCAACGACCTAACTCCCCTGAGCCTCGACCTAGCACTTTAATTCCTAAGTCGTGCCATTTTAGGTCGCAAACGAGCTATGAAGATCGACCAAGCAAGATGATAAGCTGTCCAAGCGATCTACGACTTAATGAATTAATGGACTTTTCCTTAGGTCGTTCACAACCTAACGAGTCACGAGCTAAAGAGTTACGACCTAACTCTATCTGCCAGCTACGACCTAAAGAACTCCGACCTAAAGAGTTACGACCTAACTCTATCCGCCAGCTACGACCTAAAGAACTCCGACCTAAAGAGTTACGTCCTAAAGAACTACGACCTAACGAGTCCAGAGATAAAAGGCTACGACCTAAAGAGTTACGACCTAACAAAATAAGTCGCTTCAATATACAGATAGGTCGATACAACATGCCGCTTGACTTAGGTCGCGAACGACCTTCCATCCTTAGGTCGCGAGAAGCTTTAAGTCGCTCAGGATATACGAGCGAGCTACGACCTATGTTAGGTCGCTCGCAGATGCCATTTCATGTTAGGTCGCTGAAGATGCTATTCCTTAGGTCGCAGGAAGTTATGTCGTTCCTGTTTATGATGCTATCTTTCTTAGGTCGCTGCCGTGTTACTTATGTCACTCCTATCTTAAGTCGCTCGACCAGAAGCCATATCAATTTTAGGTTGCTCAAGCCAAGGTCGCTCAAGACCTTAAGTCGCTCGTCCTATAAGTCGCATAAGACCTTTCTAAAGCTGATTCTCCTCATGTCCCTGAAGCTTATACCATGTGGTGTTGAATTGTTATGTCGTTATGTTGTAATTTCTTATGTCATTTGTATGTTGTATTTGTTATGTCGTTATGTTGTAATATGTCTTGTGTTGTAAACATGTTAAGTCACGTGATGTTGTAATGTTTAGGTCGTCTGTTTCTTAGGTCGCAGGGTGATAGGTCGTTACCGACCTAAGTGTTGTAATATGATTCGTGTTGAGTTGTAACCTCTATAAATAGCGGGGTGGTGTCATTTGTAATAGTTAGTTGATTTGAAATAAAATTTGTTTGTGTGCTTTGTGCCACTTCTTCAATTGGTAGTTGAGTGTGATCTCCTATCTCCACCTTCGGTATTCGAGTGCGCTCGAATCAACGATCACTGAGGCTGATTCACGGAATCTAGTGCGCTAGATCAAGGTACGAAGAATCGTAGATCTTTAAACACGGTATTGTGCGCGATCAACGTGTTTGGGATAGCTAGAATCCGGTATCTTTGGATCAACGGATTTGGGCCATTCGGTATCTTCTATTCCATCGAGTGCTACTTTCACCGATTCATCATTTTTGTTATCCGCTGCTACATCAAAAGTGCTTCAACTCTTATACTACCCAAAAGATGTAAGCCCAAAACTGTTCAAAGTATCATAATGATCCAGAAAAGACTTACTGATTTGTGAAAGCAATTTGGAAAACGGAAGGCATTCGTTCAGGATAAATTTAAAATCGATTACTTGTCTTGGTCCAAAGCATACCTTGTTAACACAAGGTATAATTTAGAGGGAAAATGTTATATGGCCTTTTAGCCAAGCCTTAGACGAGTTGAAATGGTCAAATGGTTAGATAGCAAACCAAAAATATTGAACGATGACTCATAAACTCAAATTCCATATGGAACTCAAAGATGTAGCCATGAGCTTCCATAAGCTTTGGAATACCATCTACTTATTAAAAGAAATGAAGTGGTAAAGTTTAGGTAACAAAATCAAATTCCAAGTCTTGGACCGACACCTAATTGAGATACACTGATTGGTACCGATCCAAGGCACCTTTTTAGAATCAGGCCCAATTCAAACTCCCGAAATCGAATGCAAATGCCAAATTTATTGCCCAAAAAAGCATGATTTCCATTGAGCCATGGCTCCAAATTCAAGAAGAAAGAACACTAAGGAATACTGCACCAACTTCATGGATCACTACCGATCTGAAGCCCTCAGATTAGTACCAAACCAAGAATCTGCTTGCCAACTTGGCTACAATTTCTTCAGGCAACCTTCTTAAGAACATCGAGAACTTAAGAAGAACGTGGTGGAGTTAAATTTGTCGATCTTTGTCTATAAATAGGAGATAAGAGGCACTATTTCAGGATCCTTTTTCAGCATTCTATATTTTTGTACTGGTATAGCAATTTCTTGGATCATCATTGGGCCAATACTATTGATCTATAAAATCTCACTTGTAAAACCTTGCAGAACATTAACAAAGCTTAAGTGGACATAGCTTAGTATTTAGCTGGACCACTATAAACTATCGTGCACTATTTTTACTTGTTTTCCATTTAATTATTTATTTTATTCTCTTCACAAACCAACTTAGGTGTTTGTGCCAACTTTCAGTGTAAACACCCATGTATACATTATTTTATACAGTAATCACTCTTGCATTAAGGCTATATTAGATTATGTTTTAAATTAACGAATTATTTATGATATTACTTAGTGTACCAAGTTTTTTTCCCAATCTTATTCCAAATTCTAAGGCCTATGTAATTAAAATCATATTCATATATTATATCACTTCATATTTCGATATTTTTGTTATGTATTTAGTTTAAATCGCTTCGATTATAGAAATCTCTTAATTGGGAAATCAACGTTCAAATACAACCATGTATTAACCTAACTTCAAATTATTCAATTTATACGCATTAAATAATGATTTTTATTTAATAAAATTAGAAATTAATCTGTAATATAGATTAAAACATACAATTGAATAAAATGTTGAGGAAACAAGTAATATTCACAATGGTCTGAAGATCCAACGCAAAAGGAGAGAAAGGCCTCCTTTGTATGGAAAAGCATGCCTAAAAACTCCAAAATTTGTTTAGAACTCGGTAACCGGTTGTATTCATCACCTCAAAGATCGTGTTGATAGGTAATTTGTAGAATTCCGTTGAGTAAATGAAAGCTATTGATATTTGAAGTTTTGAAGAGGAAGATGGTTTAAGAAATAGTGAAAAGAAGTAGATTTGAAAAGAGAATGTATGTTGGTTTATAGCCTATTTATAACGGAGGGAAACATAAATTCAAATTCAAAACTCAAATATCAGGCCAAGCCTGTTTAGCCCATTCAAACCTGAAACTCATTTTTCCTCGTATCTTCTCCATATGATTTTCGATTCGGACAAGTTGATAGTCAAAACGGATCAAAAAATGTGCTCTACACAATGGCGCAACTTTTGTAGTCAAATTTCAATGCTTGTAAAATGAACATTTTCCTTTATTATTTAAATTGATAAAAATATCCTTTTCAAATTATTATAAAATATCAGTGTATTGCACTCATCTCTCCTTGAAAAGAATTTCATCCTCAAAATTCCTGAAGGATAGAGAATGTAACTCGCACTCTTATGTATCATGCATTACTTACATGGACACACACAAAAAAATACACATGACATTAAAATCAACCATCCAAACACTCATCCACACAAAACATACATCATCAATTACCTAATAACCATAAAATATACTTTGGTGATGCAAATTTAGCAATATATGACATAACGAAACATGTAGGCATATGTAATGACCATAACATATTATATAGTAAGTAATATGCATAAAATCAGTCTTTAATGCCTTCTTATATGAATGAAATGACATAACATATCAGGTTTGTATGCAAGTATCCTAGTGTGAGCATATAAGTTCTATATGTATGAAATAGTCATCAAATTCAACATATCATAAGTGAATGCAAAATTAGCTAATTGCAAATGAAGCCATATGAATCACATTAAGATGAAGCTAACATACTTCAGAAATAAACAAAAAAAATCTAACAACCAAAGCAACCAATCGTATTTAAAGTAAGCAACATACACGCGCGCACATCCACACACATACACATATGTATACATATAATGACCATTCAACCGCACCTAATTAAATTAACTACACTAACAAACAAGTGAATAGAATAACATTCTAGCAAAGAGTCGAAATGGAAAGCTTGGGTCCTCTCTTCGGCTTCCCAAGTTTTCTTGACCGGATTACCCATCCCATCCTAACCAAATAAACTCTATTAGTAGTGTGTATACTCATTCTCCAAACACTAACTTCACACGTACAAGCACCACCACTACTTCTGTAATTCATGCTACTAATCCAAATAATTGGTTGGTAAAAGACACAACAACTAGTAGCCTTAGCCTAAGAATGCTCCAACTGAAATGTAGCCTCATATAACTCCTAATGCACATAAACAACACTCGGATCATCGCAATAATATTTTTATCACTTCATCCTTAGATGTTAGTGCAAGACAACTCAAAATTGGATGATGTCTCACAGCAAAACAATAACTTAAATCATTAAATGATTTCTCATTTCACCTAAGAACATTAAAACTGGGTGATGTACCTGTTGAACAAAATATATCTTCTCATTCTAACTTTAACTCAAGTAGTATAATTTCACTAATGATACCACTTCCCTAACCATCCAGTAATAATGACATTGAAGTACCATGTTCTCAATTTGCATGAGTTTTATCCTCAGTTCTATGGCATACAAGCAAGCAAGAAAATATTAAAGCAAAAGAAATCCTATTCAATTCAACCATCCAAATGTCAAGTATATGTCTTATTCGATGATAACAAATATATATTTTTATATTTGATTTTGTTTCCATAGTGTGCTTCAATTTTAAAAATCATCAAAGCAAAATATTACTTTTCAATCAACTTGTAATCTATGTTTTCAATCAACGCATCACATACCAAACACATATTTTTAGTAGTAAGTATTAAAACATTTGTTTTATTTAACATGTTTGTCTAGCATTGTATATTTACAGTTTTTAATAAAATATTGGTTATTAAGAAGTTTCCTTTCAGTACAATAAATGATTCCATATATAAAGAAAATGAAATAAACAAAGATCTGAAGAAAAAGGAAATATATTTATACACAATCAGAGGTTGTATATATAAAGTGAAACAAATACAAATCAAGAGCAGGGAGATATATACACAATCATGCAATATACTCTGGAAGATACATCAGATTTTGTTTTCCACTATATTGATTTTTATCTTTTACAAAGGGTAACAATTATTACAAAAATCATATCTTGCTCCTTACATCCTCTCTCATATTTTTTTCCATACTTATATCTCCTCCACAAGCCTATATAAACACATCTACATTCAAAAGAAAAGGTATCGGATATCAACACAAAGTACAAAAAGCAAATTTTTAAAACACTATATATCATCTCCTTCACCAAACTAATCCATCATCATCTCATATATCCCTGAATATCATCATCTCTATCACCGAGTTCAGACAAACACCACTTCTATCTTACTATAGCAACAAGGCAATCAACCACACAAGCTTCAATCTCAAAATTCATCATACTATATATCTGATCGCCTTCTCCCAAACAAAGAATTACACAAATCAACAACAGATATCTCATATCCTCAATCCAAACTTGAAGGCACCTTACAGTCTTCATTACTCAAACAAATTATCATCTACAACTTATCTCCATCCATCATCTCAACTAGTACAATGATCACACCATACAATGATCAAAACTAAACAAACATTTCTTTAAAGATTCGATTAGCCTGTAGCATTACAACCCACTCAACACCATATTTAGATCCAAAACAAGTACACACAGCAATATGAGTGCAAAGGTGGAATCATACCATTTCCAGTCTTTGATAGGAAGCAATAATCGACGAGCATTACATGGTCAATCTACTACTCCATCACAAAGTTCGGGCAACTCTACATATCGGCGGTGACAACTTAGAGAGCTCAGCATCGGACAATGACACAAGCAATTCAATGGCAGTCTCGACAAGCAGTTCAACGACATCACCAATAGCAAGTTGCTTCAAATATTAAGGCGGCGATTACTTTTGAGAAGCGACATCCTTCTTAGACACAGATGCAATAGATCCAAAATTCATCGATAGCGATAACTCAGAGAGCTCGGCATCAGACAATGACACGAACCAAAGGTGACCATAATTCAATGTACGAGTCAACAAGCAGTGCAACGACATCACCAATAGTAAGCTACTTCAAATATTAAGGCGGGATTACTTTTGGGAAGCGGGATCCTTCTCGGGTATAGACGCAGTACACCCAAAACACATTGATGGTATTGACGATTCCAGGCGGCAGTAATAATTGGTTGTGACAAAGAAGTAGGTTGCGGCATATAGTTCTTGACTAGCGACAACAGTCGTTGGGCGGTGCTTTATGGTTCTCGAGCCAAGTGGAGTTGTCATGTTGACTGCGACATTAAGATGATTTGAGATGAAGTGGATCTGAGGCATTGATTATTTTTATTGAAAATTTGGGGATAACTAATATAATGAAGAAGAAATAAAAGAAGAAACGTTAGTACAAGTTTAAAGGGTAGACACGTAAAGAACAACATAAAAGGAAAATTATTTTAGCCTCTCCATTTTCTAATTTCTACGTAGAATTTTTAATTATTTTTAAAGGGGAATTTTTAGTTTAGTTTTGTATCTTTTCGTTTTTAAAATTTGAACTCTAGATTTTTTAGGATTGAACTACGTGTTGTAGTTCAAGGATTCTGGTCTCCGGGTATTGAGTTCAAGCATGGTTACTAGGCATAGGATTAATATATTCAGGTTAGAGTAGAATGCTGGTTTACATTGTTGTAAGCATCGAATATATAATTATAGTAGTAACTTTAGGAGCAGCAGTAGGCGTTAATGGGTTAGTGATCGAAACTGGGTATATCTGTGTGTCATTTGCTTTCTACATTTACATTTTTGCATTATTTATCCGTTTACCTACAAAATATTTTAAATACCATATTCACCCTCGCTAGGGTATATTGCACGATCCTAACAAGTCGTATCAGAGCGACGTTGTTGGGAAAACCTGATATCATGTCTTACCCTAGCAGCTATATATTTAGCGATAGTCGGTCCAATGTAAGTCCACTTATTTTTAATGGAATGGATTTTTCAAATTGGAAATTTAGAATGAAATTTTATTTATAATTTTTTAATTTCAAAATGTGGGATATTATTGAATATGACTGTGGTATGGTAGATAAGAATAATATTTCATTTAATGCTAAAATTATGAATATTCTTATCTCTTTTATTAATAGAGCTAAATTTAACCATATATCCTATTGTTTGACTACATAGGAAATTTGGAGCACTCTCGATGCAAAATATTATGGTAAAGTCGACAATGAAGAAGAACCTTGCAAAGTTGATATGAGAGCAGAACTTTGTTTGGTGGGATTACAAAAGAAGATTCAGATGATGACAGTGAAGACGACAATAATGGCGACTCAACAGATGATGAGATAAGTGATTTTAAAGATTTGGTTCTTTGTGTCACAAATTAACTAAAACTATTGATGGTCTTAAATTGAAACATAACAAGTTGAAAAGCAAAAAATTTAAATTTCATATGAAAAATGATAAATTAGCAAATGAGCTTGAAAATACCAAAAAAATGAAAATTCTGATTGCGAAAAATGTTTGAAATACGAAAAAGAATTTGTTCACTTTGATGAAAATTTTCAAAATCTTGAAAAATAAATTCAGTTTTTGGAGGAAAATGAAACTAAGTTGATTTGTAAGAATAAACCTTTATAAAAGGATTGGAGAAATTTGAAATTTGAAATTGTGAAAATGTGTAGATTTTAAAAAGGAATTGATTGAAGTTAAAAGAAAATTTCAAAACCCCTAAAAATGAAAACGTGGTTTTGAAAAATAGCGAAACTGGAATTATGGGAATAATCATGAAATGGAAAAAGATATTAGAAAGTCAAGGATCTTGAAAAACTTGAATTTGAAAAACGCCAACTTTTGAAAGCGAGATGCTTGAAGTTAAGACCATAATAGAAGAGCTTCAAAATGAAAATATGAACTTAAAAAGGAATGGTTTTGAAAAGAGAGAGAATGCTATTAGTTGTTGTTCTAAACTAATAAGTGAGAATAATCTTTTAAAATCCAAAGTTAGTAAACTTGAGTTGATTATTCAAAAAAATTATACTGGAGAAAAATCATTTAATATGTTATTAGGAAATCAACTCTTTGCGAAAAACAGAAAATGGCTTGGATTTGAAAAAGGATTAGTTTATAAACAAACGATTAGTAACACCGCTAGGCGAGAAGTGTGTTTCCTAAATGTGTGAAGTGTGACAATATTGGATATAGTTATAACAATTGTCGAAGTAGGAACATAAATAAATGAGTTAAACAAATTTGGGTTCCTAAGGGTACAGTTTTTAATATTAACGGTCAGCTATACAAGCAAATTTGGGTTTCAAAGATTTCAAATGTAAACAAAAGTGGTCTTACATCTCTTTCTAGGCCACTCACTTCTTCTTCTTCTAATAAGTAGGTACGAAGACAGTAAGAAGTAACTACGATGGAGGTAGATTTCGATTTGTTCTACACATTTGATGAGCGATAATTATAATGTTTCTTAGCCTATGAAAATGAAGTGGAGATCCACACTTTGGATAAAATTGGTGAATACAGATGCCACTTCAAGGATGAGAAATTCAAATGTTGGAGCCAAATCGATTGACATTGTGGAGTACGCAGTACGCATGTTGATGATGCTTATATTTGATGATTGACGTTGATGATGAGAGTTCAAGAGGCTGAACGTAAAACCATTGCCTGAGATACTACTGTTTGCCACCACTAGCACGTAGAGAGTACAAGTGGTTTCATTGTTCGCCACCATAGGCAGTCATAACAAGTGATATCATGATAGGTTAATTTGTTCTTCTTTTCAGAACATCTAGTATGGCTTCAAACCTTTGTGATTTCTCTAGTATGATATTTTTGACACTTCGTATATCTTACGGATTGATTGATATCTCACACATTCTATTTCATCCATATATGGAGGGTTTGCATTTTTTGTGCATTTTTTGTTTTATTTAAAAGAAAAATCCAAAAACATTTTTCCTTTAGAATTTTTTGGTTTTGAAGAATCCAAAAATATGTTTTTTCTTTCTTAGGATTTTTTTTGCTCTTCATATTTATTCATAATGTGATTTTTTTAAATGATACACTTCAACTATATCTTTGACATGAGTTTTTCAATGATGAATACTTTTTGGAGAGGCTTGATTAGAGGATCTTTTGATTTGAAAATATTAATATGAAATCTTGTGAGATGAGTTTTGATTTTCTACACTTGACATGACTTTTAAAAATATTTTTTTGTGAAATGAAAATTTTGATCTTTGTAATGAACTTCTTGAGATTTTTTTATACTAAAATTTTGAGATGATCGTCGAAGATGCATTTTTAAAAATTTTTGAGCTTTGTCATGAAATTTGTTGAGATGGACATTTGATTTTTTATTTTGATATATTAATATGTATACCCTTAGAACATGTTCTCCTCTTTACCCAAAGAGCTTTAAAAGGAATTCATTTTGTATGTATAAGGATAGAATATAAAACTGAAAATATTTTTGAGATATTTATAGTGAATTTACTTTTGAAATTATATCATGATCGATTGAACTTTATTATGTGATTTTCAAAAGTATTTATATTGATTACATAGATGATTAAGGATATTGCATCATTTACTTGTTTAAATAACGACGTTACGATACTTTTTGATAATCAAACTATGTTATAGTTCCAATTTTTGACGATTGCGTATCCCGCATCATCTCTGAATCTACAATTTATATTTTATCGATTCGCCTTATTTTCTTTCTTACCCAAAATTCATTATTGAGAGTGTTTATTTTAATTAAAAGTTACACTTATGATACAACAGACTCCCTATACCTTAACATGCCTATAAAATAGGTGTGTCGGTACTCATCAAGTAACGTCCATCCTCATCAAAGAGACCTTGCGATAATGCATGGATGGAAGGTTCATGATTCATTTATAATGAGTTAGGGACAAGTTATTTTAACTTAAATAATATTTTTTAGTCACATCCATTCTCATCTAAGAGACCTCGGAGCAATGCATGGATGGAAGTGACTTGATTTTATAATAAATTAAAATATAAGCCAGTTAATTACGGAATATCTTATGGGTTATATCATTTGAACCCCACTACATATAATACACCTTGTTTGTCACCTCCTTCCACCCATAGGATATGAATTTGATCATATAGTTACTATTTGTGGCTGATTTTTCATTAAATATTTAATGTTATATTTTGATCGAGGTTCATCATGCAGTATCATTTTCTCATTATGCTAATTTGATATTTTACTTTTGATGAGAACAAAAGGGGGGGTTAAATATTGTGACATCGTGAATTCATTCGAAATTGAAAGAAATATTATCGGTTTAATATTTTATTCTAGAGCACATATGTCACACATTTAGGAGGAGAACATCTATAGGGGAGCATATATATATTAAACCATTATGCTATGATTTTGATTTTATGATATAGAGTACACATTCAACATGTGTTACACTTATCAAATCTTAACTGATTGTTTGTTATCATCAAAAGGGAGAGATTGTGGAGTATATGTCTTATTTGATGATAATAAATATATATATTTTTGTATTTGATTTTGTATCCATAGTGTGTTACAATTTTAAAAATCATCAAAGCACAATTTTGTTTTTCAATCAACTTGTTATATATTTTTTCAATCAATGCATCACATACCAAACACATATTTTCAGTAATGAGTATTGAAACATTTGTTTTATTTAACATGTTTGTCCAACGTTGTATATTTATAGTTTTTTATAAAATACTGGTTGTTGAGAAGTTTCCTTTTAGTGCAATAAAAGATTCCATATACAGAGAAGTGGAAATGAATAAAGATATGAAGCAAAAGGAAATATACCTATACATAATCAGAGCCTGTATATATAAATTTAAACAAGTACAAATCAGAAGCAGAGAGGTATATACACAATCAAGCAATATATTCTGTAAGATACATCAGATTTTATCTCCCACTATTTTGATTTTTATCTTTTACAAAGGGAAACAAATTATTGCACAAATCATATCTTGCTCCATATGTCCTCTCTCATATTTTCTTTCCTTACATATGTTTCCTCCACAAGCCTATATAAACTCATCTACGTTCAAAAGAAAAGGTATCAGATATCAATACAAAGTACAAGGAACAAATTATTAAATCACCATATATAATCTCCTTCACTAAAAAAATCTGAACATCACCTTATGCATCTCTAAATATCATCATCTCCATCGTCGAATTCAGACAAACACCACTTCTATCTCGCTACATCAACAAGGAAATCAACCACACAAGCTTCAATCTCAAACTTCATCATACTATATATCAGATCATCTTCTCCGATACAAACAAGTACACAAACCAACAGCAGATATCTCATCTCCTCAATCCAAACTTGAACGCATCTTGCAGTCTTCACTAATCAAAAAAATTATCATCTACAACTTATCTTCGTTCATTATCTCAATTAGTACAACGATCACACCATAAAATCCAATCATAAAAACCAAACAAACATTTCTTTAAAGATTCGATCAGCCTGTAGCAATACAACCCTTTAACATGATATTTAGATCCAAAACAAGTACCATAGCAATATAAGTGCAAAGGTCAGAATTATACCATTTCTAGTCTCCGATAGGAAGCAATAATGGACGAGCATCACACGGTCAATCTACTACTTCATCACGAAGTTCGATCAACTCTACATATCGACGATGACAACTCAAAGAGCTCAGCATCAGACAATGACACAAACCAAAGGTGAACGCAATTCAACGTTAGTCTCAACAAGCAGTGCAACAACATCACCAATAGCAAGCTGCTTCAAATATTAAGGCACGATTACTTTGAGAAGCGACATCTTTTTTAGGCACATACGTGGTAGCTCCATAATATATTGACAGCGGTGACGATTCCAGGCGGTGACAATAATTGGTTGCGATGAAGAAGTAGGTTGCGACATATAGTTCTTGACTGGCGATGATAGTCGTTGGGCGGTGCTTCGTGGTTCTCAAGCCAAGTGGAGTTGCAGTGTTAACTGCAGCGTCGAGGTGATTTGAGAAGAAGTGGATTTGAGGCATCAATTAATTTTGTTGAAAATTTAGGGAGAACTGATATCGTGAAGAAGAAATAAAAGAAGAAGAAGTTGGTACAAGTTTAAAGGGTAGACACGTGAAGAACAACATAAAAGGGAAATTATTTTAGCTTCTCCATTTCTAATATCTACGTAGAATATTTAACTGTTTTTAAATTTAGTTTTATTTTTTATTTTTCTATTTTTAAAATTTTAACTCTAGATTTTTTTAGGATCGTACTATGTGTTGTAGTTCAGAGATTTTGGTCTTAGGGTATTGAGTCTAGGCAGGGTTACAAGGGATAGGATTAGTATATTCAGGTTAGTAGGGAGTGCTAGTTTACATTGTTGTAAGCGTTCGAATATATAGTTCTAGTAGTAACTTTGGAGCAACTATAGGCACTAACAGGTTAGTGATCGAAGCTGGGATTATCTGTGTGTCATTTACTCTCCACATTTATGTTTTTGCATTATTTATCCGTTTATCTGCGAAATATTATAGATACCCTATTTACCCACCCTCTAGGGTATATTTCACGATCCTAACACCAAATATTACAACCAAAATCCTATATCCAAATGAAATTCTAATCTAAAATATTGATGGTGTTTAAGTGACTATTATGTAGCACATCGTTCACGTGCACCTGATATGCATTATAAACAATAAACCTGTACGTCACTACTTTAAAATAATTCCCTTGAATAGATAGTGTCTTCTCAATCCGAGGGATAACTAAAAGGAACCTAGCTAGTTCGCTCTTTAAATCATATTTAAATCTCCAAATCTTGTCTTCCATGAAAACCGCTTCCATGTTTTAATTCATGATGTCAAAATACCTTTTTACTTGATTATCCAAATCATGTTTATCCACATAACTTGAATTACTTCATTCCACAACACTAATAATACGTACGCATAAATTGACTTCAATAGTCCGTCACATTGGCGCATTAATGGTGCCATTTGCCTAACAAATTTTCTAATCATCTCACTCCTCAAGTACTATGAACAAGATAATTCAATATGGGATGGTATCTCTTTATATCAATCCAACAAAAATAATACTTGACTATTAGATTGCATAGTTCCCCAAAACTCCATCTAGGAATATTGGGAAGGGATGATGTACCAATATAGTAAGCATGGTATCATATCCATTTCACGTCCAAGTAGTAAAATATTCTCTCGTTAGATAAAATTTGTATTAACTTAATCAAAATCCAAAACTACATACTTACAGTTGCGACGACAACTCAAGCATCAACACCTTGTAATTATCACCAAAAAACATATACGGTAAAATGACAACCTACTTGCTTGTACTACATAACCTCCAAAGCCATAACAAATATGTGTGGTGTAATATTTTTGCAACATTGGATCAACGATACCCATCCACAGACCAACCAAATCACCTACCTTTACTAGCAATATCAATTAACCAATCATACGAATATTATTCACCTCCATCGCTTATCATTACCGTATTGACAAGGGATGAAAGAATGCGAATACCAACAATTCCAAAAGTTTAAACTTATAGATTTAATACCAAGTTGGACCACAAAGAAATATTATTATGTCACCGAGATGCTATCATAAAACAAACTATGGGCCCTTTTATCAATTTGTCAACAACATCTTAAAAGGTTATTAATCGATTGGTTATGGGACCCAACCGACTAAAATTCTAATATCATCAATGTATCTTCTACTATCCAACTTCCTGAGTGCAACACTACTTCAATTATACCAATAAAGCTTCTAATATAACATGAGTATAACTTCGGTCCAACCTCCTTTGTATGAATCTTAACCTAAGTATTTTGTTGTTTGGTTAATGTCCTTTCTTTATGATATTCAACAAAATAATTTGGACTTACTTTAATCTAACCAAAATACACTCTCTTTCACAACCACGAAAACTTTCTTATTTAACTCTCGACTTTCTTCTAGAGTCAAAGCCTAAGTAGCATGTCAACATGCCTAGTGAGCTTATTTATTTAAGGAGGAAACTGGAATCTTCTATAAGGGCAAAAGGGATTCCTATGCTATAGGATAGACAACAACTTGTCATCATAGGACTATCGAGGTCATGACGTATAACAAGATCGTGCCTAGTCCATACTCCTCATCTAAGCCACAATCATGTCTCTATTAAATATCATCCCGTAATGAGTTACGCAATCTATTTCAAAATCGATTCGTACCCTAATAGACTTAGTACATACGTGTCATTAAAGGACTCTACACCATGTTTAACTAATTTTTCAAATCATGGTAAATCATAGATAGATGGGTCAGTCCTTAGGATGGACTTGACACCACAATAGATTCATGCACTATATGACACTTATAGTCTAAACTACCTTCCATATAACTCTATATACAAAAGTAATAACTTGCCTTTGGTTACGATTTTCTTTCCTTTCTATTGAGTAGATGGCGGCCTACTTGCACTTAAGACCGCTTCAGCGCGTAAGCTTTAACAATTTGACCTTCCTTTGACAAGCTTGGGAATTTTTCTTCGTTCGGCCAAATGGATGCAGTTATAACACTTGATCTTTGATATATTCACCCTATAAACCTTTACAATGTGATACTTTATCTTACATCTCCAACAAGTGATCGCTTATTTCTTATTCTTTTCTCCTTGAGGTCCATTACCCTTGCGCTTACCATGCTATTTGTTTACCTCTTCTTGGGATCTTCCTCCTTATCACTTCTCCATTAATTGAGTTCAACAATGAAGCTTCAACTAACCCCTTAAACGTAGCTCCGTATGGTATCTAATTCAGTGCCAACTCGTTCAGTGGAGAGTTTAATCCCTTTGGAAACTTTAGTGCTTTCTTGTCCGGTGTATTTATCGAATCAAATCCAAACTTTGTCGATTCATTAAACCGATTAACATACTCCCCAACCGAGAACTCTCCTTGCTTTAAATGAATGAACTTCTCCAACAATAGCCCTTTTAGGCTCTTGAGAAAAATTAACTTTAAACATCATCTTGGAATCCGCTCATGTGATAGTTTCCTCATTAACTTTTGAAATCATTATCTCCCACCTATTTGTGGCTTCTCCCCGAAGATGCCAGGAAGCCTCCTAGTAATATCAGTCAAACCCAATAGATTGGATATTTTCTCACAAGTGCTCAGCCATGCTCGTGTTATCAAATAGGGTTTAGTTCCTACCTGGAGTTCCTACCCAGAAAGGAGAAGTTCCTACGTAGCTTTGTGAAACCTAAAACTAGTGGTTGTTGGACGGGAACACTCCTTAGCCAGTAGGTACGGTACTATGGGATTGACACTAGCCTGACCAGTTGCATGTATATATTGTCTGAATCATTTATGGATGGCCACTCAGAGGGTATCTACAGCATCAACCCTGGTGCTAGTTTTGGCCTATTTTCTACTCCACCACCATTGGTCTCTGTTCCTATCTCTGTTAAGTTACTCATTCTTATCTATCTATAAATAGGATTCATTAGCAACTTTCTAATAGACAGTTAACATAACTAGAATAGAAAACGATGCATACATATGTATTCGGCTTATTTATAACATATTTATGTTCATATGAATACAAACACACTATCTCAATACATCCTGATCCATAAATTAAGGAAAAATTTGTTATGATACCAAATGTAACAAACCTCCTTTTTTGAGCCTCGGATTTAACTTTTGAATTAACATTCACACCATAAATGCCAAAAATAACGGATCATTAAGAGATAATAAAGGAAACAAAATAATATCTCTTACTATATCTTTCAGAACTCATAGTGGAAAGAACAATATAAAAATCATTAAGTGTTCAACCTAAACATATATAATATATCCAATGTCATAAATCTATACAATATCCAGTCATCAATCCAAATCAAACATAAAACACTACAACGTCACATGAACATATACACAATACGAACGTAGGTAATGCTTCCATCGGCCACATCATCAACACCGCCTATCGATATTAAATAAAAAACCACTATGGAAAGGGGGTTAGACATACATTCGACTGAGTGAAATTAATATGTTCCATATATGCTTCAAAAATACTATTATAACATCATTTTTATCTACTTAACATGTATAACATACCTTAACCTGCCTACATGCATACAAGAGTAATATCAACAACATCCAATAGTTGACTACTCGATTAAGGTCGTGTTATACCTAACTATACAACATATCCAATTATATGACACACACACACACACACAGATATATATATATATATATATATATATATATATCAATGACACACCAAAACATGTCTGACACTTGTTATACTTCAATTGATGGATATAGTCACAGGTAAGATCCGCCGAAGGTCATAAAAGCCTGCATATGGACGTCTCCATTCTTTTATGGTTAACATACTCGATATGTGCTACCCATGACACTATGGTAAGTCAATAGGTGTCATCAGATGTAAATACATAATTGATACAAACTACGAACATCAACAGTTATATCAGACACATTCAGGTCCAAACATAAAACATCTGAATAATCCATATAACAATGTCTTGTTACATCATAGTCCCACCCAGAAGAATTGCCTCCGAAGTGGTCTGAAACACCATGAAAAATCTAGTGCTAGAAAATACCAACCACTCGGTTTGGCTTGGTTGGGTCTAGGTTCAACCTGGCCTAAATCTAAGGCCATCATCGACCTTTAGCTCGACTACCGTTGATCGGTCATTATTCATCGATGGTCGATCATAGGTCAACCGATGGGTATCATTTTATTTTTCTTTTCTTTTGGTTCATTTTTGCATTGTTTCATTCTGTTCTTTCATCGATTCTCCACTAAGTCCTTCTACTTCGAATTCTAGTTTACATAATAACATTGTAGACCAATATATACACCATTTTATACTACTACACTTATATTGAGGTTATATTAGATTAATTTTTAAATTAAAATTTATTTACGAGATTACTTACTATATAAAGTTTTTTATATGATCTTATTCCAAATCCCAACACCTATGTAGTTAACATCGTATTCCTATATTATATCCCTACATATTTTAATATTTTTTATATGTTTATTTTAAATCATTTCAATCATAGAAATCTCATAATTTGGTTTGGTTAAGCGCTTCGACTTTGGTGCGAGAGGTCACAGATTCGAAACTTGCATAGCATGATTCGAACATATATTGACATGTAATATGTTGTATACTACCTAAGACTTATAGTACTAAAATATACTACCATCTAAGTACCCAATTTCAAAAAAATATCTCTTAGTTTGGAAATCAACTTTCAAATACAACCATTTATTTAACCAAACCTTGAAATTATTTAATTTGTATTCATTAAACAGCGATTATTACTTAATAAAAAATAAAAATAATCCTTAACATAAATTAAATTGTTGCACTACAATTTAATTATGCTAAAGAAACAAGTCTGACTCACAATGGTTTGAAGATTCAACCGAAAAAGAGAGAAACGCCTCCACTGTCTAGAAAGGCATGTGTACAAACTCCACTAATGCATCTTGAATTCTACACCAGATCATAGTCCTTGCATCGATGATCATTTTGTTAGGTAATTCATAGAATTCCATTGAGTAAAATGAAAGTTATAGATATTTGAAGGTTTGAAGAGGAAGAGGGTTTGAGAAATGGAGAAGTAGTAAGTTTGAAAAGAGGATGTATGTTGGTTTCTAGCCTATTTATAATGGATGGAAATGCTATTCAAATTCAAATATTGGGCCAAGTCCGTTTAGCTATTCAAACCCATAACTCATTTTGCCATATCTCCTTCATACGATCTTCGGTTGGGAATAGTTTATAGTCAAAAATAATCAAGAAAACGTGCTCTATACAATGACTCAACTTTCGTCATAAAATTCAAATGTTTGTAAAATAATCATTTTTCCCTTACTATTTAAATTGATAAAAATACCTTTTTAGATTATTATTAAAATATCAAGGTATTACACTCTTCTTCCCTAGATATAATTTTGTCCTTGAAATTCCCAAAGGATGGAGAATGTAAGTCGCACTCTCACGTATCACATATCACTTGCAAGGAAACATACACATACAAACATGCCTAATTTAAAAAATCAACCATCCAAGCAGTCATTCGTACACAACATACATCATCAATTACCTAAAAACATTAACATATACTCAGGTGATGCAAACATAGCAATACATATGGACTAATAAAACATTCAGGCGCATGAGAAGACCATGGCATATGACATACCGAGTAAAATGAAAAAATCATCTTTGGAGCCTTCTTATATGAATAAAATAATATGACATATAAGGTATTTAGGCAACCTAGTGTGAGTATATAAGTTCTATATGTATGCAACAATCATCAAATTCAACATACCATAAGTGAATGCAAATTTAGCTAATTGCAGGAAAAGTCAAATGAAGTGCACCGAGATGAAGCAAACATAATTTATAAAAAAACAAACAAATCTATGTAACCAAACATACTTAAACTAAGCAATATATATATATATATCAACTATTCAGTCGAACCTTATTAAACTAACTAAACAAACAAACAAACAAATGGAATACTGTTCCAAAATAGAGTCGAAATGAATCTCTTCGGCTTTCTAAGTTCTCTTGATTGAATCACTCACCCCATCCTAACCAAATAAACTCCACTACTAATACATATACTCTTTCCCCAAGTGCTAACTTCACATGTACGTGCACAACCACTACTTCAGATTTTCCATGCTACCAATCCAAGTAATCGGATGCCAAAACATATAACCAGTACCCTTGGCCTATAAATGCCCCAAATCACTTGAATCACTAAATGATTCCCCATTTCACCTATGAACATCAAAACCGGTTGATGTCCTAACCCGATGAACAAAGTATACCTTCTCTTTCTAACTTCAACTCGAATTAAGTGGTATCATTTCTCTTATGATATCACTTCTCCAAATATCAAATAATCATGATGTTAAACTACCATGTCTTCAATCTACAAGAGCTTTATCCTTAGTTTTACGGCATACAAGCAAGCAAGTAAACATCCAAGCAAAAGAAATCCTATAATATTAAATAATCCAAATATTGCAACAAAAATCCCTAAATTAAAATGCAAGCCAGACCTAAAATAGTGATACTGTTTAAGTGATCAACTATGTAGTACATCATTCATGTGCACCTGGTATGCATTATAATCTATATACTCTTATTGTACTACTTCTAAATAATTTCCTTAAATAGATAGTATCTTATCAATCCAAGGGATGGTTGAAAAAACATATCTAATCCTCTCTTTACATCATTTCTAAATCGCCAAATCACATCTTCCATGACAACCGCCTCCACATTTTAATGTGTGCTATCAAAATAACTTTTTCCCTGACTTTCCAAACCTTATTTGTCCATGTAACTTGAATTACTATTCAGTAACATCGATAACACTAAAAAAGTTAATGGTACGCTTGAGGGATAATTATGTAATTTGTTATGTTTATCTAACTTTATAGTCACTCTTGTTCATAATACAGGTGTTTGGTTTCTTTTATATGCTTTGTTATATCATGATATAATTAATTAAGTAATTAGTTTGAACTATATTAATAAGAAAATCCTCAAATAAGATATTATGTGATTATAGCTGCAAATATTTGCAAACTTGAGTGATTAATCATAGATTAAAATAATTTTTTATTTTAAATATTCCTAGTCAACATATTTCGAGAAAGGATATCGATACATCCATTGAGGCCAGAGTGCATAATGTTCTCCAAAACTTGGACAGTGCATTACTCATCATGCTATGGGCACCAAGTGGTTACATACTCGTAGTTAATGGATAACCACAAAATGACATTCGAGAGTTTCTTGTTGATTAATAAAAAGTAAGTCAAACAGGAAATTTCAAGGTGACAATATTACATAGTTCCCACGACTTGAGAATACTATGAAACTTCAATGTGAATACTCTACTTTTATTATAGTCGAATCATGGCATAGCGATTCGTTGAGCGACTATAGTTAGGTCAGCTTTAAAGCATTGGGACTGAATCATTATTCATTAGATAATTCTTCTTCTTATTTGTATGAGGTTAGTACCATGGTCAACCATAGTCAACTCAATGTCTAAAACTTTGACTAGAGTAGAATGATTAATAACAAATCTTATTACCGAACCAAGGACTTTATTTTTGGACAGATCGAGTTGAATATGGATAACATTGAAATTTTGACCAATACCAAATTCCATGTATCCTAAAGTTATATAGTTTTGACGAAGAGAAAATGTATAAATTATCGTTACTAAAAGGTATCGCTTAAGAAATGTGAAATTGGATTTTACCGAAAAGATCCGTAAGCGATGAATTTGGACAATATATCACACCACTAGCTAATGTAACATGTGAATGTTAACATTCAAATTATTCAGTATTAGTTATTGACAAAGTTCAAACATCTGAATCTCATAACTACATTTGTGAATTCTCCAAAAATACCATGCAATTTAATTAGTTTATCAAATGCTATAAATTAATTAATATTTAAGAAATATTAATTATTAACTTATCTGATGTTGTTGGTGTTTTAGTAATTATTTAGATTTATATATAAAAGTTATATATGCGCGTATTGATATACGATATATATTTAAATGGGGATTGAATAGAGATAATTACTAAAATAGTTTTATGGAAATTTTCTCCATTTAGAGCAATATATGGCCAGCCACGCTTGGAAATGGATGCTTTAGCAGCCCGTAATTTTACGTATCGAAGGATCATAAAATATTATTTTTTAATTTATACTAGGTCATATGACACCCTAATTTTAGGAAATATTATAATGACAGTTTTGACCCTTAGAAATTTTATTGGATGATTTGACCCTAAAAAATTGTTAGGCCTATACCTTTTGATTGGATTCGAATTAGAGATCGAGACTAAATCCATTGGGAAGATATGATAGTTTCTTTTTTCATAGAGTGATCATAATAACTTTTTGGACTTAGCAGTTAGAGATGTAGCTATTTAAAATTTGATAATTTTTGGGATAGGTTAGTAGGTAATTAATTAGGCATATTAGTCCATTTCGAGATATATGCCTAATGGGGGAGATTGGAAAGTTCCTAACCAATTTTTCCACTTCCCAAACCTAAACCAAGCCTCCATTAATTCGTTGATAGTCAAAAGTAACCATTTTCCCTATTTAAATTAGCTAAATCTAATTATTAAAGGTGTAATTAGTAAGGGATTAACTTAATTACTACAGGGGTACCTTGGAATTCATGAAGATACCATTCCACTTCGAATTTTACTTGGGTATTGGATTTGTTTTGTTCTATGCACTTTGAGATAGTAAAATGATGATTTTTAAAATAGATTTAAATGTAAAAGGTTTTCAAACCTCTAAAATGGTTTTAAAAAAGATACATACATATTTTGATTTATTTTTGACCATTTTGATAAACCACTCATCATTTTGTATATGGTTTGACCTTGGATAATAGAAATGCTTGAATATGTTTTTCATTGCTTGTATATGATGTATGGATGTTGTGCATTACTTAATTATGCTTGTTTAATGTGTTTTTAACTCATTTTAGTGTAGTTAGAGATTAGTCATCATTTGAGTGATTCAACGAACAAAAGTGTTCAAAATGTAGTGAAATTAATGTGAGGTGTTCGTGAAAGCCTAGGAAGGCTATAGATTTGGTCACAAGCAATTTGATTAAAGAATGATCGTGTTTTAACGAGATCAGAATATAAGTCATCGTGGCGTTGAAATTAAGTTGGTGGTGGTCGAAAACAACTTGGTTTTGGGTTGTTACTTTGGGATTTTGGGTTGTTGCTTTGGGATGATGGGAGAGACTTTGAGGCAAAGTTTAAAAGACAATAGGTTTTGGAATTTGAACGGCTTAACCAATTTTGTTGAAGTAATCATGTCGAGCCCGACCTGATATAGTCAGTACCGACATGATTATGGTCAGGGATGACTATATGGAGTCCAAGGGGATTTGAGGCATGGACTTTAAGGTTCATACAATGTGTGTTCATTCATTCGGTCAATGTTCGATTTTGATGTTATGGAGCAATGAAGAATGATTCCAATGGTGAAATGAGGACGTAAAGCTTCAAGGTGATGACTTAAGAACTTTGATGAGATGATTCTACAACTTATGAGGGCTCTCTATAGAGGTTCCGATGACGACGACTAAATGATTTGTGTTGTGATGATGATTCATAAGGAAGGTTCCAATAATGGTAACTTGTGAGTGGAACTATGATTGCGTTCTATTATGGAGAAGAATGGAATGGAACATTGACTACGTTCTACTATGGAGATGCATGCAAAGGGATCATTAATGTTTTGAGATTTCTAATATTCTCATAAAGAAGGGTATGTGGGGACGCCTATCTAGATTATGATTGTGTCCAAATTTTATGACTGTGGATTACCCTAGATTTAATGGTTGTGGGTCTAGTTCCTAGCCTTATGAAGCAGCATGGATTTGAACATCGAGAAACCAAGACTTTGATTTAGTTTCTAACTAATGATTGGGCCATAGAGTTATCTTTTTTCCAAAGCACCTGAGTGATGTGAGGATTGTTTGATGCATGTTATATCTGCTATGTTTGTTCTAACACACTAGGGATGTCACGTGATGTTGGTATTTTTACTTGGATACCCAAACACCGGACACTATACTTAGACTCGTATAAATGATGATGATGATAGTAGATTAGCATATAATGATGTTATGTTCTAGCTCTTGGATGTAGGGACATGTCAGGTTTGATTCTCTATAACCTATGTCATATATATTATACTGACTTTCATAGTATTTTGAGATTGTCATCGCTCACACCACACTATTGTCTAACTCAAGGTTTCATGCTTTGCTTCTAAATATCTTGAGCACTCTTAAATGAGTAGACTACATAGCTGGTATGGGATGGGACATGGCGTTCTGCAAGTGGACTAGCAGGAGGCTATGCTTTAATAGAGTATTACTTGGGCTTAATTGCTTTCTTTCGCTATGCAAAAAAATGGAGCTTTACTATTGCTTATTTATGTTAGAGATAGTTTATTATTGTATTATTATTTGGTGTATAAACCCTACGATCTTCTTTGTATGTTGAACCCATGCTCTGATCTATGGTAGTTCATATAGTTATGTTTTCTGTCTTGCCTATTTATATCTGTTTGACTACTATGCTTTATTTGATGCACCGTGAGATATATAATGGGTTATCATTTTTGATATTTTCTATTTTATTCACCTTGAGAATCGTTCTACACCGGTCGGGTACCGCTACAACGCATGATAAAGGTATATTAGGTATCGAAGGTGTAGGATGGTCGTCATATTTTGTATCGAAGCTTAGGTTCCGTAGTTAGCCTAAGGTATACTTGGATATATCGAAGATGAAAAGGAGTTATCTTATTAGGATGGATCGAGCGTATATGAAATAACGTATTTGTTATATATATTGGTTTTCAAAACTATATAGTAGTATATATGTAATATACAAGTCACACTACATATAAGAGTACTATTGATGCAACTTTTTTATTTATGAGAGACTGATCATTCTTATTACATATTAAGAATGAGTCAGAATATAAGGAATGTTGCTAGGAACTCTATCTTTGGAGTTGAGGAGAGGAAAGTTTGGGAGCTGCCAACCCCAATTTATTGAACATGTTCTCTTATATGGTGCAAAACATAGTTTTGAATGCCCAAGTTGCTCCTAATGCTGATGGTGCTCAGATGCAGGCACCTAGGGTCGACTTTACTAAGTTAAATAGAGATTATTCTAACTCAGAAGGAAAATCATTCCTTTGAATGAAGTCGGCCAGAGAAGTCCAAGACTAGATAAACATTTGTAAAAGGTTCCCCATGGACTTAGAATTCGAAGATGCCATAAAGAGGAAGTGAGCCTCCAGACAGCTTCAAGGGCGAGCAGTGGGTTCTATTCCCAAGAAGAAGATTACTTAGGAGTGGTTTAAGATGTGGTTCAAGGAGAAGTACACACCGACTGCTTAGAAGTTTGTAATATTCCATAAGTTTGCTTATTTGAGGTAGGGATATATAACTGGCTTGGAGTATGTGGTCAAGTTCGAAATGCTATCAAAGTACGACCAATCTTTTGTTGATACTTCATTGAGAAAGAACAAAAATTTCATCTTGGGCTTGGACGATTATATAGTATTGAGCTGGTGGGATATATTGATGAGCCCTTTAAGAAGTTTACTGAGATGGCTCTCTGACACAAGAGTATGTATCTTAAGTCTAAGCTAGCTGTTGTTTCCAAGGATGAGCCAAAGTCGCAAGCTGGCGGAGAAGGCAAGAGGAAGTGGAACAATAAAAACAAGAAGTAGTTTCATTAGGGTGGCCAGAAGAAGGGAAAGTGGGCGCTTACTTGCTGCAATTGTGAGGAGAAGGGTCATCTTGTCGAGGACTGCAAAGTTGATGGAAGGAATGTTATAACTATAACAAATTTGAGAATATTCAGAAGGATTGTCCTGAACCATTGAAGTAGAAGCAGGTAGTGAAAGCATGCTCTTAATGTTGTTCCGATTTCATTGAATGCTCCATCGATGAAGGGGAAGGGAAAGAGCATCGTTATCCATGGTATGCTTTCCATTTATGATGTTCCTATATGTGATTTATTTGATACTGGGGCTTCAATTCCTTTATTTCTAGCGACTTCATAAATAGACTAGGTTTGAGACTCGAGATAGTTGACCAACCTTTGATTGTGACAAACTATTTTAATGGCTCGACAAGCCTGTGTATGGTTTGTAGTGGTTTGGTCTTATCGAGTCATAGATATTCTTTTGTTTGTGATTGCTTTTTTCTAAATTTTGTGGGGTTCGGTATTATTTTAGGCCTGGATTGGCTGAAGAGGTATGGGGTAGTGGTGGATTGTGAGAAGTCTTCGATGACGAAAGGGACTGATAATGGGCGGAGATTGGAGTATGCTGCCTACCTAATAATGAGGTGATGGTTAGATATCTGTATTCGCTCGAGATCATTCATGAGGAGTCATCATCTATAGCTAGGGGGTATCTGGATGTATCCGAGGAGGTTGCTTGATTACCACCACATAGGGGGATATTGTTTCTTATAGATTTAGTGAAGGATGTCAGACCATTAGTTATGCCTTTGAGGCATATGAAACTAGAAGAGCAGAGGGAATTAAAGGTGCAAGTGTATGACCTATTGTTTGAACCAAAAATGGCACAAACACCCAGAAGTTAAAGTAGAGAATAAAAAGTGAAAAAAGTTAAATGAAAACAAGTAAGAAAGAATACACAACAATTTATAGTGGTTTGAAAAATCAAGGCCTACGTCCACTTTACAATTTTATTGCTTATATTCTGACTTGGAGGCATAAATTCTTATAGGTCGGTAGAAATCTAACACTTGATTACAAGAAAATATAATAAAGAGAGCAAGAGCCAAAAGATCCTAAAAAGTGAGCCCTACCTTCTTATTTATAGAGGTAGGGAGCCTAAAATCTCGCATAAAATATCTCCAAACCGTTCTCCACGCTTTAGACTAATTCTCCACGAAAATAGATCACCACCTCATCAGCTTGTTTTGGTCGGTACAACACCAAGGATTGGGGTTGGTACCAACCCATAATATTGCCAAATTGGCTGCCTTCAACTTCATGTTGGATCGTCTTATGGTTAACTCCGTGATTCCATAGTTGTTTGCACCAATATTAGCTTGTTTCTGAGTCCAAATGATGGAGTCGTGGAAGAACAGAGTTGCTGATTCAAGGGTTTGTGGAGATCGATAGAGAACTATTGGATCAACAAAACAACACTCGAAGTAGGCTTTTGGCATCGAGTAGAGAACATAGGCAGAAGATGAGAATCATTGGCGAATAAAATATGGATTGGTACCGACCCATAGAGTGGGGTCAGTACCGATCCACTACTTGGGTGGTTTTATGATATTTTGCCTCGATTTGTCTTTGCATTGGCCTTGGTTTCTGGAATCTTAGGCTATCTCTCTGAGCTTTCTGCCTTGATAACTCAAAGTTTGACTTGTCCAGTTTATCCAAATATTGCTTGGTCAAAAGGTTAGATAACACTTTTCCCCCAAAGGACATCTCATTTCAAATGTGATGTGCTTTGAATCGAGACAAGTCAGGATTACTGCAAAGGACTCCACTCTATGTTCGAATGGTCATTATCCTTCTTGTTAATCATTTCTTGTGAAAAGTTATGTCCATAGTCATTTGTCGCGACGCTTACCCCGCATCTTGGATTATAAATTTGGAATGCACTCTCATAATCCATCATTATGAGCTTATCAATTCTGAACTAATTCCTTCTATGGATTATTCAAGTTCAAATCTGAATCCCTTCGATCCTAGTCGTCGGGTTTTTCGAATGTGCAGTCGTACACATATAACCACATGCATGTTCTTTGAGTAGGAAGGAGTGTACATACATGGTCCATCACATGCATATACATAGCCATATATATATATATATATGTTATTTATATTTATACTTATATTATTTAAAAAAAATTAAGACTCGGTACCGACACCTTTTCTTGGGTCAGTACCGACCCAAAATTTGGAAATTTTCCCGTCTTTTGCCAAAACATGTGGGCCCGTGGGTTATATAACCCATTTCTTCTATTCTTCTTTTCACTTTCACTGGTGCCTACCAACTCATGCTTCAAGCTGCCATTACCAACTTCATCTCCAAATCGAACTTAGCCTCACCACACGACCCTAGGACCGTCGCCGCCTACTTTCGCCTACACCTGACATCGCTTGCCCCACCTTGGTCAGACCTAGCTCTACCGATCCAAACTGTAGGCTTCACTTTGCAAATATACCCAAACCGTACTCCGAATTGCATAGGTAGGTGGAGGACTTTGGAACCATACTTGAACAGAGGTGGACTTAGACGACGATGAGGCCAACGACGACGACCATAGCATAGGTAAAAGGCAAGGAGACGACGATTGGGAATTGGACTAAAATACACGAAAGGCATGAGCCGGTACGACTTCGACCCTTGTGTGATTTGGCTTCAAAGTTGTCTCGTATTCGAGTCTTGTTGACTAACTTTTCCAATTGCCAAATACTATCTCCCCGAGCTTTAACGCATATCCAATGCATAGCCGTTAACGCAAAGCTTGTCGGGACGGTCAGCGATGACGGTCACTTCGAGTGATAACCAGGACTTAAAAAGTGAACTGCTAAATAATATAAGAAATTTGAACCGCACGACACTACAGAACATCACACTAGGATTCACTTTAGCAAAGGGGTACTTCTTATAATTAATCTAAATGTTGATTATCTGTTGAGTTTTTATAGAAATGGGTTAGAGACGTTCCAAATGTCTTGACGCTCAAGCCATAGGTACATCCATGTCCAGATATGTTGAGTCTGATGTCGAGTCAAGTTCAACTACGACTCCACATGCACATCAAAATCCGGTAGAGCATGCACAGCGAACTCTGGCAGTGTTTAACGACTAACTTTCAATTGAATTAGAAATAACCGAAAAATTGTAATAAAAATAATCGCAAGCACATGGCGTACAATATTAGTATGTGGCGAGTACGGGTCGATCCGCAGAAAATTGTATTGATTTAAAATTCTACTCAATCAAATTAACCAAGACTTTAAAATTGTTTAAGCTAAAAATTTAAAAAAACTAACAAAAGAAAGTGGATAAAAATATGAGATTAAAAGGCAATTTAGAGGAAAATCCATTCTCATGATCATATAAATCCATACAATGAAATTATGATCTCTCTTTTTTGGTCATTAGTGAATTTAGTTGATGTGTTTATCATAAGTATGGTCCATTTGTGCTATTAATCAGCCTAATATAAGCTATCAAACTATAACACACCCTATAAACCACTAGTTAACTCTCATGAAAATGCTAATGAACTTGAAAATAAAATTTATTCTAAGCATGATCTATTCACTATCGATTAGTAATATAGACCATCAAATTTTGATTCTAAAATTCACTTCATTACCATAATCATATATAGTTGAAGAGGTAATTTGTGTTTGTGTTTGTTTGAGCATAGCCTATTTGGTGTCAATCACATAGGCTATCAAATTCAAAGCTAAAACAACAAAATATTTACCACATCAAACATTCCATTAAGCACAAAAAGAGATCAAAAATTAGCAAAATGTTGAATCTACATGATTAAGGAAGCTTCATTACACTTAAATTGAAGGGGTTTAGCTTCTCATATTTGTTATCCATTTCAACAAATGTAGAGTTCAACATAGACATATAAAGGAAGCAAAGTTAGAAGAGAGCTAAAATAAAAAGAGAGCTAAACTATTTGCATAATAAATAAAACTAAGCTACTAACATAAGAAGAAATAAACGAGAAAAGAACTTGAACTAAAATTGCATAAAAATAAATTACATAAAGAAAAAGGCTAAGAAGCCATAAAAAAGAGAAAGAGAATTTTTGTTTATTTTTGTGCCTACAACTAAACTAACTAAAGAGAAGGCTAAGAGCTCCATTACATAAAACATAAGGGGTATTTATACATGCCTAAAACCCTAATGCATATTTTAGGGGACTACCCAAAAAACCCTTGAAAAAGTGTGGCCACCAAGTTATCATTAGCATGAATTAATCCTCCATTAAGTATGCATGTAACTTTAATCTCCACTAACATGTGCATTAGCTCCTAATTGTACATCATGGTAAGTGGGTAGGTGGGGTCCTCCATGTTGCATGAAATGATTTATTTCTTCATTCTTTTGTTTTCTTCTCTTGTGCATGCACATTTTCATGTAGACCTCTTTCATTTGAATCCAAATTCCAACAAAATAACATTAAAAAATGTCCAAGTAAATTTCTCAAATTAAATCATACACAAAAATGACCATTTTGCTCCTATATGAAGGTGAATAAATGATGATTTAAAAATAATTGAAATTTTGGTTTAAACATTTTAAATACCCTATATGCTCATTTATTTAATTAAATTAGATGAAATATGGAAGTAAAAATATGCACATTTACGTGCACATCAAATACCCCACACTTATCTTTTTATTCTTCCTCGAATAAACTAAAACTAAGATAAATCCGTTTTCGTAGGAAGCACGATTGCATTGAGCGTATGCAACAAGCCATTTAACCTCTAGGTGTCCCTAGTAGGATGAGTGTTGTCTCATGAGGGTTTTCAGCAGATACTACCCACAAAATCCAAATGCAAATGAAAATTCCTAAATGTAAGATTTATTTACAAAGATATGAATGCAAGTTTTTGAAAATATTTACAAATGCATAATTTACTTTTAAATTGACATGAATAAGTTAAATATAGCTTTTGGTCATTATCAAGAAATTTAAGCCCTTTTACTTGTCAAAACATCCAACAAAAATTAAGTTATCATCACAATTAGACTCTAGTTTGGCTAGTTGTTTTGGTTGGTAACATAGTGCAATTATGAAATGGATCCTTAGTTGATTATCAAAGTTTTTCAAAGTGGTATTTTCATTTCTTTTGATTAACAAGTCAAACCAACTAAGTAAAAATAGTGCTTGGATTTCAATTACTTACTCTCTCTTTATTTGAAAATTTTATTGATATTAACATATTTACATATGCCTAACTCGAAAAACTAAGGTCAGATATATTACCCATGCACTGCCTTGCGGGCTTACGTGAGGGGAATACAGAGCATGGCGAGTGTACACACAAGTGTATACATCTATCGACTGTAGGCATTATTAATGAAATATATTTTTTATATACATACACCTAACTCGGATAAACTGAGGCCAATATACCGATCATGCACTGCCTTCCGGGCTTACGTGAGAAGGGTACTGACTATGGTGAGTGTACACATTTGCGTGTGAACACATGACTCTAGGTGTTAATTAAATATAAACAAATATACAAAAAATATATTATTATTGTTATTATTATTTTATAAAGAGAGATTTACAATATCATCTTGGCATTACTTAACTTAAAAAATCAAAAATGTTATCATCTTTACTTTAAATCAACCACTTATTAAACAAAGATTTCAATTAAGATATACTTCAGAATTATCATCCGTGAATCTTCCTATATACTAGTTAAACCATTGTTACTTGTAATCAAACTTTATTTTTATTTTTGTTGAGACAAATAAATTTTCAAAATTTCAATTTGATAACCAAAAACCTATACTTATCCCATAGTGTTTCTTCAAAAATAAATCAAAATGCTAGAAAGAAAATTTGCATTTAGTGGAGTTTGGAACAACAATAATTATCAGCCGAGCATTGGTATTACACCATTTGAACCATTATATGAGGGGCTATGCAATGCCCCTTCATGTCGGTGGGAAGTAAATGAAAGTTGATACTAAGGCCAGATTTGATCGGGGAGACTTTAGAGAATATTGAGAACATTCGACAATAAATGAAAGCTACATAGAATAAACAGAAGAGCTACACAGATAGGAGACGTCGTGATCTTGAGTTATTTATCGGTGACATGGTGTTTATCAAGATTTCTCTTTTGAAGAATATGGTTCGATTCACTATTGAAGGGAAATTAGAATCGAGATCCATATGTCATTTTCCAATACTCGAGAAGATAGGGAATCGTGCATACAGGGTCGGCTTATCTCAGAAGATGGCAGGTGTATATAACATGTTTCATGTTTTTCCTCTTAGGAAATTAGTGCACAACTTGGGTGTGATTGTGACACTGGATCAACTAGATGATATTGAAGTTAAACCTGGAGTATCGAAACTCTGAAAGCCTATTTGTACAGTCAAGTACAGTACGAAATAGCTTAGATGGAAAACGATGAATTTTGCAAAAATTCAGTGATTGAAAGCAAGGGCGACAATACTTGGGAGACCGTGGAGAGCATAAAGGCAACTTAAGCGGAGCTCTTCACTTGGTAAGAATTCCATTTTATCGTTAGCTTTTATGTTTAGCCTTGTGTTTTATTAGTTTAGTACCGTTCATGCTAGGGTATTTCCATCGGTTGTTGTTTGTGTATGCACATGATTAGTGGTTGCTATCATTGTTTGATTGTTAAGCATGCTCGGCATCTATAGTATGCTAGGTGTGTTTTATTTGACTGGAATTTTGAGGATAAAATTCCTGAAGGAGAAGAGAATGCAACGTCATAATATCGGGAGATTGTATTAATAATATTCTCATAACCAAATTGGTTCTGGTTAGGCTATAACTTTAGGGAGAGTTGAGTATTGACATTTTTGACCCTTAGAATAAATTTGAGATGGTTTTTACCTCGAAAAATTGTAAGAGTATAACTTTTGATGGAAGTCTAATTAGGGACTAAAACCACTTTCGAATGAAAGATTCGATGGTTTCACTTTCCGTAGAATGGTCATAATAGATTTTGAACGTAGTTTTAGGAGATATGGCCATTTGAAGTTAGATAGTTTTTTGATATATTAGCGAATAATTAGACTAAGTCCATAAATAGCCCGCTAACTCATTTTAAGAATGTAGCTGATTACAGGTTAAGGGCTAAGTGCTATTCAGTTTTCCATCCATCAAAAGCCTTGTTTAACCTAAATTAGCCAAAATCATATTAAATCTTCAATTAAACTAGCCTAAACAAGTAATTAAAGAGAGATTAGAAAAGGAATTAGCAAGAGGATCAATATCTCAAAAATTGGGGGTATTGGAATTCATGCTTGGCTGTCTACATCAGATTTGCCTAATTTTTGATTATTTCGGGTGATTAGGTGAGTGATCTATCGCATCACTATCTTTTAAAACGTTTTATATGCTTAAAATGTGTCTGTGAAACCAATTTAAGATTAAAAACTAGATCTTTGGATTATCATTATTACAAATTTTATAAACGAATTTATATGATATTAAATTTTTTAGATTGATTTTACATGAATTTCCATACACTGACGCCTCATATGGATGTTAGATTAGATTATGATTATTGTGATGTTTGTATTGTGCGAATATGATACTTGGTTGGTTGTTTTATGTGTTTATATGCCAAGATGAGATAATGTTGTGTTGATGTGCATTTTTGAGTATGGATATGTTCTAAAGAGATGGAAGATGTATTGATGCATAATGAAGATTGCATTTAGATCGAAGGAAAACCAGGTGATAATCAATGCGAGAAGTGGAGAAAATAAATTGGCTAAAATTTAACTAAGTTATGATCGATCAGTACTAACTGATCCATATGGGTTGGTACTGACCGATCAAGGGTTAGTTAAGTGAAAAAATTGCACTTGTAATGGAAGCATGAAGGTGGCTAGGAAGTGCATAGCAAGTGTGATTCTTTGGGTCACTTAGCCCAAAAAACGAGAAGCCTTCGAGGTGATCGATCACCGCCGATCGATTGGCTTTGTGCTCTAATGAAGGGGCGATTGATAGAGGAGGTCTAGGGAGGCGCTAGGATGTGCTACGACCAGTTGTAGGCAATTTTGTGTAATGGTGGGTGAGGAAAAGATAAAAGCCAATTGATTTTTGTTTGAAGGCGGGTGTAGAGAAAACTTGATGTTACTTCGGGGAAAGTGTGAGTTTACTTCAAGGTACTCTACTACTTACTTCCGAAGTGATTCCTATAGATTGAAGATAGCTAAATGGAGACGGCGATCGATCGCCATAGATTGACCAGATTAGTAAGCGATTGATCCTAAAATCTGCAAAAGTGTTGGAAAGGATAGTGGAGTGTTCATGATCAACCACACCCTATTTAACGGTTTGATCTCGAGTTACGATGAAAAACCCATCGATCCAAGGTACAGTGATGATGCGATAGTGATGTAGGAATTTTGTGAGTTTTCTTCGAGCCATACTTGAGGAAATATGTGTATTACTTTGGGTGCGACGGGCAAGAATCCTAGGAGCCTTGTGGAGTGTTCCAAGCTTCGAAGAATCGACAATGTGAGTTGTTTGGATAGAGTATTTCAAGTGAGAAGTGTTTGTAGGACTTAGTGATAGTTCGAGGAGGCACATTCAACGATATGAGATGATATAGTGGAATGTAGATGTGTTTAACTATCGAGTCATGTGCCAAAGGGATTGTTGGTAACTCGAAGATGGGTTGTGTGCTCATGGAGAGGAGGTGTGTGATAGTGTTGACCTGTGCACTCTGGAGCTTAGTGGTAGTCTAGCTAACCTTAGTGATAGCAGTATTTTAGTGATGTTATGTGATCGAGCACCGATCTAATTGCAGCATATTGAGTCGTTGACATTTGTAGTGGTCATACGAGGTATCATATATCCAAAGGCATTTTAGTAGTGATGCAAAACCTTATTGATGGTTGTTGTGATTTGCTTTGATTGTCGTGATTGTTGTATCATTGGGATGGATGTCTTATGATGTAGGTACTAGTGAGTTATGTACGCGATGCCCAATATTATACTCAGTGCAGTATACTCATATGATGATAATATAGCATATATATTTTTCATGAGATAACTTATTGGTTGTAGGGACAGGCCAGGTATGTGTTCCCGCTTAACTATATCAGTTTTATATCTATTTGAGGTTATAGATCGCTCATACCAAGCTTATGCCTAACCCGAAGTTATTTCCACTGATTCTTGTCATCTCGGGTACTCTTGAATGCAAATAATTAGAGAGACATGTATGAGATAGCACATGGAACTGTGCAGAGGATGAGTAGGTGGCTAACACTTTCATATATCTTATACTTTTGTAGCTATTATTGCTAAATATGTTGTGTATTACCACGAGCAACCAATATTTTCTTACATTACTAGAGATGGGTTCTATATAGAGTTTATCATTTTGATGTATAAACTCTATTGTCATTTGCTTTATATAATTTTGATGAACCTGATGAACTTTGATTCTATTCGGTTCATCTAGTTATATTGTCGTATTGCATGTTTTACATATATGTGATTATTATATTTTATCATATACATTATGAGATATACAACGGGTTCTGTTTCAGATTATTATTACTTTACCTAGATTTCCATTCTACATCGTCTGGGTACTGCAATAACACATTATTTTTAATACTTAAATACCAAAGGTGTAGGGTGGTCATCACATAACACCTAAGCCATAACAAATATGTGTGGTGTAACATTACCCAAAACATTGGATCAACGAAACCATATATAAACCAACCAAATCATCTACTTTTACTGGAGATATCATCAACAAATTATCTAAATTATTTACCTCCGTCACTAATCATTACCGCAATGATAGTGGATGAAAGAATACGAATATCAACAATTCCAAAATTTTAAACTTATGGACCAAACATTGAGTCGGACCACGTAGAAATATTATTGAGTCACTAGGACCCTATCATATAAAAAACTATAGGCCCATTTATCAAATTGTTAACTCATCTTAAAAGATTATCCACTACAAGAAAACTGCGGTTTACCTACGCCAAATTGGCGTAGGCGGGGCGTAGGTAAATGCATTAACTACGTAACACCTACGCCAATTTTGGCGTGGGTAAAACTTGCGTAGCTAATAAAATACCTACGCTTTACCTACGCCATCCGTTGGGTTGTTTCCTACGCCTTTCCTACGCCATAATTTTCTTACGCCTTCCCAACGCCATGTTGTACCTACGGTTTTGTTACGACATTTTTACTTCTTTAAGTGCTTACGCCTTTCCTACGTCATTTGTTTACCTACGTCTTCCCTACGCCCAGTTTTCCTACGCTTTCCCTACGCCATACACACGACTTTTTGCTACATTAATATTTGATTTCCCTACGCCTTCCCTATGTCTTTTCTGAAGCAATTTTGATATATTACTCTTCTATTTCATTTCACCACATTAAATAGAAACTAAAATCAACTTATTTTATATATATACACATTCCAACAAAAAGATTAACGTCAAACCATTCATTTTTAATTCAAAAAACAAATATCTCATTCATATTACAAAGTCAAACAATATTAATCAAGTTCCTACATGTTAAAATAATATGATAATATGTTCATGATACATGACATCATACAAATACCATTAAAAAGTTTTCAATACCCTCATCCCTCACGACGATCATTCGGCTCTTCCTCAAATCGCTGTCGAAGCATCTCGGTGAGTTGTTCATACTGCATCTTCAGCATTTGAATCTCCCCTTCTTGACGCTCTACCTTTTCCTCTAGTTTGGCTCTAGTCTGTGCTTCTCCCATATTGATGCTATAAGTGGCGTCTTTGTATTTCTGCATTTTATCAAATATTGCATCAATTTCTGCATTTTAAACTAATTAAAATAATGTTTTGTTGAAAGTTTAAATACTTAATCATCAGTTCTGAAGTCGCAACTGGTATCCAAAATATCAGGCATCTGATTTATCTTTGTTGTAACATCCGATGTAATTCTTTTATATGAAACTAGACGAGACACAGCAAGTTCTTGAAATATGAACTGCAATATTTGCTAGGCATAACAGTATTTCAATGTATATTTTTGTGCTCTAATTAAAGAGGCATCCTAGCTTTAATCTAAGTCCAAACACACTAGTTGTATTATCTAAAATCATCGCAGTTCACATAACAAACAGGACATGCCAAACTCCAATAGACTTCGTAGCGACATAGCTAGTTTGGCAGCAAAAAGATAAATGTAGAATGGTTATAAGTTCATAACTAAATCAAAGTAACACAACCACACAACAAAAGTGCTGCAGACACTCACTTCAAGTATTCTCCAACTTCAATTATTGCTTTAACATAAATAAATTTCTAAATTCAAACTTCATTTAGCCTAAGGTCCTGTTAATTAAGTTCTATAACAAACCGAGGAGAATCAACATATGTACTGTATGTTTATTCTAGGATAAAATTAGTTTATATGATCCTTAACTTCAACATGTTACATGCTACATATGCACAATACTTATGATTATTAGAACAGGGCAAATAACCAACCTCATACTTTACCCAGCCACTTTTAGCACCTCATCTACAAATCACCAAATCAACTTGCGCTCTCTCTAGTTGATAACTAGGAACTATATGACCTGATCCTCTAACTGTAATCAATGTCAATCCAGTATATTCCTCAACATAGCCTCCAACCTATTCAACCATTTAATCTATTTACAATTAGAATACAATAACTTACATATCGCAAGTAGTCAGCATATAGATATAATGTTGTATTATAAAAATAAATTACCTCTTTATTATGATACTAGGCTTGCCAATGCTTTTTGATTGGCAAACCAAGCATTCCAATAGAGTACCTTGTCGATGTTACTGGGACAACAGAGTCCACATTACCACTGCATGCATTAAATTCGTTAATTAGCTCAATACTTGTATAATGCTTTTTAAACCCATAGTAGTCACTATTTGTTTATGCATAAATTAATCAACCTAGAATATGTTTTAAATACCCGTATAACCAAAACTTTAAGCCACTGGCAATAAGATCGTTAATGATAGGATACATAGTTTGAGGTCTCTCTATGTAGTTTATCAAGTCACTTAATATATACATACTTGGGTTAATTAAGATATATGACAATGGAAAATTAACAAAATTGATGAATTTCTTGGAAATAATAGGTCTGCTTGTAGGGTTCCCAGTCATGAGACAAATTTGTGACATTTGCATTAAAAGCCCTTTTAAACTGCAGGCGTAATTAGATAGGCATAAACATAATTGACTGAACAAGGATCAAAATCAGCCATTTGAAAATTAATAGAAGTATAGACAATATATTACAAATAAATGATGGACTGAAAAAACAAACATAATGGTAAATACTCACTTCAACACCAGATTTTGTATTTGTACTACGACATATTGGGGCATAAATATTACAAGCATCAATATATCCATGTTCCAACTGAAACCTCACTGCCAAATTTCTACCACACTTCCACACTGTTACAACCCTCACCCTCACCAAATTTTCCAATCACCAGCAACTTTCAACCGCAACACCAATCGCCAACGCCAATCCAAACCCAAACTCCATCAACCCACACCACTGCAAACTACCATCAAATCAAACTGAATTTCCTCACCAATCTACCTAACTGCAAAATCCCCCTCTGCAATTCAACCAGCTTCAACATTCAAGAGAACGATGGTATGATTCTTGGCATTTTGGGTGTGGTACAGGTGCAATCTAATTTGCCTCTTTGAACTAAGGTCTAAGATGGCTTGAAACCCCAAATCGGTACATTTTTTAGTCCATAAATATAGCCATTCACGTTTAAACCTATTACTTAGTCTTGGTAAAACAACATTAACCACTTCTTGTTCATAATTTTTGAAAACTGCGGTTGGGTTTAGTGCAATAAATCCAACAATGCATACAAAATTTTCTCAATCACAGTAAAATAAACTGCTGATCTTTTCAACATGGAAGAAGAAAAATAAAGAGACGGTAGCAGGACTCAATTTTAGAAAATTAGACAACTCAGAACAAGAAATTCGCATACCTAATTAGCATTGGCAGATAAAGAGACTATAGCAGGACTTCAAACCAACAGTAGAAAATATCGCGTAGGAGGCAAGGATGAAGCGACGATGGCTGATGGAATAGCCGAGCATGCAGCGATGATTATTTAGAAGGCGTTGATTTTTGAAACCCTAGTTTTTTTGGGTTCAAGCATCGTTTTTTTTTATTCGTGAAAAACTGAGGGTAGGAGAAGGAAGTAAAGGTGATTAACGGGGAAAAAAAAATTGAACGTGTAGGGACGACGTAGGGAATTTCCTACGTCTTTCCTACGCCAATGTGGAATTGTATAAAATTAACAAAGGCGTGGAAATGGCGTAGGAAATTATCTACGCCTTTTCTACGGTATCATTTTAGTGTAGACGATTTCCTACACCTTACTTACGCCTCGATTTTTTTTCTACGTGTTGAATTTGGCGTAGGAGAAGCATAGGAAATTTCCTTACGTTTTCCCTACGCCTTTACCTCCTTCTACCAGTTTCCTACGCCTACCCTACGCCCCGCCTTTTGGCATAGGGAAGACGTCGGAAATTTTGTGTAGGAAACTGCAACGTTTTCTAGTAGTGATCAACCGATTAGTTTACGGGACCCAACCGATTGAAATTCTAATATCATCAATGTATCTTCTACTATATAGCTTTCCAGGTGCAAGTTTATTTCAATTGTATCTTCAAATCTTCCAACATCATGCGAGTATAACTTTGGTCCAACCTCCTTCATATGAATCTTAACCTAAATTTTTTTTGTTTAATTAACATCTCTTCTCTATGATGTTCAACAAAATAGTTTGGATTTACGTTTGTCTAACCAAAATATGATCTCTCTTTCACCGATTCGAAAATTTTCTTATTCAACTCTGACATTCTTCTAAAGTCATATGCCTAAGTGGCATGTCAACAAGCCTAGAGAACTAATTTATTTGGGAAGGAAGATTGGAATCTTTTATAAGGGAAAAAGGTATTCCTATGCTATTGGATGGACAATAACTCGTCATCTGGGAATATTGGGGTCAGGACATACAACAAGATCATGCCTAGTCCATTACTCCTAATCCAAACCACATTCCTATCTCCGTCAATATCATCCCATTAACGAGTTATCCAACCTATTTCAAAATAAATCCCTACCCCAAGAAACTTAGTACATACGTGTCAATAAAGGACTCTACACTGAGTTTGACCAATTTTTCAAATCATGGTAAATTATAAATAGATGGGTCGGCCCTTTGGATGGGTTCGACACCCCAATATGTTCATGCACTGTATGAGATTTACAGTCTAAACTACCTACCATAGCACATATCCAAAAGTAATAACTCACCTTCTATCATGATTTACTTCCTTTTCACCTGAGCAGATGGTGGCATACTTGCACTTAGGACCACGTCCAATGCTTAAGCTTTAACTATTTGACCTTCCATCAACATGCTCGGGCATTCACTCTTCATGTGACCCATTGGTTGGATTTGTAACGCTTGATCATTGATATTTTCACCCAACAATCCTTTGCAATGTGACCTTTCATCTTGCATGTAACATCCCCAATCTAGAAGCCCAAAATTAAGTGCTACAGATGCTGCAGTCATCTATAGAGCTTCCGGCGACTAAATACAGCTATGTTAATGGTATCTATAATATCATAAGCACTTGAATATGAAACAAAACACATATTTCAAAACAACTTTTCTTCATTACAATTAAAACAGATGTTCCATATTCATCTTACATAATCCCAATATGCTCCTAGGCACAAATAAAATATACTTAATACAAAATACGCCAAGAGCGGTATATGAAGATACCCCCTTGGATGATCAGAGTCATATATCATAATAGACTTAATACAAACACAGTGGAAATACAATAAAGCATAAAACTGCGACTCCTAAATTGCTATATGTTTGCCTCCTGCATGCCTCTGGTAGACTTATTCGTCATCCTACTAAAACCTAAAAAGACCTTAACCTCTCAGCCTACTCAAATAAATTTTGAGCAACCGAGAGTTTAAGGGGGAAACATAAACTTCGAGTCAGACATAAAGCCTGGTGTGCATAATACTATACATCCCGGTTAAATATGTTAAGTGAGACCACGCCGCTTAGCGGAACGGGTTTCCCCTCACTAACATTTTTTTACAACATATCTTTGCAAAACCTTTTCCTGCAACCAAAACTGGTTAAATACTATAAAGCATCATTATGTAAACATACATAAATATCAGGTAATAAATGAACTATTTGTTCAAACACAAAAGTTTTGTTTGGCTAACTTTTAACTTTTGGCTGACTCGGACCTACCAGACAATATAATCAAAATAATCTAACACATGTTAGCTATTCTTCTTCTGGACTATATATCCTTAACTATCTGTTAAATACTCCGCTTCTGGACGGTCTGTCCCTAGCTTAATCATCTCCCAGGTCTTCCTGATCCTAATGGTTTTGCAGGCTCACCAATAACATATCCGTATACAAATATATATTCCTTTCTATGTGTAATCATAATTTTTGTCTACCTGACCAAGTCCTACACACTTGAATTTTGGACAACAATTAGCTGGGGCTAATAGTTAATATATAGGGTGCAACCCCATACTAGTCTCATCTGGTATTCTAATATCTGGGTCATTTTCACTTAAGGATCCCCTCCCATAATTTTTCCTTGAAAATACTTTCAAAATGATTTAAAACCCTTAGATCAAACTTACACAAGGAAAAGTATATAATCTTTATGCTTTACTCAAAATCATATCACCATGTCATATATATCTTCTTTACTCAAATCTTAGTTGATGAAAACATTTAAACACTTGAAAGAACCTCTTTCTAAACTTTTGAAATCATCTCTTTCAAAATCAAATATGAAACCTTTTGAAATCATACCTTTTGAAAACAATAAAACTTTTAGACATCCTTCTTTAAAATCACTTTAAAACATTACCTTTGAAAAAACCTTGGAAAACCTTCCATCTCAAACCTTTCGAATCCATTGAACTAAACCTTTCGAAATCATTGAATTAAACCTTTCGAGACCATTCAATGAACAAACCTTTCGAAACCATTCAATAAACAAACCTTTCGAAGGCATTCAATAGACAAACCTTTCGAAACCATTCAATAAACAAACCTTTCGAAACCATTCAATAACAAACCTTTCGAAACCATTGAACTAAAACCTTTCAAAATCATTGAACTCAAACCTTTCGAAACCATTGAACTAAAACCTTTCGAAATTATTGAACCCAAACCCTTCGAAACCATTGAACTAAAACCTTTCAAAATCATTGAACTCAAACCCTTCGAAACCATTGAACTAAAACCTTTCGAAATCATTGAACTCAAACCCTTCGAATGCATTCATACTTTAAAACATAAACCTTTCGAAAACTTACTGGGTTCAATTTAAAACATGTGGACAATCTTTGTGATGCCCACCTCGAGACCCACATTAACAAAGAGAATTACAGAGTAATACCATCTGTTAATGCGGAGAATAGAGCTAGTTAGGAGCGACCATCCATAGCTTTCTCTTAAACATGTATTAAATACGTCGATTGGGTGCTCTAAATTTTTTTTTCATTTATATTTCTCAAGTGGATCGACATACTCAATATATGCTTAATACAAAACTACGGTGGCTAACGGATCTATCAGAACAACATATAATAACAAACGTAAACAGATCACAGAACAGTAGTCAAATATATATATATACACACACACACACACACACACACACACACATATACATAGATACATCATAGTACGATACAAAGTGATACAACGGTAGTGGTACATAACCCACAATATATACATCGAGTCTAAGATGAATAGAAATTAGAGTTTACAAAATGACTACAAGACTATACAGAAGATAACTAGCAGATAATCCAATGCGAAAGCAACATAGTGGTAATCTACAGCAATGACTAACCTAAAATAACTCGGTCTGACCCTAGTATATAAAAATACACGGGTCAGTCTAGCTTAAAATATATTGATTAGCATATAATAGGTGAAATATAGGAATAAGTGATAACATCTCTTCTCAAAAGAGAAGAAGCAACATCTAGCATATGTCAACTACTAAATATGAGATAATATCACTAAAATACTTCATATAGAAGTTTCTCGAAAGAGGCAAATTCAACAACAATATCAAACAATCACAAATAATTGCTTCATATCATCGGCATGTACAAAAATCTAATATAATGGTTTTCATAAACCATATCTCCTATATAGGAGATCACAAGTCTTAAATCCGCCAAAGAATGGCAATCACAATAATTCCTAAATAGGAAATCACAAATATCAGAAATCTCATAACTCATGGAACTCAATTGAGAGTTCAAAAATCAGAAATGAAATCACCATATACGTATAAATTCTCATATAGCTCTAAGCTATAAAATATATAAAATAGTCATCTAAAAATGGTGAAATCATAAATAAAACTCATAACTCAGAAAATTACCCGGATTGGATCCAAATCCCCGATTGCAAGCCGAAGCTATGCCGCACGTGCAAACCTCATGTCCAGTACTAATATATGTACAAGGTACCTATCTCGTGATGACCCAAAGGTCATAAATGCCTCGTGGTGACCAAAGGCCACAATATCTCATGATGACCGAAGTCATAAATGCCTCGTGACGACCGAAGTCATAAATTCCTCATGATGACCCGAAGGTCTAATACTGGCAATAACTCGTGAATGTGTCACAAACTTTCATAGAGTAACCCAAAAAGTGGTAACTGTGCGTCCCATACCATACGTTCTCACTTAACGGTTTACTAACTATAAGTCAATGCCATGCTAGAAAACATAATCATTTAAATCATAAATCTCAGAAATACGCCAAAAGATGGCAACCACAAATAACTCATGGAACTCGATTAAGAGTTCAAAACTCCAAAATGTAATCACCATGAAGTAAACAACATGATAGCACTCAGGCTATATAAATAACCCAACAGGGGCAACCATGGTGAAAACATTCACAAATCATCTAGATTCTAGAAATCAATGTAAAGAAATCTAGAAAAGAAACAATGTAAAGAATAGGACCCAACAGTCCAAACAGGCAATAATAACCCGAAGGTCCATAGCTTCAAACGAACAAGTTTGGAATTAACCGAAAAAGTAAATGCATGTGTCCCATACCACATGTTTTACTAAATCGTTTAGTTCTCTTTCTCATACATTCGAAGAGTGTAAAAATAGTGTATTTTATATAGAAATAATTTGCTTTGAGAAAACTAGTTTTTTAAACAACTTTTGAAATCGTTTGGAAAACATTCCTTTGAAATTTCTCTTTATTATAGAGAATATATAAATTTTTAATAGTTTTAAAATAATTATAAATATTGTAAAATATTTATTTCAAAAGCTATTTTATTATAAAAATCATTTCGAAATCATTTTAGAAAAACCCATGTTCGAAAACATCAAAAATCACCGAAAACGTTGAAAATCAGCATATGAAATCATCTCCAAAAACACATCAATCCGAAGTACGAATCAACAATAATGTTGGCTTACCTATTGATAGGTCAAAGCCCTTCAAAAAAGTGTAAAATATAACAAGAATCGATTGCCATAAATCACTGAAAGAAGTAAAATGAACAGAACAAAACACAAGAGAGAAAGGAAATTGAACTGGGCAAATGCAAGTACCCAGGTCGACATGTAGGTCGACCTGTAGGTCAACCTTCATGTTGTATAGGTCGACCCTAGGGTCGACCTCTGCATTGTATTGGTCGACCTATAGGTCGTGACTCCTACAGGCTTTTCTGTCTTGTTCGGTTCAGTTTTCAAGCAAATATTTCAAGCACTTCTAAGTTGATTCAGAAGTTGAAATTTGACATGCATGATCTATAACACCTAGACAACAATCCGGAAAATTCCGACATGGATTCATGACAAGAACAAGGAGATATGAACACAAAAAGAAGCAAACCAGAACATATTTTCAGAGTAACTATTCAAGTAGTAAACTTTCGTTTACAGTAAGCAGATTCAATCCATTTTCAGCATGCAACTTACTTCAAGCTAGAGATTGTGAGTTGTATACTCACCTTAGCACGATTTTGAGCAATTAAAACTTGCAAGCTAGGATATTTTGCCTTGAATTAGTTGTAGAAGCCTGTAACTTGAAAAGAACAGACATGCAGCACAGAAAATAGAAGTTACAGACAAAAATTTTCTCTCAAATAAAACGAACAGAGGATGAAATAAAGGTTTTGATGAGATTAACTGTTAGAATATAGATTTACTCAATTTCTCTCTTGATTTCTCTTTTTATTTTGATTAGTTTGGGGCTAGATTAAGTTGTAAGAGATGGCAGCCATTATTAGCTCAGTGGAAGAAGGAGGGGAAATTTTTTTGTACGTACTGTGTTTCTTTCTTTGCAAACCAGAAAAAGAAAAGATGGGTTATTGGGCTTGGATTTGGACCCAAAACCACCCAACAAGCTTATATGGAAATACTTAGCTAAATTTCTAAGTTAATCCATACTTTCACTTCATTTACACAATTCAACAAATATTTACATAATTCTTACTTTATAAAAATCATACAAACATATTTTTATGTTCACAAAAATATTTTCCAACACACAAAAAGTTATTTTAACCATAAAATTTTATTTTCCATCATTAAAGCCTCATTTTAACCCAATTACTACAATTTACACTACTAATTACATAAAACAATATTTTTAACACCAAAATTTATACAAAATCATTTTCTTGTCCAATTAAAGGTAACAAACCTTATTAACCTCATTTTTACATCCAAATATTATTTTTAAACAAAATTCCACCTTTTTATTTTCAATATCATCATATAAAATTTCAATATTTCATTAAAATTAACAAAAATCAACATTTAGCAATAATTTGCAAAATTATTGCATTATACCGAATTAAAACCATGTATTGCTCATTTTTATCACAACTTACAAAATAAAGTTTTTAAAACTTTATTTTCAACATTATAATAATTATTACCAACAGTATTTATTTATTTCCACAAACGATATTGAATTAAACTATTTTACTTCACTAATTTAATTCAATTAATCTCCAAATCAACAATATGCCATCATTCAACTCAATTTCCAACCAAATCAACTTAATTCCATTTTATTTATTCAAAACCTATTGTTTATTTAAAATAAACAATTTTAACAGATTTTACATCTCCAAATTATTTTATTTTAATTCAGATTCAACCCAACTCATAGTTTAAATCTATTTTCCTCAAGTTTTCTCCAAACTAAATGCAGTTTCCCCAAAACTCCATATTTAATCATTTTCAATAATCTAACATCCTTTTTCTCAAATTTTCCCAAAGTAAATTCCAAAACCCAAATTTTAGATTTTACTTAGATAATTTATTTAAATTATCTATCCCAAATTATATTTATCTCTTGATTAATAAATTATAATATCATCATAATTTATTATTATTATTAATAACAGGTAATCACAAAACCAGGGTTGTTACAATCTTCTTTAAAACCTTTCGACTACATTGGAAGCAACCTTTCGACTTTGTCGAAAGCTCTGCTTCAAAAGCTTTGGTTATACTCCATTTAGAAAACAAGGGTAGATTACCTAAGTCGAAAGCTTTCCTTCGAAAGCATGCACTACAACAAAAATACCCTATTACAACGCCTTTTTTACAATGGGCATTTGCTGCCCGTTGTAATAGATGCCCTATACAACACCCTTTTTACAACGGGCAATGACTGCCCGTTGTAATAGAATGCTATTACAACGGTCCTTTCATGTCCGTTGTAATAGATGTCAACAATAAATGAATAATAATAAATATTTAATTATTAAATATTAATTTATAAATGATATTCACTATTAAATAGCAGTAGGTAATAATCAATAATAAAACTAATAAATGGTAATTAACTAAATAATAATAATTGAAAGTAAAAATTAATATTAAATAATAATAATGATCTATTAAAATTAATTTATAATAATTACTAATTAATAAAAAAACTAATAGCAAATAATAATTAAATATATAATACTTAAAAAATAATTGGTAACCTATATATAGTAATTAAATTTTAATAATTTATATTCAATTCCAACTAAGAAGTAATATAGTAATAATTAATAATAATTAAGACGTAATGTTAAATATTTTAATAAAAATTAATTTTCAAGAAATTCATGTCATATTTAATATAAATTTCGCTTATTATATCTAACTTATAATATATATTATACAAATTTCGAAGAAAATTTAATAATTAATAATTAACATTTAATAATTAATATTCAATTATAAATAAACAGTAATAAGTAATAATTAGTTATTAATATATAAAAATTAATACATAGTAATTTGAAATTAATAATTACTATTAAATGATTAATAATTAATAATTACGATTATTATTTAATATTTAATAATTAACATGTAATATTTAAGAATCAAGAATTTACCTTTTAGCATTTAATATTTAATTATAATTAATGTTTCAAATAAAAATTAAATTTTAAAATTTCGTAGAATTAATTTTTTGAAAAGGATTTTTTTAAAATTCAAAAATATAAGTTTATGGTAATATTTATTATTGTTCTTATTTTGGTTAGCGGGCCACTTTTGCTCCCTTGCCTTCCAAAATTTTCATTTCCCGCTTCCCTTTTTATTAACCCTAAATTTCAGTTTCCATAGCATTTTTCTCCCACGGCTTCACCGCCTCATCGAGTTCCTCCTCTCCCCTTTTTATTAACCCTAAATTTCAATTTCCATGGCCGCTCGTTCCTCTTTGCTCGAAATTAGGGCTTTGGGAAAAATTGAAGCTGCCGCCTTCAATTGCTCGATCCAATGATGAGGATGATACTCTTATCCCAAAGGTTTGAGCGTCTTTATCTAAAGTTATAGGTTGTAACAACGTCCAAATTGCCTCCTCTCAAACTCCTCCGCCTCCATCTTTACCGGCTGCCCCTTCTGTATCCTCCTGCCCGTTATCAAGTCGGGTCCCCCACCCAACCCGGATCCCTTACCCGCAATGCCCAGCATCGTGTTTATGTAAGCATCCAGATCCGTTTCAAAATGCGGATCGGATTGAAGACGTTGATTCGAACCTTGAACATCGACCGCAACCGCATCCTGAATCTGCGTTTGACGCTGCATTTGTCTCCAAGACGCGTCACTAACTGCTTTGGCTTTATGGAGGAAGAGGCATTTAGCTTTTGGTACTTTCTGCTGCGCCAGTGTGATCTGATTCCTTTGCAGAATTGAATCGGAAATGACGTTGAATTATCCATCTGGTTTTAAATATTCTCGATCTTTTTTATTTTTATTTTTGTTTGGGTGGATGTTTGTGGGTTGTGTGAAGGGAGATGAAGCTTTTGGTGTTTGGTGTGGAAAGGTATTTTTCCTCTTGGTAGCAGATGATGTTACGTGTTTATATAGTGTTTGAATTAATGGAGGAAGCTTTCTGGAAAGTTAAACCTTTTAGTAAACGTGGATCGTTGATTTTTAATGCAGATAGCGTGGGAATTTTGTAGTTTGAGTTTTGGTCAAAGCAGGAGCAAACGGCCAGTGCTAACCTGCATGTGCATAATAGGCATTGAAAAATGGAAAATATTCATTACTTGCGTTTGCTATTACTAGAAATAGTGTAAGAAAATGTAGTGTATTCTCATTCGCATAATTTGTTAACACTAAAACTGCCATTGTATTATTTTAAATTTCTGAATGTCATAGAATAGCCTTTTGTTATTCATCATACTCATGATTTTGAAGACTAAAATGTTGGCTACTTGGCATTATAATAACAGATTCATACTTGGAGGAAATGGGAAGATGAAGCTCATAGGGATCGCTATGATTCATATGCTGGTAAATATGCCATATATATCTGATATGAAGTAGATTAATTACCAAGTGGAGTATATGTTTCTTTATACACTATTTTCTACATGAATTAAACGCAGAAATTACTAAAGTATTGACAATGAGAAGGCAATCGACATTTGTGAAATCGAACGTATCAAACCATTGGTCAAAAAATGGCTTTCTTGTTTGGTTGGTAAGTGAAACAAGTCATACCAAGCATAATTTGGAATTATAACAATTAATCACACCAAGTATTATACCATATGGAATTTAAATATGAAGCAATTATGTTTTGATTGTAGACATGCTTTTTTCGTCAATTTGGAAGGTCTGTTGTTAGGGCTGATTACCTCACCTTTAGTCTCGTTGTCTTAACTACCCATCAACCGAGCCAACCATGTTGGCTTCATTGTGCTTTTAATATTTTTAAAAGAATTTATTCTTTATGTTTGGCAGGATCAGATCTTTATTTTTGGATAGCCATTATACCTATTGCTGTGAGTGCTTGAAGGAACTGTCTTAATGTGTTTTTCCCTTTTCTTTTCCTAAACATAAATTATTATCATATTTATATATGTTTACAAACTTGGTTCCTTTGCTATATGGTTTGCAGGATGGTACATGAACTACCGGACAGCCGCATTATCTACTATACGTGGCAGCTGAAAAATGGTTAAAGGTACTCCTAAGCTTCCCTACTAACATATTTGGTGAGTATTAATGAACACAGAACATACCTTTTTGGGATGCTCTTATGTTTCTATTTTCCATTTCAATTAACAAATTTTAGAAATAATAATAATAATAATAATAATTTTGAAGAAGAAGACCTCCATTGCAATGTATCACACAGCATCTAATATATTCTGAATTAAAAATTCAGTCTGTATACGGATGTTCTTGAGGGACGGTGGTTTTTAAATTGTCTATCAAGAGCCTGGCATCAATTAATCATATTCAAAATGAAATAAAATCATTCAGTCAGTGTAAAAAATGGTGCAGCATAAGATAGCTTTCACAGATTTACAAAGCTCTGATACAAATTGTAGTTCTACCCATAAAGATGAATTAAAGAAGAAACCAGACAAAGGAAAATTGTGCAACTTATTATAGTAAAACCAATAGTGCTTAAAATTGTCCATGCAACTTCAACCGTGTCCTCAAGAAAATCATTCTTATGACTATCGTCACAATACCTAGATTGATACTTCCACCCTTCTTTATCGCCAAAAACTTCTCTACCATCTATTTTCTCATCCATTTCAACCTTGCTATTCTCTGTTTTAGCACTACCATGTTTGCATCTACAATATTTACAGAAGGTTTTCTTGGAACCCCTAAAGAGTAAAAATAATAACACATTAATAAGTAAACCGAGTTGCACCTGAAAATACCCAGACAAATTAAACGATTAAAGATAATAATTACTGTCATCTTCATGAGAACCATGAGCTCTTGCTCTAACTGTCTTCAAAATGAGCTTTTTCCTTGGGGTTAGTTTTGCCAAACCATGGAAAAGTTGATGTGAGGAAGCCATAGCTTGTGTAATAACATGTGAGATTTTAAGTATATATGAAGTGTTTCTAGCTCGCGCTCTGTATATTATATAATGGAGCTGCACATGGCTAAAAGCACATAGAATAATATGTTTCTGAACTTTCACTTTAAGCATTATCATACTCAAGTTCTTTACATCCTGTTGGGTGTGTGATGATAAAGTTGAAGATCTTACTGACATTTGTTCATCCAGCTACATATTTTTGACTTCTTTACAAATTTGTGACATCCTGTGCTATATGATACATTTGTCCTTACGTGTATGTTATTGCAACTCTAGCATTAGAAAGTGTAGGAATAAGTGGACTTTTTAATGGGGACAAATTCAAACCTCTAAATAATCTTTTCTGGTTCAAAAGGCCTGAACTGTTGCTTTACCTGATCCATTTTATTTTGTTCCAGGTTAGAAATAGTACTTCTTGTGATTTTGAAATACAACGAAATTAATTAATGAACTGTTGCATTATCATACTAAATCTTATATCGTCCCATATATACTTATTTCTCCAATTAATTAATGAATCACTTCGACGAATTGAACATATAGACATTTAGGATAGTTGATATTTGTAAGTTTGTGGTATAGTATGATTGTACTTAGAACATGATATTTGTAGCAACCACAAGAAAAATATTTCAAGTGTATATGCATCTTTCTAATTCAGCTTTTTTTCCCCTCATTGTGGGATATTAGTTGGATTTATATAGATTCTGATGTGTGAGTTAGTATTAGTTGACTAGGAATTTTCTTCTTGCTAAATTTTGGAGCATGTTTGGCAAATATTTACAAATAGCCAAAACAACTCATAAGTTTACAATTACTATTACTATTAGTACGAGTATATATGCACGCCCATGTGGGCTTGCATTTAATCAGATGTGCATGCATTTATAGTTGCACCTTGGTACATGTTTATTTTGGCCTCCAATCTTTCTATCGGTATAGAACTTTTGGCAGGCAATCTTCCCGTTCATTTTAGAAGAAATTTTTTGGCTATAGTAAAACCTCATATCCAATAGAAACTGTTATACTGCAAGAAGAATAATTGTTCAAGTGGAAATTTACGTTTGTACTAATTGATTTGTTCGATTATCTTTAAGACTTGGATATTCTGTCCTTTTTGGTTTCCAAAGAAGGGGTGATTATTGTGCGTGAGAGCAGTATACTGCATTAGTGTATGTTGATACTGCCTCAGAAGCCTTATCTCGCAAATCAATACTTACATACATACGTTAGCAAATAAGGGCCACAAACATAATTAGTTCACAAAAAATAATGAAAAAATAGTGATCACATATTAGGAGTTCCGTTATAACATGGAATTGGCTAAATTGCGCTTATATGAGAATACACGGTTCTGTATCTTCTTCCATGGATGTTTTCTAGATCATTTAGGTCCAATCAGCCATCATTAATTTAAAACCCATCCTAAAGCAAGGTTTGGTTACGATAATATACAGAATACTAACAACAATCCATATGATCAATTTCAACATATCATTCTAGTCAATACGATTCAGGTCTCTACTTTCTAGGAGCCCATTGTTAAATTTATAACGCAATAACATTACACAGAATCAAATAAATATAGTTACTGCAGCTCAAACTGAAGACACCACCTCTTCTCAATCCATGGTGGATATTTCCAATCAGGAAATGCAATCAGACATGAATAAGCCCCGATTAACGTCTTTAAAATAAAGCTAGGTTTGCTCATTATGTCAAGTTTTCAACAATAGACATTATTAAAGCCAGATATCATTGAAGTGATATGTAATATACTCAAAAGGGGATTAAATTTAAAAAAGATTAGGTTAAAATTGCATACATGTTAACAATCACTGCATTAAGAACACAAACTAATCACTGCAAAACAAAAGTTTAAACGTTATAAATTTGAAACTATCCCTCCTAATTAAACATGCATAATCGCAATCTCCACCTCATTTACAAATTAATCCAAGTAAATGCACAATGCATGAGCGTATTGAAAAAGGTTTCACTTGATTGTAGAACATAATTTCTTTAGCCCTGCGGTCAGAATCTCACAGCAAGAGCATGCGTACACATTTGGTGATATCAATGTAATAACAGTTTAGTATATTAAACAACATATTTCAAGAAATGGATTGTACAACTAATATAGAATTTAACATAACAGTAAAGTTCCCAGCTCAATTTGTAGAGATTATATGTGGCTACATTACTGCATAATCAATATTACAATTAGACGAAAACAAAATTACTTAAATCTAAAAAAAATTGCAATGGGAAAAGCAAGAGTCTGCATGCATTACTATTTGTTGCGCTTGACAGCCCTTCTTCCTTGAACCTTCTTCGGAGGACCCTTCCCTCTTCGCTTTATCATCTCCAATTTTGCAAGACGCCTGTAATTATAAACATCCACATTTATCTCCAAAATCTTATCAGTTGGATCTAAAAGACCATGGAGTAGTCAATAAAAGAGTTTGACTGGTAAATCAAATGGTGGAAATAAAGTAAATATAGTGCATGAGATTTTAAAATAAATGGAATGAAAAGAATAAAACTAAGATAAGGGATTTGGATCCTTCCCTACACACACTCACACACACTGATATACATATACACACACGTCTCTTAATTACCACCACTTTATTATTGTACCAAACTGTATTATGAGTAGAAGGTTTCTTATAGGACCTATATTTATCTCTTCCGCTTTGGGCCTTAACCCAATCCAAATTCACAGAAGTTATACATAAAAAAAAAATTGCAACAAATAAGTCAACTGCAGATTTGGTGGTTCATCTTTTATTAGTTCTGACCTTTGAAGGGACTCTATCCTTTGTTCTACATGGTTGTCCCTAACAATATTATTGTAATTAAACGTATCATATTATGAGCGAAGGTGCGTAGAGTAACCACAGTATGATACATAAAAGCGAAGCTTATCGGTTACTAATAACATGATAGTTAACTGAGTGCTTATATGAATATTCATGCATTTGATCTTTTTGTCATTTGTAAAATATATTTGGATTAACGTATTGTAAAAATTGTATGCAAGCTGCAAACGTCTTTAAAATCAACGTATTGGAGAACTATTCTAACATTTGTGAGTCCTGACTAAAACAAATTTTCACTAATCAAAATTACATGAAGTTAGACATATTTTTGGCAATGCACATAGGAAAAAAATTAAAATGTTGTCCCAATATACGTTGATAACAATCACAATATTCAAAAGAGATAAATGTCCAAACACCTTTGTTAAAATGCGCACAGCACTTCACTTCTGTCAAAAATAAATTAATTTTTTTAGGACTAAAGTTTTTAAAAAATAGAGTTTGTGCTGCAGCTTAAGGTATCATGTGTAGGTCGAGTTGTTTCTGCCTGTTTAAATTGGATCCCCTATTTGCAATTTTAAGGAGCATGATACTCTCCAAAAACTATATAAAAATCAGGAAGACATAAAGCACCATGGAGTTGAATTCAATTCATATACATATTTTAGCAAGCTTCAGTGATCAATTGTTATAAGCTTCTAAGCATTGTGTACTGATTGAATTCAGTTAGTGTACTGAATTCAAGCTTTAGTGATTAAGTGTTATACTAAATCAGGTAGACGTGAAGCACTCTATAGTGATTCGAGCTATAATTTCTGTTTCTTCCTAATTTGAGCTATGATTTCTGTTTCTTCCTGATTTGCATAATGACAAAGAAAGGGTAAATCTTAAATAATCAGTGCATTTAATGTGATTAAATGTGACTTATATATTACGTATGATTTCTGCTAACATAATACCAAATATATGTGCATTCAATATGAATTGGGTTATTACTATTCACTTATGTTAGCAAGCTTTTCATTTACATGTACATGAATGATGCTTGGACTTCTTTTGTCTAAGCTATGAATCATATTTTGTATTGATGTGATACGCATGATTAATATGGAATAATTCCGTAAATAATGTTAAAATTTGAGGAATTAATGTCTTGAAATCTAAGAATTGGTTTGCACTCCATGCTAACATATAGTTTTGGATTAATGTTTTTGTGTATTGACGTGCCATATTCGCACTTGCGTTTAATTTAAGTGCAAGTAGTGTCTATATATTTCCTTTTGTTTTGTGCATAATTTGTTCTTTATCAGTAGGTATAGATTTGATTGACCCATGTTAGCTCCGTTGATTTGTGAATTTTATAAAAGAAATGTTTGGACTTCAAAATTGGTACATTCTAAAAGATAATTGAGGCTCTAACCAGTGTGAACATATGTAGTTAGAGATGTCAAGTTCTCAATCATTTATTACAACTGTTGTGACAAAGATAGTCATTATCAAAGCTCAAAAAACTGTTGTAGTGCTATCGTAGTTGGTATTTTAGTGCTATGAACTTAAAGAAAATTAGAAATAGAAAAAATGATCGCTACACCGACTTATTATCTTTGTTTTGTAACAGCTACATTGTAAAAATATGATTCAACGATTAAATGCAAGTCCATCTGAACGTGCAGATATACTCGTAATTCAATCGGTAGCCATTTAAAGAATTATAGCAAAAAATTCATTTGTTAAAAAAGATACCTAACAGCTGATTTGTCTTATATTTATCTGAAGGATGGGGTTCAAGCTGAGTTCACCACAGCATCAACAGCCTCGACCTTCATCCACCTTTCAACCATATCCCCTTCAGAACTTGGAATAATAAAAAAATGCAATAACATCAATAGAATATTAAATTACAATCAATACTTAAACATATCATCAAATTACTAACACACAATATTATTCTACTTCCAATTCATAGAAGAACGCTTCACCTTAAAAAGACAGCGTGAATCAATATTCGAAGCTCTACTTTGCACAAATTTAAAATTTAGTATCATCTATAACAGTAGTGCTATTATACTTTGTTATTTTGTTAAATAATTTAAGGCATATTAAATACGTTATAAAACTTAGCATCATGCTTTTCTCCTTTGCTAAATAATAACTCTTAACTACAATTTCACATAAATAATTCATACTAAAGAAACCTTATTATTTTGTATTTCCTTGAAATAAGATGATTCTAAGTCATACCCATCTCTATCATCTTATCACTTCCAATTGTTACTTAGTATATCATTCAATTGTTGAATTTACACATTACACGTTGCAATTCAATTGTTACTTAGTACATCAGATTAGCCTATCATTTCCAGGTTTATAATGGATTTATCTGGGCAGACAAAGCAGTTAACTTGGGCTGTGAACGCAAATCAATGGACTTGTTCTTTGCAGATTCTTTTACTATCTTGACTTAAAAGGAAGTTAACCCCTCAACCATACTTAGTTTGCATGAATTCATGCATATTATTTGTAACATGTATATGACCCTTAACAAAAACTACTGCAATGACTTCACACATGTTATTTTGGGTTCCTATGAATGGTAGAGAATAGACATAAACTGAAAGCAGGCTACATGAGTAGGTAGCATGAAGTAGAGATCTACTTTGATGAGCTAAATAATATGAAATGATTTAAGTGTTTTATGTGTTATGATATAACTATAGTAGTAAGGCTCTTCATCCATCAAATGTATATTTATATGAAAAGCATCATTATTCTGGTTGTTTACAATTTTTTTAACCATGCACCCGTAACTAAAACTAAAATAGAAGTTCCAGAGGAAAAACATGTTTCAAGTTCTCTCAAACATTAAACATAAAAAGTTCAAATTAAACAAATAATTTCTCGACTATAAATAGACTACACACCTTCAACCTCATATTTTCTATCTTGAATCAATAGGATCCACAAAACTGCTAATCCTGCACCCTTGTTTAAAGCTTATCAAGCTAATCATGCTAGCTTTTGGAATCGTTTTTCGTCCAAGGTACATGACAGCAACGATCAACATTTAAGAGTCATACAAAGAAATTGTTAGAACATTGACCTTTATTAATTAATTCTTAAGATGGACTAACTATAGGTATCAAATGATGTGTGTCATCAGTCCAAATAAATACTCAACGGCTTAAGAGCGGCTCTTAAGCTCTTTTAGGTGCATCGAAAGACAATCTCATAAATCTAGAGTCAACATAATACAACTTAAATTCTCTTTACAAACAGCAACAACACATCTATATTTAAAAGATGGAGGGGAAAATAAACTTATGCCACTTACTTAAAATGTACAGATATTTTGGTTGTACATTTAAAAACCGTGTGAAAAGGTACCCTATTACAAAAGACCTATGATTCAACTTAATTTAGCTTGTGTTAGTATGATAACATAATTTCATTTTTACTATAGTAGTCATATAGCTGAAAACTCTAATCCTATAAACAATTGGTATAACACAATCAGTATAATTAGCTAACAAAAACATAAATTCCATATTACCTCCTTTTGTTAATACAGCCCAAGAATCCAGCCTGTGCTTGAAGAAAATTCAACATCTATAAATAATCCCTGCTGCACAGAGAAGGCTAAGGTTCCTGCCATAGTAGCTAGAGAAGACTTTTGGCGAATGCTTCAAATTGCTGCAGGTAATGTCGAATATCTTCTCTCAAACATTATATAACAACTCATAAAAACTTATCTCATAGCAGCGAAGTCATAATACAACGGACATCTACGTATATTTCTTAATCAAAAGAAAAATCAAGACTTTACCTTTTCTGTTCTAACAAATACATTTAATTTCAAATCAACAACAAACCTTGTTCTCAACTACCACTTAAAACTCCTTCATTTATGGACCTCAACTACTTGATTTGTATTTTTTTGATCCAATTTTTTTTATGAAATAGAAAGAAATTATAGTGAAACTTTAACAATTAATAAAATTTCATTAAAAAAATGAAAATTAATCATAAATGCATTTCGATAACAACGCGCAGTCTTCCTTAAAGTGAAGCAAACAATATATATAGTAATTATGAAAAAATGTTTACCAAAGATTTTATCATTGCCAATGTATCTAATTATTTATAAATCTGAAAGTGGTACTAAATATTGACATTTAAAAATAATACAGAGAAATTAAATTCAAAGCTACAAAAAAAGCGTAATACACATGTCACCTCATGCACTCAGTCCTACCAGAGAGGATTTATAACATGATTTTTAATTTATTAATCTCAAACTAAAGCTACATAACAATATCTCAACTTCTTTGAACAATCATACATGTATTGCCTTAAAATCTATCATTCTAGAATCAAACATATTAATGTGATCTGTAGGGAGTATAACCAAATGCAATTTTGTATTTTTCATCAATACAATCAGAATCAGTTGCAATTTTAATTGCACATCAGTAAGGAGTTTAATTGATGTTTTAAATGCTAATCAAATCAAAATAGTTACTACTCATTTGTATAATCAGTGACTATAGCGATTAAATTATTTCATTGTTAAAAATTTGTATGGTCCTTGTGTTGTTGTGTATAACAAATTTTATTTTGTGAATCAAAAATCAGATGAAAAAATTGTAACGATGTCATATGTTCATAAATCATAGCAGAACCAAAAATAATGAGTAAAGATGTCAAAAGTTGTACGGATCAAATGTTTTCATGAGTCGGAAATCAATTCATGAAAACGTATGTTCACCATTCACAAATTAGATCAATCAAAACCAAAAATAATGAGTAACGATGACAAAAATTGAAGCAAATCGAAGAATGTAAGTATTCTAACTGAAATATATACATTATAAAGGATTATACCTTCGATTAAACACAGAAGGTGATAACACGCCCAAGCTATCTCTGTCAGCCCATCAAATCCCTAGACGCGGATACTATGTCTTTGGTGATGTTGCCATTAATGATTCGCGAGTGAGAGAAATCGATTTTTGAGATCGGATGACGACGACGAATGAAATTAGGGTTTTGAGGAAATGAATTCAAGAATGTAGTCGAATTTGGGGAGACAGACGTTTTTATGAATTGATAACGAATATCTTTAATAAAAACGGGATGGCTATCGTGTATGCTATCTCATCGGTGAGATCGAATTTGAGGATGAAAGGAATCAGGATGAATGGAATTTGGTATCTTGAGGACGAATTTGGGGAGAAACACAAATAGGTTTTAGAAAAGGAGAATGGGAATAGGAAACGAATACGTTGGGAGGTATGACCAATTGACTGCGGATGTGAAAGCGTAAGGGCATTTTTGGCATTTCCAAAAGACACGGTTGAAATTAGTTCATGGAATTCTCATTATTAGTAGTAAAGATGATTGCCAACAAAACATAAGGTGCTAAATAAGTTTTGGAGAACTTGACAAAGTCATAAAGAAGAATACTTTTTATGACTAACTTAATTTTGATTCAGTTTCAACTCATTTATCCAAACATTATTACATTTTACTGTTCACAAATTACTTAAAAGTTAATATTTTAAATTACTCATAAATATATTTATAAGACAAGCTTTTCCCAAACCAGCTCTTAAACGAATTATTGGTGAGTATGACAGTTCTTATGTCTAATTAAACCGAGTTAGTGATCTTTTTTTCCAATTAATATTACAAATGAGAAAAGTGACTGTAATTTGATTCCTTATACCGAGTCTCGCTTTCTTTGTATCTAATGACTTCTTGCAGTAGCAAGTATCTAAAAGAGTTCAACCTCCAAGTTTCAAAAGGGATGACACAACTAAAAGGAAGAGTACTTCAACCTCCAAAGCTAAAATTCGGTGATGGCGGTATCATTAAGGAAATGACTCCAAATCGCCATGATCGACAATGGAATCTGCTCAATACCCACGTAGCAGAAGGTTCAGAAATCAAGAGATGGGCAGTTATATGCTTTGGAGGTACACACGATCAAAGATCCTTTATCCCTCGCTTCCTATATCAACTAACCAAAAGGTGTAGTATGATTGTACTTAGAACATGATATTTGTAGCGGACTGTTATGTGTTAATGCTTTATGTATTTGGCATGTAAACTTATCTAACTTTTTGGAGTGTTAGAATTCTATGACTCTAGCTTTTAGTCTTTTCGTATGTGATTTTAATTATTTTACGACAATATTTAGTATTAGTATGGATGTATTGCATGGATGCTGCTGTAATTTTTTTTTAAATTTGCATTTATTTTGCAACGGGCAATGTGCGTTGTTATATGAGCTTCTTACAACGGGTTATGGTCGTTGTAAAAAGGTATACTGCAACGGTTTTTACAACGTGCTTTTCCCGTTGTAAAATGTGGTGGATCTATTACAACGAGGCCTATTACAACGGGCACATGCCCGTTGCGAAAACCATATTACAACGGGCATTGCCCGTTGTAAAAAGACTGTTTTGTTGTAGTGATGGAGAAGCGACTAGTTTTAAAACAAGTAAACCTTTCGACTTTGTCAGAAGGTTCAAAACAAAACGAAGCTGCAAAAGCCTCTCGACCGTGTCGGAAGGTTTCAAAACAAAATAGTGATAAAGCAGCAGTAACCTTTCAACTATGTCGAAAGGTTTAAAACCTTTATTTTAAACATTTGACCTGGTCGAAAGCAACCAAATCGAAAGCTCTTATTCAAAAGCAAATTTGGTGATTCTTTTGGCTTATAAAACAAACGTACTTAACCAACCTTTCGACTAAGAACCCGTCGACCTTGTTCAATTCATTACGTACCAAGTAACTTGATACCATGTGCATTGGTTTGACCTTGTCGAAAGCTTTGAACCTCTCGACCTTGTTGAAAGGTCTAGGTCGGAAGGTTTAATGCCAGAATTGGCTGAAACATGCTAAAAGCATGATTTTCTTGTTTTTAATTCAAAAGGATAACTTTTTAACTAACCTTCCTTTGTTTATCAGTTTCTCATTGGTTAATAAATACTTTTCAGAAAAGTGCTGCCACTAATTTCAGAATTAAATAATAATTTTATTTTATAAAATGCCCCTTCTCCTTAATTAAATATATAAAACATTTAAGTCTCATACCTTAAATAATTTTATATATTCATCAAATCACTTAGGAAAAATCTGAAAAAATCCCAAAAAATCTATTTTAATATGTTTTCCAACATATAAAAATTTCAAACCCAAATAATAATTATTTTAGCCATAAATAATTTATAACCCAATAAATCATTTTCTTGACTAGAAAATTTATATAAAATCCTCATTAATTAAGAAAATTATGAAAATTGAAACCCATCTCTAAAATATTATTTCTGACCTATATTTAAATTTCAAGCATTTGGATGCCATTTAATAGAGTTTTCATGTAAAACATATCATAGAAACTAACATGAACATATATAATTCATCAACAAGCATATATATATATATATATATATATATATATATATATATATATATATATATATATCTTTAATCACCAAAACATGGCATATACTTGCAAAAACATTTCGGGTCTAATATAAAAACCCAAAATCATAAGAAAATGGGATGTAGTAATTATTCACATTAGCTTTGAGGTTAAAAGATGTGATATTGATGTTGAATTAGTTGATTATCTTCTTTCTCTTGAATCCCAGCGTTTTCTTCTTTGAGAATAGAAATGGTGGCCAGCCTTAGTAAAAAATTTAACGTGAGTTTCATTCTTAAGGGTTTAGGGTATAAGTCTTTCCTATTTCCCATATTGCCCTTCTCATTTCCTAACACATTAGCTTATGTTACTTCATTTTAATTTGCACATTAACATGGCACGGCTACCCTTAATTTAATCAAATCTCAACCTATTAATTTTCACATTTTTTATTTAATTTAGCTAATTAAATACTCTAAATAATGTTATAAAAATATGGGGTGTTACAGACTTCCCTCCTTAAAGAACTTCATCCTTGAAATTACGATAAGGTACACAACAACACAATCAAAGGTAAAACATACCATCAAACAAATCAAGATAAGAGTCTCTAATCCTACTTTCAGTCTCTCAAGTAGTCTGTGTTATCGACACTCCACTGAACTTTCACCAATCTGATTGTCTTGTTCCTCAATTGATTCTCATCTCTCTCGACTATCCGGACAGGCTTCCTAACAATAGTCAAATTTGGTTCCACTACTAAATCTTCTAACTCAATAGGCTCTATAGTAGTGTCTGGATCCCTTATGCACTTTCTCAGATGAGATACATGAAACACATCGTGGACTTCTGCCAAACTACTCGGTAACTCAACTCTGTATGCGAATTCCCGATCCTCTCAACAATACGGAAAGGTCCAACGAATCTAGGTGCTAACTTTACTGATTTCCCAAATCTGATAACACCTTTCATTGGTGAACCTTAATGAACACAGTCTCCAACGGAGAATTCCAAGTCTTTTTTCTTCTATCCGTGTAACTTTTCTGCCTAGGCTAAGCTTCCTTCATCCTAGCTCGGATCAACTCAATCTTTTATGCGGCTTCCTTTACCAAATCTGGACCAAGAACCAATCTATCCTCGGTCTCTAACCGACATACGGGAGATTTGCATGGTCTTCCATACAAAGCTTCAAATGGTGTCATCCCAATATTAGTCTGATAACTATTGTTTTATGCAAACTCAACTAGATGAAGATGGTCTTCCCATGATCCCCCGAAATCCAATACCAAGCTCTTAACAAATCCTCCAAGACTTTGTTAACTCTTTCCGTTTGCCCATCAGTCTCTGGATGGTAAGCGGTACTCATGTTGAGCTTGGTTCCTATAGCTTCCTGTAGACTCTTCTAGAACTCACTAGTAAACAAATAATCTCTATCACCGATAATACTACTAGGAATTCCATGCAGTCTAACCACATTCTTCATAAACAACTTCGCCAGACTAGGTGCCGTCCTATTTGACCTGACGGAAATGAAATGGGCACTCTTGGTCAATCAATCTACTATGACCCATATACTTTCATTCCCACTATTAGATCTTGGCAACCCATCAATAAAATCCATAGAGATAGAATCCCACTTTCACATCGGAACATCCAATGGTTGAAGCAATCCGCTTGGTTTCTGGTGTTCAACCTTTGCCTGCTGGCAAATCAAACACTGCTTAACACATAAACCAATGTCCCGTTTCATACCTTCCCAGAAGAAACATCTCTTCATATCCTAATACATCTTCGTTCTTGGATGGATTGTGAACTCTGAACGATAACATTCATCCAATACTTCTTTCCTCATATCCCCAACATTCGGAACACACAATCTTCCTTTCTTTCTTAACCATCCCTTCTAGTCAAGACTGAAATCTTTTAAGTCATCGCTCGATGTCCTTCCTTTAACTTTCTGATCCGCTCATCCAAAATTGGATCCTTCTCCTGTTTAGAAGCTATCTTCTCGATCATTACTGGTCAAACTTCTAAACATGACAATACAGCTCTTCCTGCACTAGAACCTGCCTCGGATCTAAACTGCACTCTACAAGATGATAATGCTTCCAAATCTTTCCACTCAGCAATCATAGCCAATACTGCATTCTGATGTTTCCTGCTGACTGCATCCACTACCTTGTTTCCATTTTCGGGTGTATACTCAATTCCAAAATCATAAGCAGCAATAAACTCCAACCATCTTTGATGTCTCATGTTCAGCTCCTTTTGAGAGAACAAGTACTTCAGCGACTTATGATCCGTATAAATCTCAAATCGCTCTCCCAAAAGATAATGCCTCCACACCTTCAAAGTAAATATAACGACAGCTAACTCCAAATCATGCGTTGGATACCTAACTTCATGTGGTTTGAGCTGTCTAGAAGCATAAGCAATCACTTTACCTCTTTGCATCAACACAGCTCCCAACCCAGTTCCACACGCACCAGTATAAACAATGAAATCCAGATTCCCCTTGGATTCACCAACACCGGTGCATGGGTCAGTAAGTATTTTAAGGTCTGGAATGCTTCCTCACACTTATAAGTCCATACAAACTTCACATCTTTTCACGTAAGCTTAGTCATCGGTGCCGCTATCCGCGGAAAATCCTTTATAAACCATCTATGATATCTGGCTAGTCCAAGAAAGCTTCTTATTTCAGTCACGGTTTTCGGCCTCTTCCAACTATTCACGACCTCGATCTTAGTCGGATCCACTGCCAATCCTCTCTCCAAGACTACATGACCAAGAAACTTAACTTCCTTCTTCCAGAAGTGGCAATTCGAAAACTTCGCCTTCAAATGATGCTCACTCTAGGTCTCAAGTACTACTTTAAGATAAACTTCATGCTCCTTCTCATCCTTAGAGTATATCAAAATATCATCTATGAACACCAGCACGAATCTATCCAAGTGCTCTCTGAAGATTCAGTTCATCAGATCTACAAAGAATGCTGGCGCATTAGTTAGTCTGAATGGCATAACTAACCATTCGTATGATCCATAGCGGGTCCTAAACATCGCCAATGGTATACTATCTTCTGCAACTCTAAGTTGATGAAACCCGGTAGCCAAATCCAACCGAGGAAATATCTTCGCTCCACTGAGCTGGCCGAACAAATCATCAATTCTTGGCAATGGATATCGATTCTTTATCGTCTTATCATTCAATTTACGATAATCGATACATAGCCTCAACGATCTGTCCGGCTTCTTAACAAACACTGTCACTGCACCCCAAGGTGAACTACTCGGTCGGATGAAATTCTTGCCTACCAAATCCACTAACTGCACCTTCAATTCTCTCATCTCAGTGGGAGTCATCCTACTTGGTGGCCTACTCACCGGTTCTGCTCCATGCACCAAATCTATCTGAAACTTAATAGCACGTTTCGGTGGTAATCCAGTTACAGACTCAAACACATCTGCAAATTCTCTTACCACGAAAACTACGGCACTTTACTGCGTCATCAGCTCTAGCAGCATTCATCAGCCACTCGTATTTCAGGACGTGTTGATTGGGATCAGAACTCCCTTCATAAACTGGCAAAGCTGGCATCCTGAAGTGCCGAGGTGGCTCAGCATATAAAACATCGTCGGTGAAAGGGGTACGACTTCGGGAGATTCCCCAGTCATCATTAGAGAGACCCTGACTTTCACGGATCATTTGGCGGATCATCGCTGGTATATCCGGCGTTCAGACACTTGGAGCATGTTGTGCCAAGGTGTGGTCGGGTTCCACAGCGCGAGTCTGGACCGGACGTGGTCGACGGTCCATGCCTCGCCTCCTTGGTTCAACATCTGCAAGGACATAAGGCTCAGGAGTCTGCTCTCGTTGGCTATGTTGAGGATTAGCTTGGTTTCTAGCATCACCTCCCCGTCTAGCAGTGGTGGTAGTAGCAATGTTGCCGGTAACATGATAAGGAGCAGCTCCTCCCCGAGTCGAAGGTTCTGTGCGGAGGCTAACGGATGGTCCAGCTCTAGGTTGCCCAAGGTTCAAAGCAGGTTGGTGTCCCGTGGCCTGGGTGTAGCTTCTACCTAACCGTGGACGTATGGATCTAGTTTGGCCATCGGAGGAGGCTGAACTTTCTGTGGAAGAGTGAGAACCTTGGTCTCTTCTAGACTTTCTTCGCCTTTGGCGATTTAGCTGGTTAGTCAACTCCGTTTGTTCCGCTAGCTGCTGTCGACTTTGGGTCAACTCTTGAAGCAATGTCTGGAATTCTTGTCTAGTGATTGGACCTGAGGGATCTGAAGGTCCTGCAGGATTTTGGTTGGATGGAGGTGAATGCGCGGGATTTTGTCGGTCCCATGCTCCTTGATCAGCAACTGCAGAGGTGGTACGTGTGCTCACCATAATGAATTGATGAAGTCCTTTCCTAGATCTGATTGCAAATCTGAGTAGAATGGAAGGGCTTCAAAGTTCTAGATCTGGATCTTCTTCTTAGATTTATGCAATCCAATATAGATAGGAGATCCAAAGAGCAGGAGAAAAATTGGGTTTTTCTCAGTGAAAGCACCAAAGTGTTTGTACCAAAATTGGGCACAACACTCTTCGAAAGTCTTTGAAGAGATAAAGTGAAGAAATTAAATGAAAAAAGGGGAATTATCTAACAAAAAATTCAAATTTCAGAAATGAGAATAAGTAAAGTGCAAGGAGACACAAGGATTTAGAGTGGTTCGGCGTATAGCCTACGTTCACTATGAAGTAGCTTTCTTTATTGATCTTTCTTTTGCGTTTACAAGTGAATTCAATGATTTACAGCAGTCAATTGTGATTTGCAGCAGTGAATTTTGTTTGTGGCAGCAGCACTTGAGTTCAGATCTGGATCTGGCGGAGTCCGGGCGTTGGAGATCTCAAAGAGGATGAAGAAGCCCTTTTGTGTTGCCTTTGGGGGTCTATTTATAGGTGTAGGAGGCTGGTACTTCGCTCAGATCTCGGGAGACCCTCTCTGGCACGTGACCAGGCCCGCACGCCCAAGCCCGTGAAGTTTCGGTCTGATCCGTGATCGACAAGAACAGATTTCGACTCGATCAAGATTTCATCCAATGGAGTCGAAATTTGGCGTGGACATTCTTTAGCATGCGCGTAGTCTTCTGTGAAAATTTCATAGCATTTGGACTTGTAGATTGGGAGATATGATCGATACAAAATAGAGTTTTTGGTAGGCTGTTTCCTTCGACTCGCTACCGTTTCGACTCGCTTTTGCTTCGACTCGGTGACGTGGCGCTTTCTGGATCGTTCTTCCTTTGATGCTGCTTTGAGCGAGTCGAAGCGCGCACTGGCTTGAGCGAGTCGAAATGAGCATTGATTGATTGAGTCGAAGTGCATGGTTCGATCGATTCGAACAGTGACCTTGCTAACCAGAACTGAATTCGATGGAGTCGAACAGCTGTTTGAGAGGAGCGAGTCGAAGCGTGCACTTTCTATGGTTCCAAACTGGAGCGAGTCGAAGAGGGCAGTTCTGGGAGGTTTAAGCAATGGAGTCGAAGTTGATGGAGTTGATCAGTTGTTTGAAGGGAGCGAGTCGAAATAGGCATCTGAGCGAAGCGAGTCGAAGTAGGTACTGTAGATGGCAGTGAAGCGAGTCGAACAGGAACGAGTCGAAGTTGGTATCTGAGGGAACCAGAGCGTGTCGAAAAGAGCGAGTCGAACGGTATCTGATTTTCGTCCAATTTTGTATCCTTCATAACTTGAGCATACGAACTCGGATTGACTTGAGATTTTGAACGTTGGTTCCTATGGCTTAGCTTGTCATGTCCTACCAATTTTGGCTTGATCCGGACTCGGATAAAATTCACCGATATCCGTAGTGAGCCCGTGTATAACTGATTTCTAGGACAGGTCGTCATTGGTTATTAGTCAATTCCTTGGTGTTACAGCCTTGCCAAAAGGCGGTATAACATTTGCCCCCCAAAGTACGTCTTGTGGGAACATGACGTGCTTTGAAATACCGTCGTCTCTACTCTGAATAGTTATTGTCTCGTTGATGAAAGCTGTAATCTTTGACCGTTCTCCTTGATAATGTAAACTGTGGACTGGTGTACCATGTATTGTTGCAACTGATTGCTGTATGCTAGTGGTTACCCATTTGCTGTTGTAATCGTTATTAGATGAATTTCTGATTTCGAAAAATCTGGAATATTGAATATTATTCCGACATTCATGCATATATGTTAATCTGATTCCCGCTGACGTTTGTACGTTCTCGAGTCGTTGTCAGTTTATTGTTTTTTGAATTCCGTATCGATCCTCTCCTGAACCGATGTGAAATTCGTTGCAACAATGCTTGACGGTTGTTTTTGAATGTTCCTTCGTAACGATCCTCTCCTGAGTTGATGTGAAGGATTGAAACATCGAAGATAATTTTCATTGGATTTATGGATGCGAAGCAGACATGTCGAGTTGATGGAGTTGGCCTCTGGAAGCCATGGTTCGATGGATACGAAGTGCTCGTTCGACTCGATGATGGATGTGAACTGAGCGAGTCGAAACTGGGCGAGTCGAAATGAATTTCCCTGATGGTCGTGAACTGGGCGAGTCAAAGTGTGCCCATATCGAGCGAGTCGAAGTAAGCACTTGGTCGAGCGAGTCGAGGCAAAGCACTGGTCGAGCGAGTCGAAGCAAGCATTGGTCGAACGAGTCGAAGCAAGCATTGGTCGAGCGAGTCGAAATGGGCTTCCCTGAGGGCTGTAAACTGAGCGAGTCGAAATGGAGCGAGTCGAAATGCGCTTCCTTGATGGATTCGAACTGCTTGTTTTGCTGCACCGGAGAGGGAGTCGAGGACAAACGATACGAAGGGGAGCTCCGCGTCAACGCACTGAAGAGGGAGTCGAAGCACGTGTTCGACTGCACTGGGATATGAATCGTTTATTTCCCTTGCTTTTGAATCCATATAAATGCCTCGTACTTAGCCATTTTTTCACTTTTTACCTTTCATCTTTATCTGCCTTGCTTTCGTGTCGTTCCAGAGCTTCTCAAAAGAAGAAACTTTGCCTTCGAATCGACTCCTATCTTCAACCATTCGAACTAACTGACAAACCTTAGGTAATCTATTGAACGAAACCATCACGGAAACGAGGAGACTTGATTCTTAACACCAAATCGATCGGAGTCGTGATCGATCGAAAGCTCTCTGGCCTCAGCTTTGTCTCGATGGAGTATGGGTTTCGAGATGATGAGGCGAAGGTCTTCGTATCGATCGATGGTGGAGCTTCGCGTCGAATCGAGTGCTTTGAATCTATGGATCGATACGAAGGGGTCGCGCCTGATAGACTCAAAACGATTTCCCTGGATCGAGTCGAAAAGGTTGGTTTTCGATCGAGTCGAAGTGTGTAGTCTTGAGAGCGAGTCGAACTGTGTGGTCTCAGGAGCGAGTCGAAATGCGTGTCTTAGGACCGAGTCGAACCCAATGGTCTTGGGGAGTGAGTCGAACTGCGTGGTCTTGGGACCGAGTCGAACTCGATGGTCCTGGGGAGCGAGTCGAACTGTGTGGTCCTGGGGAGCGAGTCGAAACGCGTGGTCTTGGGACCGAGTCAAACTCGATGGTCTTGAGTCTAACTTACATGCCAACCTTCTGATCGAGTCTGACTCATATGCACACGACCATAGCTTATTGATGCGAACATGGCTTCCATGAGCGACATGATTTGAACATTACAAAAATTAAAACTCCCTGCACATTTGAACAGTTGACTCCGACGAGCTTCAAAATTGTATTACTGGACTTAACCGCTTCACCGCATATCCGATTGCCTATCGAAGCTCGTCGACGGAACTGGGACTTGACAAAATGACACCAAACTTTAACTTGGAATGACAATTAATCAGCTGGATGGTACGGTTGTGACAGTCAGCGATGACGGTCCTTCCGACTGAATTCCGAAGTCTCGTCGTTTACGTGCTTTCTTTAATCCTGTTGATCTTCTCAACGGATATACAGTATTGCACTGCACAATGCACTCACACACTTTACACTGGGGGATGCACGAGTGTTATTTGTCGGTTTAACAATGATTTTTTATAAGCTAGCTAGTCATGGATCCTTCAAGTTCTCAGCAACCGGAATTCCCAAGTTCTATTCCTTCAACCATAGAGATACCGGTTATTGAAGCCGAAGTTATAGTGCCAGCTCCGGATGAGCGTTCGGGTGCTCGGTTTATTCTCAATCCAATAGACTCTGTGCCGTCGGGCATCTCTGAAGACATGCTAGGACGAATTTGCTTAAGGCATGGTTTGTCGCTGGACGACGTGCTACTTCCTGGGCCAACTGATAGGCCACACACTCCCCCGGAGGGGTTTACCGCTTTCAACCGTCATGCTTGCACAGCGGGGACTCTTCCTCCCTTCAATGAATATATAAGGGAGATGTTATCGTTTCTTGGCATAGCTCCATCCCAGCTACATCCCAACGGGTATGCCTTATTGAACAGCATCTTTGTTCTCTTTATGGAGATCCTCTTTCGACCGTCGAAGCCGATCGAGATCCGATATTTATTCAATGTCAAGAGTCGTGGAGATAGCCCCTCTTTCACCTTTCTGGAAGCGGTCAGGAGCTGCCACATTGTACAGGGCTCCTAGGGAAGGCTAAGTTATTATAAAACTGAATGGTTCTACGTTCGGTGCCCCCCTGGATTTGCTGGGCGGTGGTTGCATAGACGTAAGTGTTGATACTTCTCTCTTGAATCATTGAGATACTAGTAACTGACTTCAAAAACTGACATACTTCTTCTTTCCTACAGCCGCAATCTCTCGTCCCGATGGCGCATACTTCAGAGAGCTAGTTCGGATTCTTCAAGCGTTTCCGGGCGAAGAAAGGCACATAGACTTAGTCCTGACCGACAGGAATTTGAGGACTGTCGGGCTGATAGAACGAAGATAGAGCATACATCTGGAAGTGACACATAGAGTGGCACCGAAGAAACGCGTGAAGCGCAAAGCGCCCGCAGTTGTGATCACCGAAGAAGTTGATCTAAAAAGAACGCCCACCGATACTGAGCTCCCGGCCGGGCCTCCTTCCGATGTTCAGAATTTCGGAGGAAAAAGACAAGGCAAGGCTGCTGCTCACAAGCACTCTAAATCTGGGAGATTTAAGTCTGTGGTCGTGTCTTTGCTCGTCCTGGGGATTAGAATTGCGGAGGCTTCTCCCCCGCCGGTTGGGAATCTTTTTGAGGGACTTGCCAACGTTCCGATTTCGGACTTTGTGTCGTCTCAACACGACATTGGGATGGAGGAGCTCGATAGTGTTCATGAACCGAGCGGGTCGCTTGCTACGAGTGCGGCCGACATTTCCAGTTGGTCGGGGGATTGTACACGCATACACTTCACTACAGTAAATGATTCACAACTGTACTTCGTCCGACTTAGGAAGTTGCTAACTGTTTCTTCGCTTCTCATTTTCAGGTACTATGTCTGGAAGAGGATCAATGCTAGGGAGGCTTCGCTCGGCCCGAAAGACTTCTTCTTACTACGATTCCCGCAGGAGGGACTCTGATAGAGATCGTGATCGCGAACACTCTAGTCAGGATAGGTATGGGCGTGATAGGGATAGAGAATACAGGCACCGGTCTAGATCACGCTCTCCTCCTCCTAGGCTTCCATCTCCACCTCCTGCTCATGTTCCACAGCCGTCAGAGCCTCCTCGTCACAGGCCTTCTTCTCACACTTCCAGATCTGAGACTCATCTGCAGAGAGTCGAGACTACATCTTCCATGGTTACAGAGCAGGTCCCCGCTGACCCCACTGGAGAAGGGGCCCTTAAGTTGGCTCAAATGAAGAAGGATTTTCCAAATATTTGCTTCGACGGTTATGTCTTCCCTCCCCACTTGAAGAGAGTTCCATCAGGGGTAGAAGGCACGATGCACGATTATGTCCATGATATCTACACCCAATACCGGGAGTGGGCAAAAGATGCTGAAAAAGCTTCCAAAGTGGCCTTCGAGCGGGCTAAAGAGATCGAGAAGATGGAGACCGAGCTCGCAAAAAGGGATCGGATTATTCAGGCACTCTCTGCCGAGTCCAAGTCTTCTCGGAAATCTAAGATCGAGGCCATTAAGAAAGCTGACGAAGCAAAGGTGGCCATGGAGAGGTTGAGGCAGACGCATGTCACCTTGGTGGAGGAGATGGGCCACCGGAATACTACGGTTACCGCCGAGCAGGATGCGGCAGTCAAGGAACTGAACGAACTTAAGGCCAAATTCGCCGATATGGCCAAGGAAAAAGACGACGCGAACAACGCAGCCCAGGAGGCGTGCGAACAGGCTGTTCTACTTAGGGGTGAACGGGATGCGGCGGTGGCTAAAGTCCAAAAGGTGGAGACTGAGGTTGAGGAAAGGGTGAAGTTGGCCGAGTCCAGGCTAGAGGCCGACATTGAAGACCTCCTCGTTGTCTATAACGCTAACGTGCTGAGGTACAGGGGTCTGGCCTGGCTCGATGATTATTCGACGCATCTCCACAGTGCTTGGGGCCGACTGGTTGAGAAAGAGAAAGAGGCGCACCCGGGTGAGTCTGTGGATGAATTCGAGCTCGAGAATCGTCTATTAACTGATGATGAAAAGAAGATTCTACATGATTCAATGATCTCTTATGAGAAGGAGAGGCTCGGCACCCAGCACCTGGAAGTAGGAGAAGGCTCCGGGGTTGGACATCATGATGCAAGTCTTGATCTTCCGGTGTCAAGCCAGCCTGAATCTTTGCCTGCGATTGATCCTCAAGTTGTTCCTGCCTATAATCCGGATCAGCCGCAGATGTCTCCGATTACAGCGCAAGCGACTGAAGCCGCCCCGTCGCTTATAAGCCAAATTGAGGAAGGTACTCAGAACATTCCACATGTCTTTCATGATTCGAAGTCTTCGATCGAGTTTAAGTTCTAACAATTCTTTTATTCTTTGTCCAGTGATTGACGTTGCGCCGCACATGCCTCCTGCTACTCAAGAATTATATCAGACGCAGGAGGCTATCGTGACTGAAGCAACCACTGTGAGCACAGCTGCCCCGATTGATGATATGCAAGGGAGTACAATGGCGTTTGACGAGCAACTGATGGATGAACTCTTTCGCCGTCACGGCGATCCCCTTGCTGACTTGCCACCTGTTATGAGCGGAACTGATCCTGCCGCAAGCTCTTTAATGCTGACTGCTGACGCCCCCAGCGGGGCTCAAGCAGTAACCGAAGAGGAGATGTTTGCTCAGATCGACGTTGAACTGGAAGCAGCGGGTTCTGGCAGCAGCTTTGGAGGTGGGATGGCAGCATCGGGACCTGCCCCGCTCGGAATGATGTCTCCTGGTGGTTCTGTCTTTCTCACCAACCTGCCCATTCCACCTTCTGTAATTGACCCCGTTCCTCCGACTCCGCCCGTAGGGAGCATTCTTATTCACACGAGTTCGGAGGAGGACGTCGACATAATGCCCTCGCCTGAAGATCAACCGCCGAAAAGCAAAGGCTCGAAGAGGAAGACTGGCGATGGCTCCAGCGGGTCCACATCGAGGAGGAAGCTAAGGAAAAAAGAAAGATTAGGCATGCTCTCCTGGTGTATTTTGATTTGCATTTTGTTAGCCGTGTATAGATGCGAGTTCGACCCCTGTTAGTAGGAATTTTTTGGAAACTTGTATACGAACTTCTTTTATAATCGATAGAAATGAAACTTTTCTTTTTTTTGTTTACTTCTTTTTTGTCATTGTGTATTTGTCTAAGTGTTTCAGTGTCTGGACTGCACTTGTGAAGTTTCAGTTTTCGAATGAAGTTTGTTCCTGTTTGCCAAGTTCGGGTATTTTGGACATGGTTTGCGACCGGGAAACGAGTCGAATTTTGACGTCGTATTGCTTCAGTCAATGGTTGATGCTCAAGTCTTGCCCCCCAGTCTTGGTGGTATGTTGTAAAACATCAGTCAGCGATTACCCTTTTCTCCTAGCATGCCGAGTCTAGTGTCGTTGGACGGGCGTTTAAGGAAAATGGGGGTTGAGCGGTTTATCCGCGCTTGTCCGATCGTTGATGATCATGTCCACACTACGGGGATCCTCATTTGTTTACTGGCGGTTGGTCACGCTGGCTTGAGTTTCAATCATATGCCCTCTGTCTGGGGACTTGGAATTGATTTTTGTACTCCGACTCGTGCTCCGGAAGTTTGGAGTTGATAATTATATTTCGATCCATGCTTCGGGAACTTGAAGTTGGTGTTTAGGCTCCGTTCTGCATTCTGGGAATCCGGAGTCGACGTCTATGCTCCGACTTGTACTCTGGAAATTCGGAACCGATGTTTATACTCCGGCTCGCACTCTGGGTATACGGAGTTGAATGTTTATACTCCGCTTCGCACTCTGGGAATACGGAGTTGAATGTTTATACTCCGACTCGCGCTCTGGGAGTTTGGAGTTGAATGTTTATACTCCGCTTCGCACTCTGGGAATACTGAGTGGATGTTTATACTCCGACCCGTGCTCTGGGAGTTCGGAGTTAAATGTTTATACTCTGACTTGCGCTATAGGAGTTCGGAGTTGAATGTTTATACTCCTCTTCGCACTCTGGGAATAACGGAGTTGAATGTTTATACTCCGACTCGCGCTCTGGGAATAACGGAGTTGAATGTTTATACTCCGACTCGCGCTCTGGGAGTTCGGAGTTGAATGTTTATACTCCGCTTCGCACTCTGGGAATACGGAGTGGATGTTTATACCCCGACTCGCGCTCTAAGAGTTCGAAGTTGAATGTTTATACTCCGACTCGCGCTATGGGAGTTCGGAGTTGAATGTTTATACTCCGCTTTGTAGGATCTAGAATAACCCTAGAGGGGGGGTGAATAGGGTTATGACAAATTTTCTTGATTTAAACAGATTCAATCACAGAAACAAATAGCAGATAAGTAAATATGCAGAAAAGTAAATCACACACAAAATTTACCCAGCTTCGGCAAACCCTGCCTACTGCTGCATTCCCAGATTTCTATTAGAATTAAACAGTCTCACGCTTACAAACACTCTCACAGACTCGCAGACACTCGCAGACACGCTCCCGCTCACAAACACTCTACTAGACTCGCAAACACTCGCTCCCGCTCACAAACACTCTAATAGACTCGCAACCCCTGCTCCCGCCTATAGAGCTTCGTTTACTCGCGAACTCTGCTCCCGCCTATAGAGCTTCGCTTACTCGCGAACTCTGCTCCCGCACTCTGCTCCCGCCTGTAGAATTTTGCAAACTCGCAACCCCTGCTTCACTGAACTAATTCTAACTAGACAATCTGACAACACCTAAACCCTAGGTGGTGATTCACTCTGACTGGAATTTGAAAATACAGACTGAAAAACAAAACACAGTTTAACCCCAGGGCAAAATATAGATTGACCGTTTAAAACACTTTTGCCCTCAGAATAAATTTGGCCTAAAAACTAGATCAATAAAAACTGGCCCAAAATTTAAATAAAACTTTAAAACCCTATTTTAAAATTAACCCCTAATCGAACAAACTTAAACTCTAGTTAATTTATCCCCTTATAGGCCGGTCCCTTTATTTCTTTGTTCAACCCGATCTCTTCTTTGTTTTTCTCTGAAGATAAAAAATGGTGGCCGCGATTGCTCTTCCTTTGACCTGAAAAATTGGGGCTTTTCGAAGTGCCGTTACTGCTTCGATCGAATCTGTGGTTGTTCGAGAGTTGCCTTGCTCGATCGATTTCTCGTTGCTCTCTCTGGCTACTTCGATGAGTTCGATTTCGAGATTCGTGGTTATTGAAGCTGTCGACTTTCTCTTGAGGATTGAATGATGCGTTGTTTACTTTCTTCGATTGATTTCTCGGCTGCTTCTAAGTTGTCGAGTATCTTTAAATTGGTAAGAGGAATTCCTTTTTCAATTTATACCTTACTCGACTTTGATTCGAGTTGATGATTAAATTGTTCTCTGTTATGCTTCGAACTCGAATAATTATTTTGCCGATGATGTTCATGCTTTTATAGGGTTCGAATCCCTGAATATTCGTTCGTCTATATGTATTTGAATTTGTCAATTAATTTTCTCGGCCGTTTGATTATGCTTTATTTTGATTTCTTGGTTGAGATGCTTTCTGACCTTTTCCCATGAACATATATACTGCGATTTTCTGGTTGACACGGCTTTGGTTGATTTCGTGATGACCACGGTGTTGAATTTAAAACATACACCTCATCTCTGACCTGTTCATCATATTCTTTGTTTCCACGGCATTGATTTCGAACTTATAATTTGTGATATCTCTGATTTGGTTGCGTTCTTCGGCTTTGCTGGCATCTTTGGTTTTATGAAATTCTTCGGTCTTGACTGTGTACTTTGTTGACATTGTAACTTGTACCTGACTTTGATTTTGAACGCCCCTGTGACTTTGTTTGAGTTTATCCCTGCTTGCACTTGATCACTTGAGTTGTTAGCTGCTGCACACTATTTTTAAACTGCTACAACCTTGTTTATGCTTGATAGTTGCTATCGAACTTTGTTCGAACTGGTTTGGATTGGATCTGGGTTTCTCTGCATTGTGTACTTGAGTCTGATTCAAATATATGCTGCTTGATATAAACTTGAGTCTGCATTTTGTATACTTGATCACTGTTGTCTTTGTTGTGGCCTTTGCATTTGTGTACATGTACACAGTCTAATCATTGTTGCCACCTTAGCCTGACATTTGTATTTAGTCTGGATTCTTTTGTTTTCAGTTTGGTTTGGTAACTTGTGCAGTTCACTGGTCTTTGATTTTGGTTATTGCTTTTGCCTCTTGATGGTCTGACCAGACTTGATCATTGAAGTGTATTCAAGTAGTTTATGGTGCTATTTCATTTTCTTCTCTGGTCATGTTGGGTTGAGCTGATCATTTGAACTTCATGTGTACATCTGAGTGTTGCATACTGTTGTCACTTGAGTTGAATCCAGTTTCACAACTCGGGTTTGACCTGTGCTCACTTGTCCCTGTAAATATATCAAGTGTATATACATATATCGGTGTGCACGGCCTTGTGGCATGTACAGTGATACACTGTGCATGTCACATTGTTCGTGTGTGTGATAAATTCAGAATCAAATGATGACGAACGTCCCAAATAACTGAGGCAAATAATATTTTCAAAATCCACATTTTGTTTTATACTGCAAAAACATTTCATTTTCAATTTTACTGCGTCAATGAATATTTTTGCAGATTGCTCAGATGCTGGATTCAAACTGGAATGAAGTTGAAGATAAATACGAGTGTGAGTGATATGTAGTGAGGAACTGATGTATCTATGAAATCGTGATGTAATTGTATTGTGATCAAAAATGATGTATATAGCGAGAGCTTGAAATTGTACTATCAAAGTTGTAATAAATATTTGTTTGAATAAAATATTCGTTTGAATTCAAATTCTGTGTTATTTATTTTATTCAGCAAATATCTATTTAATCTGTGTAAAATAAAATAGTACAATATCAAATACATTTAAATGAATGTATATATGTTTATTATCATCAAACAAAAGGCATATACATGCATATTCCACAATCTCCCCCTTTTGATGATAACAAACATATATTTAAGATTTTGACTATATTAAATGTATTTGATTATTCAGTTTGCTCCCCCTATTTGAATGCTCTCTTTCTACACAATACTCCCCCTACATATATGCATGAGAATAAAGAATTCAAATGAGCCTTAATGCAATTAGAAAATCTTTGACCTTTATTTTCAAAATCTTAACTTTTCTCTCCCCCTTTTGTTATCAGCAAAAGAATAATAGTAATAGAAAAGTAGAGATATGGTGGTAGACATTAATACAATATTAAAGCTCAATCGAGTATAAATATTAATTTCAATAAGAAAATCAAACAAAAATCATAAATACTTTAATTGATGCATATTCCACTTTAGAATGATATGAATGATTTCATCAAATAAAACCATTTAGTTGTGTCTATTTGTGGTATATTTATTTCAGGAGATTTGAATATCTACTAACCATGCATAACCGTTAGGACTTTTAAATGAGATTAGTAGTATTCCAAATTTTTAAAAAAAAATGAATTCAAGTATCTTCTAACCACGCATAACCGTAAGGACTTTTAAATGGGATTAGAATCAACTTGTCTATTTAATCAATTAATTTTGATATGCGTTCCATACATGCATAACCGTGAGGACTTTTAAATGAGCATGGAAGCACAAAATCAAAAATCCAAGTAATTCACCCATGCATAACCGTGAGTACTTTTAAATGAGAGTGAATATTTTGGATTTTATTGTTAGAAATATAATAAAATTGAAGCACAAATGATTCCCTGTTTAAACTACCACAAATTAACATACTATATTGATTTTTGATGAGTGATGGTCGATAGACGGATGATAGAAATAGAAATGATCATGGAATAGTTATCAACAAAAAGTTTTTATAACTCTTGTTTAAATTTCTAAAGAAATTTTCTAAATATACTTTCTCAAGTTATAATATATGATTAATATCAACACTCATCTTATTTTCAATCACTATTTATCTTTTTAGATAATTATTAGGGGGTCAGATCAGTTAATCAATTTCAATAAAATCAAGTTTTCTTAAATAACAAATCTGATACAAGGTCAAAAGAAATTATTTTCTAGAAGGGATATTTAAGAAAAATTCTGCTAAAATGAAAAATATTTCAAGTGAAAGATATGCAGATATTTTCTTTGAAAAATGATGCAGCAAATGAATGTCTCAAAATGTAATCACGTTCCACTAGTAATTTTTCTATCAACTACATTACCAGTGTAATTTGCATCTGACTCAATATCACTCGTTTGGATGTTATAGACCAGATTGTGAAATTTCAACAAATTATCTCAGAGTCATTTTCAACAAACTTGACTTTAAATTGAAGTCGTGTTAACCATCAAAAAAAAATCTCAGTGTCAGATTAAGAAACCATAGGATCAACAGTCATTAAACAATCATCATTATTTCAAAAACAATTTCTTGAAGTTTCACCAAACAGTTTCAACAGTTTCAAAATCCTTTGAGAAATCAATAATCAATCAACATCATAATTTGACCAAAAACAGATTAAGTTCAATGAAAAATGGTTGGTCAACTTTTAAGCATAAATCAAAGTCATAGATAAGAACAAGTCATGTAAGATCATCTCAAGTAAGTTAGAATCTGTCAACCATCATAATTACTTCGAAAAGATCAGAATTAACATCATCAATCATTTCACATAACTGGCTGATTTAATTCAGACTATGGTGCAGATTTTCACATTTTATCTATTGTTTGAAAATAAATACAATTACCTGTTTTACCTGTACGATAATCTTTCGTTGTTTGCCCATTGTGAATCTGTCACCTTTATACTAGGCTAAGGAACGTTGATTTGTCGCCCGTTGTGTATCTGGAACAGCCAGAATCCAGATAACACTAATGTTGTTCCTTAGCCTGCCACCACACCTACACGGTTAAAGATTTATGTGACCTATTTGTTTTTATAGGTCCATGGTTGTTAGTGGCAGAATAATTGTGAATAAACAATCCCTTTGGAACCCAAATTTGTTTTGTCCTTTTATTCTTGTTCCAATAGACATGAAATTTATTTGTAGAATTTTTAGGAACCCAAACTTGTATAAATTTTGTGTTCTTGTTCCTATGACTACAATTTTCAACACGATGATCAATTATTTCACATCTAGCAAAGACACTTTTTCCTTTAGCACTATCAACTTGTGTTTTTCCAAAACCTAGTCCTTTTCTATTGTTAGCAAACAATTGATTTCCCAATAACATATTGAATGATTTTTCTCCTCTAGAAAAGTTACTCAGTGATTTCTCAAGATCTTGGACTTTGGTGTTTAGTGTCGTGTTTTCAGTCACAAGTGAGGTGCATCTATTTATAAAATCTTTTCTCCTAGTGTCAATGGTTTCCTTAAGATTCAAGTTTTCTTTTTCAAGATTCTCCAAGCTATTCTTCAGTTTTGATAATTCTGAATCTAAAGTTTTACAGTTTTTACAATCTAGGTTTTGAATATTTTCAAGTTCAGTTTCTAACCTAAAATTTTCACGGGCAAGTTCTCTCCTATCAGATTTCAGTTTTTCAATTTTAGAATCTAGGGCATCAACTGTTTTAGTAAGATCAAGGCACAAAAAGACAAGTTCTTTATAAGAATAGTTTTTTACCTCACTAGATTCCTCTGAGCTTGCTTCTGAATCTGATCTTGAAGTAAGACACAAGTTAGCCTCCTCTGAGCTATCATTCGACACTTCCTCTCCTTCCTCATCATCCCAAGTTGCTGCGAAGGCCTTTTTCTTCTTTTTCTTTCCTTTGTTGTTTTTGAGAAGTGGACAGTTTTGTTTGAAGTGACCAGGCTTGTTGCAGTTATAACAGATTAGTTCGTTTTCAGAGTTGTCAGAATCTTTAGATGTATTACTACTGGTCTTCTTCTTTCGTGGCTTGTATTTCGACCACCTTCTGAAATTATTGACAGCCACTGCAAGTCCTTCAATTGGATCAACTTCTTCTTCATCGCTCTCTTCTCTGCTCTTTAAGGCAATCGTCTTCTTCTTTGGTTCGGAATTGATGCGTTCCTCCTTTGCTTTCAACTCAAGCTCATACGTCATCAAATTTCCGATCAAATCCTCCATGCGTAGTTTACTCAAATCTTTTGATTCTTGTATTGCCGTGACTTTTGCCTCAAAGTTCATTGGTAAGACTCGTAGAATCTTCCTCACCAGCTCTACTTCAGAGAATACCTTTCCAAGCGCTCTAGCATTGTACACCAAGGTTGAGAAGCGTCCAAACATATCCTTTATGCTCTCGCCTTTGTCCATCACAAAGTTCTCGTATTCATTGCTGAACAGGGCTAGACGAGACTCCTTGACTTGAGAAGTTCCTTCGTGTGTCACCTCCAAAGTATGCCAGATTTCCTGCGCAGTTGTACAATGAGAAATTCTATTAAATTCATTCTTATCAAGAGCACAGATCAAAGCATTCATAGCTTTAGCATTAGTAGTTTTTAACTTCTTATCATTAGCGTCCCACCTATCCTTAGGTTTAAGAATCTCAGTATCACCAACAGTTATAGTGGGAGCTCTATAGCCAGTTTCAATAATATCCCAAACATCGTAATCAACAGAACTAAGATAGATACTCATCCTAACTTTCCAGTAAGCATAATCATTACCATTAAACATCGGTGGCCTAGCAATAGATTGCCCCTCAGAAAAAGCATTATTCGATGAATTCATGACTCTAGAGTTAAAGTAAAAATACCAGGCTCTGATACCACTTGTAGGATCTAGAATAACCCTAGAGGGGGGGTGAATAGGGTTATGACAAATTTTCTTGATTTAAACAGATTCAATCACAGAAACAAATAGCAGATAAGTAAATATGCAGAAAAGTAAATCACACACAAAATTTACCCAGCTTCGGCAAACCCTGCCTACTGCTGCATTCCCAGATTTCTATTAGAATTAAACAGTCTCACGCTTACAAACACTCTCACAGACTCGCAGACACTCGCAGACACGCTCCCGCTCACAAACACTCTACTAGACTCGCAAACACTCGCTCCCGCTCACAAACACTCTAATAGACTCGCAACCCCTGCTCCCGCCTATAGAGCTTCGTTTACTCGCGAACTCTGCTCCCGCCTATAGAGCTTCGCTTACTCGCGAACTCTGCTCCCGCACTCTGCTCCCGCCTGTAGAATTTTGCAAACTCGCAACCCCTGCTTCACTGAACTAATTCTAACTAGACAATCTGACAACACCTAAACCCTAGGTGGTGATTCACTCTGACTGGAATTTGAAAATACAGACTGAAAAACAAAACACAGTTTAACCCCAGGGCAAAATATAGATTGACCGTTTAAAACACTTTTGCCCTCAGAATAAATTTGGCCTAAAAACTAGATCAATAAAAACTGGCCCAAAATTTAAATAAAACTTTAAAACCCTATTTTAAAATTAACCCCTAATCGAACAAACTTAAACTCTAGTTAATTTATCCCCTTATAGGCCGGTCCCTTTATTTCTTTGTTCAACCCGATCTCTTCTTTGTTTTTCTCTGAAGATAAAAAATGGTGGCCGCGATTGCTCTTCCTTTGACCTGAAAAATTGGGGCTTTTCGAAGTGCCGTTACTGCTTCGATCGAATCTGTGGTTGTTCGAGAGTTGCCTTGCTCGATCGATTTCTCGTTGCTCTCTCTGGCTACTTCGATGAGTTCGATTTCGAGATTCGTGGTTATTGAAGCTGCCGACTTTCTCTTGAGGATTGAATGATGCGTTGTTTACTTTCTTCGATTGATTTCTCGGCTGCTTCTAAGTTGTCGAGTATCTTTAAATTGGTAAGAGGAATTCCTTTTTCAATTTATACCTTACTCGACTTTGATTCGAGTTGATGATTAAATTGTTCTCTGTTATGCTTCGAACTCGAATAATTATTTTGCCGATGATGTTCATGCTTTTATAGGGTTCGAATCCCTGAATATTCGTTCGTCTATATGTATTTGAATTTGTCAATTAATTTTCTCGGCCGTTTGATTATGCTTTATTTTGATTTCTTGGTTGAGATGATTTCTGACCTTTTCCCATGAACATATATACTGCGATTTTCTGGTTGACACGGCTTTGGTTGATTTCGTGATGACCACGGTGTTGAATTTAAAACATACACCTCATCTCTGACCTGTTCATCATATTCTTTGTTTCCACGGCATTGATTTCGAACTTATAATTTGTGATATCTCTAATTTGGTTGCGTTCTTCGGCTTTGCTGGCATCTTTGGTTTTATGAAATTCTTCGGTCTTGACTGTGTACTTTGTTGACATTGTAACTTGTACCTGACTTTGATTTTGAACGCCCCTGTGACTTTGTTTGAGTTTATCCCTGCTTGCACTTGATCACTTGAGTTGTTAGCTGCTGCACACTATTTTTAAACTGCTACAACCTTGTTTATGCTTGATAGTTGCTATCGAACTTTGTTCGAACTGGTTTGGATTGGATCTGGGTTTCTCTGCATTGTGTACTTGAGTCTGATTCAAATATATGCTGCTTGATATAAACTTAAGTCTGCATTTTGTATACTTGATCACTGTTGTCTTTGTTGTGGCCTTTGCATTTGTGTACATGTACACAGTCTAATCATTGTTGCCACCTTAGCCTGACATTTGTATTTAGTCTGGATTCTTTTGTTTTCAGTTTGGTTTGGTAACTTGTGCAGTTCACTGGTCTTTGATTTTGGTTATTGCTTTTGCCTCTTGATGGTCTGACCAGACTTGATCATTGAAGTGTATTCAAGTAGTTTATGGTGCTATTTCATTTTCTTCTCTGGTCATGTTGGGTTGAGCTGATCATTTGAACTTCATGTGTACATCTGAGTGTTGCATACTGTTGTCACTTGAGTTGAATCCAGTTTCACAACTCGGGTTTGACCTGTGCTCACTTGTCCCTGTAAATATATCAAGTGTATATACATATATCGGTGTGCACGGCCTTGTGGCATGTACAGTGATACACTGTGCATGTCACATTGTTCGTGTGTGTGATAAATTCAGAATCAAATGATGACGAACGTCCCAAATAACTGAGGCAAATAATATTTTCAAAATCCACATTTTGTTTTATACTGCAAAAACATTTCATTTTCAATTTTACTGCGTCAATGAATATTTTTGCAGATTGCTCAGATGCTGGATTCAAACTGGAATGAAGTTGAAGATAAATACGAGTGTGAGTGATATGTAGTGAGGAACTGATGTATCTATGAAATCGTGATGTAATTGTATTGTGATCAAAAATGATGTATATAGCGAGAGCTTGAAATTGTACTATCAAAGTTGTAATAAATATTTGTTTGAATAAAATATTCGTTTGAATTCAAATTCTGTGTTATTTATTTTATTCAGCAAATATCTATTTAATCTGTGTAAAATAAAATAGTACAATATCAAATACATTTAAATGAATGTATATATGTTTATTATCATCAAACAAAAGGCATATACATGCATATTCCACACGCTTCGCACTCTGGGAATACGGAGTTGGATGTTTATACTCCGACTCGCGCTCTGGGAGTCTGGAGTTGAATGTTTATACTCTGACTCGCGCTCTGGGAGTTTGGAGTTGAATGTTTATACTCCGCTTCGCACTCTGGGAATACGGAGTTGGATAAGGATTGTCGTGTATCAATCCCTTTTTTGACTTTGATGTGATGGCTTTTCCCCGAGCTCGGGTTTCACTTAGGGAGTGATTGGTTGCATCGCAGCCACTCTCTATTTGAATAAATCCCACCGTATGATGAGACTTAGCTCTCCGTGCATAGTGATGGTCATATGAAGTATTTCAAGTAAATCACAGCTCTGGCTCGAAGAGGTTGCATTTTATTGCTGAAATAAGAAAGTATGGCAAAGTCAGTTGCCTTATTACAAGTTCTAATTTCGAAATGCATAAACAAATTGCAGAAAAGGAAAGTAAACTAAATGGATAAAGATAGCCTGTCAGGTGTAATAGCGGCGAAGGCTCTCTCTATTCCAAGCTCTTGGCAGGGTAAAACCGTCGACGGTCGATAACTTGAATGTGCCATCTCCGAGCCTTCGTTCAATAACATACGGTCCTTCCCATGTCGGCTTCATATGTGAAGGAACCGGATAGATTCTTTTTAAGACAAGATTGCCTAGTTCGAAGGTTCACGGACGGACCTTGGCGTTGTACAATCGGGCGACTCGACTTCGATGCGCAACTGCCCTCAAATCAGCCTCTTCACGCTTCTCATCCAGTAGATCAAGAGATTCAGCAAGTAATATAGCATTTGTCTTTGGATCATAGTATGTCACACGATGAGAAGGAACTTCTAGCTCGACTGGAATAATGGCCTCCGAACCGTAAGAAAGAGAGAACGGTGTGGCCGGTCGCGGTCTTGTGGGTTGTTCGGTAAGCCCATAGAGCCATAGGAAGTTCATCGACCCACTTACCCCTGACCTTTTCTAGTCGTTTCTTTAGGATGGACTTTATGACTTTATTAACTGCTTCAACCTGTCCGTTCGCTTGAGGGTGCGCAACTGCGGAGAATTTCTTTTGGATGTGAAATCATTTGCAGAAATCTTTGAATTCGGCATTGTCGAATTGGGTTCCGTTGTCCGTAATTATGGTGTGTGGGAGACCGAATCGACAGATGATGTTACGAACCACAAAGTTGATTACTTTCTTCGTTGTAATGGTAGCGAGAGCTTCGGCTTCAGCCCACTTTGTAAAGTAATCAACCGCGATGATGGCGTACTTCGCACCACCTTTTGCCAGAGGTAGAGCACCGATATGTCGATGCCCCACATTGCGAACAGCCATGGGCTGACCATTTGCGTTATCTCAATAGGAGGAGCCCTAGGGATTCGGGCGTATTTCTGGCACTTATCACATTTCTTTGCATAATCCAACGCATCATGATTCACGGTAGGCCAGTAATATCCGTAGCAAAGTATTTTCTTGGCACGTGCTTGCCCCCCGATGTGATCGCCATATTCTCCCTCATGCACATCGCGTAACACTTGTTTAATTTCATCGTGAGCGATACATCGGAGCAGGGGAACTGAGTACCCCCTTCTGTACATGAGTCCATTCTGGATGGTAAATCTTGATGCCTTTCGAAGGACTTGTCTCTTCTCACTCCTGCGTTCTGGCAGGGTCCCATGCTTAATGTAATTTCTAAGTGGAGTCATCCATGAATCCTTTTCGGGGACGGTTTCGCATACCCGGTTCATTTCCGCCCGATCGATACTTGGGGAAGATAGCGTTTCTACGGGAACGAGTCCCATTTTTTGAGCTTCGCCCGTGCTGGCTAGCTTTGCCAACAAATCGGCCTTTTGGTTGCGTTCTCGAGGTATACTGTAGATGGTGTAGTAATCGAAATGGTCTAGTACTTCCTTAACTCGAGCTAAGTAAGCAGTCAACCTTCGATCTCTTGCTCGATACTCTCCTCGTACCTGACACACAACTAATTGTGAATCACAATAAATTTCCACTGCGATAATTCTCAAATCTTTAGCAAGCTTCAAGCCAGCTAGGAGGGCTTCATACTCAGCTTCATTATTAGTCGCATGGAAATCGAACTTTAAGGCATAACATATGGATCGACCCTCGGGAGTTTCAAGCACAATACCAGCGCCTGAACACCGGTCGTTTGATGCTCCATCGGTATAAAGTTTCCAGACGTATTCGGGGGATTCACTGGCTTTGAGCAAGTCCTCTGGGATGGTAAATTCGGCTATGAAATCGGCTAGGACTTGTCCTTGTATGGCCCGTCTTGGAGCATAAGTAAGGTCAAACTGGCTCAGTTCGATGTTCCACTTGAGTAACCTACCAGACGTCTCAGGCCGCGAAAGGACCTGCCGTAACGGCTGATCGGTGTAAACAATAATGGAATGTGCCTGGAAGTATGGTCGGAGTTTTCTTGATGTAATGACAAGGCAGTAAGCCAACTTTTCCAGCTTCGGATAATTTCTTTCAGCCCCAGTCAATCGTTTGCTGACATAGTATACTGGCCTCTGTATCTTGTCTTCTTCTCGGATTAATGCAGCGCTGATAGCGTTTTCTGATATCGCCAAATATACGAACAACTTTTCATGATCGATAGGCTTTGACAGTATTGGTGGTGTGGATAAATGTTGAACTAGTGCTTGGAAAGCGCCCTCGCATTCCGTGGTCCATTCAAAGTTTCGTTTCCCTTTTCGAATCAGATCGAAGAAGGGAATGCATTTGTCAGTGGACTTTGAAATGAACCTGCTCAATGCCGCTACCTTTCCATTGAGACTCTATACTTGCTTTATAGTTTTGGGAGTTTCAAGATTTCTGATTGCCCAAATTTTCTCGGGATTGGCTTCGATTCCCCGGGCGTTAACGATGAACCCAAGGAACTTTCCGGATGTAACTCCAAAGTGACATTTCAATGGGTTGAGCTTCATCTTGTACTCCCGAAGTATGTTGAACATAGTTTCCAGGTCTTTTACATGGTCGGTGGAGAGTCGTGACTTCACAAGCATATCATCTACATATACTTCCATTATCTTCCCGATTTGATTAGCGAACATCCGATTGACCAACCGTTGGTAAGTAGCCCTGGCGTTCTTGAGTCCGAATGGCATAACCTTGTAACAGTAAAGTCCCAGATTGGTTACGAAGCTGGTATGTTCTTGATCGGGTAAATGCATCGGTATCTGATTGTAGCCTGAATACGCGTCCATGAAGGATAAGAGTTCATGTCCAGCCGTCGAATCCACTAGCTGATCAATTCTAGGAAGCGGGAAACTGACTTTGGGGCACGCTTTATTCAGATCGGAATAGTCGACACATGTTCTCCACTACCCGTTTGGCTTTCGGACGAGCATGGGATTTGACACCCATTTAGGATATAGCGCATCTCGAATGAATCCGTTCGCTTCAAGCTTTTCTACTTCCTCTTTAAGGGCGGCAGATCTCTCTGGATCCATACCGCGCCTTTTTTGTTTGACCGGGACATGCCGCGGGTCAATGTTCAGAGTGTGGCTCACGATGTCCGGCGAGATCCCACACATATCAGAATGTGTCCAGGCAAATACGTCAAGATTTGCCCGCAGAAATTCAACCAATTCCTCTTGAGTTTGCTGGCTTAGCTGAGATCCAATCTTTATTATTTTTGAATCATCGTTATTGTCAATTGGGACATCAATCGTCAATTCGGTCGGGGATGCTTGACTTTCTTTAGATTCTCCTTCGTCTTCAGTTTCTCTCGGGTCAAGATTCTTGAGGAATTGGCTGGGGTGCCCGGGCCTGGGCCCGGGCGTTAATTGTCAATTATCGGCGAAACAGACGTAGAGAGATTCCTTTACGCCCTTTCCCTTCTCCTTCCGCTGCGCCTCCCGCAGCTCAGCAACATAACAGGCTCTGGCAGTGGCCTGATCTCCCTGAATGATTCCTATTCCATGTCAGTGGGAAATTTTAAGGTCAAACACCATGGGGCAATGGCTATTCTGAATTCAGCGAGGGCCGATCGGCCCAAGAAAGCATTGTAAGGGGAGTCTATGTCCATAACGATGAGCTGCAACATCCGTACTCTCCGACGTTCTCCTACTCCCAACTCTACTGGCAGTTCCACCATCCCAGTGGGAATTGTGGCACTTCCGTTGAAACCATGGACTCGAGATTGACAAGGCTTCAAGTCTGCGGCTTCCATTTTCATCTGATCATAAGCTCGCTTGAACAAAATATTCACAGAGCTTCCACTGTCAACTAAGATCCTTTTTATCCAAGCGGGACCTACTTGTGCTGAGATGACCAGTGGATCAATAGTGGGAGCTTCGACTTTATCTGCGTCTCTGCTCCTGAACACGATGTCATCCGTCATCGTTTTCTGTTGCTTGGCCGGAGCCCCCTCATCAAAACTACTGCAACACTCGAAGTCCGTATGCCTGATAGAACTAGCACACGACTCCATTTCCTTCCATCTTCGATCTGCTGGGTGAGGACCACCACTCATCGTATTGATGACCAACCTCCCGTCTGCACGAGCGGGTTCCTCCTGTCTTTTCTGATTCGGTGCACGGTTCTGATTTGATGGGCTCGCACCACCGGATTGCGATGCCCGTACATACTGATCCAACTTCCGCTCACGTATCAGTTTTTCAATGAGGTCTTGTAAGTGACGACACTCATTGGTGTTGTGGCCATAACTCTCATGGAATCTACAGAACTTTCATGTTTGGATTTGTCTTTCAGTTGGTGGTTTCGGGGCAGGCTTCTTATACTGCACGGTATTGCAGGTCTGCAAGTACACATTTTCCAACGACGTGTTCAATGGAGTGTAGTTTTCGTACACGGAAGCTCTACGCCATGGTCCACGATCCTGATCGCGTTTTTTGTTCTGATTTCTATTGTCCCTCTGTTGATTCTATTTATTTTGGACGTTCAACTGAACTTTTCCAGAACTATCTCCGGATTGTTTAACAGCGACGTTACTCTGGATACCTTCGATGTTGGGTCCTGCGTCATCCTGCTTCCTAGACTGTTTCGCATCCTCCCTTCTTAGAAATTGGGCTGCCTTGGAATAGAAACGGTCCAATGACGCAGGTGGTTTCCCAGCTAACCAACTTCCAAACTCGGAATCAGCATCAATCTCCTTAGTCAGAGCCATCAGGATAGAGTTATCGTTGGGATTGCTTATTTCTGCACATGCAGCATGGAATCGCTCCAAGTAACGTCTAAGCATTTCTCCAGGAGCTTGCGTAACACTAGACAGAGTGTTAACGTCCTTTGGCCTCGCCACATGCATACGAAATTTTTCGACAAACTTGGTGTCCATCTGGTCAAAGTGAGAGATGGATCGTGGTGGCAAACGAGTGAACCACATGGTAGCGATGCTCCCTAGGGAAATGGGGAAACTACGGCACTTTACTGCGTCATCAGCTCTAGCAGCATTCATCAGCCACTCGTATTTTAGGACGTGTTGATTGGGATCAGAAATCCCTTCATAAACTGGCAAAGCTGGCATCCTAAAGTGCCGAGGTGGCTCAGCATATAAAACATCGTCGGTGAAAGGGGTATGACTTCGGGAGATTCCCCAGTCATCATTAGAGAGACCCTGACTTTCACGGATCATTTGGCGGATCATCGTTGGTATATCCGGCGTTTGGACACTTGGAGCATGTTGTGCCAAGGTGTGGTCGGGTTCCACAGCGCGAGTCTGGACCGGACGCGGTCGATGGTCCATGCCTCGCCTCCTTGGTTCAACATCCTCAGGGACATAAGGCTCAGGAGTCTGCTCTCGTTGGCTATGTTGAGGATCAGCTTGGTTTCTAGCATCACCTCCCCGTCCAGCAGTGGTGGTAGTAGCAATGTTGTCGGTAACATGATAAGGAGCAGCTCCTCCCCGAGTCGAAGGTTCTGTGCGGAGGCTAACGGATGGTCCAGCTCTAGGTTGCCCAAGGTTCGAAGCAGGTTGGTGTCCCGTGGCCTGGGTGTAGCTTCTACCTAACCGTGGACGTGTGGATCTAGTTTGGCCATCGGAGGAGGCTGAACTTTCTGTGGAAGAGTGAGAACCTTGGTCTCTTCTAGACCTTCTTCGCCTTTGGCGATTTAGCTGGTTAGTCAACTCTGTGTTGGCGCGTAGTTGTTCCGCTAGCTGCTGTCGACTTTGGGTCAACTCTTGAAGCAATGTCTGGAATTCTTGTCTAGTGATTGGACCTGATGGATATAAAGGTCCTGCAGCATTTTGGTTGGATGGAGGTGAATGCACGGGATTTTGTCGGTCCCGTGCTCCTTGATCAGCAGCTGCAGAGGTGGTACGTGTGCTCACCATAATGAATTGATGAAGTCCTTTCCTAGATCTGATTGCAAATCTGAGTAGAATGGAAGGGCTTCAAAGTTCTAGATCTGGATCTTCTTCTTAGATTTATGCAATCCAATATAGATAGGAGATCCAAAGTGCAGGAGAAAAATTGGGTTTTTCTCAGTAAAAGCACCAAAGTGTTTGTACCAAAATTGGGCACAACACTCTTCGGAAGTCTTTGAAGAGATAAAGTAAAGAAATTAAATGAAAAAAGGGGAATTATCTAACAAAAACTTCAAATTTCAGAAATGAGAATAAGTAAAGTGCAAGGAGACACAAGGATTTAGAGTGGTTCGGCGTATAGCCTACGTCCACTATGAAGTAGCTTGCTTTATTGATCTTTTGTAACGACCCGTAAATTTCAACTGTTTTAATAACGTAATTAGTTGAAATTTTGTGAAAATTTTAAACGATAAAATTTTGAAATAAAAATTTAATATTTGAAATACGTCTAGTTAAACATAGCAATTGGTAAATTTTCGTCCGAAAATATGAAAGTTCATTTCGCGCGTAAATTCACTTCAATTTAATCTGTTAAAAAAGCGTTGAAAATAAAAACGTTTTCAAAACCAAAATATTTTACATAGAAAAATTCTAAACCATCTTCTGAGCAAGATTTCAGTTTGTCGTTTTTCCAAATTCGGACATCTTTGGCTCCGTCGTTCTTATTTTCTGCAAAATAGCAGTATTCTGGTACCGATATCGATTTTTATCGGATGATCGTACCACTGATTTCTATATACCGTTTTGATCGTCTCGTCGTGCCGATCTCTACGGTATATTCGATTGTCAAATTCGGAGTTCCGTTGCACGTTGCACTTTGCGTAACGCCTACCGTATCGGTACCCGTTTCGAAACCCTTTTGGTTTCCATTTGTCCCTTCATCTAACTATCTGTCCAGAACCAACGGCTTTTTGCATTTAATATTTCTTGATTTTGTATGCATTACTTTCCTTTTTTCCAATGGTTTGAGAAAAGAAAATTTTGGTAAGTTGTATCATCTTGAAAACAGATTTGCTTTCAATTCTCTGTAGCTTTCATATTTCCCAGAAAAGCAATTATCAACTTTATCAATCCAACCCGTTAATTTTGTATTCCATGAAGCCAATATCCCATCATTTCTCTTCCCCTCACTTCTCCACATCTGTTCCTCTCACCATTGCCGACATTTTCCCCGTCACGTGCTTCACCTTTAGCCTCCGCCCTGTCACTCGATCATCCACTTCCAACCTCCGCCCGAGCCTCCACACGACCACGAATCTCGGCCTCCACAACAGCCGATCACCCACCGCCTCCACTCGCTGGCGCCCTCTCTTCTCTCTCCACTGCCAACCGCCACTTGGCCTACTCTTTCTCTACCCTACCAAGCAACCTCACCGTGCTCAACCCCACTCGACCCATGCAACACCGCTGCTATACCCTCCGACTCCGCCTTGCCGCACTCGCTCTCCGCACCGCACGCTTGCCTACTTCCCTTCCTCCGCTAGCCTTCATTTCTACGCCTCCCATCTGTCGAAGCCTTCGTGCCACGCCCACTTCCCTCCACCTGACTGTCACAGCACTGCATCTCCATCCGCCCTCCGCGTAGCCGACCCATGCCTAGTCGAGTGGCCATTCTCCTTCTGCAGCCGTTTCCATAGCCATGTCTACTTCTTCCTACCACGGCTCATCCAATTGTCAACAACCTCTGGCCGCAGCTTCTCACCTTCTCTTTCCCTTGTCCTTGAATAGATTCATATATATGTAAGTATTTTATGTATACATTAGTTTGAGATCTGGTTGTGTGATAGTATTATTTATATACGGGGTAAAGTTCGTTTTTATTAGCATAACAATTTTATAATACCACTGTATATGTGAATTATATATAAAGTTTGCAAGCCGGTTGAGTTTTGTATATTAATTATATGACGTTCTATACATTAGAAGCGGGTTATATTTTTTTTAAAAACAGTGAGTTGTTTGTTTACTGAAGCATTGTATTATATTATATTATATAATATTTATAGTATTGATTTCGTAGTGTAAATTATAGGTAAGTTATATATTATAGTATATTATAAACGTGGTGTCATCTGTGTTTGTTTTACTGTTAGTTGCATACATTATAGTCCGTATAAATAGTTTGCAAGGAGAATCTGCTTATATATAAGCCTTACTATGTTGGACATATTTTGCATGTGAGTTGTGTAAGGATATATATATATAAATTATGTTTGTCAGAGATTTTGAAGCATGCGTGGTTTACATAGGCTGTTATATAGAGTTGTTCCAGTTATATACTAGTCTATAATAGTACTGTTATAATTACATAGATTTGATTTGAAACGTGCTCTGTATAAAGTACATAGATTGCATGATATTTTTTTTTGTCTACTTTATATGGACGTAAAGTAACAGCCTGTATATGTATTGGTTGTATAACCAATACCGTCTGCATATATAACAACCTGAAAGTTGCACCTATAGTTGTAAATTCATTTTTGTAAGTGTTTGCATTTTTGTGTATTATATAGTATGTTGGTTATAAATATATTATGATTAGATATATTATATATATTTATTTTATTATTTATCGTAAAATGAAATATTGTTTCTAGGAAATGATAAAATATATATTCTGTCTCTATCAAGCCGATTCTAATCATCTCGTCAAATTCTGTTATCAGCCTATTCATCGAATTCGCGTCAATCCCGCTTTGCTTTGGGACATGTAACTCATTTCTTCGTCAAATTTCTCGAGCCTCGAAAGGTGAGCACTCACTCACGATTAACGTTCTTTTATTTATTAAATTTGATTGCAATTGAAACGATAATTGAAATATGCTGATGTTAGTTAATTACACTGTTATATATACTATTGCCTGTTTCAGTTCACCTGTCACCATTATCTGTTAATTATTTATGTGATGATAATACAGTTGGCTGATAATTGATTGATTGTTGATGTTTATATTGGACGTTAATTTGTTATTGTTAAGTGATTAATAGTATGTAGAATTGAAATTGATATAGGATAGTTAACAATTTTAAAACTGATTTATATGTTAAATTCGATTAGTTGAATATGACCCCTTTTATTTGTTAAATTAATTGACATGTAAAATAGTGATAATTACACTTTGAACCATTGAACGTATATTGGATTAATTGTTGTAGTGTTAAAAATTGAAATCGAATGACAAGCGAAGAACCGTATGAATAATTAGTGTAATAATCTTTAATCTACATGAAATGATAGTGTAGATTCTAGAAATAATTATATTAATTTGCACAAACAACAATGCGAATTAATACGATTATTTCGGGATTATTGAATTGATTGTTTTATTATTGTTGATTGTTGTTATTGCTTGTTATTTACTTTGACACCATCCCAGTTATCACACTGCAAGTTCCCTTTGCTATGCTTTGATTTTTGAATTGAATTGGAATCGGGTTGAAATGATAAATACCCAAATTGAACTTTGACTTAGGATAGAAAATTAAATAAAAACCCGATTGGTCAATAATTTGATTTGAAAATAAACGAAGATTTTATTTGAATAAAGAATATGGTTTTGAAATGATGTTGAAATTTGAATTTTTGATGAAAGGAAAATGGTAATATTTAATAATCTGAAACAAAAGATTAACAATGTAATCAATGAAAGAATGTTGTTTAAATTGAGAAATGATTGAATTAAATTTGAAATGATTTAATAATTAAGTTTGCAATTATAATTAAGTTTGAAATTATTAAACTTTGAAATTATTTAATAATTAAGTTTTGAACTATTTAATAATGAATTATTAAATGATTAAATTGAATTGAAATTCTTTAATAAGAAAAATTGAACTTTTGAATAAGTGAATTTTACTTCGTAAAGAATTGAAATTGAGTTTCTTTATTAATTAAGTTTGGAAAATCATTTAAGTAAGTAATAAGTGAAGTTGAATTTATTTAACAAGAAATGAAAATGTGATATTTTTGGAATTAATGTAAGACTTGTAATTGGAGAATTGATTTGACGAATTTAGTTTAATTCAAAATTGTAAGTTTTGTTTTAATGAAGTTGAACTTAAGAATTGATTAAATGAATTGGAAATTTAATAGAAATTGTTTTGAATGATAAAGTAACTTAACGAATATTGAATGAAATCGATAATGAGTTTAAATTGATTTGAATGTTAAATAGAATTTATTTAAATGATTTCGGAATGAAACTTATATACGAACTTGAATCAATATTTGAATTGTTTTAAATAGAAATTGAAATTGAATTATAAGATTTTGAAACGGAAAATTGGAAGTTTTGAAACGAAAATTTGAAAATTGTTTTAGAAAGACAAATGAAATGTTGATTTACGAATTCTATTTGAAATTGAAATTGATTTGGTTTTTGAAATATATAAACGACCAATCGGTGTAATAATTACGAAAGTTATTAAAGAGACCGGGATTGGTAATGGATATACTCTCTATCTGAACCGAAACCACTTTAATAACTATACGCGGAGTGTTGATCCAGAACGAAGTGGATGGTTTTGATGAACGCGTTGACTGAAGAAAGAGAACGATTTTGGATGACCCCTGACATGACTAAAACAGGAGCCGCGCCGGTCCATTGAGGATCGCCATCTCTAGCGGACACACTTCTTCGATACATTATCTATTACTTATGTGATTCGATTTGGGTGCACCCCTCGATTATGGGAGTGTTGTTTCGCGGTGTTGGTGTAGTAGCTGCTATGCCCAACATCAGTCCGGATCAGGCAACTACTAGTATCCTAGTTGGTATCGCCTCATGTACCTTGTCATACTGATTATCCTATTCGCGACAACTACGATTTTGTTTTGTACCTTTAGTATATGGATTGCTCTCTGGTGACTTCCGGTTTTGGGGAAACTACGGTCTTGTATATGCTTTTGGGAATAAAAATGTGTTAAGGGTGGAATGGGCCATGACTTAACGCTATTTTGATATCTTCTTATATTACTGATAGACATTATCTACTTAGCGTATATTACTACCTAGTAGATAGTTTAACGGATCCTTAAAGGATGGTTATTCCAAACATCCTTTGAGTTACTTGTATTTCAATTGCTATTTCACTTGAGTTGGATTTATTAATATAAGAATGTTAATCCTGACTCGAGTGTCTTGTGTTTTGCTTTACGCTCGGGTCAGACTGAGTGTACCAGTTTTCGAGACTCACCTTTGGAGTTGGAGCTTCGCTTGGAGATCCAGCAATCTATCCAGCTTTCAGATATTCGATGATTCCAGTGATGTATTCTGATTTGTATCTGATGTATCGTATTACTCTTCTGTTGTAAACTCGGTTGTATTTTATATATTCATATAGTAGCTTCATGAACTACTATCTCTTTTATTTCCGCTGCACTTATTACTCTGTGTCTGTGATCTGTGATATTTTATTTACTGTATATGTTCAGTTTTGCCAAATTTAAATTAACAACGCGGTATTTTGAGCAATTCAACTCCGGCATGAGTGTCTACCTATACACTTATAATGGATGCGAATGGTCCAAAATATCGGGTCGTTACATCTTTCTTTTGCGTTTACAAGTGAATTCAATGATTTACAGCAGTCAATTGTGATTTGCAGCAGTGAATTTTGTTTGTGGCAGCAGCACTTGAGTTCAGATCTGGATCTGGCGGAGTCCGGGCGTTGGAGATCTCAAAGAGGAAGAAGAAGCCCTTTTGTGTTGGCTTTGGGGGTCTATTTATAGGTGTAGGAGGCTGGTACTTCACTCAAATCTCGGGAGACCCTCTCTGGCACGTGACTAGGCCCGCACGCCCAAGCCCGTGAAGTTTCGGTCCGATCCATGATCGACACGAACAGATTTCGACTCGATCAAGATTTCATCCAATGGAGTCGAAATTTGGCGTGGACATTCTTTAGCATGCACGTAGTCTTCTATGAAAATTTCATAGCATTTGGACTTGTAGATTGGGAGATATGATCGATACGAAATGGAGTTTTCGGTAGGCTGTTTCCTTCGACTCGCTACCGTTTCGACTCGCTTCTACTTCGACTCGGTGATGTGGCGCTTTCTGGATCGTTCTGCCTTTGATGCTGATTTGAGCGAGTCGAAGCGCGCACTAGCTTGAGCGAGTCGAAATGAGCATTGATTGATCGAGTCGAAGTGCATGGTTCGATCGATTCGAACAGTGGCCTTGCCAACCGGAATTGAATTTGATGGAGTCGAACAGCTGTTTGAGAGAAGCGAGTCGAAGCGTGCACTTTCGATGGTTCCAAACTGGAGCGAGTCGAAGAGGGCAGTTCTGGGAGGTTTGAGCAATGGAGTCGAAGTTGATGGAGTTGATCAGTTGTTTGAAGGGAGCGAGTCGAAATAGGCATCTGAGTGAAGCGAGTCGAAGTAGGTACTGTAGATGGCAGTGAAGCAAGTCAAACAGGAACGAGTCGAAGTTGGTATCTGAGGGAACCGGAGCGAGTCGAAGAGAGCGAGTCGAAGGAGCGAGTCGAACGGTTGATTTTCGTCCAATTTTGTATCCTTCATAACTTGAGCATACGAACTCGGATTGACTTGAGATTTTGAACGTTGGTTCCCATGGCTTAGCTTGTCATGTCCTACCAATTTTGGCTCGATCCGAACTCGGACAAAATTCACCGATATCCGTAGTGAGCCCGTGTATAACTGATTTCTAGGACGGGCCGTCATTGGTTATTAGTCAATTCCTTGGTGTTACAGCCTTGCCAAAAGGCGGTATAACACAACCCTTAAGGAAGTAACTAAATACGAGGGCTCTAGATTAAGCTTAACTACCAAACATCAAGAAATAAAAGAATGTGATGCACCAGTATCAAATAGAACGCTAACAAACATACCGTGAATCTGTAGCGAGCCTCCCAGAACAGCCTTTCCTTTCTCCTATGCCCCTGATCTCGAAGCAATAGGCTCCACCGCATACACTTGGCCCTTTCCCTCCTTTGAAGGCTCTTTGCATTGGTTCTTGTAGTGGCTGATCTGATCACAATTAAATCATTTGACATTCTTCTTTCCAACTGCTTCTTTCCCTTTTCCTTTTCCAGTCCGACACTCATGATCATAGTGTCCCTTCTTATCACATTTATAACAGACCACCTCGGATTTTACTTTCTTCTGTGCTCCTCCCTTCTAAGCATTCTTCTTATGGAAAAACTTTCTTTCCCAGCCTTGTCCCACCTAGACTTCCTTCTCTTTCTTCTTCTCCAAACAAGCTAACGCCTCTTCCTACCTTAGCGTCATTTCTACCATTACATCACAGGGATCTCTTAAGTGCGATAAGGTAGCTCTTGCCAACTCCAGCTTCAAACCTCTTATAAACTTCTCATTTCTCTTTATTACCGTATCAACTATGGCATACCTATATTGGGCTAACTCTTCAAATCTTCTTGCATACTCAAGGACAGACATCTCTCCTTGCTCCAGTTCAGCGAACTTCCTAACTAATACCGACTGCGCCATCACTGACATAAACCTTTCTTGAAACCTTCTCTTAAACTCCGCCCAAGTCATGGTTTCCTCATCAACACCAGCTACAATAGAATTCCACCAAAATAGAGCAGCTTCCTGAAGTTGTCTTGAAGCTAATCTCCTTTTATGCTCGTCATTCAACCCTAAGTCAGCGAACCTCTCACAATGCAATATCCAGTTTTCAACCTCAATTGCATCTTCAGTTCCAATGAACGGCTTCCCTCCAAGCCTAATATAGTCTCTGCTCAGATTAGCATAGTGATTGACCATCGGAGCTTCCTGAACTCCTCCTCCAGCAGCATTTCCTCCGACAACTCCAGCTGCAATTCCAGCTTGCATCATGTTTACGAAAAACTGATACATGGCCCGCATATCCACTTGGGGAACCCCCAGCACCAACATTTTCAGCTTGAGCCTGACCGGAACCTCTTCTAGCATTTGGTTTGGCATTTCCATTAGTGGTGGTGCTCTCTCCTCCAAGATTAACTCTACCTCTTCTTCCTTCCATATCTGTATTCAAGCTTCGTGAGATACAAATGAATAACCTAACTAAGATAGTAGTTAGAGATATAGCGTATACTTATAACAAATACAAGTACGTTAGTATAGCGTTATCCCATACCCCGATCTTAACTCTAATTACTAAGGATTATGTTTTCAGAAACCATTTTTAGTTAAAGTATTTCATAAACCATGCTCTGATACCAAGCTGTAACATCCCTTATCTAGAGGCCCAAAACTAAGCGTTACAGATGCTGCAGTCATCTATAGTATTAGCTTCCGGCAACTAAATACGGCTATGTTAATGGTATCTATAATATCAAAAGCACTTGAATATGAAACAAAACACATATTTCAAAACAACTTTTCTTCATTACAATTAAAACAGATGTTCCATATTCATCTTACATAATCCCAATACGCTCCCAGGCACGGATAAAATATACTTATTACAAAATACGCCAAGAGCGGTATATGAATATACCCCATTGGATGATCAGAGTCATATAGTCATAATAGACTTAATACAAACACAGCGAAAATATAACAAAGCATAAAACTGCGACTCCTAAATAGCTATCTGTTTGCCTCATGCATGCCTCCGGTAGCCTTATTCGCCATCCTACTAAAACCTAAAAAGGCCTTAATCTCTCAGCCTACTCAAATCAATTTTGAGTACCCGAGAGTTTAAGGGGGAAATATAAACATCGATTCAGACATAAAGCCTGGTGTGAATAATACTATACATCCCGGTTAAATATGTTAAGTGAGACCATGCCGCTTAGCGGAACGGGTTTACCCCCACTAACATCCTTTTATAACATATCTTTGCAAAACCTTTTCCTACAACCAAAACTGGTTAAATACTGTAAAGGGGCATTTCACTAGAAGGACAAACTTTGCAGTCCAATTAGTTTCTAGGACATACATCCATAGAAATTAATTCTAAGGCCAAAGTCAACAGAATAATTACTTTTAAGGACAAAGTCAGCAGTCCAATTGCTTTCAAGGACATAATTTCATAGGTTTTTAGGCCTTAGAAGCTAATTATTTTGCATTTTGTCCTTAAAAGTAATTATTTCAGTTGTGCGTCCTAGTAACTAATTTCACTAGCTAAAGAGGCCCTTGTGGCTAATTTCCACTACTGTAAAGCATCATTATGTAAACATACATAAATATCAAGTAATAAATGAACTATCTGTTAAAACACAAAAGTTTTGTTTGGCTAATTTTAACCTTTGGCTGACTCGGGCCTACCAGACAATATAATCAAAATTAATCTAACACCTATTAGCTATTCTTCTTATGAACTATATATCCTTAACTATATGTTAAATACTTCGCTTCTGGACGGTATGTCCCTAGCCTAATCATCTCCCAGGTCTTCCTGATCCTAATGGTTTTGCGGGCTCACCAATAACCTATCTGTATACAAATATATATTCCTTTCTGTGTGTAATCTTAATTTTTGTCTACCTGACCAAGCCCAACACACTGGAATTTTGGACAATAATTAGCTGGGGCTAACAGCTAATGTATAGGGCGCGACCCCATACTAGTCTCATCTTGTATTCTAATATCTGAGTCATTTTCACTTAAGGATCCCCTCCCATAATTTTTCCTTGAAAACACTTTCAAAATGATTTAAAACCCTTAAATCAAACTTACACAAGGAAAAGTATATAATCTTTATGCTTTACTCAAAATCATATCACCATGTCATATCTTCTTTACTCAAATCTTAGTTGATGAAAACATTTAAACACTTAAAAGAACCACTTTCTAAACTTTTGAAATCATCTCTTTCAAAATCAAACATCAAACCTTTCGAAAACAATAAAACTTTTAGACATACTTCTTTAAAATCACTTTAAAACATTGCCTTAGAAAAAACCTTGAAAAACCTTCCATCTCAAACCTTTCGAATCCATTGAACTAAACCTTTCGAAACCATTGAATTAAACCTTTGGAAACCATTGAATTAAGCCTTTCGAAACCATTCAATGAATAAACCTTTCGAAACCATTCAATAAACAAACCTTTCAAAGGCATTCAATAAACAAACCTTTCGAAACCATTCAATAAACAAACCTTTCAAAGGCATTCAATAAATTTAAAACATAAACCTTTCAAAAACTTACTGGGTTCGTTTTAAAACATGTGGACAATCTTTTTACCTTTCGACTTCATTAGAAGCAACCTTTCGACTTTGTTGAAAGCTGCTTCGAAAGCTTTGGTTATACTTCATTTAGAAAACAAGGGTAAATCACCTAACTCAAAAGCTTTCCTTCGAAAGCATGGAGAAGCGGCTAGTTTTAAAACAAGTAAACCTTTCGACTTTGTCGGAAGGTTCAAAATAAAACAAAGTGGCAGTAGCCTTTCGATTGTGTAGGAAGGTTTCAAAACAAAATAGTGATAAAGCAGCTGTAACCTTTCGACTGTGTCGAAAGGTTTAAAACCTTTATTTAAACATTTGACCTGGTCAAAAGCAACCAAGTCGAAAGCTCTTATTCGAAAGCAAAGAAGGTGATTATTTTGGCTTATAAAACAAACATACTTCAAACCTTTTTGGAAACCAACCTTTCAACTAAGAAACCTTCGACCTTGTCCAATTCATTATGTACCAAGTAACTTGATACCATATGCATTGGTTTGACCTTGTCGAAAGCTTTGAACCTCTCGACCTTGTTGAAAGGTCTGGGTCGGAAGGTTTAATGCTAGAATTGGCTGAAACATGCTAAAAGCATGATTTTCTTGTTTTTAACTTAAAAAGATAACTTTTCAACTAACCTGCCTTTGTTTATCAGTTTCTCATTAGTTAATAAATACTTTTCAGTAAAGTGCTACCACTAATTCTAGAATTAAATAATAATTTTATTTTATAAAATGCTACTTCTCCTTAATTAAATATATAAAACATTTAAGTCTCATACCTTAAATAATTTTATATATTCATGAAATCACTTAGGAAAAATCTAGAAAAATCCCAGAAAATCTATTTTAATATGTTTTCCAATATATAAAAATTACAAACCCAAATAATTATTATTTTAGCCGTAAATAATTTATAACCCAATAAATCATTTTCTTCACTAGAAAATTTATATAAAATCCACATTAATTAAGAAAATTATGAAAATTGACACCCATCTCTAAGATATCATTTCTGACTTATATTTAAATTTTTAAGTCATTTGGATGTCATTTAATAGAGTTTTCATGTCAAACATATCATAGAAACTAATATGAACATATATAATTCATCAACAAGCATATATATATATATATATATATATATATCTTTAATCACCAAAACATGGCATATACTTGCAACAACATTTTGGGTCTAATATAAAAAATGAAAATCATAATAAAATGTGATGTAATAATTATTTACCTTAGCTTTAAGATTAAAAGATGTGAGATTTAATGTTGAATTAGTTGATTATCTTCTTTCTTTGAATCCTAGCTTTTTCTTCCTTGAGAATAGAAATGGTTGCCGGCCTTAGTAAAAATTTTGTTTGAGTGAAAATGAAATGAACGTGAGTTTCATTCCTAAGGGTTTAGGGTATAAGCCTTTCCTATTTTCCATATTACCCTTCTCATTTCCTAACACATAATTGGCTTATGTTATTTCATTTTAATTTGCACATTAACATGGCACGGCTACCCTTAATTTAATCAAATCTCAACCTATTAATCTTCAAATTATTTTATTTAATTTAGCTAATTAAATACTCTTAATAATGTTATAAAAAGATGGGGTGTTACATTGCACTTCCTATAAGTGATCACATGTTTCTTATTTTGTCCTCCTTGGGGTCTATTATCCTTATGCTTACCCTACGGCTGGTTCACCTTCTTCTTCGGCTCCTCCTCATTAACCACTTCTCCATTGATCAAGTTCAATGATGTCAATTCAACTAACCCCTTAAAAATAACTTTGCATGGTATCCAATTCGAAGCCAACTCCTTCAGTGGAGGGTTTGACCCTTTTGCAAACTTTAGTGCTTTCTTGTATGATGTTATCAAATCAAATCCAAACTTCACTAGTTCATTAATTTGATTGAATTTTTTCCCAACTGGAAACTCCGCTTGTTTTGTGTGAATAAACTTCTCGAACAACAACCACTTCTCAATACCCGAGGAAAACTTAACTTCACACTTCCCCTATGTAATATTTTCCTCATTGACTTTTGAATAACTATATCCAACCAATTTGCGGCTTCTCCCTAGGGATGCTAGGAAGCCAACGACCTCCTAGTATATCACTCAAACCCAACTAATTTAATATTTTCTCACAAGTGCTCGTCCATGCCCATGTTACTCAATAGGGTTCAATTACTACATAAGGATTTCGACCAAGTTTGACATGTCCCTACACAACCTCAAGAGATCTATAATTGGTTGATGCTGGACAGGAACACTCCTTAGGTAGTAGGTAAAGGAATGGCAAGGTTGACACTAGCTTGAACAGTTGCCTGCAGATATCGTCTAGACCATATAGGGATGTTCACTCCGGGGATATCTACGACAGTAACTCTGGTTCATGTTTGGGCCCTAGTCACTACCCTGTCATTAGTGGCCTTTGTTCTAATCTCTAATGAGTTACTCATTCGACAGTATCTGTAAATAGGATTTATTAGCAACTCCCAATGGATAGTTAACACGATTGGAATAACAAATAGTGTACATATATGTACTCGACTTATATATAATACATATACATTTATAAAAATACAAATACGCTCTCTCAATACGTGATGTAACACCCCGTAATTTTAATGACGATTAATTAAAAGAAACTAATTAATAATAGTGACATCAAAAATAGAATTTTTATAAACATTAGAATTTGGCTATGAAACTTACACCATTGGGTTTGTGGCGTTTTTCTAATTAATTTTCATAAAGTTTTCCGATCGGAGTTCAAACAAAAAAGTTATTTACGTTTGAATACTTCGGGTCGGAAATAATTATATATGTGTAATTATGGAAATTATAATAATTAATTAATGTTTATTGCAACATTAACGATAGGTTAAACGTTAGTATAATTAACGTCAACAATATCATAGAGTATATATCAAAAGCAGAAACAAATGATCTCAGATCGAAAAGAAAGAAAAACAAATTGAACAAATCAACCAACGTTAATTATTTGCTGCTAAATAAAGCCACAGGTCGACCCAATATGTACCCAGGTAGACTGGTAGCGGTCGACCCTTGGACTTGAGCAGTCGACCGTTGTTAGTGTTAAATCGGTAGAAAATATTAGCCAAAATGGCCCGAATTTAAAACTGTTCAATCGAACGGCTTGCAGTGATTTGAACCACTATAAATACAGACCTAGACCCCCACTTTCCAACTTATATTTTCTAGTGGACACGAAATCTCTGCCATTTTCTCTTCTTCACAAATTTCTAAATCCTTAAATTAGTTCAAGTTATATGTGTATGCACAACTGGAGCATTGTAGAAGATGATAGAGAAGAGGAATAGGGCCAAATCAAATCATCAAGCCGAGATAAACTGTAAATTTGGATCTTAAATACAAATCAAATCTAAATCTCTTTTCTAATCTAGATTTCTAATAAGATATGTATATGCTTGTGGTATATATTTAAATAGAGAGAAAAGAGAGTCAAACTGGAATAACTAGGATTAGATCCGGAGATTTGGAAAACTAAAATGGTGAGTGGGAAATTACATATTTTGTAATAATACTGAATTTATATCATTGTAGATCTATTTCATTTATGCCTAGATATAAATCATGATTTGGATATGTAATTTTATACTCGTAAGGATTTGATATAAATCACAAATGGGATATTTAATTGTATACGCGTAATGATTATGAAAAATATGCCTATATGTTATGGAAAACCCTAAACTTGGTAGATATTATATACGTTTGGATTTGGAAAGTTAAGGGTATAAATAGTCCCTATATTTGTAAATAACTTGTTAATGGAATCATATTAGGATTTCATATTTGGTTAGTTTATGTAGATTGTTGAACATAAATTAGAATTAATTATAAATTAACTTGGGATTAGACAATATTTTAATACATTGGAATGAATTGTGTGATAATATAAATTTCTATAAACTGTCTAAAAATACAAATAAAAGTGTATTGGTTGAAATAATAAGGAATGTAAACAAAAAGGAAGAGATGTACCAAATAAGGGAATCACTGTATTTTGTACGGTCTATTCCAATAGAAAAGTATAAGATAATTCCTTGTTATTTCATACATAACACAAGTCCTCTTTTAAGCAGTTTATAGAGAATTATAGTGTTAAAAATTTCCTTTGGGGAAAGAAGTAATTCCAATGTATTAAGGTATAAAAATCCTTAAATATGACTAAAGTAATATAAGTAGGAATAATAATAACAATTTAAATGAAAAACCTAAAGTATATAATTTAAGATGGTGTACAAAACAAACGGTAAACAAAGAAGATACAATTAAACGGATAGGAAAGTATAAGTCTAAATAGGCACTTAAAGAGAAATATTAGTTAAAAGGAAACATGAGATTTCATCCAATAATGTTAAACGAAAAGGAAATAATAAATGACACTTAAGTCCGTAAATTAGAAATGGATAATAAATGATAGTAAACGACAAGAATAAACTGAAAGTAAGTTATGTAAGATTTATTGAACATCAATGATTGAAAGTAAAGATAAGTAATAATTAAGCGAATGTATACAAATTAAAATATATGTTATGATGGGTGTGAATTATAGGATATAACCCAATTACCTAAATTAAGTAAAAGACCATATAGTCATTAGAATGAGGTCAGTAGTGTTACACAATAGAAGCCTACCCACCACAAGGGTCTGCCAGCAGTTGTGTATACATTATATTGATCTAGGACATATCCAACTGTAGGACCCGTGGAGTTATATATGCTTTCGTATAGGTGAAGGAATACCCTCAGTAGAGTCTGCTTCAATGAATTAAGAGGAGGGTATTTCCTTGATTTTGTTAGGCAATGTAAATAGGACGGTGAGCAGCTCGATGCTATGTCAACAGGTATTGGCACCAAATCAGGAGTAGGAGCTACATAGGTTGAGTGCATCATTGGTCCAGAGCAGTCAAAATGGGAAAGATAGGGTTACACCTAACGGACTATGCCTCCTACAAGGGTAGGTCCCGTTAGGTAATGCATCACCATAGTTGTTTGCTACTTTGTTAGGGCAAGGCTAGTTAACCTATATAAGATTTCTTTCAAAAACAAATGGGGTAGTCTGGGAAGCTGAGTCCTTTATAGTTTATGGAGCCGAGTCCATAATAGGAAGTAGACAAGTAATAAATCCTCAAAGCAATGCGAGATAAAATACGGCTAAATTATAGTGTTGTCGTTATTATGCACTAACGGAAGGTTCTACTTTGTACGCGGGCAATTTGGCCTAGACATTGATGATGAGGCCCGATGGTGTAGAATTATGGATACTAACATGGATAGTATCCTGGTATAAAAGGGGACTATGGTACTTATACATTTATATATGTACATAAGTAGTTATGATCTACTTTGGATAGATGGGGGGTATCGTGCATGAACATGGAGTCGAGACGACTAAGTAAAATAAAAGACATAACATGTAATGGAAAGCAATCGGCATAAACTAGTGTTGTTGACAAAGTGTATAATTTACCAGTCAGCAGAAGGTTGTTCTAACCCCTCCTTATTACAACCCATGGGATAGCTTTAGAGGAACAGGCATTGCTACAAGGAAGGAACAGTAGAAGGACAGGTTTCCTAATGCATGCTCGGCACTAACAAGGACACTAGATATTGGAAGTGTCAACTTGGTCAATAACTATATATTTTATTATACTTTACTATTCCATTGTGAGTTATATCGATAGTGCTCTGATGTGCATTTATTTGTTTACTTGCAGGATACCAAACTGGTCCATACTTTGGTGAACTTGGTTTTTCGATTTAGCAAAAATTCAGACCCATTGGGGTGTGGTTGTTACACATGATAATCCTTAAATTAAAGAAAATTTTGTTCTGATGCCAAATGTAACAACTCGCCTTTTCAACCCTCTGGTTTATCGCTCGAATCGAAGTTCAAACCATGAAAGCCAAAAATGACGGATCATTAAGAGATGATAATAAGAAACAAAGTAATATTTCTAACTACATCTTTCTAAATTTATGACGCAAGGAACAATATATGATATAAAATCATCATACATTCATCTCAAACTTTTATAATATATCTAATATCATAAATCTATATATTATCTAGTCATCTATCATAAACATACTATAATGTCATATGAATACACACAAACCAATATGTACATAGGTAATGCCTCTGTTATCCACATCATCGACACCACCTATATTATCTTGACTCTATAGTCCATCAACCTATTGATATAATATAAAAACAATGGGGAAAGGAGGTCAGACATACATCCGAGTGAGTGAAAGTAATTTATTCCACATATACTTTAAAAATATTGTTATAACACCATTTTTGTCTGCTTAACATGTGTAAACATGCATTAACCTACCGACATGCATACAATATTAATATAAAAAAATCCAATAGTTGACTATTCAATTAAGTTCATGTTACACCTAACTACATAATGTATCAAACTATATAGCACATATATTAATATTAATGACATGCCAAAACATGTCAGATACTCACTATACTTCAACCGGTGGACATAGTTATAGGTATTGTCCATCGAAGGTAGTATATACTCACATATAGACGTCTCCATTCTCTCATGGTCCACATATTCGATATGTATACTTGCATATATGAAACTTCTATAAAAGAATATAAATAATATATATAATTGTGAGATTGGTGACTTAAGTAAGATAAATTTGTGTCGAATTGTTTATATGATTGTATGTGTGATTAATATTAATATTGGGATGATAGATTTGTTACTGTTGCATTGTACGGACGGGTGCTACGACAGGACCTACATGCCAACATCTTTTGAGATGTTTGTTTTTAGAGGAGTCCACAAGTTAGTTGTGGCTCTCAATAGGTCTCTTTGGTAGCGAATGGAAATTCGGCATGATTTATCGATACACAATTTAAGCGTATGCGTTATTCAGTATGCCCGACTTGGGGTTACCGAATAGTGGACAAAATATATTATATAGATGCATAAATATGCAATTCAAGTGATTTATACACACACAGATATATACATATAAAATTATAGATGCACGGTTTGGGTGATTTATATATATATTGGTTTGCTATGCCTGACTTAAGGCAACCGGGTGATGGGAGGAACTTCAAGAATGAATCACGATCCACATGGGGGCAATAATACTTTGGTGTAGTGCATATGTGTAGGAAGGGTGTACGTGGGGTAGCTTAAATCCAGATTGTCTATCCACAGACAATTAGATGATATCGGTTTTGTAAAAGGAATCCGTTTAACAATTAAGATGCACGACCTGCAGACGTGGTTTTGGAGCAGGGGTGGAGAGAGATTGGGATGTCAATCTAGAATAGGTCATATACTGTTGCGTTGTACGGACGGCTGCTGCGACAAGACTTACAAGCCAACTTCTTTTGAGGTGTTGATTTTCAAGGGAGTGGACAAGTTAGTTGTGGCTCTCGATAGGTCTCTTTGGTAGCTAATGGAAATTCGGCACGGGTATCGGTTATAAATATTCGTATTTCGATTTTAGGTATGGATATGTTATGTTAGTAGCTTTGCTATATCGTTATATTTGTTTTGCATGTCAGATGCCTCGATAGGGATGGAGAGATCTACGGCACCATTGCTTATGAAGTGTAGTATTATCCCTACCTTCTTTTTTCAAATTCAATAGCATGACTTGTTATAGTACATGTTATTTTAATAATAGAACCACTATTATATATCATCCTAACTTGTTGGTGTATTAATAAAGTGTATGATTAGTGTTGCCCATTGATCCTTGCTCACGTTTATTAGATGTATATATGTTGCATGCATATGCAGTACTCAAAGATAGTTGCCTTACACCAGGCTTTATGTCTGACCCATAATTTGTCTTTTTATGTTTATGTCATGATAACTCTTGGACACTCGATTAAGTAATTTAGAAGTCAAGTGCTTTTGGAGATAGGCTTATAGGACAACTAGAGAATTCTGGAGGAGTGAAGTCGATATATTGGATATGTATACTTGTTGATGATGTAGTATATGGTTGGTAGGCTATTTTGTATATGAGACTTATGATATCAGAATTATGTTCTGAACTCCACATGAATGGAGTTGATGTATTCTGGCTTTCTGTATTGATAATTATATCTCGGTTGCTTCCGCTAGTGCGGTCTCTTGTATTTTGGTTATCCAGTTATGTTCATGTATATTCGGTATATTATATATTATCATTCTGCTGTGAGATTGTATCGATATACCTTAGTATGATGTTAGTTTTAATTTTTACTCGACGGACTGTATTTTGTGGTATTCAGGGGTTAGACGTTGTCACTAAACGTTGATTCAAGGTATTATAGAGGAAGGGTCGTGTCTTACACCAACTTCTTATTTTATGGCTATCTTTAGACATTTTGGACATTGGGATGCCACAAAGGCCTTACGCCACATTACCGAATGCAATGTCATTTTAGACATTGGGGTGTCACAAAGGCATTATGCCACGTTATCGAATGCAATGTCACTTCGGACATTAGGCTACCACAAAGGCCTTACACCACATTACCGAAAGCAATGTTATTTTGGATATTGGGCTGCTACAACCTTACTCACATTACCAAATGAAATGTCATTTTGGACATTGGTTGGCACAAAGACCTTATGTCATGCTACGGAATCCAATGTCATATTGGGCATTGGGCTACCACAAAGGCCTTAAGCCACACTACGGAATGCAATATCATATTGGACATTGGGTTACCACAAAGGCATCATGCCTTGCTACCAAATGCAGAGTCATTAACTTACTTAGACTCTAGGTTGCCACATAGACCTAACACCTCTTTACTAAAATTAATATCTTATTTAGACTCCAGGTTGCCACATAGGCCTAACACCTTCTCATCTGTTCAATGTCATGAATTTACTTTTGGATGTTACTTAAGGCCTTACACTGAGACCTTTGTTAAAATACCGACTTCCCTCTAAAATTCAAAAAGTATCAGCTACAGTTCAATTAGTCTCATCTAGGGAAGCTTGGTTCATATATAATTTCATTTTGACACCTTATCTCGACTCTACGTTAGGTATCGAGGCACCCCTTTCCTCTTTTGGCAACTCTTGCCATCGTAAGTTATGCACTTATTGGCCTCTGGTTGCAGCCTCCTCTTTCAGCAATCATCTTTGGCTCTCTCCTTTATACTTTCCTAGTTTATTATACTTAGACTTACTTGGTCATTCACTAGTTCATTTTAACCTTCGGTTCCAATCTAGACCTCCTACAAACTCACTCACTTTTGCCACTTTAGCTCTGCTATTGGCAGTAAAGCCTGACATTCGAATGTGTCTGGCACTCGTCTTTACATTTATTGCCCCCAAATTCGTTCAACCTCCATTTTTAACTAGTGATGGTATTCTTTTTACTATTTTTTTACGGCACTTTTATGGAATCTTATCCACTTATTACTTAGTCATGTAACTTGCATGCATAATTTGGTCTCGGTCATCTTAATACAAGGTTTCGGCATTTATAACCATCTTTTGAAAATGACTATTTACAAGTAGGGAAACACCTATAAAATTTTAGAAATTTGTAAAGGAATTCCTATGCATACTAACATCATCGCTTCTATTTTTAAGTCATTTTCCCTAATTTATTTAATACACGAATTACTCTAAAATTTCATAATTAAATGTTTTTATGTTGGAAAACCTTTAAATTAAAAACCAAAATCTAAAATTATGCTTAGAACATCATATTAAATTTCCATCTTATCTCTAAATCATTAAAGTGGGGAAATGTAGACAAATATTCTCTGGTATAACTATTTTACCCAAAAATATTCATTAAAACATCATTATCTCGTATAAAGAACTTGCACATATGAACTCTATCATATTTATTCTAACGGAATTCAAAGTGTTATGAAACTGTAGAAAGGGTGTTGTATCACTCACATAGATTTTTGTATTTACTAGATCTTTAATCTTCTAGGGTTTCTTAGCTTTTTCTTCTTTTTGAGCTTTTGTTTTTATTTGTAAAAGTAGAATGCATAAATAAGATAAGGGTTGCTTTATTTCAATATATCATCATGATGAGTTGATTCGTTGGCCCCCTTCTAAGTTTTAACCTTCCTCCTTTTTATTTATTTATTCTCAAGCCGTGATAAACTATATCATAATAAGTAAATGTACACTCAAATACTTATTATGGTAAATCGCTATTCATTTTAAATTTTGAGTGGTAACAATCTGAATATTTATCTTGTCCAAAACCCCTTGTTTTCTTAATAAATTACTTATTAATTATCCTTTAAATTTTGGGGTGTTACAGCAAGCTTCTGACAAAAGCATCTACTCGCCTCTACATAAAGAAATGATGACCCTTGTACTATTCCCTTGATAAGATCAGTATAAAATGACATTGTACTTCTTACAAGAGCATCAATATGCAGCAACAATCATTTGTACTTCATGTTCCACATGGCAATGATGCTACTATACATCAATGGCTCTCTTCCCTATACTTCCTTTCTGACAAAAGTATATCATGGTATGGCCCGCCAGCTATCCTTCATTTGAACCATTCTCTTCGCCCGGCATCCTTGTCGTCCAACGTCTAAATTGTACATCATCATCATCAATGGATACAATGAAATCCAGGGTCCAGAGCTTCAATATGAGCCCTCTGAAGCATGATCTCAACAGCTATAAACAGAGATTCACATGGACGTGTACAAGGATCGAATTTTAGAACCCTACATGCTATATAGCTCATAGCTCTTGTAGAAAATCTTTTGTAATCAAATGTATCAAGTAAAAAAGTTAGCAACCATAGTAGATGTAGATCTTCTTCGAGATCTAACAACTCTAAATCTCAGGTTACTTACCTTTTTTCTTGCATTGTAGTTCATAATTCCTCATTTTTCATTTCTTAATGCAGTGCTATTAAATTACCTTTGTTACTACTCATTTCTAATCATATTTCCAAGACTGGCTAAAAATCTAATGAACAATCACCTTGTTGGTTTTTTCTTAGATGATCCACCCCAATACCCAATAGTAAAGAGACATGTCTTATATGCTTGGAAACTGAGAGGAAAACTTGAGGTTTGTTATGATAAATCCATGTATTTTTTTTCAATTTCTCATGCCTCCAAAAGCAAAATCGTATATTGGAAGATCAACTAATCATTATGGAGGGAAATTTTTTATCATCACATAATGGAGCCCTTCTATCGACCTTGCTCGAGAATAGGTTTTATCCATACCTGTGTAGGTCCACTTCATTAACATCCCAAATGTCTATGAGGCCGTGGTAGATATAAATTGGTTAGTCGACCATATTGGTGACTTGATTTGCTTCGATATCTCTATTGAGCATAGGCTAAGTTGAATAGGCAAAGGCCATCATTGAGATCACTCCTTATAGACAGCTACCATTTCATCTGCTTTTATATCTCTCTGTTAAGATATCGGCTTATGTGGATATTACATACCGATGGAAACGGACTATTTGTGACTTCTGCCACTCTTTCGGTTATACTAACTCGTCATGCCTCCATTCTAATTCACATCCATCAGACCTACCCCCTAAGATCCCCTTCTTGAAACCTCCAACATGTCATTGAAAAAAAAAGGAGCCTACTCCTACAATAGAGCCCCCGGCTAATCTTGCTTCTCACCCTGATGCATCTGTTAGCCAGGAGAATCCCATCGATGTTATCCCTTCTCCTTCCAACCCCTATATCCCACCAACGACATCTCCTAGTACTCTGCATCCCCGGATAACCTCGATCCTGCCGACAACTCTGAAACAAACCTATCTCCCTCTAACTCCCTAATCCCCTACATTAAGAGGTTCTTTATCATCGTGCCCTTCAAAATGATCCTAATGCGCCGAATGCTTGGCTTAGGAGCTTGCCAATAAGATTTTAGACGAGATACCTCTAAGCTAGAGCTAAAAAGCAGGGCTTGGAATCATTCGGAAAGTGTTATTTGCTATCATTCAAGATAAAATATCTTCTCAAATTTGATATCAAACGATGAAAATGACGAAGTGGAACTTTGCTAAAAACTTTTGAACAACAAACTGGTTTAATGCAATGATAGTGAGTACGATGATAATAATGAAGAGATTTTGGATACTATGGACTTGGACCGAAAATATGTTTTCTCGCCATGTACACCAGGATACTTCTTAGATCTCACTGGTTGGTTCCGTAGATGCATCGGTCTATAGGGGATACATTCCACCCTTTTAACGAGCCTCGGTTAAATATCTTGTATTCATATTCTATTTAGTGGACATATCCAATATCTTACGTTTATGACTCATGTTATTTGTGTATCAGTTATGCTATTCAGCCACGCATGTTGACTTTTCCATTATTGGGTTGATTTTATGCTAGTTAGTCAATCATGTTGGCTTTTTTATTGTTTGGCGGGTCTTATGGCTCTATACTCTCATATTTATTGTACTTATGTAATATGGTTGTATGGTTCCTTGAATCATACATCCTTTATCTAATAAAACAAGCTTTGTTTTTAAATAAGAAAAAATATAAGGTCTAAGTTTTAGATACTTAATATTGGTAATCCTTTCTCACAAATTTCCACTAATTTCTATATGTATATTGGTGGTATTAAGTCCTAGAAACATGGTTAGACTACAATTCTTAATACATCCTAATTTTCCATGGATTTTTTATTTTCATTTATTTATGATAAAATCATGAAAAATTGAACCTCGTTGCAATGACCCGTATTTTTTTTAATATTTCAAATGGGAATATTTAATTTATTTAAATATTTAGATTTGATTCCAATTTAATAAATAATAAGGAAATTAATTTTAATATAACGACTCGATTTTTGTTGTAGTATTTTTAATTTGGTTTATATGGTTTTTCCATAATTTTTAATTTGGAAAATATTTAAATTATCGTTTGACGATTTTCCAACAAATGACGGTATTTTTGTGATTTTACAGAATCAGTTAGCTAGTGTATATTATGATTGTTTTGGGATCGTGTCGTATTTTTGTGTGCGGTCTCATTTTTTTTATCATTTGTGGTCTATACGTGAATGAAATTCTTTGCAGTGAAGTGGCGGAAATCTTGTTATAAACCAAACCCAACATAAGAAAGTTCAACATTTTGACAATTCCTCGTGTTTGCTTTTTTCCCCTCCTTCATATCCACTTTCCATCCTATTTTCTATTGGCTGAAATAATAAGAAAATTAAACCCTCCATCCAATGGTCCACGTTGATCGGCACCGCTAGAGCCCATTTCAGGCGAAGTACCCAACTAGAGAAACGTTTGGCAAGGGAAGATGTAGAAGTTGACCGATCAGATTGGGGTGGATTGTGGCGAGGCGGCTTGGATCTGGGTTGAGCGTCGGCGTTTATCTTGGATCGTTCTCGGCATAGACAGCAAGGTGGATGGTGAGGCTAGTAGCGATTGGTTGGTAATGGCGAGGGCTTCCTCCAATGGTAAGGCAGCAGTCGGAGATGGCATGTGGCGGTGCAGGTGAGGAGTTGAACGGCGTGGGTTTCTCGGTGTTAGTTCTCAAGACTGCGGCGTTATGGGAAGGCGAGACTGGTGCCGAGGAGTTCGCCTTGGTCAGGGCTATCTTCGGTAGGAGTGCGATAGCGTCTGGTGGCCAGGGTCGGCGCTGGTAGGGAGATGATCGGAGGAAGTTTTGGGCAGCCTGGTTTTGTATTTAATCGTGTTTTGAGTGAGGAATTAACGTGTAATGAATAATTAAGTTAACTATAGTGATTATTGGATTAATTTATATTTAATTAGTTCGAAATCTTATAAAATTAATAACTTTCTCTTATTAGCTCCAATCGAGACGTGGACTTTTGCTTTGCACTCATAATGGCGATAGCTACACGGTGGAATTGGTTTCGTCAAATCTAAAGCAAGTGAAATTTTGGATTAAAATCGAACGTCGTTCGATTTTAATTCAAAATGGGAAAACCTAAGCGTCCCTTGAAATTTCGGTGAGTTAAACTTACCTTTTTGGATAATCAGCATAATATATAGTATGTAAAGTTTAATATTTATGTTTCGATGAATTATTGGTTAGTTTGGTAAAAATATCCGCTTTTGAAAAGCGAATGAGATTTACACACGGGGAAAATTTGTAGAGAAATCCGGATTTCTTGACATTGTGATTTCTAATTCCAGTTATATACCCGTTGATTTTATTTAAATTATATACCTATTATATAGACTGTTAAATGCTAAATTTTGATAGCTTGGCCATATCGGATGAGACACTAACACATGTTAAAAGTTGAACATTTTTAGTGGAAAAGGTAGTAATAGCATTGGTTAAGTGCTATAGTAACTATTGGCCTCGTTATAGTATTTTAATATACTATTATTGATTTTTTGATTTGGAAATGATTTTCGATCTGGAAAATGATTTTTAGTCTGACCTTTTAGATTTTCTATGATTTTTTTAATTCAAAAATAGTTTTTGTACTTCTCTATTTTACTTCAATTTTCTTTTATTATTCTTTTCTAATATATATATACGCACACATATATGTATGTATGTAAATGTTTTAAGATTATTTTGAAAAGTATTTATTTTCAATAATGATTAATGTTTATTTTAAAGGAAATAAAAGGGGTTATCTTTTATTTTAAAGAGATTTTATGTTTGAAGAAGATAGAAATATTTTAGGAATAAATATTTGTGAAACATTTTATGTAAAATGTTGTAATAAAAGAACAGATTTATAAATGGTGTTTATAAAATAAAGAGAGATTTATAAGAAATATCTTATAAATAAAAGAATAGGTTTATTAATGGTATTTTATAAAAGGGAATATTATCATTAGATAAATTGGAGAAAATAAATCACAGTTGAGAGTTTATTGTAATATGTGGAATGATCGTGTTATGGAAAATACATGAGATTTATAATTATATTTGGAGTTTTGTTTATGTTTGGAGTTTTTGATTATAATTGGAGTTTTGTTTATATTTGGAGTTTTGTTTTGTAAAAAGTGTTTTGTCATTTTATTTAGAAATTTATAAAAGGAGTTTATAAATGAATTTGGAGTTTTATAAAAAGAGTTGCAAATATATTTGGAATTTATAAAGTGAGTTTTGTAAATAACTAATTTATAAAATAAGTTTTACAGAGAATTTTATAAAAGTATAAAGGATGTTTATAAAGGAGTTATTAAATAAATTGGAGATTTATAAAGGGAGGTTATAATTATTTTTAGAGATTTATAAAGGAATTTTATAAATGATATTTTATGAAAGGAGTTTGTAAATAAAATGAGTTTTATAAATAATATTTTATGAAGAAGGGATTTTATAAAAAGACCAAGACCCGATTTCTATAAATGATCATTTTAAATGTACGGTGGTATGGAAATTTTTCTTTTCATACTTAACACCAAATTCCAAAGTATGGAAACCCATCTCTACCTTAAGAATTAAGAATGTGTGTCGAGGCAAAGATAGTTTTCTAACTTGTCAGATCTCATTGTTTAATCGAGGTATAGTATTGTTTGAAATCGGGAAGTGATGTTAAGTATATTTGGTCTAATTTCTATATGATCTATTTGCTTACACCAAAAGAAAAGTGTTTGGGTTTATTGTTATTAATGTTTAAATGGCATTTGTTTTAACCCAATTAAGTATGGTTTGAAAATGGAACCTTTCTTAAGATTTGTAAAATATACTCATACTGTTGAGATAAGTATATGGGTACATTTTTCTAAGTATTGAAAATGAATTGATTTTTGAATATACTTATATTGTTAATATAAGTATATGGAAAATATTTTCTAAGTTTTAAAGTGAAAGGTTTGTGAGTATACTTATTCAGTTAAGATAAGTATATCGATATTTTTCAAGTATTGAAAAGAGTTGAGGGGGTTTGTGAATGTACCTTTATAAAAGTATTTTGTTACAAGTATTTACAAAGTGGTTTAATTAAATGAGATGATTAATTAAAGAAGCTTAACGGTTGCTTTGTGCTTAACTGTGCTTAGTTAAATCTGTGGTTGAATTGTTTGCTTATTTGATAATTAAATAACCGAATATCAAAATCTTGGCCAATTTTAAAACTATCATTGTCGATTCAAAGGGACCGGGATCATATATATTATCTGAAAACCACTTCAAACTAGCATAAGCGTTCGACTTGGAGATATCATGAAGATGATCGAAGATGGAGTTCTTTAAAGTGCAAGGGTTGCTTGCTACTAATCCTGAGGGTGATTCCAAAATGGATGTAGTAGAAGTAGTGTCTTCGGTTTGTTCATATCCTGAACAACTTGTATGGATGAATGCTGGCATTGCATTGTTGCCTGAAAGGCGGTGTTAGCATTCCAAGTAGGATTTACTAAAAAAAAGGTAAACGTAGCCTCTAGCCTCAACGACCGGGAATGACTAAAACAAGGGATATGCTTTAGGGCTACGTGGTTAGCTACCATTAGGGTATGTCATCATCCTTATATATATATATATATATGTGTGTGTGTGTGTGTGTGTGTGTGTGTGTGGATTTGGATGTGCATGAGAGCACTCCGGAAAAGATTGCAAAGTAACTGAGGTGGTGACATATTCGGTACTATCCAATAAAGGGTATGCCAGTCCTGATTCACAGGGGTCGAAAGGTTTTCGATCTCGGTACATTTTCTAGAAGTGTATCGTGGCAGGCCGTACCCCTATGCCTTATCATTGTATGAAAATCCATTCTCCAATAAGTGTCTTTTGAACTTAGTTGTATATCTATTATGCTAGAATTTAATTAATGCAACAATTTTGGCTATGATTCAATATTTATTTTAAACCCTGGACATTATTATAATATCAGAAGATTTCCTATGAAATGGTTTGGTTATCGTAAGGTAAAAATCTGTCTATGTTTATGTACGGCGTGATCTTACGAGATACGTTAATTTTAAAAGGATTTATTACATTAAAATCCATTTGAGGTGTGTTTCTCACGTAGGTTTACCAGACTGATACGGGTGTTATTTTTCTTATAATGCTCTGGTCAGACCGAGCATATTTTCAGATCTAGCTATGGATGCTTTGGAGCTTCAGGAGATGAGTTGGATGCCTCCAAGACGTATTCATGTATATTTTATTTTTGCTGCATTGGTTGTTTATATTTATCAGCATTGTGAGGACAGGTTGTTATAACTGTCCAGACTGATGATAGATAGTTATTCTAATTGATGTATGCATATTACCATTTTCTTTTGTAAAAATATGTTGTATATTATATGTTACTCATCACGATATGAGATTCTGTTCTATCTTTTCTTTCTTTTTATCAGATAATTTGCCTTTCCGGCACTTGGATATTCGGTACGTGAATACCGTGGATTTATTAGTGTTGAATTTTGAGGTCGAAAAGGCGGATTGTTACACTTGTTGAATTATTTATTTAATTAAATGTAGTGAAATTTGCACTAAATAGAAAAAGAAAAATATATGTCTTCATCTTATAAACATATGATTCAATAATATTTTAACGGTGTCTCTCAAAGTTATCTTCAAATATCTTCAAATTGCCTTAAAAGACTTTAAAAATGTTAAAAACTATTGCGGCTTTAAACTACATCACTAAGATGCAATTAAAGATATAGGCAACTTTAACTGCCTAGAACGGATAGAGCTAAAACATTATGGCGGTTGGCATCACTAGCATGCAATTATAACTGCGTTTCACTAGCACAGTTAATACTTAGTAGAAAATATGGAGGTACGTGTGTTTACAAAATTCATAGCTGTCAAGGACCACTAGCTCAAGTAGTTTTTGGTATGACGCTTTAAATGCATGAATTTTTGTAGTAAAAAGTGCAACATTGGTGTTTCGTGAAACTTATTTTTGGAAAAGGATGAAATTGCATTTTGAAACTTATAGAAGGATATTCGACAATATTTCCCTATAACTTAGGCAACTAGTAATATTTCAAAATAATTTCAAACATAACATTTCAAAATTATATTGACGGTTTTAATATAATACAAACACACAATGCAAACATAATGTTTTATCACTAAAACAAAATTTTAGGTAGTGTTTGGTTTGTTGTTTTTAGTTTTGGCTTTTCGTCCATACAAAATTGCACATGATGCATGTATATTGCCGAAAACGACCAATTTAGAAAACGAAGTTAACATATAAAATAAAAAACAACTTTTTTTGTTTTTCGTGTTTTGAGAAATAACACAAGCATGTGAAACAATCCATTCTTCTGTCGTCCCTCTATCGCCTTCGCCCTTCCATCCGTTTTTCTTTCATCCCCTCTGTCGTCCCTTCATTCTTCTCATATTTGACATACATATTGAAAACCGAAAACACAAAATTCGTTTTTAAACCAAACACTACCTTAGTTATCAAAATGCAATTATTGCTAACATATTACTTACCACTTTATTTAATAATATGACTTTTACTGTAACAAACCGGATTTTCGACCCTCGAAAATCGACACTAATACATCCACGGTATTACATGCCGATAAATCGAATGGGGGAAAACCCGATTGTTGGGGGAGGAAGATAGAAGAAAGAAGATAAGAAGAAAACTAAACAACACAGAATCTCACAGCGGAACAAATAATCTATAATATACCACAAATCTTTACACACAAGCAAAATTGTAATATATGTAAATACAAACATCAATCAGAGTAGACTAACTTATTTCAGCCTGGACAGTTATAATAGCATGTCCTCACAATTGCTGACAACACAGCAATGAATACAGCGGGAAATAACCATCTACGTGAACACGTCTCTAGACCTCCAACTCGTCTTCTAAAGCTCCAAGCATCCGAACCAATCTGTAATATGCTTGGTCTGACCCGAGCATTATAATAAAATAACACCCGAGTCAGTATGGAAAACCAACGTGAGAAAAACACACCCAACTGGATTTATAGTTATATAAAACCTTTGAAATCAAAAGTATCTCGTAAGACCACGCCGCACATAAACACGGACGGATTTTTACCTTACGATAACCAAAACATTTTTTTTATAGAAAATCCATTTATATTATAATAATGTCTAACGGTAAAAAAAAATCAAGTAGCGGTGATGCTCGTGAGTGTACATCACAACAATACTAGTTATATAATTGAAAATCGATTAGGCTCGTTAGCTAATTGTGTAGGATTCCATGGAGGTGCCCTCGGTACTTCGAGGAACGGTCCTCCTGCACAAGGATCAGAGATATCCTTCTGAAGCTTCCCATTTCTTTCCCAACTCTCTTCCCTGCCTAAACTAATGCACGCTGATACCAAATCCACATGCACGAACTACGGTGACACAAAGAACGACTCATCGATTCTCCAAACCAACTTCGCCAAAGAATTTATCTCGGCTTCCTCGTCTCCCCGGACCTTCCATCACTGCCTCCGCCTCCCCCTATGAAAACGCGACCACGGTGACAGCAACTAAATTTTCCCCCAATCATTGGGCCACCAAAAACAACATCGGACCTCACCAAAAAAATGGAGAAGCTCCTCCTCGTTTCCAGAAACCCAAATCCACCCATAAATCTAAAAGTCGACGACCCCTCCTCCTTAAAACACTAACCCTAGATGACCAAAGGCCAGACAGTCACTGCCTTAGGTTGCCGCACTCACCCACCACCACCGAACACCCTCAAATCACCATCGATTGAAACCCTTACAGCCACGAACTCATAGGAATAAGAATCAAATTTTTTTGTAGCGTATTGTTTTGGATTTTAAATTTTGAAATGGAAAGGAGCACTCAAATCTCTGTTGCAGGCTGCGTTTAAATGATGGAGGGAAATATGAAGTCAACACAAGGGTATGGGCTGAGTACGGGGTCTGGTTTGATTGGGATGGAGCATGGGTTTGTATGGTCAATTCAAGTTATATAATAATATTTAATTTCAAAATATCTAGTTGTATAATTTTGAACCCTGATCGAGACGTGCCGCCTGACATTTTATATGTTATACCCCTATTTCGAACGCAATGGAACTAGTTTCGAGACCTAATTCGATCGTATGTAGAAGATAGCTTTTTGAACCCAATTATTATATTAAATTTTCAATATTAATTTCTATGTGTTTCGATCTCGCACGACCAAACGGTACATCTGATCGCCATGAAATTTGATGGTGTACTATAATTCATTATTATGGACCCAATGACACTGGTTTCGTTGAAATCCAAGACAGTGCCTTGAGAGGCTATTTTCACTCGTTAATTAAAATGAGTTATTTTCAAAATCAGTTAAATCACTTTTAAATCAGATTTAAAAGTTTTATTATCTTCATTCTTATTAATAGAATTTAAATAAGCTTTGAAATTATTTTTATCTAACTTAAAACTCAAGGTTCCATTATTTAACCAATTTCAATTATTAAATTTAACAATTAAATTATCCAATAAATCACTATTTTTGAAATTCAAGTTATTTACTCTGTAAAATTAAATTTTCAATATTTAAATTAATTAAATGTTCTAATTTAAAATATCTAAATTTCTGGGTTGTTACATTCTTCCTCCCTTAAAATAATTTCGTACTCAAAATTGCCAAGGTGGGAAAAATGCCCAAACCCATTACTTTTTAAAACCAATTAGTTCAAATAACTTACCAAATCCTTTTAGGCCTTTAACTTTCCAAACCAATTTGTTGAAACCTTGTTATTACTTTTACTAAATTTCCAAATTCATCCATAAATTCCAAATAATATTATCCATTCAATCATTTCAAGTTATAATCCAAAATCAAATTTTAGTTATCAAAAATTTCTTCAAAATTTCTAACTCTTCAAATTTTTGGAAAATTTCACCAGCATCTCCTTTGCGCGGCTCGATTAGAACAACTACAAATCACCACTACGGGCCAAAACCAACAAAAGTCAAGTGGCTCAACCATAAAATTATCAAATTCAAACAACAATTTAAACATGTACCTTTTAGTTGGGCAACCAAAGTTTTACTTATGAAATCAAAGGCATCAATTTAGCTCTTGCTTTTGTATACCCGCATCTTATTTTCCAATGATATACAATCATATAATTCAAAATCAAATTATTTTGCATTTTCAATTTCCAACATTTTCTTTATTTAAGCCCGTACAATGTACATATATCATTTATACACAATACCAAATCCGATCGTTTGCTCGATCACACAATTTCACTTCCGAACCAGCATCATTAACACCACCACTCTAGTGCAAACTCGAATCTGGTTCCTTGATTAGAGACTGTCATTCTCCTTGCATAGCCATATACTATGATAGATAATTCTAGAATCAATCAAAAATCCATATCCAGTGTTCGCAGTCGAGAATCGAGTGAAAAACTCCAACTTCGATCAATATAAATCATCTCGAAATCTTGTGCTCGAATCTGGATCAAACCGTTATGCGAAAAAAATAACATACATACAACTTACGTATTTATTTCCATTTACTTCTATCCAATTGATCTACATTCAATTATTCACATCCATTTGTGAATCATTTCATAAAATTTTACTTAAGTTTATAACATTTAATACAACTCTTCTCATGTTTATTTCCATTTCACAGCTTAAGTCCTTATCCATTTCTAACCAAATTCAATTTCATTTTCCAATTCCAACATTCAATTTTATCAATCCACATTCCAAACCATATCCAATTCACAAATTAATTTAATTAGTTCATTTCATTAATTTATTTCAAATCTCAATCAATTCCATTTCCAAAAATTATTTCATTTATCCTAACTTAGGCTAAATTTTAAAAATTCATTTTATTTAACTTAGTTTAAGTTAAATTTCATTCCATAGTTCAATTTCAAATTTTTACTTTTCTTGCATTCACATTCAACAATTTAAAACATTGCTTTAACTTGCTAATTTCCAAATTTTGTACGTTATCAAACTTATTTTATCATATTTTCAATAAAACATTTAAATGAAAATCCACGAGTTTAAACACCTTGTTCTTAAATATTTCAAATTATTTTTGAAATCATATATATATACACACACACACACAATCCCTGGGTATATCAAATCATTCCTTTGGATTTTAAAATCAAAACTAGTTTTACCAAATCAAAACTTCAATGGTAGCAATTCCTCTCTTGGAAACCCGAAAATGAACGTCGATGATGCTGCAGTCATTACCGAAATTATTTTCCAGTAACCGAAGTGAGTTCAGTGCTTTTATTCCTTTTAAAACCCTTTTTTTTATATTTCCATTCAAAATATTTTCCAAATAACACTGTTACTATTTTCCAAAACTTTGAAAAATTATTTCCAAAATTAACAGGTTTTAAATTCCTAAATTCCCAGTTTTTAAATCCTTTTTATAAATCATATTTATAATATACTTCAGGAATTTCATTTATAAATCACATATATAAACCATATCTATATAATTACATTTGGTTATATAAAATCAATTCTTAATTGTTAACCTTTGTCTACATTATAGTAATGACAACTTTTATTAGAGCACAACAATAATAAATGATAATAATCAAATACTACCATTCTCTAACAACCAAGCACACCATATATACCATAATAATTTTTTGAAAATTATCCCTTTATATATAAAATATAATAAATGTAAAATTATTTCATTTACCCAATTTCAAAATAATACCATGTCGAATTGCTCTATTCAAGTTTGTAGAGACCCATATCAATAACGTTAATTACTCGTATTGACCAGAATTCATAAGCAACTCAATAGATCAACCAACACAATATAAAACAATTTTTATATCACTAACAAATACGCGCTCATATATATAAATATATATATATATAAATAAATATATATATAGACACACACACACACATTCAAACTCATTACAGGGTGCTCTACTGACCCTATCTTTAATGAGTACCCCACCAATGTTGGAACTGGACCAGTCCGTAGTGAAAGTTATGGATGAATTTCAAAATGAATTACCCTATTGGATCTTTATTGGGCCTATGAAGTCTAACTGAATTAGAAAATTTCTAAATTTCTTTTTTTTTGGAAAAGATTAACCGCCTCATTAAAAACCTGAACCTATAACCAGCATGGATATAGGACAGGGAAAAAGAGTGCGGCGCTTTATTAACAACATATTAACAAAGCAAATGGTACAATGTTCAACAAGATACACACAAAGACCATAAAGTAACCAACAACATATGCTACTAGAAAAACCCACATAAAAGCTAACAAAAACAAACTCAAGACACGAGCATTCCAGAGACCAAACCCATTAATCTCCCTTAAAGACGAAAGGTCAAAACTTTAACAAAGTCACCCTAAATCCAACAAGTCAATTCCCCAACGATCTAAGATCCGTTTACTTCTACTAGAAATCGCCCTCTTCCTCTTCACTTTGTTCCCCAGCAGCTTCAGATCCAATTCAATAAGCTTCCAACGATCCAATTTTGAGAAATTCCGACCGTCATGAAGCCTACCATTACGTTCCTGCCAGATGTGGAAAATCATAGTCGAAAAGCTAGCAAATGCCAGCCCAGTAGCCTGGTCCGCTGCAACGAAGTTAGCAAGTAGGAGCTGTACTCGCTCTTCCATTGTCATTGAGCTCGGCTGAGGTAACTCCATTTTTAAACAGCAAGTAGTCCATAAGTAGGCAGAGTATGGGCAGGCAAAAAATAAGTGGGTATGATTTTCAGGGAATTGGTTACATAGGAGACAGTTAATATCAGTTATATATTCCCATTCAATTAATTTATCTCTAGTAGGCAAGCGATTATAAATTGCTTTATATGCAGTTAAAGACATTCTAGGATTATTGCATTTGTTCCAAATAATCTTGCCCCACTCAACTGTAGTATTTTGAGATCTAGCAGCATTCCATGCAGATCTGAAACAAAAGCCATTTATTCCCCTAGTCCATTTCCAGTAATCCGAGCTAGCCGAAGTATCTATTTGAATATTGGAGATCTGATTGTATAGTTGTCTGGTGAAAGGAACTAAATTCAAATTGAAAACCCCATCTCGAATGATTGAAGATACTTTATCATTAATGTGGCCATAAAGATGTAAGCTATCCCAACCAAGAATAGAAACCATACAATCACTATTAATCCAAGGGTCATGCCATAAAAGAGTATTTCTCCCATCAACAATGACTCTAGAAATATTATTACGAGCAATCTGTCTGTGTTTGAGAATTGATTTCCAAGTACAAGAAGAGTTATTATCAATCTCCATAGTCCAAAACTGCTTATTATCACAATACCTTTTGCTCATCCAGCGAGACCAAATATTTTTAGAGTTAATAAAATGCCAAAGAAGTTTTAGACTAGAAGCTTTCCTGATATCTGTAAAATTCCTCAAGCCAACTCCTCCTTCTAGTTTAGGACGACAGAGAGTATTCCAAGCAATTTTGTGCACTTTACCATTCCAAATAAAATTAGCACATGTTTTATTTAATTTGTCAATTGTAGCCATAGGAAGTTGATATACCATCATCCAGTACAAAACCATTGGAGTAATTACTGAATGAATTAATTTGATTCTCCCAGCCATGGATAAAAGCTTGCAATCCCAACCATTTAATCTATTGTTAATATTATCAAAAAGAGCCCCATAGTCAGAGAAATGTATATAGTTATGAGATAGAGGCACACCTAAATATTTGACAGGAAGCTTACTTTCTTGCATGTTAAGAATATTCATAATAACTTGCTTGTCTTTTGTGCTTTTACTAAAATACAACTTAGATTTACTGTTGTTAACATTCAATCCAACATAAGTCTTGAGCTTCTCCAAACATTTACTAATCACTTTAGCACCTTTAGAGGTAGCCCGAGCAAAAATCATCAAATCATCAGCATAGAGAAGATGAGTAATTGCCGGTTCAAAATTAAAAGGAGGAATAATTTCCTTAGTTTTGTAAGCCTTCAACATCAAAATAGAAAAGTACTCCATAGCCACACAAAACAAATACGGGGAGAGAGGATCACCTTGTCTAATACCTCTATTGCTAGATATAAAACCTTTAGGATATCCATTAATCATTACAGAGAAAGTAGGAGTAGATATACATTTGTAGATTAATTTCACCAGTTTGTCAGGAAAGCCCATCTTTTTAAGCATATGACAGATAAATTCTCTGTTGACCATGTCATAGGCTTTATGTAAATCTATCTTCAAGCATAACTTACCAGCACCTTTGCGATTAAAAAATCTTACTTGCTCATGAGCAAGTAAAATATTTTCAGAAATAACTCTTTCAGGAATAAAAGCCGATTGAGCTTCAGAAATTAGATGATTAAGAAAAGGCTTAATTCTGTTGCAAATAACTTTGGCAATTATTTTGTATAAAACATTGCAACACGATATAGACCTATAATCGGCAAGGGAAGTGGGATTATTAATTTTAGGAACAAGAGTGATAAAAGTATGATTCACACCTTTGTCTAGTTTGCCAGTAGAAAAGACCTGATTTAACATACGTGTCAAAATACTATTTAACTCATTCCAGTGGACTTTGAAAATTTTTGCAGAGAAGCCATCCGGACCCGGGCTACTATTATCAGACATGGAAAAAATGGCATTATAAACTTCATCAGAACTAACACTGCTAGACAGGTATTCTCTCCCTCCATCATTAATTCGACAAATACAGTTAACATCAGGTAAATTAATTTCATTTAAATAAAATAATTTATTTTATTTAAATTCAAATATATTAAGATATGAAATTAATTTCATTTGATTTAGTTTATACATAAATGTATCATATACATATATGTGTGAGTGCATGTGTAACATAATATTCCGTGAAAGGTATAATATGCCCATATGTAGATGTAGGGATTTACATCGCAACAGACATATTAGCTCATTTTGTATGTCATGTATGTTGTCCAAATATGTGCATGTATATGTGTTACAATACACACACATGTATGTATAAATATATTATATATAATATATGAACATAAAACATTTATATATATATAGAAAGAGAGAGAGCAATTATTAAAAATTATTTATAATTCAAAATTAAATTAGTTTTGCAAACATAATAATTTTAGTATTTTGATTTGTATATATTATGAATAAAATAATGTTTTCATCCATAAATAATTAACATAAAATAATCTATTGATGAAAATTCAAATTTTACAATTTTCGAAAATCTAGGATCATCAAATAGAGCTTAGAAAAAATCTGGAGATTTTTCAAAGTTGAAATATCATTTTTAAAAACAAATACATTGATCTCGACAATAATTATTTAATATAAAATAATATATTATTAAAAATTCAAAATTTAAAATTTCAGAAATTCTAGGATCATGAATGAAAGGTTAAAAAAAAGTTGAAGAATTTTTCAATTAAATTATTATTTTTAATAAATCGTAAACAGTTTTTCCGAAATAATATTAGTTACTAAAATAATAAAATTTATTGAAAAAATCAGGATTTTTTCTATACATTTCAGGAATCATATAATTAAAATTGAATTTTTAATGTAAAAATTATTTTATATATAATAAACAATTCAAAATTCAATAAATGTTAATTTAAAAATATGAATATATGTATGATAATTAATTTTCGAATTTTTAAATTCATATTATATATAAATAAGTGTACTAAATTTTTAAATCATATATATATATATATATATATCTTATATATGCATATATGCTATTATGAGAGAAATATACATTAATATATATATATATAAATTTATTAATAAATATATATAAAACAATTATTAATGACAAATTTTGATTTTGTACAGTAAACAACATTTGTCTATACATAAATTAAATAGTATAATAAACAAATTATGCACATAACCAAACTGATTTGTGACAACTACATCTACTTACAAAACCTCACCTAACTAAACATATAGTGGCAATATATTTAAACAGATATGAAATTGCTCGTTATAGGATCATAGAATATAATTTAATTATTGTAATATGAATTAAAATTACCAATTTAATAATGCCTTTGAATCCACGTTGAAGCAATGATATCCCTTCCTTTTACTGTTATTCGTCAGATTGCAAGTCTGGAATCACCGACCTCTAACTATCGAATAGTATTATTTTAATTTGAAGTATATTTGAGAATTTTGGAGTGGATTGAGAGCTATGTTTTAACCAGCAATGTATAACGAAATGCCGGTCAAAAAAAAGATTAGTCATTATTTATATATATATATATATATATATATATACATACATATATATAGGGTTGTATTAGAGAGAAACGAGGAAAACCTTTTTACCCATTCTCACTTGATCTCAACCCATTATCTCCAAGTCAATTCCCTATGTTTTAGCCACCCCTAGACCTTCCCAAAACCAAAATTTTGCAACCCTAATGATGGGCCTTAAACCCATCTAAGTCCAAACCAAAATACTATGCAATTAAATCTAATTTAATCGCTTGTCGATATTGTATGTCGATCGATATATTTATAACTGTTATAAATATATATAACATTATTTATTTCTCAAATCATATTCAAATTTTATAATTAATATTTCATAAATATTAATTAATTTCATTAATTTATAAGAATTATAAACTAATTAAATCGTTCGGTCTTAAGGGAATTCATTATTTCGGCTGTGTAACTCTTGGGTGCAAATTGGGTCAGCGATTAACATCGAACTATTCTAATGTTAACGTTCACACGTCACTTAGCAGGTGGTGTGACGTTATGGCCAAATTTATCGCTTACTCATTTTCGGTAAAATCCAATTTTAGTTTAATAAGCATTACCCAGTGGTGACATTTGTTTACACCAATTCTCTTCGTCAAAACTATATCACTTTGGATTTATGGAATTTGGTAATGGTCAAAATTCCAACCTCATCCACATTCAAATTAATAGTCCAAATACAAATTCCTTGGCTCAATAATAACAATTATTATTAACCGAAATGCTCTGGCCAGAGACTTTGACTTTGTGTTGATTTTAGTTGACTGTGATACTATTAGTATGTAACCCCTAGGTGCCCCCAGCAGTCATGAGTAATACACTGCCCAACATTTGGAGAGCGTTACGTACTCCGGTCGCAATGGATACATTGATATCCAGTCTCGATGCATCTTGACTAGGAACATTTAAAATGGTATATTTGTTTCATTGTGATAAATTACTCACAGTTACAACACTTTGTAACTACTATCACAAAATATTCCATTTATGGATTTTTCTATTAAATATACTTTTAATTAAGTTAATTAATTAATATACACATTGTATCAAGTATAATATAGGAAGAAAATACCTTTTATTTCGAACAAGATTGGTCAATGAGTTAGATATATATAACAAATTAAATAATTGCCCATAGGTCATACCCCTAACTCTATCAATCTCCCACTTGCACTTGGGGTCAATTATGGAATCTAATTCCAACTTCTCCAATCAGTTTTCTCAAAACCAATTAGGTCAGTCCCTTAGTGAATGGGTATGCTATTATGTTTTAATTATCTACTTTGTCGATTAACTCTCTCTGACACTAATAAACTGCCTTTATCATGTGGAACAATTCGATGTATGTCTTTCGACTTCTAGTGAGCTTTAAGTTCTATCATGACCAATTTCATGACATTGTTATCTTATAACAATATTATGGGATTCTCAACATTTGGAATCAGCTTTGGCTCAATTATAAATTTGTGCATTTATATCTATATACATTAGTTTATTGTAGCGCTATTCAAGTTAATGTTCTCAACATTTCATTGAATCAACCACAATCGCCTTTATTTTGAAACATTTTCAAATTAAAGATTTTAACTTGAATTTTATCACTGACATGTTATACCCGATATCACTTATAAAAGTTTGTGTCCAAATGTTCCATCATAACGAGTTTGTTGTTTCTATAAACAATTCTCCAGTATTTCATAAATACGCGAAAACACCTCAAACAACCCTTTAGTGATATCAATTTGGATTTTATATTTGCTCCATGTATCAAATACATAAACAATACACAATATCATACACAACATAACATGTATGATAATTCATATTGCTAATGCATAAGGAATCCAACTTACATGTTCTCTTTTTAATAGGGTGCTCTTGTAAATCGTTTTGGGACAATCCCTGTACCTTTTATACTCACCATAAAAGACACCTTTTACAATCCAAAATTGAGTATTAAAACAACTAAATTTGATTTTAATACAAGCATATTGTTAAAATCAACAACGTGTTGTTTACTTATAGTTTAGAAATATCAATGTACGTTTTAACGTTCTTTCTTATGAACACACGCTTCCTCTGCACTTTGATTGAAAATCAAACTATTTGATATTTCTATCAAAATACTTATTCAATCTTGATGCTTATAAAATGATACATTCGTATCATTTCTTGGATCATATCCAAAGACTCATAAATCCAATATCGCTCCCACTGACTTTGAGGCATTTTTTGTTAATATGTGTAAACGGCTTACTCTAAATCATTATTTAGAATTTTCCGTTTCAATACATAAGTTCCAAACACTAAGTCTTATCAAGCAATAATTTTGTGAGTAAATCTGAATTAACTTGAGCATGTTGTATACCGAATCTGTTATGCTAATTTCAATAATTGAAATTTATGATATTATTCTTATCAACATTGCTCATTTAATTCCAACCACATTGGTCTTTCCAATAAAGACACAATCTTGGCTGATGGATCACATCTCTTTGGTTACGACCACCAAAATCATATTTTGATAGCGTACTTGGAATTCTTTCAGATTTGCGCATCATACCATATAGAGTCAACAATCTTAATGGTTTAATTGAACAACCGAAGGTAATGTATATTTTCGACATTAATAAGAAACTCATAGTTTCTCTTCGATGTATGAGAATACTTATTAGACATTCTAATGCTATGTGTTCATTTAGGTTAGTTAATTTCACTTCATCTCATATAATCAGTTCTATCTATGGATCGGATTCAATTCCATTTAACTACTAAAAATTTCTCAAAGAAATTCCTTCACAATGAAGTTGATATATCTTAAAACAACAATTGTTTCTTAGTGCAAATAGATTAGGGATTCATAAATGCTTTATGAACCTTCTTATTTATAAAATTGATTTTAGTTTACAAAAATTATGTTCAAAACATAAATATGTCATTTGATGACAGATTTTTCTAAAAAACTTTTTAGAGATTCATACAAGATCCCTCATGAACAATTATTACGTGCAATCTTTCGACTCGCACAACTTGCCAACTCCTTGGCCTAGGATATGTTGGGATTTCTTACAAACTCTTATCTTGTATGATTTTGTAAACTGTTATTTAGATGAAATAATATCAACCTTGCGTACTACTCTTAAGTACATGACCTTATAGAAAGAAACTAACTCAACTTCACTCACAATTAATCGTAAATTGTCCAACAATGTCTGATTACTCCTTATCGATGCATCATTATGTATCACGTAGAGGAGTGACTTTTGAGATTGAATCTATATTCATTTTTAGGTACATTTGGAACTCTTTCCAATATACTCACTTATTCGACCAAATCAAATCATTTTATTCTATTGCATGTTATTTTATTTACTTTTCTTTTATATTCTATGATTTTATCACAAACTTACTACATGTGTATCCAATACATATGTACATGTTGGTAATAAATCATCGATGAATATAACAAAGTATGTGGAACCCTTTTGGTATTAATAGACCTGTGATTGCATACATCAATATGTATTGATTCAAAGAGTTCATCAACTCTTATGATGCTCCCACTGAATGGGTGCATAGCCATTAATTGTTTGAAATATAATTAACCTATATCATATGATTCATAATCATATAGTAAAATTATTTCTCAAGACTACGGCTTAGTCTATAATTCCAACACAACTGTAAATAATATTAGACACATATGTATTTTTTTGTTGCATCACTTTTGCTATGAAAACAAATTCCATAATATAGTTCTATTTCATAATGAATATTCATAATACTCATATTGAAATATAGTTATATCTATTTTTCAGTCAATACCAAAATTAAACATTATTTCACAAATAATGTTTGGTACATTTTACGAAAACAATTTTCGTAATTTTATGTTATCATTAGGTGCTATATAGCATGCTCCCACTATTTTCGCCATTACTGTAATAGCATACTAAATTTAGAGGCCCACCGTTCACTTAATATTGTTAATATTGTTTACTTATTTTATATGCTACAACTAGTTTATAGTGGAGAGTTCTTTGATCAAATATCTTGAACTCAAAGAAATAAATGTTATAGAAAATAATTTTCTATATGAAAATACATTTCGGAATAAAAATCATATTTCAAATTCCAATATTAAGTATCAATTAGTATTACAATTCTTGTTTCCAATGTTTCTCTATGAAGCAGAAGTGACTATTCATTCTCTTCATTCCAACTTTACCTTAAATTACATCTATTCTTATACATTCGTTTTTCTTTCAAATGGTCAAACTATTCAAAAGAAAACCTTACCACAATATTATAACAAACCTTTTACAAAAGCGCATTCGATTATTCTTAACATTTAAGACATCAAATATGTTGCACTTTATGTAAACCGATCAAGATGACTTTTCAAATATCGAGTTCTTAGATGTATCTCATAGTTTATGGTCTTGTGTTACATTAACACAATATGATCCTTTTGAAATCATTCAAGTTGAATACATGATCTTAAAATACTGTTTATTGGCTTACTTCGAATGAACTAACTTCATCGAAATATTTTACCCCACAAACTATGACTGTTCACCATATAACATTTATATGTGAAAGTACATGGATCAAATATCCATAGTCTTGAATTGCATTTAGAGTTCAAAAACTCATGAAATGCAATACACGGTCTAAACCAAATAAACATATAAGTGACCAACTTACGAATGTATTAAGTAGTTGAAATTAGGCACTTGCATGGGTATAGAAACATTATATAACATGCAATTGGAATTATTAGTAAGTATATATTATATTTATATTTGTCAACTTTCAATTCAGTTTGTATATATATGTTAATTGACAAACGTTTTATCAATCATATTAAATGCACAAATTTACCATTGTAGATAATTATAACATTATATAGCATATGTTCTTACAAGATTAGAAAGGTTAAATGTTACCATTTCATTTTTCTAATAAGGCTCCCACTAGTCTTTTATGTTTCTCCAAACCCTAAGATGAAACATAGAAGTCTTACAACTTCACTGGTGAGTGTTAGGACTCGTTTGTTTTGGTATTCTGACCTTGAGTTTGCTCAACAAATCATAGCCTCTCAAACGATGGATAACTCCTTATCGGTTGTATCACATACAACTCCTAACTCATTTTTCCTTGTTCTAATCTCATTTCAACCTTGAGTTTGCTCAACAAATCGAAAGTGTTCACTCATACCTACCATATCGTGATGGCCTAAGTATAGTATATGTACCTTGAGTTTGCTCAACAAATACATATAGTTATCTTACCTCATCTGTCCAATATATTAATAATACTACGCATAACATCCCTAGCTTGAGTTTGCTCAACAACTAAAGAGTATGTAAGTAATTTATTAATATATATATGGTAGATGACAACATTATATTGAAGATTCATAATCTTCAATATATATATTGAGTGATGTCGACTTATAGAATAATATATTTCTTATGAAATACCCCAGCGATTCAAGTATCAGACACATCAGAAATCACTGTATACGTACATTTACGTATGTATTTGTTCCTGAAGTCTATTTAGATTTCTTTAATGTTCCACATTTACTTTATACATATATTATATAAGTTCTATTGTTATACAACTTTTATATTTCATATTACTTAGATGATAGTCTTACGTATAATATATCATTAATTAAATCTTATCTAATTAATTTTAATCAATTAACTCTTTAATTAATTTTAAATTAGTATTCCAATATAAATTTTATATTGGACATATCTACTGTAACATTTATAGTGTATACTATAACCTTTATAGTGTAACACACATATATCATATATATGTGTATTTTATTTAATTAATTAATCTTTAATTAATTTATTCAATTAAACCATTTTTATTAAAATTTATTAATTTCAAATTTTATCTTGTATACATACATGTATACTTATGTTATCTTAAACATTTTAAAATAACATAACATATATCAACATAGATAATACATGCATATATGCATTAATTAATTAACATATTTAATTAATTTATTTTATTAATCTTATTAATAAATTTAAAATTGGAAATTATTATATAAATATTTTCAAACATTTTGAAAATATCATTATCCTTTCAAACATTTTTAAAACTTATGTAGTATTATAATTTTTATAATAAACATGTTTTATTTTAAATTTAACTATTAAATTTAAAATCTTTAACATTAATTTTTAAAATAATTTTGAAAATTAACCCAAGGCCCAAATTAAATTGGGCCTATTCTATTAGGGGTAACCTTTGGGCTCACTTCACCTTTCGGGCCAGGCCGGTAACCAGGTAGGACAGGTTACTTGATTATTCAATTCCAATCCTAGACATTACCTTTCTAGACACCGTACTAAGTGGGCAAGCTTAATTAGTTAGCCCTAATATGACTAATTTAGACCGCATAGGCTATTGAGCTCTGATACCATTGTTGGAACTGGACCAGCCCGCAGCGGAAGTTATGGGTGAATTTTAAAAATTTACCCTATTGGATCTTTATTGGGCTTATGAAGTCTAACTGGATTAGAACATTTCTAAATTTCATTTAAATAAAATCATTTATTTTATTTAAATTCAAATATATTAAGATATGAAATTAATTTTATTTGATTTAGTTTATACATAAATGTATCATATACATATATGTGTGAGTGCATATGTAACATAATAATGAAAGGTATAATATGCCCATATGTAGATGTTGGGATTTACATCGCAACAGACATATTAGCTCATTTTGTATGTCATGTACGTTGTCCAAATATGTGCATGTATATGTGTTATAAAATATATATATATACACACATTATTTTCAATATACACACACACACACATGTATGTATAAATATTTATATATAATATATGAACATAAAACATTTATATATAGATAAATATATATATAGAAAGAGAGAGAACAATTATTAAAAATTATTTATAATTCAAAATTAATTTAGTTTTGCAAACATAATAATTTTAGTAATTTAATTTGTATATATTATGAATAAAATCATGTTTTCATCAATAAATAATTAACAAAAAATAATCTATCGATGAAAATTCAAATTTTACAATTTTCAAAAATCTAGGATCATAAAATAGATCTTATAAAAAATCTAAAGATTTTTCAAAGTTGAAATGTTATTTTTAAAAACAAATACATTGATTTCGGCAATAATTATTTAATATAAAATAATATATTATTAAAAAAACTCAAATTTTAAATTTTCAGAAATTCTAGAATCATGAATGAAAGGTTACGAAAAATTTTGAAGAATTTTTCAATTAAATTATTATTTTTAATAAATCATAAACATTTTTACAAAATAATATTAATTGTTAAAAATAATAAACTTTATTGAAAAAATCCTAAAATTTTTCGATACGTTTCGAGAATGAAATAATATTTTCCAAAAATATAAAATTAAATTTGTAATGTAATAATTATTTTATATATAATAAACAATTCAAAATTCAATAAATGTATGATAATTAATTTTCGAATTTGTAAATTCGTATTATATATAAATAAGTGTACTAAAATTTTTAAATCATATATATATCTTATATATGCATATATGCTATTATGAGAGAAATATACACTAATATATATATGAATTTATTAATAAATATATATATAAAACAATTATTAAGGACAAAAATTGATTTTGTACAGTAAACAACATTTGTCTATACATAAATCAAATAGTATAATAAACAAATTATGCACATAACCAAACTGATTTGTGACAACTACATCTACATACAAAATCTCACCTAACTAAACATATAGTGGCAATATATTTAAACAGATATGAAATTGCTCGTTATAGGATCATAGAATATAATTTAATTACTGTAATATGAATTAAAATTACCAATTTAATGATGCCTTTGAATCCATGTTGAAGCAATGACATCCCTTCCTTTTATTGTTCTTGATTCGTCAGATTGCAAGTCTGGAATCACCGACCTCTAACTATCGAATAGTATTATTTTAATTTGAAGTATATTTGAGAATTTTGGAGTGGATTGAGAGCTATGTTTTAACCAGCAATGTGGAAGGAAATGGCGGCCAAAAAATAGGCTAGTCGTTATTTTTAGAGATATATACATACATACATACATATATATAGGGTTGTATTAGAGAGAAACGAGGAAAACCTTTTTACCCATTCTCACTTGATCTTAACCCATTATCTCCAAGCCAATTCCCTATGTTTTAGCCACCCCTAGACCTTCCCAAAACCGAAATTTTGCAGCCCTAATGATAGGCTTTAACCCCATCTAAGCCCAAGCCAAAATACTATGCAATTAAATCTAATTTAATCGCTTGTCGATATTGTATATCGATCGATATATTTATAACTGTTATAAATATATATAACATTATTTATTTCTCAAATCATATTCAAATTTTATAAGTAATATTTCATAAATATTTATTAATTTATAACAATTATAAACTAATTAAATCGTTCAGTCTTAAGAAAATTCAACATTTCGGCTGTGTAACTCTTGGGTGTAAATTTGGTCAGCGATTAACATCGAACTATTCTAATGTTAACGTTCACACGTCACTTAGCAGGTGGGGTGACATTATGGCCAAATTTATTGCTTACCCATTTTTGGTAAAATCTAATTTTAGTTTAATAAGCGTTACCCGGTTGTGACATTTGTTTACACCAATTCTCTTCGTCAAAACTATATCGCTTTGGACTTATGGAATTTGGTAATGGTCAAAATTCCAACCTCATCCACATTCAATCCAAATACAAAGTCCTTGGTTCAATAATAACAATTATTATTAACTGAAATGCTATGGCCAGAGACTTCAACTTTGAGTTGACTTTAGTTGACTGTGATACTAATCGCATATAACTGAGGAGACATAACCTCTCTTGAATAGTGCTTCACTTCTAATACTTCCACTCGACCCAACTATAGTCACTCGATGGACGACATGCCATGATTTGGCTATAATCAAAGCAGAGCTTTCATATTGAAGATCCATAGTATTCTCAAGTCGAGAGAACTGTGTAAATCAGTCACATCGATATTTTCTGTTTGACCTTAGTTATATTAACCAACAAAAAACTATCGAGTGAGTCGTTCCATAGTTATCCAATAACTATTGGTACGTAACCCCTAGATGCCCCCAGCAGTCATGAGTAATACACTACCCAACATTTGGAGAGCGTTACGTACTCCGGTCGCAACGGATACATCGATATCCAGTCTCGATGCATCTTGACTAGGAACATTTAAAATGGTATATTTGTTTCATTGTGATAAATTACTCACGATTACAACACTTTGTAACTACTATCACAAAATATACCATTTATGGATTTTTCTATTAAATATACTTTTAATTAAGTTAATTAATTAATATAATCACATTATATCAAGTATATAATAGAAAGAAAATACATTTTATTTCGAACAAGATTGGTCAACGAGTTAGATATATGTAATAAATTACATAATTACCCCTAGGGCATACCCCTAACTTTATCAACCAAAGCCAAGGTTCTTGCTTAACCTTCATCTCTGATACCAAATGTAACAAACCGGATTTTCGACCCTCGAAAATCGACACTAATATGTCCACAATATTACATGCCAATAAATCGAATGGCGGAAAACCCGATTGTTAAGGGAGGAAGATAGAAGAAATAAGATAAGAAAAAAACTAAACAACACAGAATCTCACAGCGAAATGAATAATCTATAATATACTACAAATCTTTACACAAAAGCAAAATTGTAATATGTGTATATACAAACATCAATCAGAGTATACTAACATATTTCAGCCTGGACAGTTTTAACAACCTGTCCTCACAATTGCTGACAACACAACAATGAATACAGCGGGAAATAACCATCTACATGAATACGTCTATGGGCCTCCAACTCGTCTTCTGAAGCTCCAGGCATCCAAACCAAACTGTAATATGCTCAGTCTGACCCGAGCATTATAATAAAATAGCACCCGAGTCAGTCTGGAAAACCAACGTGAGAAAAACACACCCAACTGGATTTAAAGTTATATAAAACCTTTGAAATCGAAAGTATCTCGTAAGACCACGCCACACATAAACTTACGATAACCAAACCATTTTCTTTTTATAGAAAATCCATTTATATTATAATAATGTCTAAAGGCAAAAATAATAATAATCAAGTAGTTGTGATGCTCGTGAGTGTACATCATAACAATACTAGGTATATAATCGAAAATCGATAAGGCTCGTTCGCTAATTGTGTAGGATTCCATTGAGGTGCCCTCGGTACTTCGAAGAACGGTCCTCCTGCACAAGGATCAAAAATATCCTTCCGAAGCAGCATACATCCCTAGTGATGTACCATAGGAAAAACATAACTGGTCTCACTAAGACCAAGTGCATCACCCCATGCATGCATAACAACTATAAGTGACATCTAGGAGGAGCCGACTACACCCTATTGGTTTGCCAACCCTACTGGCCATGCCTCCTATCTCTGGTTTTAGTAATTCCCGCTAATGAGGCTACGTTCGGCATTTCAGCTCACGCACCGCCATCAAAACAGATCATGGAATCCCACATGGATTCCAATACCCCAACGGGTCTCGGAATCACATATAGATTCCCATATCTCAATATATCACGAATTCCTTCGTAAAACCGTATATAGTTTTCGGAGTGGTTACGGTTCGAGTCATCTCTTACGAGTACGCTCATCCGCTTCCCGGGTGCTCCACAAAACCAAATGCTGAATTCCGGAATGCTCAATACCGGTTCTTTAGGAAATAATCAGACAATACATAAGAGCAGGGATCACTTCCTAACCGTTTAAGTGGACGGATCTCCTTATCATTTGTCTTAGAAGAACGAAATGAGTTTATACGTACAGTATAGCACCACCGATGGTAACTGTACCATATAATTCTCGTGTTTCCCCTAGATATTTCCAGAGTTGAAATCCTTCAGTGTTAAGTAGAGAATATTTCCGTACCACCAAAATTAAGAAGGATTGCATATTTAGGCCAAAATTTGATAGTCGGTTATTTAACTATCAAATAAACAATCATTCAAACAAAGATTATATTTTATAGGAAAAACCAACATTGGTTAAGCATATAAGCAATCACTAGCCTCGTTTCATAAATCTTCATAAATAAACCCACTTTGTAAATTAATTGTATGTAAACGCCTTTACAAAGATATACTCGCAAATCTCTATATTTCAATACTTAGAAATATCCATCTCAACGGTATAAGTATATTCACAAAATTTATAAAGTTTCATTATTTCGATTCTCCAATCATTTATAGAATTCCTTATAATTCTTCTTAAAACATTTATAACTCATTTATAAATCTTATGGGCCATTTATAAAATTCTTTTATACATTCCAATCGTTCATGAATTCTTTTTGTACGTTTCTAAAATCATTTGTAAGCCTTTATAAATTCATAAAACCATTTATAAGACTTCTTTCATGAATCTATAAACCCGTTTCTAAAATTGGTTTATAAATATCTAGCCATTTATAAACTCTTCCACCTTGCAAATACCCTTTCCTTTAGTTCTTCAACCATTTTATAAACTCCTTTATAAATCCAGGTCTTTGAACTCTATCCATGGGCCTCTGAAACATTTACATAAATTTAAAACCTTTTTACTTCAAAAACACCATTATACATAATGGTTATTAACAATAAACATTATAGAAATGGAAATTACTAACTTTAAACATCTTAACATGATAATTAATAATTTAAAATAGTGTTAATTAAATAATAATAATTAATTAACCTTTACCATTATTATAAATAATAATAATTTATCTCCAAACCTTATTAATAATACTTATTATTAATTTCAAAACCATAATTATTCTTAAATAATTAATCTTTCAATTTATTAACCTCTTTATAAATTCTTAAAACATATTAACTATAAACAAATAACTTTTAAATAATATTAATATAATTAAATAACTTTTAAATAATATTAATATGATTATATAACTTTAAAACAATATTAATATGATTATATAACTTTAAAACAATATTAATATAATTAAATAACTTCAAAAGAATATTATTATAAAAAAATAACCAAAATAAAAAAACAATATTAATCTAATTAATTAACTTAAAAACAATATTAATATATTTAATTAGATGATCCTTAAAAATATTTTCGAAACTCAATTTCGGATTTTAAAATTGTTTCTTGTCTTAAAAATCAAATTCCGATTTAAACGGCAATTTATAGTATTTTTAAAATACTAATTTGAGGCCAATAGCCACCCAACATTTAACCAATATCAATATCGATTTTCTATCACTACTGGGTTTTATTTCAACATATAACGATGTTATAACCACAACATCCACAATCATATTTATTATTCAATAATCCATATAAAGGAAATATTATTGAAACAATATAATTCAATAATAGCGAGGAATCCTGTTGGATCACTCCAACATATTTCCCCCTGCATCACAAATGTAATATAATCATAAAATATAAATCAACCGATTCGAGACGCGATTCGTATACAAAGGGTCGCCCGCTCTTACACGGGAACGTAATAGGGTCTCATCCACTCCAGTAGGCGGGAATATATCCAAACCAACTAATCAATATAATAATTTATTCAAACAATCATTCAATAATTTTTACCAACTATATATCATACTAATTAACCAAAAATGTGAGTTGAATTCACCAAAATTTCCTGTTGTCGCCGAGGCGTTCCAGTTTGGAACTAAAATCAAAAGACGTCCGATTTTAGCCCAAATTTCAACAATCTCCAAATTTGTCCAAACCAGTTCTATTGCAAAGCTTTCGCAATCACGAGCGCAACGCAAAAAGTTTCGTCTCGATCGGATCTCGCATAAATTAACTTTAAACCAATTTACAATTTTACCCCTGCTTCCCCTTTCTTCCCTAACTCTCCTCCCTGCCTAAACTAATGCATGCCGATACTAGATCCACCATGCACGAACTACGGTGACACAGAGAATGACTCATCAATTCTCCAAACCAACTTCGCCAAAGCATTTCTCTCGGCTTCCTCTTCTCCCCGGACCTTCCACCACTGCCTCCGCCTTCCCCTACGAAATGCGACCACGGTGACAGCAACCGCGTTTTCCCGCAATCATCGGACCACCCAAAACAACATCGAAACTCACCAAAAAAATAGAGAAGCTCCACCCACTGCCAGAAACCCAAATTCACCCATAAATCTTCAAGTCGACGGCCCCTCCTCCTTAAAACACTAACCCTAGATGACCAAAGGCCAAACAGTCACTGCCTTAGGCTGCCGCACTCACCCACCACCACCGAACACCCTCCAATCACCATCGATTGAAGCCCTTGTAGCCACGAACTCATAGGAAAAGGAATCGAATTTTTTTATGGCGTATTGTTTTGGATTTTAAATTTTGAAATGGAAAGGAGCACTCAAATCTTTGTTGCAGGCTACGTTTAAATGATGGAGGGAAATATGAAGTCAATGTAAGGGTGTGGGCTGAGTATGGGGTCTGGTTTGATTAGGATGGAGCATGGGCTTGTATGGTCAATTCAAGTTATATAATAATATTTAAATTCAAAATATCTAGCTGTATAATTTCAAACCCCAATCGAGACATGTCGTTTGGCGTTCTATATGTTATACCCATATTACAAACGCAATGGAACTAGTTTCGAGACTTAATTCGATCTTATGTAGAAGATAGTATTTTGAACCCAATTATTATATTAAATTTTCAATATTAATTTCTATGCGTTTCGATCTCGCACGACCAAACGATACGTCTGATCGCCACGAAATTTGACGACGTATTATAATTCATTATTATGGACTCAATAACACTGATTTCGTCGAAATTCGAGACAGTGCCCCGGGAGGCTATTTTCACTCGTTAATTAAAACGAGTTATTTTCAAAATCAGTTAAACCACTTTTAAATCAGATTTAAAATTTTTATTATCTTCATTCTTATTAATAGAATTTAATAAGCTTTGAAATTATTTTTATCTAACTTAAAACTCAAGATTTCATTATTTAAGCAATTTCAATTATTAAATTTAACAATTAAATTATCCAATAAATCACTATTTTTAAAATTCAAGTTATTTAATCTGTAAAATTAACTTTTCAATATTTAAAATTAATTAAATGTTCTAATTTCAAATAACTAAATTTCTAGGTCGTTACATTTACATTAAAACATAATTTCTAATATAATATTTTAAACTTAAATTCTTTCAAATAATTAATTACGAGTACATATGCACGCCCAGGTGGGCCCACAACTAATCACAACGTGCATGCATTTTTAGTTGTATCCGTGGAAGTAGATTTGATAGTAGCATCCCCATATTTGAACTCCGCCTTGGCAGAAGCCGCTATTTTTTTGTTCGGACTGCAGTAACTTCTTCACGCTAACTCGGAATCAGGCGAAACTTCGACCGATAAACTCCCACCTAAATTACAGACAACATGGAACACTCGGATACTTCAGCTTATGAACGTATACCGTAGTTCTCCATTGTGATTAAAAGTTTTACTTAAAAAATAATAGGCTACATCCTCACATTTGAACTTCGCTTAGGCAGAAGCCACTCTTTTTCTGTTCAGACTGCAATAACTTCTTCATACTAACTCGGAATCGGGCGAAACTTCGATCGATGAACTCCCACATAAATTACGGACAATATGGTACACTCGAATACTTCATCTTGTGAACGCACACTGTAGTTCTCCATAGTGACTAACAGTTGTACTTAGGAAATAACATGCTATATCCTCATATTTGAATATGAGATGTAAAAGGGTATGTTTGGGATTTCAGAAAAACACCGAGTAAATTTATTCAATGAATTCTCTTTATTAGTAGTAAAGAAGAGGCACGTACAATGTGCATATGTAAATGGCTTTTAGAAAAGCGATGTTCAATTCCTTTAATGAGTAGTTATCAAGAATACATATTTAAAAAAATACCACTATGTTAGTTTAAAATCCTTTGATCAAGAATTTTTGTTCAAAAGCTTATTTTCTTAGTTTCTTAGGTATCAACTTGGAAACATGGAAAGAATCTTTTACTTTTGAAAATTGAAAATTTAACAAATATATTTCTACTGTTAGACATTTATAAATTACTTTATCTTGTTAACCATATATTTTTTCAACCAACACATGGCTAGCACATATCTACATATAAATAAGAAAACAATGTGAAAAATATAAAAGATATTTATTAATAAGCCATTGTTTTATCCATATATACAACTCAGAACTCGTACAATTTGCTCATCAAATATGAATCATGAATATCTTTTCACAACTGTGCCATTTACATAAATTCGACAAAAATGTCAATATATTCCCATTTGGAGGAATGAATATGTGATATTAATTGTCATCGGTCTCTAGGCTAGTCACTATGATATCGAGCCTCATCACACCTTGAATTTCAAAAGGAGCTAGATCGGATTTGAAAGTTTTTCTTTCGTGCGTCCTTGAAGTTGTGCCAAGAAATGCAAACAAATAATATATATTTAGGTAGACAACACAAACTTGTAATCCTCTTGCTGAAGCATTGCAGGTTCTTTGGCAATTCAAAATAAATATTTGAAAGTCTTTTTTACATTTTTCTAATTTTGTGTTACGTTGTGAGAGTTATTCTAACTAAATCATTTTAAACCATGTCAACTCTATGAGCGGTAATGGTTCCATGATTGCAGCCAATTTCCTTCATTAAATCCATCTCTTGTTTCTTACCTTAGTTTACTATTGCAATTCAAAGTGCATACATTATATCCAACACCGTAAAACAACCAATCAACTTTTGATTCGACACTACCCATACCGAGGAAAATTCAATGACATTAGAGTGTCAACCTTTGACTTGGAAAGCATGATGACTGTCACTGACAAATAAAAACTGATTTTGTCAATGTAAACAAAAGATAAATTCACTACTAACAACCATTATTGCAAATTGTTTGACAAAGCTGTTGCAAATTGAGCAGTAAATTCTCAACTATAGCATGTATTTTGCACAAAAATAAAAGCCATTATATGATTTATATTATAGTTATGCTAGAAAACATTAAATTTGACACATTTATTTCTTTAGTCCATAGGGAGGCAAAGTTCAAAACAAAACCAAATAATATAAGTAGACATGGTATGTGTGGAGACTCTACATGTGGCTTGTTCATTTTTTTTCTATATATGACAAAAATGATAAATTAATAAGTTTTATTATTACAGGGAGGAAAAATAGATGTAGTTAGTGGTTTAAAAGCATATATGCATACCTTCTCTCGTCAGATATTTAAACTAAACAAATTCACAAAAGTATATCAAGAGCCCTTATGTTTAGTTAAGATCAAACTTTAGGCAATTCAATTGAAAATATATAACGTACCAATGGAAGAACTTATAGCCTGACTCAGCATACTCTATTAATTGGTATATGTATGTTTTGAATTGCTGAAGTTTTCATGTCTTTATCAATGGTAAGAATGCACACGATTTTATCTTGATTGGATTTAGGCAATGGCGCTTTCATTTAACATTACACAGCTAGGATATTGATCAAACTAACATTCTTTTCACACATTTTACTCACTCATCATGATCTTTAATTAGTTTATGCTATGCATTACTGAACCTATTTATACCATGTATCCAAATTGTCAAGATGTAAAACTGCATGGGCTTTAATTAGTTTGTTATAATATCTTACATAATATGCATCAAAACATGCTTTGTTGTCAATTAGTGGTTGGTGCATCAATTTAAACACTCTGTCAACTCTATTTGAAAAACATAAGTATATTTCTAAATCTTAGTGATATCCCGTCATAACCAAATAAAATGAAATAAATTTAAACCAGAATAGAATAATAGTTCTTTAAGAAGCAAATGGGATAATTCTAAGTTAGTAGCGGTACATGAATTTCTTGGTGATGTGACATAGTTTTAGTATATGTTCATAGAACACTTTTTTACTGTGTGAATTGTTATGCTAAGATGTGCAAAGCATATTGGAGGAACCAAAAAGAGGAAACACCTGTGAGTTGTACCTAGTCCTTACCTCATATAAATATATCCAATAATCACATAATACATTAAACTTTCATGTTGTGTATGTATAACAACCATATCAAGATTTTACATCGAGCATAAATAACAACGAATGTTAAGACTTATGATTCAAAAATGCATAAAATAATGTTAGTATACTATTTGCATAGATTAAAAAAGCATTTTCATTAAATTCTGCAATACTATCTATCAAGTTACCATTGCAATGTGAAATCTTTATGGTTGCATGATCTTTTAATACACGAAATCATATATTTTTTTAAAACAAAACTGAGTACAAAACCACCTGCAACTTGTATTTATATATCTGTATACATATAGCATATAAAAAAGGTTAAAAAGGAACATGAGACTAAGTTAGAAAAAAATTGTCTAAAGCATCATTCACTTTAAATCAAGCCATTGCAAATAAATAATAGCATGAGGGGCCATGAACCTTATTTTCTTAGTATATCCCATCACCTTACGTAAGTATTCTCCATGGTAACATATTACTGGACTTTAACAAACATTTCAGATGTAACAGATAACATAATACATACTGTTGTAAGAATTCATTTTGTTTAGAAGGTCCTTTTTCACCTTTAGAAAATGATAGATTGGCATATATGTATAAAACTTTCAACTTTATTTTCTGGTAGTCTATTTAGACTCACTATAGTAACAGATATTTTAGAAGATGGTATAAATAATATATAACTACCTTACCTCAAAACACCTAGAGTGATTGGAATATAAAATATGGTGTAGATCAGTTTGATCAAACTCAAAAATTCAATTTGCATAAATCCATACGAACCGTAGGAGTGGATTCTAATAATCGAACTGCATGAGGGAAGCCACTTGCTGTAATTGTTCAATCATAAGTTTCATTCTTTCACGTCTTATTTAACTTAATATCTACGTTCCACTTTGATGAATATGTTATCTTTGTTGTCAAAAAATTTATACGTTAACGATCCAATATCATACTATAATTTCAAATTTGACATCTTATTTGTCAAGAAGAAAATCAAGAGAAAGAAACTATGATATAATGCTTTCCAATACAGAAGCATAATTAATAAATTTATACAAGTTTGGTACATACAATCGTTTCGTACTTTTTCATTCACACATGGTTTGGTAAACAAAGATAAAAGAACATAAGGATTGTCATGATTTAATTTTTATTAATCATCGTCTTATTATGATAAGAAGTTTGTAGCTGTATTTAATCTTTCTAATAATTGTGTCAGTAAACTATTCTTGAGAATCTCCAAACCACATCGCCATGTTTGATAATAGGCCATATTTGTTATTAAGTGGTAAGTGTTTGCTGGCTAATTATACAACTGATTGAAATTAACTTATAACATTTTGAATAAATGCATCATTTTGTATGGGATTACATTAACGTTCACAAAAATAACATGGTCTATTGAGAATCGCAAGACACGAGCATTCATATTCGTAAATGTTACTTGATTTTCAAATCAAAATGAAGAATGTGTGTGGATAAAAATGAATTGGCACAAAGTGCTACTACTGAAATAGACTGTTAATGGCATGAAAATTTCAAGATAACATAATAAACATCCTTAACTATTCCAAGTGTGTACACTTATCTCATTATCGTTGTGAGTCAGGCCATTGTCAAGAAAACAAGTAAATGAGAAAGCAGTGTTATATTTAGATTATGCACAGGGTTACTCCTCTCCATACCAAATCTTTCAAGTGCCTCCTGGGCATACTTCTGTTGATAAAGGAAAACTCCATCAGGGTTTTGCACCAACGCTACACTTAAAATGCCTTTTTTCTACAAATATTTTATTTCTTTTAACGTTTATTTTTAAGTTTGTAGTTTGAGTAGGTATGAACAGTAAAGAAATTATGAGGATAATCCATTCTTCACAGTTTACTATTAATGTAAATGCAGGTCTATGGGCAAGGCTACCCGGGAACTAGGATCCAATGAAATTTGAACATTTTGTCTAGATTTGATGGCTTTAATACAAATTTGAGCAACTTTTGTTGTTGCATTAGCAGTACATTTGATTGTTCGTCAACTGTGTTGTTAAGAATACATGAGAAATATTTGAATTTGGTTATCGACTTATTTTCATTTGTTTGTTTATCAGTTTCAGTACTATGTAATATATGGTATGTTTGATTGTTTATCAACTGTAATGTTGAGACATTTACATGAGAAACACTTTGAGTTTGGTTATGGTAATTTATTTATCAGTTTCAACCATGTGCGCATATCACGCTATTACTGTCTTTATACAGTGTTGGAAATTTGTGATGTAAGTCATGAATATTAGGATCAGTCTTTAGATTTGCTTATATATAACATTTGCGGTATAAATCATGAATATATGTTCTTTTTTAACCAAATTATAATTGTAGGTTGAAGTTGTTTCAAATGCATCTTTTCATATAATGTATTGTAATGAAGCACAAACAAAATATCGCATTAATACAAAAACGCAAAGCTAAGATGTATTTTCTACATTGGGTTGAAGATATGTTATATTTCAACTTTAATGATCAGTTACAACCAAGTCCAGCAGTTAAGCTGTAGGAAAACATAACGTATTACACATTTTAACTTGCAAAAATTGAACCAATGTCAACATTTCCAATAATTATCATTTACAGTTGAATCGCATGGTTGTGTCCTTAGCATGTCTGTTTCTTCTCACCTTAATAATAATAGCTGCAATTGAATCCAATGTTATTTTACTTTTACAACAGTTCATATGCTATTCTAAAGCAATTTTTAGGAAATTACTCTGCTCCAACTCTGCTTTTCATAATGATAAGAGTTTTCACCTTTTATTTCTTTAGATGAAGTAGGCCTATAAACGATTAGATACAGATTCATATAGTGTCATATTGTATTCGTATCCGAAATCATTTTCGGATATCAGTAACCGTAGATGTGGACGGATATCAGATAGTTATCGAATATTCTTTGATCAGTTCATAAACAATAAATCTAAACACATAAATACAAAATTTTGATTTATTTTAAATTCATTTTGGTACTAAAAATATAAAAAATAATAAATACGCTAAGAAAAATAATTTTAAGCAGCAAATATTGATTTTTATGTACATATTAATTTGTTTACCTAGATAGAATAGTAAATACAATAATTTTATGTACTAAAATATACAAAATAATAAATATAATCTTGATAAAAGCCGAATGGATAATTATCGAATACGGATATTGGCATATCCACATCTGTATCCAATTTTCGGATATTGAATAATTTTTCATATTTCGGATACGGATTTCGGATTTTTCAAATACTTATTCAGTCCTAAGATGAAGCAAACAAGTAACCACATTTCTTATGTGTGAAGGAGTTCACATGCTCCAAGTGGACAAATATATGTCCATATGGTCATGCATATATACTCGTAATTAATTATAATCCATTCAATTAAGATGAATGATGATAAATACGTACTTAAATATAAATTTCATATGTAATATGCACTTACAATGTATTACACATTTAATATGCCGTTATTATAACTACGTTATATAAATATATTAATGAAATCAACCATGATATCTTGGAAGCAATGTTATGGATTAGCAACCGTTCTGGAAAAAAAATAGACGATACTCAAACATTATCACCGTTCTTTGATCTTAGTATTCTTGAATCTTGATCTTGCACCAGAAAGGAAAAACGACTGTCAACTCGGATTTAACATCAAAACAAACAAAATTAAGAGCCACTATTTCCTAATTTTTTAACCTCCTTTCAAGCTTGATGTAACATAAGCGTCTATATAAACATCAGAACTCAAGGGATTTCTTTGTTCTTTCACGTTTCTTATACTTTAGCTGTTGCTTAATTACCCATCGTTAAATGGACCATGTTATGATAAATGGAAAGACAATGTCAACATTTATACTAGTAAACCCTTCAATATAACATAGCCAAATAGGACAGAACAATTAGCCAACACCCTGAATTGATAAATCCTTATGTTTCATTCGGTTTACATAAAAAAGATAATGAATTTGAAGCATTCACATTTATCAACTCATAACAAATATCTCAAAAAACCTACTCAAAAATAAAAATAAAAATAAACAAAAACATAAACATGTATAGTATGATAAGGTAATATTTATCACTTCATACTCCATGACGCCAAGTCATATTGATAAACCAACAATTTACTAAAAATTTCTTATGAACCAGCCAACAAACATATAGCAGCCCATGATTTAATATTATCTATGGATGACTTTTTTCCTGCACTATATCCGAAAAAGTGACCTTCGGTCCCTGCAAGTAAAATGTAGTCTTGATTAGTTTCTACACATTTCAATCTATAATGGGAAAATAATAGGTTATCTTTTTTCTCAGAGAAAAAGATGCATTAAACTTACAGGGGATCTGCAATGGTTGTTCAAATCAGAGAACATTTGCCTCATGTAACTCTTTGCATGTTCCTCTACTTTATGTGCTCTTTGACAAACACCCCTGACTTGCTTCTGTAAAAATTTAGCAATCATAAATTACTTAGCTACTGAATGTTAGAAGACTTTTAAGACAGATATTTCAATATATGAGATCGATAGTATGAAAAATTAGTAGAAGGGCAAGTTGAGTTAGTGAGTTGTATACTAAGTACTAACACAGTAATTGTAAACAGCAGTATCACATTATAGCAGTTAATTTTAAGGTATTGCTAAATACACCAAATTAAGTACAGATTAATACCTAAAAATGTCTTTCCTTATTTTGCATTTCGGACAACCCAAACTCGTTACCTCTTCCTCCTTTTCCATTAATAATAATGGAGATAATTCACTATATCAAATTCACACAATCAAAATTGACCAACGTATTCTGCAGTTTTTTTTCTTTTCGAATTAGGGTTAATAAAAAATGTGGCATATATAGGGCATTGTTAAGTGGATATTCAAAAAAATGTGGCATTTTCTAAACAGGGTAAAATGCAGTGCATTTTTTGATGTATTTAGTAACACTCATTTTTAACTACATTGAGTGGAATAATATGAGGATTCATACTGATATATCAAATTACCTGATCGACCTGAAGGACAGTGTAGCTTTCTGAACCATTAATCATGGTCGCAACTGAACTTTCCACTGTCTTCCTCAAACATGACATTTCCTTTATCAATCCATCTACTACTTCATTAGCACACAACATTTGTTTTCTTGAGAATTCAAATGCTTTTTCTGCATTAACACGGTGCAGATCACAGTCCAAACACATGCACTTCCCTTTGCACGCTTTTGAATAATTCCTTTTTAATATCCCTTTTTTTGCAGCAAGGAATTGGTTCCTGTCAGTTTTACCTGTGGAAACGTCTTCAAATGGTTCTTTGTTTGCGGTCATTGCACCACCAGATAGTTCATCGAGTGATAAATTACTGGAAATTGAAGGAGTTGATGACGATTTATGTACCATTTCAAACTCAAAATCCGGACTTGCTGCGAGGATGATGTTTCTAGCAAAATTTTCTAACTCGGTATTGTTGTATAAATGATCATTTCCTTCAGGAAAAAAGTCGGTATCTTCAGAGATATGTTTCTCCATCAAATTGTGATCTCTGCTTGAATATGTATCAGCCTGTTCTACTGTCAAAGGGATGCCATTAGATAACATTGACTTTTCAACTGACCCATTTTCAGCTGTTGCAATAGAAGGCTGGCTCTGTGTTATATCTAGCACGTCTGTATCAAAGAAAAATATCTGAATTTGGTGAGATTTATATAATGATAACGCACAAAAATAGCAAGTAAATCAATTAAAAATTTACCTGTTCCTGTATTGGCAAAACTTGTAGCAAGACTTGTAAGGTAAGGTAAAAGTCTTCTATAACTAAACGAGCTTGAATTGCGATAAAGTTTTGACCTTGAACATGAATCAGGGCTCTGAAATAAAGAAAAGAGTTCAATTTGTATCACATACCCAGTAATATATTATCCACTATAGTAATTACTAGCAATAAACACCAATATGGTGGTACTTACCAAGTTCTTTTTAGGCATAATATTATCCACAAGGGCTGTAACTAGTCTACCTTCGCCAGCATTTGACTCACTAGCCAAGCAAGTATCTGAAGGTGAACCCTCAAAAACACTTTTGTTGTTCAATTTATTAACTATGTCAGCATCTGGTGGCGTGCTTTGAAACCCATCTTTGTATTTTAGTGTACCAGCGTTAGGAGAAGCGCTCTGAACAATACCTGTATTGTAATTAACAGACAACTCTAAGATCTCAGCATCATTTATGCTTGAATCATTCATCCCTTTCTGAGCCTCCTTGCTGATTTCTTCTATTTGCCCATCAGTAAGTTCTTCATTTACTGACTTATGAGAAACCTCAAGTGAATAAGAACTATTTCTCTCTAAAATCGTATCCTTGTCATGCACAAGGTTTTCCACAGACAGATTAGCATCAGGAGAAGTGCTCTGAATAATATCTGCATTGTAATTAACGGACACCTCAAAGATCTCAGCATCATTTTTGGTTAAGTCATTCATCCCTTTCTGATCATCCATGCTGATCCCATCTATTTGCCCATCATTAAGTTCTTCATTTGTTGGTTCATGAGTAGCCTTAAATGAATGTGAACCATTAGTCTTTAAAATTGTATCCTTATCATCAACCAAAGTGCTATTCACAGGTATATTAGCATCAGAAGTGCTCTGAACAATATCAGTATTGCAATCAACCAACACATCCAAGATATCAGTACCATTTTGGCTTAAGTCAAAGGTCCCTTTCTTGAATTCCATGCTAATCTCATCTAGTTGCCCATGAGTAAGTTCTTCATCTATTGGCTTATGAAGAACCCCAAGTGAACTTGAATTATTTCTCTTTAAAATTGGATCCATATCATCCACCACAGGACTAACCACTGTATCTTCTGACATTACAGAATGACTTACCTTGTCAGAAGATTGAAAGTGGATTTCATTTGGGTTCTCAGCGTTTACCAAGCTGCAATGAGAAGGGGTGTTTATCTTACCTGTATCATAGGAGTTAATTAAAGGGATATTATAATTCTGAGCATTTACTGCTCTTAAACTGTAAAGTATAGAAAGAATGTAGAGCATGAGTTTTTACTTGAGTCGTCTTTGGCAAGATCATTAAGATAAGGAAGCAACCTTTTATAACTTGGTGAATTTTGATTACCAATCAATCTTGACAGCAAGTTTGAAGAGATCCCCTGATAGAATCAGTCACCAAATTTGTTGATTATATCGGTAAAGAAGAAATTGGTATTCTAGCTGTAGAGTCAGTGGTAATAGGAACCATAACAAGATTCAATTAACAGGCATGTGATATCCTAAAAGTCCAAGACGGTATGGAAGCCAAGTTAATGAAACCTATAGTGCTAAAAAAGCACACTTAAGTATTTAATCATACGATCTGAAATAGTACATCACGAAATAACAAATGACATAAAAGTAGTAAAGTCAAATACATTGACCTAGAACACGTATCTCAATTTTCAGCTAAAACAACATTTAGTTATAGGAGAAAGGTAATGAATACCTATCAATAACTCAGCACACATCAGGTAAGTCATAGGCTATAAATTATTTAACATTAGATTATAATTTTTATTTTTGCTAGGACTGGATAATAACTAGATGGCAAATAATACTGAATCATACTTTCTTGGACAAGTTTGCATCACTTACAGTTTTATTGACCAAAGAACTGCACGCATTCTTCTCATCTGAAGCCTCAGCAGGTTTTACTCCATCAAGTCTACCCATGATATTAGCATCTTGAAGCAAAACCTTTCCATTATTTGATGAACGGTCATAAGAACGACAAATTTTGATTCCACCTGCACCATATTAATTCCATAGCAATTATGTCTTTTGACGATTAGCATAAGAATATACTAGTGAACAAGGATCAAAGTTTTACTTGATTCATCCTCAATCAGGTTTTTAAGATAAGGAAGCAGCCTTCTAAAACCAACTGAACTAGAATTTTGCACCAGCTTTGATCGATGACATAGAGGAGTTTCCTGTATGATAAAACAGTTCACAATCCAAATAGTAGATACAGGCTTAATTGCTGAAAATATGTAGTAGATAGCAGTAAATAATCAACATGCATGCAACTATGCAACAATGAACTTATTTGTATTATATGCTTTGAAGAATATTGCTTGAAATTTCAGGCCAAAGATATATAAAGTGCAGTGTCAGTTGGTCAAATTTAGTTTAAAATTAAGTTTGACACCCACTGGTAAGAACCAAAGTTGGAAGTATAGCTTGAGACTAATTTAGGAAATCCATGTTATCGGCATCTCTAATAACCCATGGACTTGAAATGGGTAATTATTTTTATTCGATGAAAATTATGTATAAACAAAGAAACATGAATGATTACCGATTTGCTCTCGTTCGGATTCTCCATTTTCACTTCATCGGATACCTGGGCGCTTTGTTCTGCATTGACATCCACCTGAAATATATTTGATTAAAGTTATTAAACTCTCAGTCACATAAAGTGAATATACAATGAACATCAACGGCACTTGCAGCTAAAACAACATTTAGTCATACGAGAGAGCTAATGGGTACCTATCAATAACTTAGCACGTATCAAGTAATCCATAGGGTAAAATTAATTCAAAATTAGATTATAATTTTTATCTTTGCTTGCACTGGATAACAACCAATTTAGAAAGCAAATAATAATGAATCGTACTTTCATGGTCAAGTTTGAATCACTTGCAGTCTTGGTCACCAAAGAATTGCATACATTCATCTCATCTGAAGCCTCAGCAGCTTTTACTCCATCAAGTCCACCCATAATATTAACATCTTGAAGCAAAATCTTTCCATTGTTTGATAAGTGATCATAAGAATGACAAATTTTGATTCCACCTGCACCATATTAATTGAGTTGTGATTAAGTATTTAAATTAATTAACATAAGAATATACTAGTGGATAAGGATGAAAGGTTTACTTGATTCGTCCTCAGTCAGGTTTTTAAGATAGGGAAGCAATCTTTTAAAGCTAACCGAGCTTGAATTTTGTACCAGCTTTGACCGAGGACAAAGAGGAGTTTGCTGTGATAACAAAACACTTCTTACAATCCAAATAGTAGACGAATGCTTAATTGCAGTCAATATACAGTAGAATGCAGTATATAAGCAATATGCATGCAAGTATGCAACAATGAACCTTATTCATATCATAATGCTTTGAAGTGTATTGCTTTAAATCTTAGGCCAAAATTAAGTTTGATTTAACAGTTCATCAAGTTCAGCTTAGAATAAAGTTTAAGCTCACTGGTAAGAAAGGCAAAGTCGGAGGTACGCTTTGAGATTAATTTAGGGTAGAGTGCACGTCATCTATGTGCCAATTGCTGTCGATATTATGGCTTAAGCTCCTCTTGTATTAACATGCATGTACTTTTTATACATAAAGCTATTAGTCCATGTTATTAGCATCTCAGCTAACCAATGGACTTGAAATGGAATGCATGCATTCATCTATTTTTATTCATTGGAATGACATGTAAACAAAGAAACATGTGTACCAATTTATTCCCATTTGGATCCTCTAATTTCACTTCATCAGATATCTGGGCACTTCGTTCTACGCTAACATCCACCTGTAATATATTTAGTTAAAGTTATTAAACTCCAGTCATGTTGACTTAATGTACAATGAACATCAATGGCATATGCACTTGGTCTATAAGAACTGCAAACAAGATGCAACATGGATTAGAGCCTTAAAGCTATAGTTTATTTTCTTGAACCGAAAGCCTTAGCTATATTATATCTACAAAACGGCGCCTCTTTGTAATGGAGAACGACTTTCATATGTTGATCTATTCCTAGTAGATATATGGAGTGATATGACTGAATCTCGGCTGAGCATACAGTAATGTAAGACAAATTAGACAAGCCAATCACCCAGACCCAATATTATTTGTTCAATTATGCCCACCAATAAGTATTTGGACACGTAATAAGGTATCTTGCAAAATATCTCTTTGCATAGAGAGAGAATGGACTTTTACTTTTAAAAAATCTGTATGCATTGGCTTCGCACACGAGAGTGATTTTGTTCACACTTTTCTTGGAAGTGTGAACAAAACACCCGGTTCCTATTGGTGGAATTCAGGGGGTCCCACACGTGATCCCCCAAGTTCCTCCAATAGGAATAAAGTGTTTTGTTCACACTTCAAAAAAAGTGTGAACAAAATTACACTCCTTCGCACACCAGAACAAAGTAGGGTTGAACTAGGTGATTTCTTCCCAAATTACATGATGTCAAATCAAATAGCACCATCAGCATATTGTAAAAATATGGTTTGTCAGGATAATAATATTATTAACAATTTTTCAGCATCAAATGTACACCCCAGCTATCCAAAAATAATAGTTCACATGAAATACGGATTCTATCAGTTATAAACATCCATACCAAAATAATCAATAAGGTAGGCATTATAATGCATATGGTTGGACTGGGAGTAAGTATACAATCAAATAACAAGTAAGCAAAATTGTCACTGTGTAATCCATTAGAAACAATTCATACGGGAGAATCTTGTAACTGGTAACTGAAGAGTAATAATGGAGCAAGTAGAAAAATGAGTACAAGGAATGATACAATTCTAAATTGTTCACAGATTAACAAAATAAATTATGTGCTGACACATTGAAAAGTGATGTCTGGATCTGAGACATGTTATTTTTCAAACATTGAATTCAAAGCATACTATTCAACGCTCACCCCAGAGGACAAAAACAAAATAAATCAATATCCACAGTGTTTACGATCTTAAAACAAATGTCATACCAAATTTCTAGTTGATAAATTATCTAGATTCATCTGCTGGGGAACAATGTCGCTTTGCTGGCTCTCAAATAAAACAAAATAAATAAAATCAACAGAGTATATGATCGTAAAACAAATATCATACCAAATTTCTAGTTGATAAATTGTCTAGATTAATCGGTTGGGGGACAAAGTCGCTTTGCTGGACATCAAATCGGACTCCCTGCTTTAAAAAAAAGCCTAAGAATAAGACCAAAATACGCAAAGGACCGTAGCAGTTAAATAAATAATCGAAAGAAAAGAAAAGTACATTAACATCGCTAGCTCTTGTCTTCTTGGCATAATCTTGAACGTCGGATTTAACCTTGATGTCGACATCGACGGAAACACGTTTCAATCTAAGATCTTTTACTGAGTTAGAAGGACTTGGGGCTCGTTTGCGCTTGGGGTTGGATTGAGCGAAATTAGATCGGGTTTCGTGAAGAAAGTTTTTAAATTCGCTGCGTGTCATCGCCGTGTTTGATTTTAAGAACTCGGATCTTGTTTCCGCCATTATATTTTGTAGCAGGTTGAAGAAGAGGAGAAGAGGGTTTGATTAGAGGGAAGTGGCTGTTCTGTACGGCGGAAGGGCTTTTTAAGGTTTTACCGGGAGGATAGACTTGCTGGCGGGAAATTCCAGTGGGAAATTAGGTTGCCGCGCAAAAGAAATCTTATTGGATCCGATCAGCCAAACATTGGTTTAGGAGTATATCCTAATTCAGATGGGTAAAAAAAATTATAAATATGACAAACTTATTGTTTAAACGAATGTTTTTGCACACGCATGGACATATAAGTGCTTATGAATATAAAAAATAATTGAAGTATATTTATCAAATGTTGAAATTAGCCACAAATGCCTCTTTAGCAAGTGGAATTAGTTTCTAGGACACACAACTGAAATAATTACTTTCAAGGACAAAATGTAAAATAATTAGTTTTTAGGGCCTAAAAACTTATGAAATTATGTCATTGGAAGTAATTGGACTGCTGACTTTGTCTTTGAAAGTAATTATTCTGCTGACTTTGGCTTTGAAAATAATTTTTTTGAATGTGTGTCCTAGAAACTAATTGGACTACAAAGTTTGTCCTTCTAGTGAAATGCCCCTTATAAAATATTAGAAAATACATGAACTTTAAGATTAAACTTGTTATAGATAACTATCTTAAAATTTTGTCAAAAATGTACTATTAATGTTTAATAAACATGAAACTAGTATCAAGGATAAATTTCAAGTATTTTTTTATTTTTTATTCCAAGAGCCAACACTTTATTTTATTTTTACTTATCGTGAAGGATAAAGTTTCTTAAAAAATAGAGTAGAAGTCCAAAAGTCAAACTTCAAGGCCATGAAACTTTTCATGAAAAATTAGGCTTTTTATTTCTATTACGGTGCAACATCGTGATGGAGGAGTGACGCGACTATCTTCGACGGCGGCGTAGGAGACATTTGCGATGATGTGGTGGTTGGAGTTGAGATCGATGGCGAAGTAAGTGGGGCAAGACGAGATTTCCGATGTCGATAGAGGAGTGGGCGTGATCTAATAGAGTTAGGGTAATGTCGTATGGCAATTATGGAATGGTTGTATGAACTTAACTCTGTAAACAATCTTATTCAAAATAAAGTGCGCTTTTGGTTTTATTCTCAATTGTATACGTTGTTATATAGTGATATATATAAAGATTTGGTTACACTAAATATATATAGGTAACAACTCCATAAGAGAAGTGTTTTATCGAATGCAGTTAAGAATATGTTTGTAACCATGAGCATTGAATTGATATATATAAATAGTAACTCCTTAAATGTTTATAGCCGAGATGTATCGAGAAAAAAATATTGATACATCTGTTAAGAACAGTGTATGAAATGCTCTCCTTACGATGTACAGTGATTTACTCATGACTGTCGGAAGCACTAAGGGGTTACGTACTTGTGGTTGTTTGAAATAATCATATAACGACTCGATGAGAGTATTCTATAGTTAGTACGACTTAGTCAAAATAGAAGATCTCATGATAACGATGTATAGTGATCTGACTTGAGCGGTATTGTTGATCTTAAGTAGTTACGTTATACTTCGGTTATGATTAAACACTTGGCATGACAACCTTGTTACAACCATGGTTGGGTATACATTGAACTACTTGGAGTGAAACACTATTCAAGAGAGAACCTATTGCCTTCGTTTTAAAGGTTAGTATCACCGTAATGGATAGTCAACTTAAAAGTCGAAATCTTTGGCTAGAGTAAATCAGTTAATCGATAAACGTTATCGGATTTAACCAAGGACTTTAAAGTGGCATACGCAATCAAATACAAATATTAATAGAGTTTTTGACTTTAGACCAAACTCTATTTATCTACGTGACATAGTGATGGCAAAAAGAACACGTGTACAAAATGTCGTTACTATGTGGGCTTATTATAGATTAGAAATTGAATTTCACCTAAATGATCTGTAAACATTGAACTTGTGTCTGGTATTGTGCTTCGGTAAATCTCGTATGGGCTTCGGTATTAAATTGTTTAAATATTGACTAGGGATCAAGCTCACACTAGAGAGTCAACAAACTCGCTATGGAAGGGTTTGAAAGTCTCGCACCTCATATAAGCATATCGCATATTGGTATTCGCTAAAGCAAATGAAGATGGTGCGAGAGCCATAAAAGAGGTTTTATATGAAATGTAGAAGGTAACGGGATTGGACTTAATGCATCAAAATCAATCGTATGTTTTGGTAAAGGAAGTACAAATAAAACAGTGATATGTAAGATATTGGATATCATCGAAGGTGCACTGCTGATAAGATACTTAGGCATCTCGTTGTCTAACGCGAATATGATAGGTAGAGATTACCAACACCAAATATAGAAGATAAAAAAATGAAGGCTAGGAAAGTAGACTTATGAGCATAGCTGGCCACATTGAATTGATTGGGTCCACCATCTATCCAATAATTCAGTAGTGGATGCAGTGCTTTAAGTTTCCCAAAGCTATTATCGGAAACATCACGCAATTATCTTCCAGCTTTCTATGGAAAGGAAGAATAAGCGAGATTTCTTGGGATATTATATGCAGAAAAATGGATGAGGAGTATGGATTTCAAGTCAATGGAAGAAATGCAGATAACATTTGGTATCAAATATATTTGAAAGGTAGTAGACAAAGAAGGACTACAGGCAACAATGATAGGTGGAAAATTCATTAAAGTCTAGTCAGTCTGGGAGATGAACAATTGGAGTGATGATTCTGACACTTGGAAGTTTCTATTTGGTATCAGAAGTGAAGCGTTGAAATGCATGGGAAGGAGGATTGTTGATGGAAAATCCACGTCTCTCTGTTGTGATCCCTAGCTCTATTGCACTAGACTCATTGACAAGCTCGGTGCTGACATGATGTTGAGGGTTGGAGTAGAAAAGACGATGGTCGAGGATATACTAAATAACGGTGAATAGAGAGTGGACTGGTATAGCTTTTTGGAAGAATGAAAAATGAAATAGAATTAATTCAGGCAAGTGAAGAAAATACATATAATCATTAGACATGGAAAAGGAGGTAGTTACAGTTTCAAAACCGTGTAAGAAGAGATAACAAAATATTCGGTAATTTTCCTGGTGTCTTTGGACGTGGATAAAGTTGTTATCCCTAAACAATGATCTGCACGTTTAAGGCACTCTATGACTTGCTCCTAATCAAGGAGAGAATGAAACTGTTGACTAAAGAATTAGCGAACCTCGGAATTAGACCAATGCGTTGTATTAGCAAAAGGCATTGACTAATACTAGGCTTAAAAATGTAGAATAAAGAGAAAAGCAAGCAAATTAAGTAAATGATACAAAGATGTAGAGTGATTTGACAGAGATTTTCCTACGTCCACTATGAAGATCTCTTACTATATTTATCTCCTACAACTACATAGAATTACAATAGAATAATAAGAATTTAGTACTTAGTTTGCAATGATTCCAAACTTAAGAGCTTTTAAGAGGGGTTGCTTGTTGTGAGAGTAACTCTGTGCTGAAAAAATAATAAGAATTCAACTAAATTCCAACCCCTTTGATGTTGTATGCATGGGGTATTTATAGCAGCTGATATAGATCATGGATAAGTGAGATTGCACGGTAGAGCGGACGGTAAACGCTCCTGATTGTCGATTGATTGCAGTGGCCGATGGGTTATAGTTGCAAAGGCGCTGTAGATATGCGGTTGAGAAGCATGCCAGCGGTGAAACCGTACCGAGTGTGCGTTTTGAGCCAAGTAAGGCGGCTTGCTACAGGAATAGACATGATTTTGGCAGGCATCCTACAATATCTAGTACAGATGACCATACCTTTTGTCGTTGTTTACCCAACTGGCAGGGCGGTTGGGAAGATCAAGGTCGGTCGTTTGTTGCTGAAGATTGCTGAGTGAAGCTAAATATTGATAAGGACCAAGTCGCAGGAAGTGTGTAGAGCCGTTTATGGGATGACGAGACAGACTGCTTGGAACCGATCAAAGGCAGGCTGAGATGAAGTCAGGCCAAAGACAGGTCGCGCTTGAGCCAAGTCTGGTCAGATGAGTTGGTCATGCCGACTTGTGCCAGGTCGGGCCAAACACGGGAACCTAGGCCGACCAGTCTATGACTTGGTTGTTGGGTTTACTGAGATGGAGTCGAGTTGAACATTGGTTGGTTAGAACTTTGTCGGGCCGACTGCTAGTTTTGGGTCTAGACCGGGCATTGATGTGTTATCCAACTAATCGTACTTGTAAGAAATTTAAGTAACATCTGCCCGAAACCCATCTTTATGCATAGGGCGGGCTTGTCAAATCATGAAGATCATGTCGCATGGGTCTTCTATTATGCATTTAACATGCGACACATGTGGCGTTGTGCCATTGGCTAAAATGGTTCACATTTTGCCAAACATGGCAGGGGCGCTCATGTTTCCAACATGTGTTAAGTGACATTAGTATTGATTATATTTAGATGGTCGAGATCAATTGGATTTTTGAATCCAACGACTGAGATGGAAGGTTTGCATTATAAATACCCCTTACCTTCTCCTTCACTTTTTACCGAAGCTAAGGAATTCTCAACCATTAGAAAACCTTCAAACTTCCAAGCACCTTCGAAATTTTTATCTTCTTCTTTGTAAATACAGTAAGCACCTCCTCCTCCTTGAGTCTCTTTGGGTTTTTAAATTAATGCACTTTCTCCATTTGAAGCTTTTGTTGTTATGGTTTTTCTGTTTCGTTGTTTGAAGCATTTTAGAGGGTTGCTTTTGATCTTGTATCGATGTTTGGCCGAAATTCATGCTTTTATGGTCATATTTTAGATGTCAATCGTCGCTTCCATGTTAGCGATGGTCGATCGATGTTGATGAACTTCTCGGTGACATGTGATTTTTAGAAAAAGTATTAGTGTTGAGCTATAGATTTAGACCCAAGTTAGTAGCCTTGGGCTTCGAGTACAATTACAATAACATATATGGTTTGTAAGGCCTGTTACTTAGCTTAGGAGTTTAGGACATGAGTCGGCCTTCATGGGGCACTCGGCCCCGGGGTACACCATAAAGATGGTTATCTAGCTTCTATCCTGGGATGTTGTCCCTGGGTCTTGCCAGGATAAGACACTAGGGACTTGTTTAATTTAGGTCGCTTGTGTTTTAGATGACAACCCCTCGTTCTACCTCGATTTGGTATTTCCGACCTTAAAGCTTATGAACTGGCAGATGGGAAAGTTAACCTGGCCAAGAGTTTGGTCAGTCATGGATGCAATATCGAGATAGTGAGATACCACAATTGCCGATCATCCTAACCACCCTCCCTCGGGCTTCGCATTCTCTTGGCTACTTCAAGGCAGGAGTCATACTGCCTCTCCCCACCTACTTCATTTTCATCCTCAACACTTTCTGGCTTGCCCTAGTCAGTTAATACTAAACAACTACTAGTTTCTATGTGGACTCTATGTCGAAATCAATCTCCCCGAGCCAACCGCTTAATTGGTCAATGTGGTCTTCGGACTACAGAAGGAAATTGGGTCTTCAATCAGCGCATATTTCCACTTTCGCACAAACACTAAGCCTATTATCTTCTAGGGCATACTAAGCTAGGCTAGCTCAGGCTGGATGAAGAAATATTTCTTTATCCCTTATAGGGTCAACCCTGAGCCGAGGAACATAGAGTTCTGAGCCTGTAGTAAGTTTTATTTTCCAACCACTTTAGTTCATCTTTGTCCTTGCTTGAATTATCAATTAGCATATTTATAATGTTGTGGCTAGCAAGCTCAGTTTTGATGTTTTCGATGATGTCGACACCAATGTCTAGACCACCCAACACCTGGGCCCAAGGCACCCGTGGTAGGGAAGAAGATCACTGAGTTGCCCCCAGCCCCAAACGCGCCACCGATGGTAAGAGTAGGAAGAGGCCTAAGGGTTGTCAATTAAGGTCTGTGCCCCTTTCGCTAAGTAGGCACCCATTTTCTATAAAGAGGTTTTTGACCAAAAGGCAAAGGGTGCCAATGGGGCAAGTGTCTCTAGAGGTGGATCGGGCCATAGACCATAATGACCTAGATCAGCCGCCGAGGTCGTTCCTACTAATGTCGGTGGAGATCTTGTCATCCACCCACTGGCTCCAGTCTAGATGGAGCTGGCACTCCAAACAAGCAGTGATTGATGCTGCCACATGGGATGTTTTTCTCGTACGTTTACAAATTTTTACTTTTCTTGCTTATTATTATGGAATTTCTTTTAACGTTGATTATGATAATTTTGTAGGCTACCCACTGCGCCGTGCACATTCAGGGACAACTTCCTAGAGCTGGAAGATGAGACCTGGAAGAATAGGCAGCTTCAAATAGAATTGGTGAAGGCAGTGGCGGCAGCCGAGAAGGCGACGAAGGAGGCTGTAACGAACCGTATTTTATATATTAGAGGATCGTAAAATATTAATATTATTTTATATAGGGTCGTACAATTCTGTAACTTTGGAAAATGACTACTATAGGCATATTCCATCCTTAGAATTTTTGTCGAACGATTTTGACCTTGAAAATCTTGTATGGCAACTCTTGATAGAAGCTGAATTAGGGTCTGAAACCGCTTTCATTAGATCAGGACGATGGTTTCTCTTTTCATAGAGTGGTCATAATAGGAAAACGAACTTTGGGAGATATGGTTGTTTAAAAGTTTACTCGATTTCGAACAACTTAATGGATAATTAAGGAGATTAGTGGTTAAGCCTAAAGCCCATTTCGGGTTAGCATCCATAGGAGGCCAATGAGACTTCTTCTTGTTATTACACACTTCCCAAAATAGTTAGGGAAACCACCGTTAGCATCTTCTTAGCCATAATCCACTCCAAACCTTACTCTAATTAGCCAAATCTTATCATTGGAAGAAGATTAGCAAAATTAGCACTTGGATTGGGGGATTTGCTGTTGGAGACATCTTAGGTTTGTCGTTCATCTTGGGATTTGAGCTCTTTTGATTGCTTTGGATTTTAGGTGAGTGGTTGGAACCTCTCAATTGCTAATTACTCGTTATATACCTTAAAATGATGTTTTAAAATAATTTTTGAATCCTAAATGTGTTTTAAACCTTGACTAATCACATATGTTAATTTCAAATGATTTTGTAAAGATTTATGAAAATTATGTTCTTATGGATCCCCTGTTCTTATGGTTCATTCTCCTTCTTACCCTTAGATTTAGGCTCTAGTTTGATGTATGTGAATATTTGCTTTTTTGAATATAATGTATAGGTTAAGTGCTTGAATGTATAATGTTTGTTTGGTTAAAAACACCGATTAAATTGTGACTTAGAAATAAGAATAGCTATACAACTCATTGCCGATCTATGGAAATGGCAGTGACCAAAGTTAGTGTGACTTATGTGTGGCAACGAGGAAAACCTCACAAAGCTACATTCCAAATTTTAGTCATTTGAAGTTCGTTTGCTTGATTTATAAGCAAAAGAAGTTGGATTGGAAATGGTATGCAAGTGTTGGATCGGTGGGGATTTCTCAGAGTCCTACTTCGAGTTACGTAGGAGGTTGCTTCGAGTCATACTTTGGGCCTGCTTGGGGTTCGCTTGGGGAGCAAAATGGAAAAGGGTTGGATCGGTGGTAGCATAGAAGAGTGGGTCGGCACCAAGTCATGAAGGGTTAGGCTCGGGTCTCGCTTTAAGTTTATCACTTGTCCAATTGGAGTTGCACTTTGGAGAAGTGAAATAGTTTAAGTGTTGGATCGGTGTACATGGTTTGGCGAAGGATCAGATTAGTAGACGTGGATCGATGGGGGGTCGGGGATCGGTGTTCGTGGCTCGGTGGTAGGAGCAAGGAAGCAACTTTGAGTGATTTGTGAGGTTGTTTCGAGCCGTTCGTGGGGTAGTTTCGAGTTGTACCATGTATACTTTAAGTCCCTCTTGTGTTCGAGCTTGCTTCAAGTTTTGTCGCTTCTACTTCGGGCTAGGTCCCAATTCGATGCCGAGTTGTGTAATTAGATGATAAACTATCGACTTCGATGATGCGTATCTTGACGATGATGATCCATGATAGGAAGTGATGGCTTCAACGATGGGATGGTTGTATTTTGAGACATAGAGTATAGAACTACAAGTCAAATTTAAGGAACTGTTAGAGGACGATTACAGGACAAATGATGATATTCTAGGTCTAACGATGATTGTCGAGAATTGTCCCAATCTTGATGACCTCTGACGGGAGTCATACTGTAACAGTTTGCTCTTTCGACCTCGAAAACTTTTATAGTAAGTACTACCATTAGCATATTTAAGATTTGAAATTTTTATACTATAACGGAGTCCCACTTAAAAAAAGATTTAAGATTTGAAATTTTATAGTTAGTACTACCATTAGCGTATTTAAAAACTATGAAAAGAAATCCCTAAGAATATATTTCCATTTATTTATAAAAAAATCCCGAAAACAAGGGATTCGGAAGTGCACTTATGACGACTATTCTCGCTTCAAACACTTTCAAACTTACTTCAATTTAACAAACAAATTAAACAACCATTTAAATATCGAGTCAAGGTCATGCATATGATTGAGAGGGTAATAGAAGTGAGGTTATACGATATAAAGTTATCATTTGCTTTTAAAAGCAAGATGGGTCCAAAGTTTATATTACTTAGTTAATGTCACTTTAACTTTATAATTCAAACACAACATATATATACATAATACATACTTAAGGGATAGTGAGATAACTCACTTAAATCCATGTCTAACCTAAGCAAAAAACCACAAGAACTAAAGAACTACCTCCTTCCATCAACATAAGCCTAAAGGTCCAACCTTTAGCATTTCCAAACCAAAGCCAACAAACTACTTCTTCCTCATCCTCCTCCTCCTCCATGCTCGCGGCCCTCCTTGGATCCCCTTCTTCCTCTCACCTCCTCCCACATCTTACTTGCTAATCATGCTTCTCTTGATGTCTTAGGCCTAAAGCCAAAGTTTAGAAGAGATTTGTAAAGATTTGGTTAACTTTTAAAAAAGTCGGAGAGTGATAAATGGATTAGTGCTTAAGCACTTCCACCATTTTCAACCCTCCTACTTCACCTCAAGCTTTGAGAATTATTTGTAATTATTTCCTAAGGGTGCAACCCTTCTTTATAGGCTTAGGGATTTGATAGGAAAAGACCAAAAACCTCTCAAAACCCTTATGACATTAATTACAAACATCGCTTCTTCTTTATCATTTACTTAACTTTTAAGACTTTCCATTTAAGCTCATTTTCTAAGCATCTTCTCTTACCTCATGCATGAAGTCATCCATAAAGTTTATTTCTATAAATGGCTAAATATTTTAATTTCGTTTTTTTTTATTTCTAAGCAAATAAGTGTATGATAAAAAAAATCTAAATAACTTCCAGCGGCTAAAAAGCCGTTTATCGGTAAAACAATTTTCGGTCACATTATTGACATTTTTTTAAAGTATTTATTTTTGTAAACATTTTTTCAAAATAAGTTATCATCATTACTTACGATTTAAAAGGAGGTTAAAAATATTATTAAATCATTTTAATAACATTTAACCAAGATTTAAATATTTAAATAATTTAGATATTTGAATACAAAGTGTCTGAAATTTCGGGTCGTTACATTCTCCCCCACTTAGAATATCTCGTGCTTGAAATACCAACATAAGCAACAAAAGAAACAATCACATAGCAATATTTAATAGTATTCAAAATCACTTAGCAAACAAAATCCATGGTTTTCTCAAGTTCAAAGTTCTCTTATCGCACAAGGATGATAAACAACCTACTAAGTGTACCGTACGCTCAACATCCTCCTGTTACTATTTAGTAAACAATTCATGCTACCTCATAGTAAATCAAAGAGTCATCATCTAAACTACCCATAAGACAACAAAACTTAACATGCAAATATACTAAAGCCCATATAATGTGCATGGATCATTTATACGCAATATCAATTCTGATCACTTGCTCGATCACATAAATTTCACTTCCCAACTACACTTGACCTCTTTAGTGCGTACTCCAATCAGGTTCCTCGACTAGAAACCTTCGTTTCCCTTGCATAACCATATACTATGATAGAAAACTTTGGGATTTTATCAAGAATCCATATCAAGTGTTGTCGTTAAGAATCTAGTGAAAAATCCTTGTTCGAACCGGTGTAAACCACCACGAAATCATGTGCTCGAATATTGAATCAAGAACAGTCATGTGAATAAAACGATCTACATAGACTTACATATTTATCATATTGATTTCTTAACTATACCAATATCTTTTATGAAACATTTCATAAAACATAACTTCAAGTTTATTAACAGTTATAACTTAAGTTCATATCTATATAGTACTATATTACATCCAAAGAGTATATACAAAAACATCAAATTCCTTTTACTTAACCAGTATGTTCAACAATTTAGACTTGTTTTTAACTTACTGTCACCTCAATTCAAGTATTATATAAACTTATATTTTATATCTTCACAAAACACTTAACTTCAATTCAATATGATTCAGAAGTTTTCCACTATCCAAAATCGTCGAAAATCCCATTTCATTTTAACCAATGAAAACTACCAAACAACATGTCATAATATGATGCACATATCATACAATGCTAATGCATAGGCTATATGTGTCCATAAAATAGCTTAACAAATTTCAATAGTTTATTAAACACACTTTACCCAAAAAGGGAAAACCTGTAAAGTTCCAACATTTACTCCAGGCTATACCCTACCATTCGGGCACCCTACACACACATAAAACCTTTTTATACCAAAAAGTTCATATCAATTTTTTTCTAAAGAAAACTTTAGAACTAAACATCGGATTTTATTTTAAATCATTTTGAAATAATAATACATACATATATCTTTTGTATAACAAATCATACTTCTGAAATCAGATCGAAATTCATTTTACTAAAACAACCCCGTAGCATCCCCCACTTAGAAACCCAAAAATGAACGCTGATGATGTTAAAGTCATCACCGGAATTATTTTCATGTGACAGGAGCGAGTTCAGTACATCCAATCCATGCCTTTTGGACTTAACCAAAATCATTTCCAAAATGATATCAAATACTTCGTAAATATTAATAAGTACCATGATCTCCATTTCATAAACCAATTTTCCAAACATATACTTTCTATATACTACTATTATTTTCTTTAAAAGCTTGAAAAACATTTTCAAGGACATTGAGATTTAAGTTTTCAAAATATCGGTTAAATCCGTCTTGTTTATAAATCATGTTTTATAAACCATACTTATATCAAAATCACTTTCTTATATAAAATCTTTTCACACAAGTTTATTTACAAAATATCTTATCCTTCCTCAGATTAAAATAAACATCTTTTACTAAGTTCAACTATTATAAGAGTTAAACTCTAGCCCAACATTATCACCGAACGCTTTATAGTCAAACTGTGAAACTCAATTCACAAGGTGTTCGTTTTAATGCATATACAAATGTTGTCTACCCAACCCATGTAGTAAAAAGGTAAAATTGCTCATAAACTGGTCGAGCATATATCAACTATCAACAAATGATAGTTGGTGCCCATAAACTGGTCGTGCATAACTAAACTAATTAACGAGGGATAATAGATAAACATCATTAACCCTTACATTAATTAAACTATACTTTGACGATTCACTTATATAAGTTACCTTATATAAGATCTTTAATTTTCGTAGTTATAATTACCATAAGGTATACATTTATAACAATCACAAATACGCTCTCATATGTTACCATATCTCTTAACAAGTCATACCCAACAAAGTCAAGGTTCTCGCTTAACCTTTATCTCTGATACTAAGTGTAACGATTCGCCCTTTTGACCCTCGAATGTCGACACTAATACATCTACAGTATTCATAGACCGAGCAATTAACTGCTGGAAGGGCGAATTGTTATGGTGAAATAAAAAGAAAAGGAACAAGGAAGAAGAAATACAATATCAGAATCTCATAGCGGAACGATAACATATAATATTAAAGGAACAGTACAAAGGGTTACTCCGATACATAAATTTTGAAGTTGCAAAACCTAAGTACTATCATCAGCATGGACAGTTATGATAACTTATCCTCACAAATGCCGATACATTAAATAGTAATACAACGGAAATAGGAATACTATGGTAGGTGAAACATCTAGCTTGTCTTCTCGAGCTCCAATGAACATCGATGAAAACCTGCCTTTCTCAAACTACTCGAAAGAGCATGCGAGGAATTTAAGGAAAACAAAAACCAAGCATCAGACATAAGTCTGTAATGAGAAACTCAAGAAATAAGCGATTAACATATTACAGTACTTTTGAGACTGCATGGAATGCAACAACGATTATCCCCTCAAAAGAACCACGATCTAACATGTACATAAGGTGATATAGTAGATAATGTCTAGGGTAAGGAATATAAATATTATAAAATAGTTGGAATGGTTACATTAGTTATATTCAACAACATATTATGAGTACAATCAAAACCCGATAAGGAACGTTCACATATCGGATTTTTCGTAGAGATCTCTTCGGAGAAGCCGAATCCGAACTCCATGCACAAGGATCACAAAACACCTTTCGAGTGTCGTATAACTCTAGATAGAATATACCATAAGGTAAACACAAAGGCACACGCTTGAACATAAACATGAACCACATGGTACCAAATACCATCAACTCCCGCGTGCAACATTGATAAGCGTACTCTAGATAATGGAGTTGAAAATACCCTATCATGAGACTGTAAAACCCCAATTGTGCATCCTACTCTGTCTTTAGCCATTTCCGATGTCGAGATTACGTTTGGTATCTTTCACATAAGTCTTCATTGCTTGAATAGAACATGAATCCCAAATTGGATCCCCACATCTTGAACAGATCATGAAACCACACATGGCAATAGTTCTCGGAATCACACATGAATTCCCACATCCTGAATAGATCACGAACAACTACATGTGTTCGAGCATCTTAAACATACCTCGAATATCCACATAGATCCCTGTATCTTGAACAAATCCACTTCTAATATATAGGACAAATATTCAGCCTTGAAGTGGTTTTTGGTAAGTAAAACACTTACTGATCCCAATCTCATCAGGACTAAATTAACGAATTTGGTCATTCAATGATATTGAGAACGATCACATATGGAAACCAAGTCTCTTATACTTATCATATTTTTGATATTTTCCTCCCACACTATCCCTTGATCAAAAGTGAAGCCGGTAGGTTAGAGCTTTATTGCTCATATCCCTACATGAACACCAGTCTTAATTCCCACAGATAGACAAGCCTACTTCATCGGCTTTTAGTGCTAACTATATGACTGAATGTTTTCCATAAACGAGTAACTTACAAAGCACGACCAAGTCATACAAAGCACGATCAAGTTACGTAAGCATCTTATAATCCCATTTTTTTTAATTAATATTTTATTAATTAAAACCTCCTTTATTAGTAAAACTTCTTTTACTTAATAAAACATCATTTATGAATTTCTACTATTCATCGGTACTTTGCAATACTTCAAAACATATTCATATACTTATCTCAAACGATATAAGTATATTCACAAATCATTAATAAGATTTGTTACATAAAACCTTCGCTTTTTTCTACAAAAAGATTCCTTACTTATAATTTCCCTCAAAATATCCATTTTAAGGATCTAAGTGCTTCACAAATCCATTCAAAAGGGTTAAGGCTAATGTTACTCAAACATTGTCACTACAAACTCAAAACCATTTCATTTATACTTATCTTTAAAACATTCTTTTAAAGATCTATTTACATCCATAAGTTTAATAAAAAAGGGTTAAAGACGAATGTTATTAACACATTGTCACAACAGACCCAAAACCATTTCACTTATGCTTATCTTAAAACATCATTTTTAAAGATCTATTTACATTCATAAGTTTAATCAATGTTAAAGACGACTATTAACACGTTGTCACAACAAACCCAAAACCATTTCGCTTATGTTTATCTTCAAAACATCATTTTTAAAGATCTATTTATATTCATGAGTTTAATCAAAAAGGGTTAAAGATAAATATTATTAACACATTATCACAACAAACCCAAAACCATTTCACTTATGCTAATCTTTTAATCATTCTTTTAAAGATCTATTTACATCCCTGAGTATAATCAAAAAGGGTTAAAGACAAATGTGATTCACATTATCACAACAAACCCAAATCATTTTCCTACTTGTTACTGTCTTTACAAACCTTTGTTTTAAAAAATCTAAGCTTGTGTTCGGTTAAGATCGATAATCGACTAATCAATTATCTAATCAAAACCCATTGCTTATACAAATCAATGTTCAAATACTTAACTCGTTTCCGACATTCTCGACTTAACTATTCCTCATTCAAGGGGGAGCCTGATAGGTTAGAGCTCTATTGCTCCATTCCTACTCAACATCAATCTTAACTTTCAGAAATAGAGAAGCCTACTTCGTCGGCTTTTAGTGTTAAATGCAATATTAATGATTTCCATAAACAAGTAATAAATAACCATTTTATCCCATTTCTGACATTCCCAATTCAACTATTCCTCGTTCAAGTGGGAAACCGATAGGTTAGAACCCTATTGCTCTATTCCTACACATCATCAATCTTTAACTCTCAGAAATAGATATGCCTACTTCGTTGGCTTTTAGTGTTAAGCAAACTTAATTTTTCAAACAAGTAAGTAAACAACAAGATTAACACGTTTTCGACGTTTCAGCTTATATTGTTCCTCATTCAAGAGTGAATCCAGGTAAGTTTGGACACTGGTTGCTCCGAGCCTTGCCTTGACACCTCATTCTTGAATCTCACGAATAGACAAGTTTACTCGGCTTTTATTGTTAAGCGTAGTCAATCACCTTTGTCAAAAATTATATATGTAAAATAATAATTTAGAAATACTTGTAAATAGGTTTTAAATACCTTTGTATAATATTACTTGGAAATAACTAACTTAGAAGTTTGATTAAAAACATGTTTTACATTTTGCGGCACTTTACTTTCAAAATTTTAAATAATCATTAAAACTATATTTAAACTTCTGTTCTTTTTTTCATACTCAAATACATTTTATAAAAACTTCCATAATTTATAAAGAAAAGAATTTAGAAACCATTTAAATCATGAAAAACTAGCCAAAACGTCTCATGTTAAACACATAAAATATAAGCGACTTACCATAGCATTTATAAATACTGTTAAAAGTCATTGTTAAAACAACATTGAAAAGCACAATCTTTGCGACTAGTTTTAACCACATAAACAAATGATTTAAGATTTGAAATTTTTATAGTAAGTACTACCACTAAAGTAATTAAAAAACATGAAAAGAAATCCCTAAGAATGTATTTCCATTTATTTATAAAAATTCCCAAAAACAATGGATTCAGAAGTGCACTTCTAATGACTATTCTCGCTTCAAACACTTTCAAACTTACTTCAATTTAACACACAAGTTAAAAAATCATTTAAGCATCAAGTCAAGGCCACACCACATATTTAAGAGGGTAATAGAAGTGAGGTTATACAATATATAGTTATAATTTGCTTTCCAAAGCAAGACAAGTTCAAAGTTTATAACTTTACTTAGTTCATGTCACTTTAACTTTATAATTCAAACAGAACATATATATACATAATATATACTTAAGAGATAGTGAGATAACTCACTTAGATCCATGCCTAACCCAAGCACAAAGCCACAAGAACCAAAGAATCACCTCCTTCCATCAACACAAGCCTAAAGGTCCAACCATTTGCATTTCTAAACCAATGCCAACACCTTCCTCCTCATCCTTTATGCTCATGGCCCTCCATAGACCCCCTCTTCCTCTCAGCTCCTCCTACTTCTTACTTGCTAATCATTCCTTTCATAATATCTTAGGCCTAAAGCCAATGTTTAGAAGAGATTTGATAAGATTTGGTTAACTTTTGAAAAAGTTATAGAGTAATAAGTGGATTAGTGCTTAAGCACTTCCACCATTTTCAACCCTCCTACTTCATCTCAAGCTTTGAGAATTATTTGTGATTATTCCCTAAGGGTGCACCCCTCCTTATATAGGCTTAGGAATGTGATGAAAAAAGACCAAAAACCCCTCAAAACCCTTATGACATTAAGTATAAACATCACTTCTCCTTTATCATTTACTTAACTTTTAAGACTTTCCATTTAAGCTCATTTCCTAAGTATCTTCTCTTACCTCATGCATGAAATCATCCATAAAGTTTATTTTCATACATGGAAAAATATTTTTACTTTATTTTCATTAATTCCTAAGTAAATAAGTGTATGTAAAAAAATCTCAACAACTTCCGACGGTTAAAAAACTGTTTATCGATAAAACGATTTTCGGTCACGTTATCGATATTTTTTCAAAGTACTTATTTTTATAAACATTTTTTCAGAATAAGTTTACCATCATTATTTATGATTTAAAAGGAGGTTAAAAAGCTTATTAAATCGTTTTAATATCATTTAATCCAAGATTCAAATATTTAAATAATTTGGATATTTAAATATAAAGTATCTGAACTTCCGGGTCGTTACACATACGACGGTTTAAGATCGGTTGGAAGATGCGCTCTGCTACGGATGATGTGTGTAAAGGGATCATTGATGCATCGAGGTTTCTATGTGTACTCGTAAAGCAGGGATATGCGAGGACGCTCACCTGGGTTATGATAGATGCCCCGAATTGCATGATGTTCAGATCCGTCTTACCATGGACTGTTATGATGGTGTAGTCTAGTTCCTGGCCTACAGAGTGGCATGGATTCGAGTACCAAGAAACTGGGACGTTAAGTAGTCCTTGATTGTATGCGGGAGGTCAAATGAGTATCATATATCCAATGCACCAAGTGATTGAATATTAGAATGGATGATGGATGTTATGTCAGCTTAGTCGTTTATCACCCTAGGGATATCACACGACGTGAATATCATTGACGTAGATATCTAGACACCCGCTTGTACTTTGAAGTATAGTACACCCATGATGATTACAATATACATATATTCTACTAATGAGATTTTTCATCTCAGAAACACCCAAGTACTTTTATGAAGTTATCACGATGCTGACCGCTTTCGTAATTATGAATCACTAAAATTAAGTAATATTAATCTTGCCTTTAATAGGAGTAATTATGTTATTGGGGGAAATATTTGAATTGTTAGCAATCATGTCATTAACTCGATACAAGCGCTTATAAAATAAAAAACAATAAAGTTATGAAATTAATAAAAGGACGTAGGGAATTTATGGTTCGCATGTTAAGGAATCTTACGTCCAATGGTAAAATGTCACTTTCTTCTCTCTTGATTTTTATTCCAAACAAAAATGATAGACAACCAGAGGGTATAAATTTTTGTTTTCAATGCCCAAAAAGAGTAAAATTCCTTCTCTTTTCTGCTACAATTCCCTATTCATTTATAGTATACAGAGAGTCACATGGATTACTAACATAATTCCTCCACTCTTTCAATTTCTGTCTTTGGATTGTGCCACGTTTCAACCATCCATCTTGCTTATTTGATATGCACGGATTGCTGACGTGGTACTTGATGGGAAATTGTAATTTGGATGGTTGGATTTTGAACCTTGGCGGGAAGTTTGAAATTAAAGTGGGAAAATCCAAATTTGCATAGACAATGACTTTTTGATTCTGTAAAGCAACTGGCTTTTGGACTGTACATGTGCATGGTTCTAGCCGTAATGGGCCTTCTATTTTGGGAAGAACTGCACCATTGTCAGCACTTCAAGGCTTCACTTTAGTTTACTGGGAGTTATGTGTAACGACCCACCTTTTTGGATAGTTTAAATCGACAATCAAACACACATGCCAACTCAAACCATTCAAAAGGGAGGATTGTTAATGGGGTAAATAAGAAAAGAAGAGAAAAGGAACAAGAAACAACCACAGAATCTCGCAGCGGAAAGATAAAATATAATAATCAAATAAACAGTTCATGAAGCTGTTTAATATACTTTTGATTATCATTTATACAACATTTATCAGAGTTATACATATACAACAGAACAAATAAAATAATGTAGCAGACAGCATGATGCAAGGATAATAATAGTAATAGTATACCAAATCTTCGTCTTCGTCCTCCAGAATAAATCTTCAATAAGCTGAAAAACTCAGGACTGACCCGAGCGTAATGAAAAGACAAAACACTCGAGTCAGGACTAAAATATCCTCATGTAAGTTAAATCAATCGCAAATAAAGATGAGTGTAACGGCGTCAGAGATGTTTACGGGGTTTGACATCTCCTATCCAGTGTCGACGTGCGTGCAATAACTCAAGAGATGTTACAGGATTTTCCATCTCTTAAGGATCTGTTAAACTATCTACTATGTAGTACAATACGCTATTATAATATGTCTATAGTAAAATAAACTATTAAAATAGCGTTAAGGCGTTACCCATATCCCCCTTAACACGTTTTTATATATTCCCGTAGTCTATACAATGTCGTATGCTCCTCCGAGAGGTTTACACAGAGGACACCACATAGGTACGGTACAAAACAAACTCGTAGAAGGCGCGCTAGGGCATGTGAACACGGCACAACGAGGAGATGCCAGGGTAGATATACCAATTGCACTCCCGGACTGGTGGTGACGCATAGCAGCTACTACCGCCCACCTCGGACACACTCCCAAATAATCGAGGGGTGGCCACCAAATCAAATCACAAAAGCAATAGAATGGTATCGAAGAAATATGCCCGATAAGAGGAATGACCTCACATTGGCCCGGTATAGCTCCTGATTTTAGTCACATCTAAGCTGACTCATGGGAGTCAGGGTCACGTCATACCATATAGAATCGTCGCCAAACCATCCTACTTCATTTCTGGAATCTCCACCACGTACACAGTTGTTAAAGTAGTTTTCGGTATCGACAGAGAGTATGCCCATATCCAATCCCAGTCTCTTTAACAACCGAACGCTTATTACACACCGGATGGTTCTTTTACATTTTCAAATCAATTCATAATTGATATCAAAATATCAAGTTCGCTTCAAAATCAAATCCATTTCAAAATCATCGTATCTACTCAAAATATACGATTCCATTTCAAAATCATTTCGCCCCAATATCTCATTTCAATTTAAAAATCATTTCACATTCCAATTTAGGTTGTAACTTCATTTAGCCCAATTCGTATTTTAAATCCAAGATTTAAATATAAACATTTCACCTTATTGACCAGCTAGAAATTTTGGAAAAATATTTTGAATAGTTTAAAGTAGCTTAAATAATTAAAAATAGTTAAAATACTCTAAATATTAAAGATAGATTTCAAAATAGTTTTAAATTGATTTAATATAGTTAAATAGATTTAAAATAGATTTAATATAATTAAATAGGTTAAATAGCTTTAAAATAAATTAAATATGATTAAAATAAATTAAAATAGGTAAATTACTTTAAATAAATTAAATTGGGTTAAGTAGATTAAAAATAGATTAAAATAAGTTAACATAGTTTAAGATAGGTTGAAAATTTTAATATAGTTAATATAGGTTAAAATAGTTTAACAAAAATAGTTTAAGTATTTAAAATAGTTTATATAGCAGAATAACTTAGGAAAACCAAATTTGAAATAGCTTCAAAGTCAACCATTTTAATTTCCAACTTACCAATCTGAATCAAATTCAAATTTACATTCAGTCGATTCAAATCCCAATTTCAATTCAAATCAATTTCGATTACAAATTAATTCAATTCCATCCCAAATCCAATTTCCTCAAATTTCAAAATGTTGTCCTTATTACACTTTTACTTAATAATATTCAAAGTCCGAATAAAAGTTAAATACTTTTAAAAATCAAATCAATTTACGAAATCCAATCATATCGCAATTTTAATTTCAAAGTCTTAACTTCAATTATTAAACAATTTGTTTAACCAATTTTTTTTTCAACATCTCAACCTCAAATTCGCGATAAATTCAATTTCTATAAAATTGATTTGTATTCCTTTAAATCAAACCGTTTAAAGAAATTCCAAATCAAAGATAAAAAAAAAATTATTTAATTTAACCAATCCAGTGCCCATATATAATTTTCTATCCTATGACCAAGTGATCAGTTATTTCAACTAAATTTCAGGAATAGATATATATCATTTCAATTCAAATCATAGTGTCATAGGTATATCATTTCAACCTATTTCTCAATTTATTCAAAATGATTCAATTTACAACTGTAATTAATACAAAGGGTGATGATAAGATATCTACAAGCAAATAAACATCCAAACATTTCAAATATCAACCAATAGCATCCATCGTAACCAATCATCCAAACAGACAATATAATTCACGAAAATTTAATAGTTATAAATGTTCGGTAATTTAATTGCGATTAAATTCCAATTCTAATTTGAATGTCAATTTCAATTTCTAACATTAAATTCAATGACAATCTAGATGACAGTTAAATTTTATCAACAACGACAAATAAAAATCATATCACTTCACAATATCAAATTTAACAAGCATCAAGATATTCTAGTACGTTGTGAGCGTTATAAAACACTCACCTTGGGTTTACTATTTTAAATCAAATTGAACAACGTTCGATTTAACCAAAAATTTTAACAAGCTCCAAATGCTCCTGGATCTGCACTGCAGCGAACCTCTCATCTCTGTGATTCCAACGTCGCCAGTTTCGTCCGATTCTGATAACGTATGAAGGAGTAATGACATTTTAAAGTTTGCATACAATTTATAAACAAAAATTTCATTTTAACAATTCCAACCATTAGATCTGGGCCGTCAACTCGAGATGCAGAAATCGTGGCCGTGAATCCATCTCCCTCATGCGTTTCGTACGTTCTTCCTATCACCCACGAAACCCACGGCCGCCCAAAGCTTGCAATTTCCAACGCCTCCACGATGCTCCGGGACACGATCGAACGCCGACAAACGAAAGGCCTACGCGATAGCCACCATCATCCCAAGCGACGCGAAGCTCGGCTGCACGTAGGCCGAGAAAACTCCACTCGAACACGCGCTGAACGCGACCAAAATACTCCCTCCACGATGCATTAAACACGATCTCTACCGTCAGATGTCTCGACCTCACTACGATCTTCGATTTGCTAGTTGAGAGTTTTCGATAATATGGCATGGATTACGAGATCAAAGAGGAAGAGCAAGGGAAGGTATCGGCCATTAATCGCATAGAGGCGGCTGCGTTATTCTTAGAGGCTAGGGTTTCAGTTCAAATGTATATATACGCGTATAGCTAATTATTTTAATATTATTTTCAATTTTAACAAGATTTTTCGAATGAACTCCAAATTAGACGTGCCGACAGGCGTTCGTAATGTTTTACCTGCATTCTGAACACAATGGGATGTGTTTCGGAGGCTAATTCGATCGTCCGTGTGAGTTATGGAAATAAACGATCAATTTTAAATTAAACCGATTAAATGAATTTCTAGGCATTTTCAGCTGCCACGGTCAAATGGCGACTCCGATTGCTACGAAATTCGAAATCCGATAATAATAAACTATTACGGATCCAATGGAATAGGTTTCGTCGAATTCCGAGACTATGCCTCGGAAGGCTATTTTTACTCGTCGATTAAATCGACGACTTTTCAAAATTTACAGAATTTCTTAAAATTCCAATTTTAAAATCTTATTAACTCTATTAAAATTCAAATATAACTTACATTCACTTTGGAAACCAATTTGAATCATATTAAATCAAATTTCAGTTATTCACTCTATTTTCATATATTAAATTTCAATAATAAATAAATCATATTAAATTCAAATTTTTAACTTTTGAAACAAATACAAATTATAGAACAACCATTTCCATTAAATAGTTATTCAATTCCCGTTATCCAATTATTCAGTAAATTTCAAATATTGAATTTTAAATAATTTAATTGTTCAATATTCAACAAATTCCAATATTGGATTTTAAATGAATTCTCATAACTAATCAATTACTTTATTACATCTATTAAATGCAGCATTATTATTTAACTTCAGTTATTGATTATAAACCTAGTTACTATCTAAAATTTCATTTCATTTACAATTGGTTTCTAAAGTCAATTCGACTGACAAATAAACAAGTAACTTATAATAATTATCACCTTTTACTTTTAATCACACTTATAAGTTTATTATTCACTAACAACTGTCACAAATTTCCTATATAAGACAAATTAGATTCCATTACCATTGACTATATATTATTTCATTAGTTAACCCAATATTTACATTTGTTTATCTTATATTACCTTTATAACCAAGTTATAACATTTAAGTTATTTCAATTGATTGGAATTTCATTCAATTCATTAACACTCAACTTAGATAAATATTGTTACAGTTCATTCTAGTTATTATTATCATAAATAAATTACAAAATTTTAATTCTTCCAACATTAAATCATAAAATCTTATTAAATTAACTATTTTAATTATCGAAAATTTACGGATCGTTACATTATGTTTCCTTTATGCTTGAGGTATTGATATCATATGACATTCAAATTGCATCGACCCTTCCGAAATCATACTGCACTGCCTAATATTTACAGAGCATAGCATTAAGGACATCTGAGGTTGCACAGTATGACTAGACAAGAGGAACCACACTTCTATTCTAAGGGTGATCATCTCGCCTGAATCTACCCTGGTCCATTCATATTAATGAATGATTGCACCTTCGCCCTTGTCTCTGAGTTGGGCTTTAATGAAATCGAGGGTGAAGTTGGGACCTCCCGACTTGTCTTTGAGGAATAAAGTTGAATTTGGTCATGAAGCAGTCTTACTCCATTGCCTCGCCCCTTGGGTTCTTATGTTCATGGTCAGTATCTTTTAATATTGCGGCATCGTTCTGTTATTTCAAGATGGTTGTGCATCATTATCACTTTAACGTCGACACAAAATTGCAACGCAGTTCTGTCACTTCAGTGTTAAATTAGGATAGCAATGCGTTCTTACATCTTATTTTATTGATATAAGATTGCGGTGCGTACTTGCCACTTTAGATGTTAGTTTAAGATTGTGGCACAACCCCATTAGTGTATAGTTGCTTTAGTGGTTGCGCCACAGTTCTATATTATTAGTGTTGTTTTTACCTAAGGGCTGTAGCACAATCTCCATGCTTCGTTGCTATTCAGAGATTGTGCCGTAGTTTTAGCTCATGAAGACTTACTTTTATGACCGAAGTACAATCTTCATAGTTGGTATTTTGGAGTTGAGCAATTTGAAGGTTGTGCCGCAGCTCCACCTCATGAGAGTTAGGGTTATAAGCCTGTCTTTGCACTGTTGTAGCTATCTTAGGTTTTAGGTGCAGTACTTCATATCTAAGCTATGTTGCGTTGAAGGGTGCGATTTCCAAGTCTTGCTACCATCTTGAGGTTTTAACACAATACTATTTGGATTTTGTTCTTGCTTTCTCTACGTACTTTACCTCTTATTTAGTTAGTAGTTCTTTTAGCCCGATGTCCTTATTAATTTTCCTTTGACAACGTTAGGAAAATATGGGTGCAACACTTGACCCCAAGTTTGCAGCGATCGTAGATTGATGTAGACTTGTCTTTACTTTCATATTTTCTCTACAACCTTTCGCTTCTTGCTTTTCCCTTTCTTCTCTTTAAACTTGAAAAAGTCTCTGTAGCCATTTCGCATTTAATGTTCACGTACACGTGTTGCTCTCTTACTGGCTGATCTTCTAAAAAACCGTACCTTTTGTCTTTTCGAATCCTAAGAAAATCAAGATTAATTCTTGCGCTAATCTTTCTTGTCATTAATCAGCTGACGTTTTAGGGGATTTTTCATCACTCCGACTATGTAGCTGGGATTCAAATCGAGGTAAGTATATATTTTCTTCTTCTTCTCCATTATTTTACATGTTTCTAAAAAAGAAAAATAAATCTTAGTTGCTAACCTCATCTCTTCCAAGAATCGTTCTTTTTCTGAACTGAAGTAAGGATTTTCTTCCTTTTGTGGTTTCCTTTTTCTTGTTTTTTAGTAGTAGTCGATAATCAACCCATTAGTTCCAATATAGCATCTACTTCCTCCCCTTATTTATCCTTTTCATCTAAGGTAACCGGACTAAGGAAAATAGAGACCATTCTAGACCATTTCAGATTCGAGGGTTATGTGGGTAGAGTTCCGGAGTCTCATAATCGTATCCATACTCCTCCCAATGGTTTTATTTTCATCACTTTTGAGCACATCTAGTGTGAAATTTATCTTCCATCCAACCAAATTCTTCGTGAATGGCTAACTTCCATTGGTATCATTCTCATACAACTTGCCCTGTTTCTTATTCCCTTATAATTGCTACTTTTATAGTTTATGCTGAGAAGTGCATGCCTCCTTCATCTGAAGGATTCCAATTTTTATTTGATTTCCATAAAAGCTCTTCTGGGGTGATTCTAGGTTCTACTATGCCCAAGCGAAAAAATTGGTTCTTACATCTATTCCCCGTAATACCTAAAAATGGGCCAACCAATACTTTTCCATTTCGAATCTCGATAACTTCCCTTCTTCCTTCCAACTGCATCCCAATCACCCTATTTTTTTCCAATCAAGCTACTAGTTAATATGAATCTCGTAGGAACCGCATCCAAGGTTTATGTGAAGATGAGAGAAAAATGAAATTATTTTTTACCGAGTTGCTATTACAAAAGTACAATTCCAACGCACTAACCACAACTTCTCTCATTCCAGTTTTAAGTTTCCCTCGGTTTTGGATGAACCTAGAGGTATAATTTGGCTAAATGAATAAATAATTATAATTTATTGTCCTTAATTCTTGCAAGAACGTTTACTGACCCTTTATATTTTTCTCTTATATACGTGAAATGACCGGTGACCTTGTCGATGCATTCTCTATTGATACCGCACCTCTAAAATCGATGTCGGGAAAGAAGAAGAAGGAAAAGAGAAAGGCTGATGGAGGCAAGGCTTCTGACCGACCTCTCAAGAATCTACCATGCCTCCTCTTCCACCTACCTCAGGGGCGCTTCACATTATGCCTCTCCAATCTTTCTGCTCCTCAAACATCCGCTACTTGCCTTTGCCCTATGGCATTATTACTGATCTTGCTAAGAGGGTGGGGCATATTAATTTGGACAACCTATCCCAGATTGCCTCCACCCCACACTCTTATCTGATCGCTCTTTCATTTCCTGCACTCTCCTTCTTCAAGCTTTCTCCTTGGCTTGGAAGGATTATGGCTTATGCATGTATCTCCTTCTTCTCTTCTTTTTTAATTCAATGGTGATTTGCCTTATCAATTTTCATTTATTATTGTTTTTATACAATAGGTGAGTGCCTTAGCGGCCAAGGGTCAGAAGAGGGAAGAAGACGACAATGTCTTATCCACTGCCCCCATTGCTAAGTTGGAGGTAGACCTTATTATAGCAGCTTCTGAGAAAACCAAACTTGAGGGAAAACTTAAGGCTTAATAGGAGAGAGAAAAAAAGGCAGAGGAGGCAATGACGGTGGTGGAAGAGGCCCTTACGTTGAAAGGTCGTGAATTATAGGAGAAAGAGAAGGCCTTAGAGGAATCTAAGGACATATTTTCATGGATCACCTACCATGTGCTTTATAAATTGTACGCCGTGGTTAAGCATCGATTTTTTATTGATTTCTTGGAAGATATTTCTATCGAGATTGGCCTTGGTTTCCCGATGGACCCCAAAAAGATCAAAGATGCTCTTGCTTATTGCTAGGCTGAGTGGGCTAAGGAGCTGGCTATAGAGAAAGCTTGTCCTTTTGCTTCTTTGCAACAAGACGTGAGGATTCAAGGTCTAAGAAGACTAAGGTCACCTCAACTTCTCAGGCTTATGTGATTACTTAAAATCTTGTAAATGACTACGTTGTTTCTTGTGTAATAAAATGCTTTTATTTTTTATGGTCGGTCCCTTTAGTTATCATATCGTTTTATTACTGCTCTATAAATGACTGTGTCATCTTCGTTCATTCTTTATACTCTTCTAAGGAGTAATATTTTCTAAACACGTGAAGGAAAGCATGGACAAACTCCAAAACCTGAACTTTAATCATCTTGATCTTAGTGCAGTAGCAATTTGTAAGTGTAAGATGGAGTTAAATGTCGGCACGCAACTTAGAGAGGAAACACAAGGGTTACTTTCCAAAATCGACCAAATAGTTAAAAAAGAAGAAGCCCTTAGTGATTTTGTACTGCTCCATTAGCGGTATACTTTAGAAAATGGCTCGTTCCCACCCGACAGCCCTCACTTGGAGTGGTTTAGGCTCTGGCTTAAAAATCTAAATGGAGAGTGAGTGCTATATAGTATTATTATTATTATAGCTATTATTTGTATGCGAATTTGTTAGATTCTTCATATAAAATTTTCCCTTATGCGATATGTTTTTTCTAATTTTAACATTGCGCATCTTGATTTCCTTTGAGTCAAACTTTAATTACTACTAACTAGGTCAGTCTCGCTGGGCCTCCTTTCAAGTCTGTCGGAGCCTTTGAGTCCAATGAACTTTCGGTCCCCATCGTTTATGGCCCATGTGATACACATGCTCTTGAGTTTGAAATTGCGGCCACGACTTCTGCCGAGGCCTTAGAGGAAGATATTATCCATTTAACACTTACTAATGAAGGGCTTAACAGAGATTTGAGGAATTCCCTTTCTAAGCTCAAGGAAGCTAAGGATATCCTTGAGCGTCAGTCTGTGTAGTTAAAGCACTCGGTGGTTCCATAGCGGTAGAGATAAAAAAGTTATAGCGAGGATATAGCAGAAGATAGTGGAGGTGCAAAAAACATCATTAAATATAAAACCACATATTTAAAATTAATTTATTCCCATTCCCAAATCATTTGTGCAGGAAAAAATTATTGTTTAAGTTCATATAACAAAACCGAAGAATATCATTATTTATAAAGTCCAAATACGGCGACGACAACAGATTTATAGCTTATATTAAGCACTTATGCCTTAAAATTAGGTCTTTACCCTAAAATTTGTTGAATTGGTTAAAAAAGAACTAGTCAAATGAACCTTTTTATATTAATGTGGCTAAAGCGAGTGTTAAAAGCCTTGATTTAGCGAGTGTAGCGGAAAATAGCAAAGCTTGAAGCAGATTTACTGTTTAATAGTACTATACTAAAAAATCATAGCGTTCGAAGAGCGCTATGTGCTATAGTGGGGATTTAGTGGGGCTTTGACTGCACTGATTGTCGGTACCAACATAACATCAAACTGCGCACCGAACTTGAGGCCTCAAATTCAAAGGTGGCTGAACTACATCAATCATTGAAAGAAGGCGAGGCGCTCTATGCGATTGTTTATGACTTGAAAAAGGCTATAGAAAACATGTCTTTTCGGGCTGCTAAGCAATATGAAGGAAAGGAATATGTCGAAGAAGGAGAGGCGGTGAAGAGGCTTAGTTTGGGTTCAGCCATTGCTCCTTCTGCGGGTTTGGATGCTTCGCTGGCGGATGAGTGGAAGAGGAAATTGGAATTACACTTCCAAGGTAAGCTTAAGGAGATGGATGCTTATTATAAGCAACAATCAAAGCGACCAGAGCCGGATGTGCTTCCCCATACACGAAGGAAGGGGTGGAAAGCTGAGGCTCTTAAGTATTTTGGTGGTTTTTCTAAGGATTCAAAAAAGACAAGGGTTGAACGGATAAAGACCCTAAAAGAGACGAGGGAGAAAGCCATGCTTAAGATTTACGAGCTCGATTATGAACTAACTTAGTATTTGTAAACATTTTTAAAATGTAATATAAATAAGAATTTTTTAAAAAAAAATTAGAAAATTGACGTGCCATTGCTAGCCGACGGTATTTCGAGTATACAGAAACCCAACACGATAGTTTCTTCATCGTTCCATCTTCGCCAAACCTCTAGAAACGAAAAAAAATTGATGCCTTAAGCTCCTACTACACCTTGGAAGCAGTCGCCACTCGTCAACATCGCCGTAGGCTGCCACAACTCGTCGGAATCTCCAATCTCTCCATTGTTATCTCAATTTTGGTAAATTTTTAACCCTAATTTCAGATTTGGGACAAATTAGTATGATTACGGGTTTAAAATTGATGATTATTGCGTATTAGTTGGTGATAATTGTGTATTACTTGATTTAGTTATATTAATTAATGATGTAATTATTTAATTTGTAATTATAAATTAGGGTTAATTTAAAATCTAAAAATTAGTATATAATTATTGATTAATATGTATCTTGATTTGTGTACGAGATTGTTTATTACAGTTTAGAATAATTTTAGGGCTAATATGTGTTAATACCTTAGTTATTGATTTTGATGATAACAATCTTGATAACAACCATTTACAATTATATAAAATATAGATACTAGTGTTTTGCCAAGTTATATAGTATATAGTGTAGAATATTATACTTGTGTTGAATCGATGACTATACAGTATAAAGATTTAAAAGATGGACATGAAGACTCATGAGTACAAAGACCAAGATATAAAGATTTCAATATTATAATTTAGTGTATAGAGTCATAGTATATTGTTTAAGTCCCTAGTAGCAATCTTTGTTCTCTATCTCTTATTTTCTATCTTTTATATTTTTAAACAAAATAAACTTCCAAAAATATTTAAAATATTTTATATGAGTTTTTCAAAGTTTAAAGTATTTATAAACTCCATTCAAACTATTTTACAAAGTATAGGATTTTTAAAACATTTTAAAAGAAACTAGTTTTCAAAATTTACAATCATATGTTGGCATATAAGCAGATAATATGTCGATATGCATGTCGTCATATGGTTTATTAAATTTTGAAAAGAAGTGTCTATTCATCACAACTCTTCACGAATGGACACATTTGTTTATTCACTGTATAAAGAGGAGTTCAAATCAATTTTTTGATAGTTAATTACTTACTTTCTTCTCTCCTCTCACTCTCTTGAAAATTCCATTGAAAAATATATCAAAATCCACTCAAAATCATATAGAATCAATTCATACTTCTTTGTATTGATTCACTACTACTTTCTTACTGTTTTGGAAACATCTCTCACTCAATTCAAAAATCAAAGTATTGTTCGAGGCTATAGGTTCCATTGTATCCAAAGTTCAAGGAATTGTCTTTGAAAAATTATCAAACTCTATTTGTATTTGCTTGGGTATGCTTGTAGCCTATTCAATTCAAGCGAGTGTGCTTAGTGGCCCGAAAAACTAGCGAGTGTGCTTATAGCCTGTTCAAATCAAGTGGATGTACCCTGAGCCCGAAAATTTAGGAGGGTATGTCTCGTAGCCTCAAAATCAAGATTGTGTTTGGATTTGCCTTCTGCCCACTTAAGGTTTGACATTTGAAAAAATATCTATACAAGCAATTGTATGGGACTTGATGTAGGAGAAATTTGAACCAGTATAAAATCCCTAACGCCATCTCTCTAATTCTTTACTTTGCTTTACTGTTTTTATCTGTAATTAAATCTATGGTTGACTGTTGATATATTTTTGTGTTAATAACCTGTGATTTAATATCAAACTTGAAAGAAATTAAAAATGATTTACAAAAGTTATAAAATAGTATTCACCCTTTTTTAGTGATTAATTAGCCTTAAGATCCATAATTCCACAACCCACATTTGGTATCAAAGCACCATGTTTCCAAAAACTCGTAATTTGATTTTTGAAAAGTATGAATGGCTAGTAATATTTTTAATATCCTTTTTAACATTTCTATGGGAAAACAATTCTGTGGAAACAATAAATTACTTTCAAGTAGATTAAAAATTAATCATTTTGAAAAGACACTTGATTTCTTGGAAAGGTACAATTTTGAATTGTAGGAACAAGTTTGTTATATGGCTAATGGTGAACCGACACATGATATTCAAGCATCATAAATCAAGAAGGGCAAATTGATTTTGGACAGTGGACGCACAAGACATATAATTAAAACCTGGAGATCTTGAAGGATATTGTCTACAAAGATGGGGAATCGGTTAACTTCGAAGACAACTCAAAAGGATATGTGATTGGCATTGGCGATGTAGGTAACTCCAAAAATCCTACCATTTCCATTGCTTTGCTAGTCGGGAATCTAAAGCATACCTGCTTAGTATTAGTTAATATGTGATATGGATTTCAAAATTATGTTTGAAAAATATAATTGCCACATCAAAGATAATGAGTCAAACATTATGTTTGAAGATATTAGGAAACATAACATTTATATTTTAAGTATGAAAGTGTCTAATGACAATCTATGTGTTTTGGCTGAATCTAGTAACCATTGGATTTGACACAAAAGATTTGATCATTTGAATTTTAAATATCTATCTAAAGTTGCTAGATATGAAATTGTTAGAGGTCTTCCTAAAATGAGTTTCAATGTCAACAATTTATGCGATGCCTGTCAATTAGGAAAACTTCATAAAAATTCTTTTAAATCAAAAGATAAGATTTTTACTTCTTAACCTCTTGAACTTATTAATCTAGACCTTTTCGGTCCATTGCAAATACAATCGATAAATAATAATATATATGTTTTTGTAATTGTAGATGATTTTTATAGATTTACATGGACTATTTTCTTAAGACTTAAAAGTGAACCTTTTGAAATGTTTAAAAATGTTACTAAAAGAATTCAGAATCAAATGTCAATCAAAATTAAAAAATAGAAGTGATCATGGGGAGAGTTCGAAAATGGAAATTTTGGAAACTTTTGTAGTCAGAAAGAGATTACACATAACTTTTCATTTCCAAGAACACCTCAACAAAATGGAGTGGTAGAATGTAAAAATAGAACTATACAAAAATATGCTAGAACAATGTTAAATGATAGTGATTTACATAAAAGTTTTTGGGCTGAAGCAGTTGCTACAACATGCTATATTCTAAATAGAATTTTAATAAGACCTTTGACTAAGAAAACTTCTTATGGATTATTTTATAATAAAAAGCCAAAAGTATCTTGTTTTAGAGTTTTTGGTAGTAAATGTTTTATATTATACAAAAGAAAATTTAGATAAATTTGATACTAAATCAGGTAAAAGAATTTTTATTGGATATTCAAATGGAAGTAAAGCTTATAGAGTTTTTAACACCAAAACAAACATCGTTGAAGAAACATTACATGTTTCATTCGATGAAAATTTTAAAATCAATAATGCTAATGTTGATGATGAAGAAAATATCAATAATGAAATTACAAATAATGAAATCATCAATGGTGTAAATAATAATAATTCTGAAAATTTACATCCAAATAAAAGAAAAAAATATTTAAAAGATCATAATATAGAAAATATTATAGAAAATATGGAATCTGTTATAATAAAAAGGAACCATCGTTAGATGATTCATGGATTCTTGCTATGCGAGAGGAACTGAATCAGCTTACCAGAAATGATGTTTGGAAATTAGTGTCAATACCTGAAATTAAGTCCGTAATAGGAATTAAATGGGTATATAGAAATAAAATGAATGAACAATGAGGAGTTATTAGAAATAAAGCACGTTTAGTCGTTCAAGGTTATAGTCAGGAAGAAAGTATTGATTTTTATGAAACCTTTACTCTTGTAGCTAGATTAGAAGCTATTAGAATTCTACTCGCTTTTGCAAATCATAATAATTTTAAATTATTTCAAATGGATATAAAAAGTGCCTTTTCAAATGGATTTATTAAAGAAGAAGTTTATGTAGAACAACCACCATTTTTTAAAGATGAAAAACTTTCTACTCACGTTTATAAATTAAAGAAAGCTTTATACGGTCTAAAACAAGCTCCCAGAGCATGGTATGATAGGCTTAAATCTTAATTATTACAATCCAACTTTAAAATAGGAAAAGTAAACATCACTCTATTTATTAAAAGAAATAATAATGATATTCGACCTATATAAATATACGTAGATGATATTATTTCTGAATCGACAAACAAACAGTTCAATAAAGAATTTTCAGATATAATGACAAAGGAATTTGAAATGAGTCATATGAAAGAACAAACATTCTTTTAAGGATTACAAATAACACAATTGAGTAATGGTATTTTTATAAGTCAAGAAAAATATGCTAAGGATTTAGATATGAAATTTAGTATGTCGAATGTTAGTGGTAAGCCAACTCCCATGGCAATAAATGAGAAATTAAATAAGGAAGTAAACTCAAAAGATGTAGATCAAAAATTGTATAGAGGTATGATAGGATTGTTACTCTATATAACTGCTAGTAGACTATATATAATACATAATATCTGTCTCTATGCAAGCTATCAATCTCAACCTAAGGAAACTCAGCTAAAATTGGTAAAATGAATACTAAGATATGTGAATAATACATTAGACTATAGACTCTTTTATCCAAAATAAGATCCTTTCAATTTAATTTCATATAGTGATGTCGACTATGTTGGACGCAAATCGGACCGAAAAAGTATAAGTGGAACCTGTCACTTTTTAAGGCACTCTCTTATTTCTGATAGAGTTAGGGGTATTCCCTAGGGCAATTATGTAATTTGTTACATATATCTAACTCGTTGACCAATCTTGTTCGAAATAAAAGGTATTTTCTTCCTATTATATACTTGATATAATGTGATTATATTAATTAATTAACTTAATTAAAAGTATATTAAATAGAAAAATCCATAAATGGTATATTTTGTGATAGTAGTTATAAAGTGTTGTAAACATGAGTAATTTATCACAACGAAACAAATATACCATTTTAAATGTTCCTAATCAAGATGCATCGAGACCGGATATTGATGTATCCGTTGAGACTGGAGTACGTAACGCTCTCCAAATGTTGGGCAGTGTATTACTCATGACCGCTGGGGCACCTAGGGGTTACGTACTAATAGTTATTGGATAACCATGGAACGACTCACTCGATAGTTTTCTGCTGGTTAATATAACTAAGGTCAAACAGAAAATATCGATGCGACTGATTTACACAGTTCTCTCGACTTGAGAATAATGTAGATCTTCAATATGAAAGCTCCGCTTTGATTATAGCCAAATCATGGCATGTTGTCCATCGAGTGACTATAGTTGGGTCGAGTGGAAGTATTGGAAGTGAAGCACCATTCAAGAGTGGATTCCTCTCCTCATTTATATGCGGTTAGTATCACAGTCAACTCAAAGTCAAAGTCTCTTGCCAGAGCATTTTGGTTAATAATAATTATTATTATTGAACCAAGGATTTTGTATTTAGACTATAAAGTTGATTGTGGATGAGGTTGGAATTTTGACCATTACCAAATTCCATAAGTCCAAAGTGATATAGTTTTGACGAAGAGAATTGGTGTAAACAAATGTCACAACCGGGTAATGCTTATTAAACTAAAATTGGATTTTACCGAAAATGAGTAAGCGATAAATTTGGCCATAATGTCACACCACCTGCTAAGTGACGTGTGAACGTTACTATTAGAATAGTTTGATGTTAATCCCTGACCAAATTTACACCCAAGAGTTACACAGCCGAAATGATGAATTCCCTTAAGACCGAACGATTTAATTATTTTATAATTGTTATAAATTAATTAAACTAATTAATATTTATGAAATATTCATTATAAAATTTGAATATGATTTGAGAAATAAATAATGTTATATATATATTTATAACAATTATAAATATATCGATCAATATACAATATCAACAAGCGATTAAATTAGATTTAATTGCATAGTATTTTGGCTTGGGCTTAGATGGGTTTAAGGCCCATCATTAGGACTGCAAAATTTCAGTGTTGGGAAGGTCTAGGGGTGGCTAAAAAATAGGGAATTGGATTAGAGATAATGGGTTGAGATAAAGTGAGAATGGGTTAAAAGGTTTTCCTCGTTTCTCTCTAATACAACCCTATATGTATATGTGTGTGTATATATATGTATGCATGCATATGTGTATATGTATCTCTAGAAACAATGACTAACCCTTTTGGCTGCCATTACCTTCTACATTGCTGGTTAAAAATAGCTCTCAATCCACTTCAAAATTCTCAAATATATTTCAAATTAAAATAGTACTATTCGATAGTTAGAGGTCGGTGGTTCCGGACTTGTAATCTGACGAATCAAGAACAGTAAAAGGAAGGGAAGTCATTGCTTCAACGTGGATTCAAAGGCATCATTAAAAGTGTAATTTTAATTCATATTACAGTAATTAAATTACATTATATGATCCTATAATGAGCAATTTCATATCTGTTTAAATATATTGCTACTATATGTTTAGTTAGGTGAGATTTTATAAGTAGATGTGGTTGTCACAAATTAGTTTAGTTATGTGCATAATTTGTTTATTATACTATTTGATTTATGTATAGACAAATGTTTTTTACTATACAAAATCAATTTTTGTCATTAATAATTGTTATATATATATTTATTAATAAATTCATATATATATATATATTAGTGTATATTTGTCTCTCATAACAGCATATATGCATATATATGGTATATATATGATTTAAAAAATTTAGTATACTTATTTATATATAATATGAATTTACAAATTTGAAAATTAATTATCATACATATATTCATATTTTTAAATTAACATTTATTGAATATTTGAATTGTTTATTATCTATGAAATAATTATTGAATTAAAAAGTCAATTATATATTTTTTTAAACACTATATCAATTCTGAAACATATAAAAAAAATTATTAAATTTTCACTAAAGTTATTTTTAATAATTAATATTATTTCAAAAAAACTATTTATGATTTATTAAAAATAATGATTTAATTGGAAAATTCATCAATTTTTTTTATAACCTTTCATTCATGATCCTAGAATTTTTAAAATTTTAAAATTTGAATTTTTAATAATATATTATTTTATATTAAATAATTATTGCCGAAATCAATGTATTTGTTTTTAAAAATAATAATTCAACTTTGAAAAATCTTTAGATTTTTCCTAAGCTCTATTTTATGATCCTAGATTTTTGAAAATTGCAAAATTTGAATTTTAATCAATAGATTATTTTATGTTAATTATTTATCGATGAAAACATTATTTTATTCATAATATATACAAATTAAAATACTAAAATTATTATGTTTGCAAAACTAAGTTAATTTTGAATTATAAATAATTTGTAATAATTGTTCTCTCTCTTTCTATATATATATTTATCTATAAACAAATGTTTTATGTTCATATATTATATATAATATATTTATACATACATATGTCTGTGTATTTTGTAACACATATACATGCACATATTTGGACAACATACATGACATAAAAAATGAGCTAATATATATGTTGCGATGTAAATCCCAACATCTACATATGGGTATATTATACCTTTCACGGATTATTATGTTACACATGTACTTACACATATATGTATACGATACATTTATGTATAAACTAAATCAAATAAAATTAATATCATATCTTAATATATTTGAATTTAAATAAAATAAATGATTTTATTGAAATGAAATTTAGAAATGTTCTAATTCAGTTAGACTTCATAGGCCCAATAAAAGATCCAATAAGGTAAAAATTTGAAATTCACCCATAACTTTCGCTGTGGGTTAGTCCAGTTCCAACAATTTTCTTGTTTAGAAAAAAGCAAAATTCTACGTCTCTATCTACAACAGAGCCAGAATATATTTTAACTGCATTAGCCTACTCACAAGTTATTTATATGCAACAAATTTTAAAGATTTTGGTTCAAATTTTACTAAATCACCAATATACCATGATAACACTAGTGCAATAAATCTATTTAAAATCCAACACATCATGCTAGAACCAAACATATAGATATAAGACATTATTATCCGAGAGATAACATAAATAAAGAAGTGATTTCACTCGAATTTATAAATACTAAAAATCAAATAGTCGATATTTTAACAAAACCATTAACTCAAACATCTTTTATTAAACTTAGAAGAGAGATAGGAATATGTTCTTTCTTTGAAATATAAATAAAATAGCATATAAATTGTATATTTAAAAGTAAAAGAAAATATCAAAATTAACATATGTATGTCGATATACAATCTTTGTATATGTCAACATATACTATAGAAATCTGACAACTGTTTTCCCTCTAAAAATTCAAAATTCCAAACGTGATTATATAACTAACAAATTTTGATATTTTTTGCTCATTTCCCTATCTTCTTCCTTCTGTAAATTTCAAATAAAATTAAAATAATGGATTCCTAAAGTTTCTAACATCCTAGAGAAGAGACCGCCCTCTTTTCCTTAGAAACCCCAAATCTATGCCCCTTCCAAACCACCACCATGGCCAAAGTCATAAAGATTGAAGATGATATGAAGCATGTCTTAATATGATTTCAGAAATAGAGATCGTTCAATTATGCCTCTTGAAAGAACAAAAGAAGCATGGGCGCATCCTCCGCATCTACATAAGCATCTATTGGATAGTGTAACCAATCTAATAGTAATCGAAGAAGAAATTCCCGATCTTTTCATTCACAACCCTATGAATGATGAAGAGGAAGAAGAAGAGGAGATTGAAGACATCGCTGAAGATGACGACGAAGTTAAATGTGTTGGCGAAGTTTGCTTCGATCGGGATGGAAATCTCATGGTACAAAAAGGAAACTTTTGTCTCCACTATCCCTTCTTCCCCATCCATAAGTCTCCCATTATAAAAAAGAAACAATAGATTTAAGTTTAGTTGGTCCTAGTTTGGTTTGTTAGGATTTGATTTGATTTGGATTGTTCATATATATATGCTTGGATTGATAGTTTGATATGTATAGTTGATTTGAATAAATAAAATCTTATCTTATTTATTTATAAATCTCCATATATAATCATCATATAGTTATCATACTTAATGTCATATTACATCATGCTTAATACGCTTTGATTATTTTAGTGCATAGTTATTGATTTTGACTCTATAGTTTCTAAGTATTTTATTTATGAGGAGTTTTTTCTACCCATTTTTGTTGACAAAAAATGGAGAGAAAAATATAAAATATACATGCATATATTAAGAGGGAGTCATCTAACTCAGGGGGATTTGTATCATATTTTATATATAGGAATACTTAATGGTTGTTATCATCAAAAATGGGGAGATTATTAATAACTTAGATATTGATTTTGATGATAACAGCCTTGATAACAACCATATATAATTATATAAAATATAGATACTAATGTTTTGCCAAGTTATATACTGTATAGTGCAGAATATTACACAGGTGTTGAATCAAAGACTGTATAGTATAAAGACTCAAAAGATGGACATGAAGACTCATGAGTACAAAGACCAAGATATGAAGATTTCAATATTATAATTTAGTGTATGGAATCATGGTATATTCTTAAAGTCCCTAGTAGAAATATTTGATTTCTATCTCTTATTTTCTATCTTTTATATTTTTAAACAAAATAAATTTTCAAAAATATTTCAAAATATTTTATAAGAGCTTTTCAAATTTCAAAATGTTTATGAACTATGCTCAATCTATTTTACAAAGTATCAAATTATTTTACAAAGTATAGGATTTTCAAAACATTTTAAATGAAACTAGTTTTCCAAATTTACAAGCATATGTTGACATATAGGCAGATGATATGTCGACATATATGCCACCAAATGGTTTTACAAATTTTGAAAAGAACCGCCTTTCGTCGCAACTCTTCACAAATGGACACATATGTTTATTCACTATAAAAAGGGGAATTCAAACGAATTTTTTGATAGTTAATTACTTCCTTTCTTCTCTTCTCTCACTCTCTTGAAAATTCCATTGAAAAATATATCAAAATCCACTCAAAATCATATAGAATCAATTCATACTTTGTACTAATTCACCACTACTTTCTTACTGTTTTGGAAACATCCTCACTCAATTCAAAGATCAAAGTGTTGTCCAAGAGGCTATTGGTTCCATTGTATCTAAAGTTCAAGAAATTATCTTCAGGAAAACTGTTAAACTCTATTTATATTTGTTTGGGTGTGCTTATAGCCCGTTCAAATCAAGTGGGTGTGCTTAGTAGCCCGAAAATCTAGTGGGTATGCTTGTAGCCAGTTCCAATCAAATGGTTGTACCCTGAGCTCGGAAATTCAGAAGGGCATTTCTTATAGTCTCGGAATCGAGATTGTTTTTGAGTTTGCCTTTTGTCCATTTAAAGATTGGCATTTGAAAAGAAATATGTACAAACAATTGTACGAGACTAGATGTAGGAGAAATCCAAACCAGTATAAAATCCCTGGTGTCATCTCTCCAACTCTCTACTTTGCTTTACTATTTTTATCTGTGATTGCATCTATGACTAATTGTTGATATATTTCTGTGTTAATAATATGTGATTTAATATCAAACTTGAAAGAAATTTTAAAAAAATTACAAAAGTTAAATAGTACTTTTCACCTCCACTCTAGTGTTTAATTAGCCTTAAGATCCAGAATTCCGCAACCCACAATATATGGTTGAGTAATGAATATGTTAAATATAAAGTTATGGTCAATCACCTGCTGACCAAAGCTTCTGACTGCGTTGATTCTTCTTTGCTTCATATGGTCTCTGCGCCTATTAAAGAATCAGTCATAGTTCCTGGTAGTAATGCTACAAATGGTTGTGGTCATGCCCAATATGTTAGTCCTGCTACTTGTGTTACCAATGATTATACCTTGGCTTCGATCAATGTTAATGAAGATGTTGTTGATCTGTCAGTAGGGAAAGTGTCTAATGTCTACGTTCAGTTGGAACACGATCTATTACTAGAAGATCTGACTTCTGGTATATGCACTCCATCTGCTTGTAGAAATGCCCAATTGAACTCTGAAGTAATACAGTCCAAGTATACTATATCATCGCCTTATGCAACTATTCCGGAGGATGTGCTGCCGAAATGGTCTTCTCTCTTCAAAGCCTTGCCCAAGAATGCAGGATCTTTCTCTCCAAGAACATTTGATACAGTTGTTATCAATGGTGTCAATGTTCTACCAATTGAGGTCGTCCAAGAAGGAGTTAATTATTGATCTGAATATTTAGTTGGATTTTTCTGGATTCTTCCGCTCCGTTTAGGGAGGTTCATGACCACTGCCAACGGATTTGGAATTTGAAAGGTAGTCTCCATGTCAAGTTTTTCAACACTATGTTCTATTTCAAATTCTCTAATAAAAATGATAAGTTGAGAGCTCTTGAGACCAGTCCTTTTATCATAGAGGGGAAACCGTTTATTGTTACACCATGGAGCATTACTACTGACAAAGCTAGGGAGCAGGTTCTTTCTATCCCTGTTTGGGCTACTTTTACGCATATTTCGTCTATGCTCCAGCCTCTGTTAGGTCTCAATTGGCTTGCCAGTCTCATCAGTGACCTTAAGTGTTTTGATTCTAATGCTGAAGCCCGCAAATCTTTACACTATGCATAGGCTTTGATTAAGATCAAGCCTACTAAACCTTTACCGTCGTCGCTTTCAGTAAGACTTGCTGATGGCCACGATGTGATAGTGGACGTGCAGTACAAGTGGAAACCGGAAATTTGCTCATGTTGTAAGATATTTGGCCATTCTATTGATGCGTGCTTGATCAGGCCCGCTACATTCCTCCTCCTACAAAGATTTTGCTTCCTTAGCCTGTTTTGAAGTGGGTCCCTAAGGTTTCGACTCCGCCTCTTCCTCTCCTTTCCCCCCGGTGAGACTATTGATAGGGCACATGCGATCCCATATAGTATATCCACTACATCGGCACCTCCTGATTCAAATACCATTTCGTAGTTTCCGGAAGAGCGTACTTGAGTTCACTATGATTCAGAGATGAGATATGATCCGGTTCAGAATAGCTATTATTTGTATGTGGGCGAAGATGGGGAATCGAGAAGGTTATTTTATCGCGTGGATGGTGATGGCCTGTCATTACATACTCGTGGTGATCTTGGACTACACAATTGGCTTTTGTTTTTGGACTCTTCTTGGGATCAAAATTATCTTTTCTCTACCATGTCATAGTCTTCTGTACCCTCTCTTGCAGCACTGCTCCATCCATTTCTTCATGTTCTAGGTCCTACGTCCGACGTTGTGGTCAGCCCTGTATCTACGGGATAGTTGTCCTCTTGCTTTGTAGCTCAGTCTTGTCTGTCTTGTCCCTATTTTCCTTTTATTTTCCATAGGTCATTTTTATAGCTGTAGAAGCTCTTTTTCTTCTCACCTGTTCTGTCTCTAAGTGGAATAGCCACTATAAAACCATATATAGTTGTTTCTGTGCATGTGCAGAACACATTTTCTTCATTTATATACAGTGACACGACCCACTATAAAGTCAGTTGGCTTTGCCAAAAAAAAATTAGCACGTGTTAATTATAAGTGTTAGTGGTAATTTTAAAATAAAGTTATTTTTAATGATTAATTATTTTTAGTAATTAATTAATTAACGTGCCTTTTTACAACTTCAAAATTTAGTTTACAAAATAGTTAAATAAAAAATTTAAAGAGTCGAATGAATTATAAAATATGGTTTAAATTTTAGTTAATAAAATATGTAAATAGTTAAATGAATTATAAAATATGGTTTAAAATTTAATTTGTAATTACAAAAATAGTAATTTGTGTATATGTGTTTTTGGAAGTAGTTTTAAATAACAAATTTCTTTTGAAACTAACATTCTACTAAAATTGATTTGTAAAAATTAACAAACAAATATAATGTTTATTTTAAAAATAAGAGTTAAATATTATTTTAACAAAACACCAATAACAAATTAAAGCCTTTAGTCCCCAAAGGCTTTAATTGATTCTAGAAAATATAACAACACACCTGTTGGATGCAAAGTTATACGTACAAGATAAAAAAGTGAAGTGCTGTTGAAATTTCTAACATATATTTTTAAATTAGAATGTTCAACTGTTTTCTCGACCGTAGATGGATGTATGGAGACCTACTAGTATGAAAGGTTCAGTGAAGGAGTATTTCTACAACGGTATATATGAATTTATTACGGTAGCCACCTCGTCTATTACTACAACAATGAGTGATGTTATTCTTTTGGCTATGTTTCGAAAACATGGAAGAAGTCTTGACCAGCCAATGGTTCCTTCCAAGTCTTTTCCTATCAAGAGATCTAAAGGGGACGACCTACCCTAAACAAAGCTTGTTGCGTCTTCATTAGATGCTATCACAATTGTTGCAACTATTGCCCCAACTTCTCAAAGTCCCAATGTTGAAATAATGAGTTCCCCTTTAAGGCATTGTTTGGCCTACTCGCATAAACAATTGGTGTAACAACCCACATATTTAATGATAATATATTTAAATAGTTAATTTAAATATTAAGTCATTATTGAATTAAAAGTCTAAAATGTGACTTTTTGCATATGGTCGAATTAGGACTTGAGACCACTTTCATTGAGTCCGGATCGATGTTGCAAATTTGAATGAGTATAAAGTTCGTTATGCTTGGAGTAAAATATATATTTTCAAAATCACTTTGAAATCCTTTTTAAAATTGAAATAATCATTTCTATATTTTAAATTCTCAAAAATATGGCCCAATGCTACAGAAGTTCTAAATTAGGGAATTCACATCAATAATATCAATCATGACATCCATCACATCACATAATACAACATATATAACAATATGTGTAAATAAACATCAACCATAGCGAGGAATCCTTTTGGATCCCTCCAACTTGTCACCTGCAACAAATATACATATGATAAAAATATGTACAATGTCTGCTTTGAGGCAGACGCGCGTATAAAGGGTCATCCGCTTATACACGGAAACGTATAGGGTTTCATCCGCTAAAATATGCGAGAATATATCCAAACCAACTAATATATATATATATATATAATATATATACATCCTCTAAACAAGCATCAATCATCATAAATAAATATTTTCCCATTTATATAAAAATATAAGCGGGACAGAGAGAGTGAGTTTTACTAACTTTGCTTTCCAATCGTCGTTGCAGTGTTTTATTTCGATTAAAAACGAACAAGCGTTCGAATTTAACCAAAATTTTCACTAGCTCAAATAAATCCAATCAAGCTCCATCACATAGTATTCGTGAATACAAACCCAACGCAACTTGTTTCGTGTGAATCAGACCTCGTATGTAAGAGTTACACATTTTTAAACATTCGAATAAATTAAAATAATTAACGTTTAACTAATTACTGTCATTAACCAATTAATTACCGTGCTTAGCTTACTAATCCTTCTCTCTCATACGTACGTGACCCAGAACAGAGAAACCCATCGTGCCTCGTCCATTTGTTTGCCGCACCCACACCATTAATCAAGACGACAATCGAACAACGCCACTACGAAGCCCCCCACGTCTAGCACCAACGCCCAAGATCCGGTCAAGCTCGGCCTCCTCCTCGCCTCGTAAAATGCGCACCAATGTCGTGCCTTTGCATCGTTATCCACGCCGATCCTCTGCTCCAAATTCAATCATACCCGTTGGATTTATAGATCTCGATGTGCTCTACAATATTGTAGTTGGAAGTTTTTCGTAATTGTTTACGGATTGGAAGATAATTGAGGAAGAAGATCGGCAATTTCTGGTCGTTCGTGATGAAAGTGGCGGCGGCTGTAATTAGGGTTTAGGATTGAAAAATGAAGGGTAAAGGTCCTCTATTTATAAGCAATATAAATCACTATTCACTCGAAAAAATTCCGGACTCCAATCGAGGTGTGCCGCCTAGCATCTATAATGTTTTACCCCTATTCCAAACAAAATGGAATATATATCGAAAGCCAATTCCATCGTATTTGGAAGATAGGCTTTCGAATTGAAATATTTTAATTAAAATCCTTCAATTAATTTCTATGCGTTTCAGCTTTGCACGACCAAACTGTAAGTCCGATTGACAAGAAATTTGAAATCCTATAATAACTCACTATTATAGATCCAATGAAACTGGTTTCGTCGAAATGCAAGACAGTGTCAAAAATGACTATTTTTACACGTTAATTAAAATATTAAATTCCCACTTTCTGTAAATTAACTTTTAATAAAATTTTAAAAGTTTACTAACTCTATTCTAATTCAAATAGGATTTAAAACAACATTAGAAATCATTTTATTCATATTAGATTCAATATTCAATTAATTAACTTATTTAACTTATAATATTCATTTTTCAATATTTAAATTCAATTAAATATTCTAAATTCAGGTGATTGGAAAACTGGGTCATTACACCAACCGTGATCCCAAACAATAATCACTACCGCTAAGATCGATACGATACACCTCAACGTGTACCAACACTACTGCTAAAACCAAATAGGTACGCCACAATGTGCATGGTCACTACTGCTAAGACCAAAACAATGTGCATGGTCACTATTGCTAAGCCCAAAACGATACGCCACAACGCATATTGTCACTACTGCTAAGACCAAACGCTCGTAAGATTATGAACGTAGGACCTACAAATGTCCAAGCGATCACAACAAGATAAAGTTATTCACGGTCTCAAAAAGCTGTGTCGAGCGTGTCATGGCCATCAACAACACTCTAGCTACACCACAACAAGGTCGATACCTGGGTAGGTCACGAATATAAGTCCATACCCTTGGTAGGTCACGATATAAGCCCATACCCTTGGCATGTCACAAAAAGAAAATACCAAACAAATCATATATTACTCTAAGATCGAAATCTTAGAGTACCGTCCGTATATAACGTATGGAATCTCCACATATGGCTCTAGTCGCCATGACCTAAAAACCAACTTGATAACTCTAACAAAACCCTATACTAACTAGAATTGCATTCCAAATGAAATACATGACCTCAACGTCATAATACTCTTCGAGTATACTCTCCCGGTCTACCTAAAAATCAATGGTTTTGGAATAGGTGTCGGGCGGGTCCTGCATGGGCCATAAAATCAAATTACTCCAAAACCTTCCAAAATTTTCTTGATTGTAGCCTTTGAAAAATGATGAACACTAGTCCAAACAGCGCCTCAGTTCGAGTCCGTATGTGAAAGTTATTCCATTTTGAACTTTCGATCGATTGATCGATAAAACTCAAACAAGCTGTCAGACGTTTGAGATTTTTGGTCAAACGTCTAAGAAATGTCATTGTTTGTTCCCAAGGTTTTTTTATAGACATCTAAGAAGTCTCGTAGACATTTGGATGCGTGTTATGGGCAAAACAACCTTCAAATACCCATTACTTTTGATCCGTAGCTCCAAATGACTCGCCGTTTCTTCCATTGCGATCGTGGCAAAATCCTCTTCAATCTAGTGACTTCAAATCACGAATTTACACAGCTTGAATTTTCCTCTATCCTTATATGTAACTTATACATGTATCGATACACTCATTCGTGCACGCCTATGCACACACGTTCACACAAACACACGTTAACTTACCAATTCACATTTCCAGACTTCACCGGGGCAATTACCCGACCCGGTATACTCTCACGTAACTTAGAGTCACATGGTTGTTGCTATGGCTACGTGAAATGCCTGAAATGAACTTATATTCAATAATACATCTATATAATCAAATAATTGTATACCTATATAAACAAGCAAACACACAACAATTCTAGTTACAATTCTATATTTGTTTTAATTGTTGCTTAGCTCCAAATGCACATATATGTATACCTTCTTGTGCACATATACGTACATACATATTCGAATAATTAATTCCATTATTACTTAAATCAAAACTTACTTTTTATTTACAAATCTTCTTTAATAAAAGTAAAGCATCTCCTTGTATCATTTTATAAAATCTCTTACCATTTTACAAAATATCATACTTGCTTATAAATCACCTTATAGCCTCTTAAATACTTAATCACTTCATAAAAATAAAGTATTCTTCATTACACTATTTTATAAAATCTCATATCTATTTTTATAAAGTATACACTTCATTTATAAAATCATGAAACCATTTTACAAACACTAATTAAGCTACATTAGCCTCTAATCACTTTTAATAGCTTACTAACACTTTGCAAATCAATTCAAATGGGTTAATTAATATTTTCTAATGACGTGCACATCATTACACTATATAATTAATCCCAAATCAAATAATAACATCACAAAGAATCATCCAATTAGCCCAAATCAAATCCAGGGCTTACTAACTATTTTCAAAACATAGTATTAGGGTCTTAAAAAATTAACTAGCTAAGGGAAACATGTTTATAACATGAATACTAGTCTATAGTAACCCTGTTTGCGCCAAAATTGGTCACAAACCTCAGATGTCGTGAAATCACCAGTGTACGAACACAAATCAACAATATATGACCACAAATCACAGATCTAAGTAATGTAGAGGATAAAAAATGAAGAATAATAAATTTAAAACGTAGAGAGATAGACAGAGACACAAGGTTTATAGTGGTTCGGCGCTCTTGCCTACGTCCACTTTGAAGTTGATGATTTTATTGATGTTCACTTGATGATTTCAGTTGGTTACAGCAGATTACAGTCAATAATGATGATTTACAGCAGTGAAAGTAGTTAGTAGCAGCAGCTATGGAGTTTAGATCTGGATCCGGTAGAGTCTAGGCGTTGGAGAATTCAAAGAAGAAGAAGATACTTTTTCTGTATGCCCTGGTGTTCTATTTATAGGTGTAGGAGGCTGATGTTTCGCTCAGATCTCGGGAGGCTCCTTCTGGCATGTGACCAGGCCCGCGCGCCCAAGCCCGCGAAGTTTCGGTCTGATCCGTGATCGATACGAATGGATTTCATATCGATCAAGATTGCGTCCGATGGAGTCGAAATTTGGCGTGGACATTCCTTAGCATGCATGTAAACTTCTGTGAAAATTTCATAGCATTTGGACTTGTAGATTAGGAGATATGATCGATACGAATTAGGGCTTCCGGTTGGCTGTTTCGTTCGACTCGATCACTTCGACTCGATCCTGTTCGACTCGATCCTGTTCGACTCGATCCTATTCGACTCGATCCTGTTCGACTCGATCGTGTTCGACTCGATTGTGTTCGAATCGATGTCCTTCACGTGTGTGCTGGTGGCGCGCGTTCTTCACATTGGTCCACATTTGTCGCCGAGTTGATCGAGTCGATCTGGAGTCTTCGCCATATTCGTATCGAAGATCATTGCGTCGAACCAGGTTGCGTTGACTCGTTGGATATGAATAAACCATTGCCCATAGGTTCGAACAGAGGCCCATGATGGATATAAAATAATCTTTATCTGATGGATTCGAATGACGACAAGTAGGTCGATGCGAGTAGCGATTGCACGATGGATACGAACTAGCGAAACCTGATGGATTCGAATAACTATTCGCTGATGGGTTTGAAGTGGTGTTGACACGGGGTATGTTGATGGACACGAACCACATCGATTCGAAGTGTGCAGCTAGGTTCCTTCCTGAGCGATACGAACTGCATCGAGTCGAAACTCATCTGGCCTCCCTATCTGATCGATATAAAGACGTTGTTCGAATCCATGCTGATCGATACGAACGCATTGTTCAAATCGATCGATTATCTTGAGCAAATGAACTCCGTTTGTCCTGATATTTGAAACATAGTCTCTCCTAGCCTTGATCATCATTCCCAATCGATCCCGTCATGATCAGAGCTCGGCCAAATTTTGACGACATCGATCGAAGCCTCGTCTCCGAATGATTTCCAATCCTGATATCCGTCATTTTCCAACTAGTTTGTTGATATTCCAGTCTTGACCAAAAGGTGGGATAACAAACCCAATCATTCTCCAAATCATTTCATATAATTCAATATTAGGCAATAAACGAAAATATGAAGTATAACATATAAATTGATAAGGAGAATTATCTCACTCACCTCTTCTTCTTCTTCAAACCAAGCTCCAAACATAGAAACCCAATTCCTAGCTTTCTTTAAATTTCTTTCTAAACTCCACTTCATGACAATCCCTTCACGAGCCTTTAGAAGATGAGTAGAGAGGAATTTTGGTTATTTTATCGGGATTTATTGGAACTTATTCAGGCTTGGATTAGTGGATCTAAGGTTAGGGGATTAGGAGGTGATTAGGAAATAATTAGAAGAGGGAAAATGAAATGAACATGGATTATGAAGAGCTTAGCTACATATAAGCTAAGTTAGAGGCAAACTAGTGGGCTTAGTCCAATTCTCTTCATCCGACACTATTCATCCCTGAAAATTCCGAACTCCAAACATAACGAACTTTATACTCATTCAAATTTGCAACATCGATCTGGACTCAATGAAAGTGGTCTCAAGTCCTAATTCGACCGTATGCAAAAAGTCACATTTTAGACTTTTAATTCAATAATGACTTAATATTTAAATTAACTATTTAAATATATTATCATTAAATATGTGGGTTGTTACACCAACTGTTTATGCGAGTAGGCCAAACAATGCCTTAAAGGGGAACTCATTATTTCAACATTGGGACTTTGAGAAGTTGGGGCAATAGTTGCAGCAATTGTGATAGCATCTAATGAAGACGCAACAAGCTTTGTTTAGGGTAGGTCGTCCCCTTTAGATCTCTTGATAGGAAAAGACTTGGAAGGAACCATTGGCTGGTCAAGACTTCTTCCATGTTTTCGAAACATAGCCAAAAGAATAACATCACTCATTGTTGTAGTAATAGACGAGGTGGCTACCGTAGAAGTGGGAGGCAACATTGGTCTACCAAAAAACTCTCGAAGATATGGCAAAGTCCATTGATCCTTGCTTTTTGATAAAATAGCAAGGTCGACCATGCTAATATCTGCTACATAAAATAAGCAAGACATAAAAAAATAGCAAATTAACTCAAAATAAGGAAAAGATAAGATACGAATGATACCTGGAAAATACCCAGGCCTATCAATAGTGTGCATTAAATAGGACTATTAATTAAGATGGTATCAAGCTTTATAGAAATGGGTGATTTGGAAAAATGCTTAGTCCTTTTTATCATTGGGGGCTTGTCCAAAACCCAATGGAACGTTGAATCAAAGCATACTTTTTTGCTTGTCCTTGGTAAGAAGTCTCAACCGACTCCTAGAAAATTTTGTAGCTTTCCCAAGTTCATCGATCTTGGCCAACACCTTGGGATCGATTCTTTAGAAGCATGGTATACAAATATAAAAAGCTAAATTTAAGAAATAAATGAAAAATGAAGGTGAAATTGAAAAAATAGCATATTTAAGATCAATGGCGTACTGGGAAGGGAGAAGAAGGCTTCAAAATTTTCAGGAGAAAAACATCTCATGAAAAAGAACTAGTGACCCTATTCTCTGGCATTGTTAATAAGGACCCTAGATCAATTCACAATTAAACGAACAAAGTCGAAACATGGAATGTAACATCCCCTATCTTGAGGCCTAAAGTTAAGTGCTACAGATGCTGCAGTCGTCTATAATATTAACTTCCGGCGACAAAATACAATAATGTTAATGGTATCCATAATATCAGAAGCACATGAATATGAAACAAAATCACATATTCAAAAACAAATTTTCTGGTTACATTTCACAAAACATGTTTCATACCAAATTACATAATCTCAATCGTTTCCCAGGTTCAGATTAAATCTACTTATTACATAAATACGCCAAGTACGACATATGAAGATGCCCCCTTTGTTGATCAGAGTACTAAATAGACAAAAATTATCTTAATACATCACAGTGGAAATAAAAACATAATAACTCCTAAATAGCTTCTTCAGCCTCCTGCTCATCTTTGGAAGCTTTATTCGTCCACCTACTAAAACCTGTAAACCTTAAATCTCAACCTACTAAAACCAATTTTGAGCACCCGAGAGTTTAAGGGGAAAAACATAAACTTCGAGTCAGACATAAGGCCTGGTGTGAATAATACTATACATCTCGGTTATATGATATTAAGTGAGACCACGCCGCTTAGCGGAATAAGTTTCCCCTCACTAATATCATTTCAAAAACATATCTTTTGCAAACCAAAATCCTGCAACCAAACTGGTTAAAATAATAATATCAATATCATGTAAGCATACAAATTAGGTAATCAATGGACTATCTGTCCGAACACTGTAGTTTTATTTGGCTAACTACTAACCTTTGGCTGACTCGGGCCTACCGAAAAAAATAAACAAATAATCTAACTTCTGTTAGATACTCCTCTTTTGGATGGTCCGTCCCTAACTTACTTCTCCCAGGGTCAACTGATCCTAATGGTTTTTCAGGCTCACCAATAACCTATCTTCACTCTGTATATTCCTTTCTGTGTGTAACATCATTTTAGTTTTACCTGTGACAAAGCCCTACACACTAGAATTTTGGACTTATATTAGCTAGGGGCTACTAGCTAAAGTATAGGGCACGATCCCATACCAGTCCCATATGGTATTCTAATATCCGAATCATTTTACTTAGGGTCATCTACCCTTAAAATTTTCCTTGAAAACATTTCTTTGAAATTGATTTAACCCTTTAAATCATACTTAAAAAAGGAAAATATACTCTATGCTTTACTCAAATCACTTTGCCATGTTATACATACTTTACACAAAACATTGTCGATGAAAACATTCAAACCCATTGAAAGTACCCCTTTCGAAACCATTGAAAGTACCCCTTTCGATACAAGTAAACTAGGCCGAAGGCCAAAACATACATTTCGAAACCATTTGCAGTAAACCTTTCGAAAACATTGAAATCATCTCTTTCGAAAGATTTATAAAACCATAAACATCCTCTTTTCAAAACACTTTAAACATGCTTTTCGAAACCATTATAAACCTTCCATTTAAAACCTTTCGAAAACATTAGGGAACCACCCCTTCGAAACCTTTATCTTAAACCTTTCGAAAGCATTACGTTCTTTACATAAATCAAACCTTTTGAAAGCATTTGGGTTAAACTAAAACATGTGGAACAATTTTTTGAAACTATTTAAAAACATTCCTTTCGAAACCTTTGGGTTTAACTTTCAATAAAACAAAGGGTCTTAGAACAACTAAGTCAAAGCACTCTTTCGAAAGCAATTTCCAACGTAAAAGAAGTGGATGGTGTCAAAACCAATCCCTTTGAAAGCATTGGAGAAGCGGTTAAGGGTTTAAAGCAAAAGCACCCCTTCGAAGGTATTTCTTCGAAAGGTTGAAGGCGGCGGCAAGGGGTTTCGACCCCTTCGAAAGCTTCTTTATAAAACAAAAGGCGCAACTTCTTTCGAAACCATTCTTTAATACCATTTGACCAAGTCTAAAGCTATCTGAGTCAAAAGCATTCTTTTCGAAAGCTAAGCAGGTGCATTTCCTTTTAAAAGCAAAACAAGGCTTTGACCCCTTAAGAACCCCTTGTTTCGACTATATACCTTTCGCCTATGTCCAATTCACTACGTACCAAGTCTTTGTTACATGCGCATTGGTTTCGATAGAGATGGAGGTGGAAGTATCTAGTCGAAAGGTAGGTGCCGAAAGTGGCGAAATAGCTAAAGTATGGTTAAAACTGAATTTTAACTTTAAAAAGTAATCCTTTTCATCTAACCTGCTTTGTTTGTCAACATATGATTGGTTGCTAATTTCTTTTCCAAATTCTTTTCTAAAAGTGCTACCGAAATTTCAGAAGTAAATAATTTAAAATGTTTACAAAATGCCCCTTCTCCTTTTTTAAATATATAAAACATTTAAGTCCCATACCTTAAATAATTTTATATACTTATTAAAACACTTGCCATAATTCGCTTCAAATATATTGAATTCGACAAAAATCACTTTTAGTATGTTTTCTAACATATATTAATTTCTGACCCAAAAATAATATAAATTAGCCGTAATCAATTTTAAACCCAATTTGCTATTTTCTTCACTAGAAAATTAACAATAAATCCACATTTATTCATAAAATTATGAAATTTGAAACCAACCCCAAAATATTATTTCTGACCTTATGTAAAAATCGCAACGCATTTGGATGTCATTTAATAGGGTTATCACATTAAAACTTATCATAAAATCCATAAGAAATAACATAAATCATCAACAAGAATATATATATATATATATATCCATTTTTAACAATAAAAAACATGGCAATATGTTTTGCAAAAATATTCGAATCTGATCTAGAAACCAAAAACATCAAAAATATAAGATGTAACCTATTATTCACCTTTAGCTTGTGATTAAGGAGTTGAGATTTGATCGTGGATTAAGTTGCTTAAGCTTCCTTCCTTTAGATTCTTGCTTATCTACTTCTTACTTTCCCCTAATGGTGGCCGGCCTCAATTATATTTTGTTTTTGTTTTGAACGTGAGAATGGAAGTGCATGAGGGTTTAGGGTATTAGGATATGTTTTATTCCTACTTTCCCCCTCATCTATTAGCCTTATCCATTTCATTTTAGTTTCCCTTTAGTTCATTATTTTAAATTGGCACGGCTACCTCTATTAACACAAATCTCAATCCCTTAACCATTTTATTATTTCATTTAATTTAACTAATTAAGTATCCTAAATAATGTTAATCAAAATTAGGGTCGTTACATGGAACCATTTGGTTGATACTTGAACTTCTGTAAAGTGTTAAGAGAGCATAGAGTTGTCATGGTTAAGTATTTAATTTCAAGCTCCTTGAGTAATATTTGGAGAGAATGAATATGGTTATAAGAATTGCGAGTAAGCTAAATGGGAGCCACTCTCAAGAAAGCCAAAATTCTAGTGATAATATCATTGAAGTGAAGATCGCATGAGTGCTAAATCTGGATGGGGGCAAAGGCAAAGAATCCCTTGGGTATGGTATCAATCCTGTTAGAAGGACTGGGAACTATAGCCTTGATTCGATGTACTCCAAAATATTGAAGAATAGAATATATTTCTTCTTATTTCGTAATGAAGGACTAACAATTGGTATAAACCTTCTCTTCATAATGAGAAGATTTCATACCAATTTTTGGAGTGCTTGGTGATTTCTTTAAAGCTCCTCCCTTGTTATCCGACATGATTCTTGAATAAATAAAACATAAGTATGTTAATTAGCAAAACATTATGAAGCTATCATTTTAAAGTAGTGTAAAGGAAGATGAATCATAAGTATGTGTTGCAAAAATTAACAAAATAAGAGACGTTACAATTATAAACCTAAAATATAAGTGTGTAGCTAAAGTAGTCATAATTATAATTATACATAAAGAACTTTGATAAAAAAACTAAGAGAGCTATCGAACAATAAATTTTTGAAAGATATTGAAGGCTATCGAATGTTGAGGATTTTGAAAGCTATTGAAGGATAAGGATTTTGAGGGCTATCAAGTGTTGATAGCTATCGATTTTCGATAGCTTGAAATTCTATCGAACATTGAGAACTTTGGCGATTATCGAATGTTGATAGCAATCGAAAGTTGAAAGTAACTTAAAAGCCATTGAAAGTTAAGAATTTTGAAGCTGTTGAAAGTTTGTCGAGTGTTGATAGCTATCAATGACACTTGGTTGAAAAGTTATCAAACATTGAGAACTTTGAGGGTTATCAAATGTTGGTACCTATCAAACGTTGAAAGTAAATATCGAAGGTTTAGAATTTTGGGGACTATCGAATGTTGATAGCTTAGAAAGCTATTGAACGACAAAAATTCTTAAGAACCTTCATGCACTTAAAAGGAAAACGACTATCAAGCATCTAAAAATGTAGTGGATAATGGGTCAACTGACCCGATACCACTAATAAACAATTAAAACAAAATCTCAATAACTCAAGATCAAAACTGATTTATTTGCATAAACTTATGAAACCCATCCAATTTTCAAAAAATCATGCAACTTTCAAAATTCTCAAACCAAAAAAGAGACATAAATTAAATCGAAAACCGAAAGAAAGACAATAATAGCAAGAAAGATTAATTACCTTGAAAGGTTGAATTTGAGAGAATTCGAAGACTTTTTAGGAAGAATTTGTGTCCTTTCTTTCTGTTACACCATAATTTTTACCTAGTATAAATTTCAAACATTCGAGAGGAAAATTCCTTGGCTTGTAATTTCAAGACCACTGATTGATTTCGAACGAGAGCTCAAGCACCAGACCTAGCATCCAAGAGTACGTAGTCTAAGAGCATAAGTCAAGGCTCAACAGAGACCAAGGTCATTTGTCCAGCTAAGACAAGGAGCTTAATTATAACACCCCTAAGTTTAAATAACATTATTCAGGAGATTTAATTAGATAATTTAAATAGAATAATGTAGAGACTAGTGTGATAAGGGAATTGAGATTTGAAAACCAACTAGGGTCATGCCTTAATTAAATGGATTTATAAAATGGCTCATAAGTAAATTCATAATAATGGTTTATAAGATGAAAACTAAGTTAAGTAAGGCAAGGGTAATATGGGAATAGCCATATATAACCTCATAACCCCTAAACCCTTACCACATTCTTATTCATATTTTCATAAAACAAAAAACATAAACAAAAGGAGATCAAGGCCGGCCATAACTCTAGGGGAAAATGGGATCAAAATAAATTAGAAGCTAAGGATTCAAGCAAGGAAGAATTAAGCAAGGACAAATCTTAAGTTCCTTATCCAAACAAGGTGAATAATAATCTAAACCATCTCACATATGTTTATTTGAACAATTTAATTTCAGGTTTAAGGTTTTAAAACCGTTTCGATGGATTGAATGATGATATGCTTTAATTATATGCCATGTTTGATTTAAACAAGGATTTTTATGTAAAGGTTTAATTCGACTTTAAGGTTAAAATCATATAAATGGGTTTAGAATGCCATGATGATGAAATATATTATGTAAAATATTATTTTGGGGGTGATTTTAAATTTTCGTAATATTCCAAGCTATGGATAATTTATTATGAATTTTGAATGAAAGAAATGGATAATTTGGGTTTAAAATTAATTACGGCAATTATATAAAGTACTCCGGGTCTAAAATTTATATATGTTAGAAAACATATTAAAAGTAAATTATGATGATTTTTGAGGATTTTTTATAAGTGTTTTAATATGGTTATTAAATTATTTAAGTTGAAGGACTTAAATGTTTAAATGTTTTATGGGAGGGAATGACTTATTTGTTAAAATAATTTCAATTTTAAATTATTGAATTCAACAGCCCTTTTAGGAAAAAGATTTTTGATAAAGAAATGGCAACCAATTATATTTTGACAAATTGGCAAGTTAGATGAAAAGAAGTTACTTTGTAACACATAAAATCAGTTTTGACTTAATTTACCACTTCGCCACTTCCAACTGCTACCTTTCATCAACATACTTATGCTAATAAACCCATTCAAAACCAATACACATGGTATCAAGCCATTGATATGTAGTGGATTGGAGAAAGGCGGAAGGGATTGTGTCGAAGGCAAGCTTTCAAAGGGGTAGAGGTCATTTTTATAAGCTTTCGAATATATTACTTGCCTTTGCTTTTAAAAGATGCTTTCGAAGGGGTTGAAGTTACTTTTAAATAGCTTTCGAATGGATTGCTGCTTGCCTTTGTTTTAAGAGGAGCTTTCGAATGAGTTGCCGCATATTTAGTTTTGAAAAGGAGCTTTCGAATGGGTGGCTGTTGGCGAACCTATTCGAAACCTAGCTGCCACATTCACGCCTCTCGAATTAACTAAAGGTTGCTTTCTTTATAGTTTTAAATCAATGCTTTCGAAATGGGAGCTTTCACTCTTGTAAAATTTTAAACCGCCTTCCCAAATGCTTTTGAAAGGGTTCCTGTAGTCGCTTTTATCAATGCTTTCGAAAGGGTGGTCTCGAAGCTATCATTTTCCCCAATTCTTTTAATTGAAGATCAACGCTTTCTAAAGGGTTACTTTCGCTTTCATTTTCTTTGACCCAGAAGTTATATTTAATGTTAAACCTAATGGTTTTGAAAGGAACACTTTTAAAAGGTTTTTGTGAAACTTTCGAAGGGAATGCCTTGAGTCTTTCAAAGGGTATGTTTTAGGCATTTTAAAAAGGTATGTTTCAAGTATTTCAAAAGATAAGCTTTAAGCGTCTCAAAAGGTAAGTCTTTAATGGTTTCGAAAGAAAGTTACAAAGCTTTTGAAAGGAATGATTTGAGTGTTCCGAAAGGTATATCTTTAAGCATTTTGAAAGGAAGGTTTGAATACTTTCGAAAGGTAGATTTTATGGATTCAAAAGAAAAGCCTAAGGTTTCGAAAGCATTAGTTTTCAAACAAGAGACCCAATCTCAATTTTAAAAGCAAACCTATGGCAATATGCAAGAGTTTTGGAATGGCATTTAACTTTGGTGTTTTTGAAGAAGCTTTCCTTGTTAAAGATAATAGGTTAAAGCAATTAACCATGTTTCATTTGAAAAATGATTACAAGGAAACTAAACCATAGGTGTTTATATTTTTATGTTATGATCCGTGTGCTTCTTCTGCAAATATATTTACTTTATAATAAACCCATAACTGCATTTTGGGGTGTTAAGGGCAGAATAACCAGCCAGGTTTACCCCATAGTGAATATATATTAAATTAACCCCTGTGTGAGTAGAATTGCATCTAGGAGGTCAGATAGACCAGAATGTAGGATACACAAAAGACTGGTCAAAGAATTATTGGTTTAGACAGGTTCATAGAAAGCCCATGAAACTATGTGTAGATATAATTATTGGTAGAGGCCAATAGGCTCTTAGTGATCCCATGAAAACTATGTCCGGACAAGTTATTGAAAGAGATCAATAGGTTCATAGTGATCCCATGAAAACTATGACATGAGAGAAGTTATTGGAGAACCCAATAGGTTCATAGTCAGCCCATGAAAACTATGATCGAAGAAACTTATTGGTAGATACCAATAGGTTCATAGAGACCCCATGAAAACTATGATTGGATGATAGTATTGGTAGAAACCAATAGATTCATAGCGACCCCATGAAAACTATGAAAGTGGATAGGAATTCCATAAAGAATTAACAGATTATTAATCAGCCCATGAAAACTAATAGGTTAATAGTGACCCTAGAAACTATAACTTGAGATACATAGTCAGATAGATGGGGATGAGAAATCCAGTGCATATTGCATGTTTGCATATCATCATAATACCTTCTATTATGTTATGTTTAAACCATTGTGGATGCAGGTGCACAGTATATGGTTATTATAAATTGAGTTAAGATACTAGTAAGGGGAAAACCCGTTCCGCTAAGCGGCCTGGTCTCACTAGATATCTATATGGTTTAAGATGGTAGGTTATTATTCATACCATACTTTTTGTCTGACTCGAGTTTATGTTTTCCCCTTAAACTCTTGGGTGCTCAATGAATTTTGAGTAGTTTGAGAGTTAAGGTTTCAGGTTATCCTTTAGACGAATAGGCTTCCAGAGACGTGTAGGAGGAAAGTTAGCTATTAGGAGTTCTTTTTGTTTGATTCCGCTATATTTTGGTTGTTATGGAAAAGTTGATTAATTGCCTATGTTTAGACTCTGATCATCCAAGGGGGCATCTTCATGTGTCGCTCTTAGTGTGTTGACCCAAAAATGGACCAACACCCTGGTTTGAGTTTGAAATCACCAGCCCGATTTTTGCAGAGCAATATCACAGATCACAGATATAGAAAAGAAGCGATAAAAGAAAATAGAATGAGGATTTTTATTGTGGTTCGGCTGTTAACGAAGCCTACGTCCACTTTATAGTTTTATCATAGACTGATTGCTATTAGAAGAGCTGTTTGATTACAAAGCTTTGGCTATTTCCTAGCTAGATTGAATCTCTATAGTTAGAATCCACTGGAGAATCACAGTGTATTCCTTTTGAGATTATTGTAAGGGAGGTAGGAAGTGAAGAATAATTCCAGCAAAGCTTCAGCAACCAGTCCGGAGAGGCCCTTCTTTATGTTGCAGGTGGCACGGTATTTATAGAGGTTGGAGGGTTTTTGGGCTAGGCCTGCCATCATCAGCTCATAGATGGACTACAGACGACCTAGAAGGCTCTGGCTCCCAAAATGAGCCAACGACCATGGGTCGTCGGCGACCCATAGACTTGGTTCATTTTGCGGGCCAAGTTTTGCCTCCTTCCTTCGTTTTTCATAACTCGTCTGTTTAAAGTTTTGAGAAAGTGCATGGGTTGCTGATGATCCGACCACATAGGACTCTCCTGGATTCCAAAATTGGAGATGTTTTCATAGACATTCATCGTTGTTGTTACGTGTTGATGGCAAGTCACTAGCCACTTATGTTCAAATACTTGTTGGGCTACATAAATGCTAGTCTCTTGGCTTCGTTGATCCCAATCATCACCTTAACCGTATAGCTTGGCCTTTGTCGATCTCTAATCTTAACTTCTCTGGTTAAGTCCTGAACCATCCTGCCTGCTTAAGGTTGTCTTGTTTTCTATTGGTATCTGTTGGGTTAAAAACCCGGCTAACATTTTCCCCCAGGGTATGTTTTCGTTGTAAACAAGGCATGCTCTGGAAGTTGTCATTTTCAATATCTATTTGCTGACTTTCAGATGGTTGCATTAGAGTTCTACGCATATGTTAACCCAACGTCGTCAGTTGACTTTCTTTGATTCTGGCTGTTATTACTTATCACAATTTATCATGTTTCCGCTTGTAGCTTTCTGGCATGTCTTGGAATGAGGAACAGTTGTAATCGATCAAGTTTTAGACGAATAGGTAGAGCTTCTTCCTTTAAACATATATATGCATCATCTTGTTTTTTTGATGGGTCGCTAGCGATCCATGGGAGATGGGTCACTAGCGAACTATCTGAATAAAACATTTTCCAAGGTCAGGTCGCTTGCGACCCATGATGGGTCGAGTCGCTAGCGACCCGATTACTTAGTGAAATATTTCGATCTTTTCTTTGCCTACTTATATTCCTTAGCCGACTTATGCTGCTCACTTGACCCAAGCAACTTCAATTCCCTCAGGTGATCGAGTGTTCCAGCGATTCAAATCAGTTGTTCCAGCGACCCTGCCTACTTTGCTCGATCCATTCGCTGCTGATCCATCATCTTGTTCAAGTTTAAGCCATATCCGATCCATTATCTTGTTCAAGTTTAAGCCCTAGCCGATCCATCATCTCATTGCAGCCGACGCATCATTAGCTCGCCCACGACCTGATCCGTAGATCACTAAGCTTAATTCGCGATTCTTGTTGTGCCACCGAATCAATCTAAGGTGGGTTAGCTTGATTGATTTGTTAGTTGCTAGGTTGGTACAATGATTTGCTGTCTGGTTTTCACTTGTGACGTTGATTACAAGATCTCGGGTTGATTGTGGTTCTTTGGAGGAAGATAGTAAATCGAGTCTTGAGTCGTCTCTTGGGATGACATTTGGGATTTTGGTCCTAGGCTTGATGCGTTTTGCTACCTTCTTCCATTGAACCAGAATTGGCTGGTTACCAGTTTGTGGATGTTACTTGCATGACATTTCATTAGTTGACCTTGATTCTCCTGAGAACTTAGGCTTATCTTGTTTACATATTGCACACTTGGCATCCCTACGGTGAGAAGAGTTTTCCGTGTCGCTTCGGATAATGGATCTGTTATCGATCATAGACCGATAACATGTAAGTGCATAAGCAGTACAAACAAAAACAAAAAGCGAAGTTACATAGGAAGTCCTTTTCTCCTTCCACTGCTAGCAAACTATCTACACAGGATAGGGCATTTATGGCGCTTCGGACACCTAGTTTACCTCGTATAGATTGCACACTGCACATGCCCCAGTTCATACTTGAAATCCGACGTGCTAGTCTCAAGTTAATGTTGCCTCGGAATTCAAGTGTGATAGGGGAAACTCATGAAATAGGATAGATTTACCAATACATTTACCTAACCTTTTACGGATGCGAGTTCTGTTATATAGAATTAAGCAACCATCCATGCGTCGTAAATCAAGTGGACGAAGCCCTGCACTTTCCGAAGCTGAATCATCATCCACCTCACAGGCCTAGTATGGTCAACTAGTTCTAGTTGGGCCCATCGTAGACCGCACACCTCCTAACTTCCGAGTTCTACTTAATCCGCTTGAAAGGGCCTCGTCAGTGGTCTCCGCTAAGGTTCTCCACAATATACGCACACAACATGGGATTCCCGAAGAGGACGTGCGCCTGCTGGCAAAAGACGAGTTTGCTCACATGCCTCCCCCGGGGTTCACAGTTGTCATCGATATATGTGTTTGAATGGAGCCATGCCCCCCTTCAATGATTTCCTTCACGAGATGCTCTCAAACTTGGGGATTGCCCCATTCCATCTTCATTCAAATGGTTACGCCATTCTTGCCTGCCTACACGTCCTTTTCATGCGGACGTTCCGCCACGGTCCAAGTTCTGATGAGTTGTGGTACTTCTTGGCTTTCAAGAGAAGAGATGACTGCCCTTCTCTGATCATAATTAAGGCCCAATAGAATCAGAAGATCGTCATACGGTCGCAAAGCAACTTATCGCAGTTTAAGATGCAGTACTTCTTTGTTCGGTGCCCCGAAGGGCTCAACCGTCGATGGACGACATGGGGTAAGTTCTCTTATTCTCTGTTTGCTGAGCTTTGGAGTGATGTAATGGAGTTTCTAACTGATTGAGTGTTCTTTGTAGTTATCCCAAGGCCGAATAGAGACACAAACCTTAACGAAATCAGCCAAACTTTAAAGGCCATTGATGCCGAGGAGAGGTGCGTTAGAGTTTTGCTGGCGGACGAGAACTTGCATCAATACAGATTGTTAGCTCTGGGCAAGTTCGTTGCTCAGATTGAAGTTCCTTCTCCTAGTCGAGCCAGAGTTCGCATAAGACCTTCCTCTTCTTCACACGATTTTGATGAGGGTCGGGAGATAGGCGACCCCTTCGAAAGATCATTCGACGAGACTCATGAGGAGGATACCCCGGCTGGTCTAAACGGTTCAGCCAGAATGTCTCCAATCTAGGAAGAAACGAAAGTCGAGCCCATGCATAGAGAAGGCAAAACCGCGATGGACTCAGAGAAAGAGGAGGGGGAGTTTGAAAGTAGCAGTGATGAAACCACGGCCAGTGATTACTTTTCGTCGGCATTTGAGAGTGAAGACTCAGAGTCTTGCGACGAAACTCCAGGCATGAGTCCCGCCCATTCGGATTTTCCTCCTTATGGTACGAGTGGCAAAGGAAAGGCCTCGGAAACTAACAGACGTCAAGATTCTCCAAGCAAGACTGTCGGGGTAGACCTTGGAGATTTAAGCGATGTATTCATCGACTTTGACGCCCTTATGAAGGAAGATTTCAAATTCGACACGACGCCGCACTGTTTAGGTGGTATCGCGCCGTCTATCGGCCTAACTTTACCTATAGCATCTGAAGCTGGTCCACTCCTTCCTTCAGCAGTATTTTTCTCCGGTTTGTGACGATGCTTTAGGCCCATATTAGAAGCGCACAGCACATCACACTAGGATTACACTTATTTCTCTTCTTTCATTCCCTCGCAAATTTGCCTAACTCATGTTGTATTTTTGAAATCTTTCATGTTTACTTTATTCTAGGTATGATGAGAGGATGGGGTTCTATGATGATTTTGAGGATTATACTGATTCGCAACGTTACCCGAAGCACCCTCTTAGCCGTCACCAAGTACGAGAAATGGAAGACGAGTATAGGCGAAGGAAAGAACATGAGGCCGAGACCCGCCATCAAGAGGGGAGAGACAAGGCTCGTTTGCATAGTGGCGGGTATGAGAAAAGACGGTCTAATGAGGAAAGAGAAGAGCCGTCGAAGAAATCAAAGTTCGACCACCGGCCACATCCTTCTGAGCTTGCTTCGAAACATATTTCGGCGGGTCAAGAGGTTCCTATCTCTTCTACCCCTGTTATGCCCCCAACATCTTCCTCCATTGTTACTGCTGCCCCTGGCGCATCTCATCCCAATCGAAGGCCGGCCTTTACTCTTCTTGCAGGTCCCTTTAAGCTTGAGGCGGCTCTTCCAAGCTGGTTTTTGAAAGGGGTTAAGTTTGACATGGATCTTCATCCCATCCGCACAGATTCCTATGTGCCGCGGCTCCAAGCTATCCAAGAAGATCTAGAGCAGGCTGAGAAATGGGAGAAGCTTTGCAAGCAGCTCGCGGACACTAATAGGAATAATTACCAGGAGATCCTCTCTTTTGAAGCTGAGAAAGATGATTTTGAAAAGGTGTTGGTCGATCGGGACGCTAAAGTTAAACAGTTGGAGGAGGACAAGGAGACAACGCTCTGGGATAGTAGGAGAACTACTAGTCTTATGAAGGAGATGAAAAATGCGCATGAGAGGGCCGAGAACGTCTGGAGAGATGAAACCAAAAAGATTCATGTGGAGGAAGCTAAATTGAAGGAAGAAGTGGTCGCTTGCAATGCTGTCATCGAAGCTCTGAGGAAGACGATTGCCGATCACGCTCTAATTGTCGAGGGGCACAATAAAACGATTTCCGACAAAGCTGAGACAAGTGCAAAGTTACAAGCTTAGGTCGCACAACTCAGTGTCAACAAAAATGCTGTTGAGATTGGAAAGGCCACGGTGACAGCAAGTTATTTGGATCTCCAGTATACTTTTGATCAGAAGATGGAGAAACTGGATGCGACGATCCTGAACTTTTACGTTAACTCCTTGCTGCATCAGGGGAGCCTTTGCTACCTTGGACCGAAGTTCCCGTGCACTCTTCCCCTCGGGAAGAAACCTTATCTCGTTTTACCGAGAACGACGATGTTTACTCAGATCAAGAGTTGCGGGAAGCCTATCTCAATGAGGAGTCCAAGAAGACACTGCTTGAAGGCCAAGAGATTCTTCGAGTTGAACGTGAGAGGGTAGCCACCGAAGCGGCATTGATGACTACCACATATGCGCTTGCCAAGCCTTTCATCTCTGATGTGGGCAAACCGTTAGGGCAGCTCCACAACCAGCCAACGAGCTCGGGGCTGGATGTTGTTCCTCATGTGTGGAGCCCTCCAAATAAGGCGAAGGGGATGAGTTTGAGGTTGCTGTTCGCGACTCTTCCTCCGGTGCAGGTAACGCTCATGCTTCTCCCGAATTCGGAGGCCTCCATCTTACACCACAGGAGCAAGAGGAGTTTAATGCTTTTCTTTTTGATCTTATAGGTCCATCCACTCTTCTTATTGATGCGCCAGCTACTTCAGCACTTGTGCATGCTGCTATCTTTACATCCTCTGAGATTGCATCCGTCCCTGCTCCTATTCCCACATCTACATCTAGCTCACAACCGAAACCAGAGGCCGAGAAGATTGAGGCACTCCATGGCTTGGACGACCCTTCGACATCTTTAGAAGGTGATACAACTGCCGCAGAGGCTAAGGAGCAGAAGATTCAGGTGGAACAACCACAAAAGACTCCACAAGATTTGGTTGTCATTAAGAAGGAGAGAGTGGAGGCGGTTAAGGCTTCGAAGAGTTCCTGGAAGTCAAGAAAACGTAAGGGGATGGGGAGCTCTTCTGGAAAACATTCGGAGGAGGAGGAGATTGCCACCGAATTGCACGTTAACATTACTGGCAGCGACACGCTCCCGAAAAGAAGCAGAAGCTGCCAACCAGAGGTGGGAAAGGAAGTGGTGGCAAGAAGCATTGAGTGGACGGTATGAGGATGGGCTGGATTTTGTCATATAGCTTGTGGGAAGCTTGGCTTGTTTCGTCTCTTTTTGAGTCATTATGTCCAAGTGCAGAGTCTGCACTTCGTGCTCTGGTTGTAGAGTCTGTTATTTTTCTTTGTTGGCCGTTGTTGTGTGGGTGAGACCCCCACATTTTGATCCCGTGTACAGAAAATTAAAAGCAATACAATGGTATTTTGACACTGTTTTTATCTATTTATATATGCTCTATGTACATGTGCCTGTTTCATTTCACATTTTGCTAGTTCTGCGATCATAACCGAAGTCCTTCATTCGAAGTGATAGAACTGTAATGGAACTTAGAGATTAACAACACTTAGAGAATTTTTGTTTAGAAATTCACAAAACTTTTGGTAATTTCCAAAACTGCTTAATTTTGTTTAGAATCCTCGTTTAGAAAAATGATTTCCAAAAGTTGGAAATTTTGCTTAGGATCCTTGTTAACTTTGAGATGGAGCTTGTGAATTTATTGTTGTTTGGAGTGACAGGACTTGTGGACTTATTGTATTCATGTGATTCTGTCTTCGTATAGATATATGCCCCCTAGTTCACAGGGTTGTTCACTCCAAACAAATTTCAAGTATCCGACGTCTCCGGGTTGCGAGAAGTTTCAGCTCGAGTGCACAGCTTCTAAGGTTCCTCGGCACTGCCCATCTTCGGGGAACGCGAGGAGTTGGAATTTGGAGTTTCCAGGCATCGCCTATCTTCGGGCGATGTGAAAAACTTGAATTTGGAGCTCCTCGGTGTCGCCTATCTCCGGGCGACTCGAGAAACTTGAGTTTGGAGCTCCTTGGCGTTGCCTATCTCCGGGCGATGCGAGAAACTTGAATTTGGAGTTCCTCAGCGTCGTCTATCTCCATGCGATGCGAGAAACTTGAGTTTGGAGCTCCTCGGCGTTGCCTATCTCTGGGCAACGCGAGAAACTTGAATTTGGAGTTCCTTGGCGTCGCCTTTCTCCGGGCGATGCGAGAAACTTGAGTTTGGAGCTCCTCGACGTTGCCTATCTCTGGGCAACGTGAGAAACTTGAATTTGGAGTTCCTTGGCATCGCCTTTCTCCGGGCGATGATAGAAACTTGAGTTTGGAGCTCCTCAGTGTTGCCTATCTTTGGGCAATGCGAGAAACTTGAATTTGGAGTTCCTCGGCGTCGCCTATCTCCAGGCGATGCGAGAAACTTCAGTTTGGAGCTCCTCGGCGTTTCCTATCTCCGGGCAACACGAGAAACTTGAATTTGGAGTTCCTCGGTGTCGCCTATCTCCGGGCGATGCGAGAAACTTGAGTTTGGAGCTCCTCGGCGTTGCCTATCTTTGGGCAACGCGAGAAACTTGAATTTGTAGTTCCTCGGCGTCGCCTATCTCCGGGCGACGCGAGAAACTTAATTTTAGAGCTCCTCGGCGTTGCCTATCTCTGGGCAACGCGAGAAACTTATATTTGGAGTTCCTCGGCGTCGCCTATCTCCGGGCGATGCGAGAAACTTGAATTAAATTTTGAGTTCCACGGCGTCGCCTATCTCTGGGCGACACGAGGAACTTGAATTCATAGCCCTCTTGATGCAGTTGAAGCGGCATCGTTTTTCAAAGGGCCAAGATTGGGTTCCGCCAATCCAACGGTTTGAGTCGGTTTACTTCCGCCGACTCGTCGGGTAATTATTATAAACATAGTTTGGGTGATTCAAGAAGCAAACTTTATTAAGAAAAGAATGGTAGATTCTTTGCCTATTTACAATGCCACCAACATTTCAATATTGGCTTATTTGCTGAAAATTAGAAAATACATAAAGTTGGTTTTAAATGAAATATCGACGGAGCGATTCGCTGTTCCAGGCTCTTGAAATTGCGATCCCGTCGACGGTCGCCGGGTTGAAGGTCCCGTCACCAAGCTTTTGATAAATGACAAATGGTCCTTCCCAGTTCGGTTCGAAGGCTCCTGGGACAGGGTAAACTCGCTTGAGCACGAAATCGCCGACTTCAAAGATTTAACTGTGTACTTTGGAGTTGAAGTATCGTGCGACCCTTTTTTGGTGGGCGGCGATTCTCAACTCTGCTTCCTCTCTCTTTTCATCAACCATGTCTAGCGATTCGAGTAGGAGTTGCTCGTTCTGTTTTTGACCGAAATTCTGCCTTCGGTGCGAGGGGACTTCTAGCTCAACAGGAATCATTGCCTCTGAACCATATGTCAATGCGAACGGAGTGTGGCCGGTTGCCGCTTTGTGTGTGGTTCTGTAAGCCCATAGTGCGAGTGGAAGCTCATCAACCCAGTTTCCCTTTTCTTTTATTAGTCGCTTTTTGATGATGGACTTGATGATCTTTTTTATTTCCTTCACTTGCCCGTTTGCCTGCGGATGAGCCACCGCGGAAAAGCCCTTTTCAATTCGGAAGCGCTTGCAGAAGTCTTTGAACTCGGTGCTTTCGAACCGTGTTCCGTTGTCAGTGATGATTTTTTGTGGCACGCCAAACCTGTAAATGATGTTTTTAGTAACAAAGTTAATAACTTTCTTTGTGGTTATGGTGGCCAGCGGTTCTGCTTCGGCCCATTTTGTGAAATAATCTACGGCCACTATAGCATATTTTGCAAACGACCACGGGCTGACCATCTGCGTCAGTTCTGTCGAAGGAGTTATCTTGATTTTGCTGAATCTCTAACAGCGATCGCATCTTCTGGCGTGATCTACGGCATCGTAGTTTACTGTTGTCCAGAAGTACCCGTATCGAAGGACCTTCTTTGCCAGTGTCTACCCCCCAGTGTGGTCTCCGCACTTGCCTTCATGCACTTCCTCCAGGATTCATCGGTCATGCACCTAAGAAGAGGGGTTCGAGAATCCCCTTCGATAGAGTATTCTATCCTGAATCTTGAACCGTGGCACTTTCCGGCGTAGCTTCTTCCATTGGTTTTGGTCTGTTGGAAGGGTTCCCGCCAGGAGATAGTCTTTTATTGGTGTCATCCATGTGTCGGGTTCCGCAGCGGCCTCTAGAATTCATTCTACTTCCATTTCGTTAATTCTTGGGTTGGTTAGAGTTTCGACCGGGACCACTCCCATCGACTGGCTTCTCCGGAGCTTGCCAACTTAGCCAATAAGTCCGCCTTGGTGTTTTGTTCCCGTGGTATGCGAGTTATAGTTTAGTGCTCGATGTCGCTCAGCAGCTCTTGCACTTTGGACAAATATGGGGCTAGATTTTTGCCGTGCGCTTGGTACTCTCCTTTCACTTAACATACGACCAGCTGGGAGTTGCTATATATATGAACAGACTTTATTTTGAGTTCCTTCACGATCTTCAGTCCTGCGATCAACGCTTCGTATTCTGCTTCGTTATTTGTAGATGGGAATTCCAGACATAAAGCATAGCTAATGGCTCAACCCTCAGGGGTTTCGAGCACTACACCTGCACCTGAACATATGTTGTTTGATGCGCCGTCGACGAAAAGCTTCCATTATGCATCCATTTGTGACTGAACTTCCTCTTCATCATCTTTTACTATAAATTCAGCAATGAAGTCGGTCAATGCTTGCCCATTGATTGCTTTCCTTGGATGATATGTGATATCGTATTGACTCAACTCTATGTTCCACTTGAGTAATAGTTCGAACGTCTCCAGTTGGTATAAAACTTGTTTCAATGGCTGGTCGGTCAGCACCTTGATTGGATGAGCCTAGAAATACAGTCTTAGTTTCTGGGATGCAATCAAAAGGCAATATGCTAGCTTCTCCAGTTTTGGGTAATTCTTCTCAGCCCCGGTGAATCGTTTGCTAATGTAGTACACGGGTCGTTGGATTCTCGCTTCCTCCCGCACGAGAGCGGTGCTCAATCCGTGTGGGGAAATTGCTAAGTAAACAAACAAGTCTTCTCTATCAACTAGTTTTGATAAGACCGGAGGAGTTTCCATGTGTCGCAGTAGTTCCTCGAAGGCCGTTTGACAAGCTTCGATCCATTCAAAGTTTTTCTTTCCCTTCTTTAGCGCATCGAAGAACGGTATACACTTGTATGTAGCTTTTGAGATGAATCGACTTAGTGCAGCGACTTTTCCATTCAAGCTTTGAAGTTCTCTCTTATTCTAAGGGGCCTGGACTTCCTATAACGCTGTTATTTGCTTTGAATTTGCTTCGATGCCCCGGGAACTCACTATGAATCCCAAGAATTTCCTGTAGGCCACCTCGAAGTGACATTCAAGCGGGTTGAGCTTCATTCCGTATTTGCGGAGTATCTCGAACATTTCAGTGAGATTATCTAGATGGTTAGCGGCTACTTGGGATTTGACTAACATATCGTCCACGTAAACTTCCATAGTTTTCCCAATCTGGCGCTTGAACATAGTATTCACTAGTCTTTGATACGTTACCCCTGCGTTTTTCAGACCAAATGGCATTACTCTATAGCAGTATAATCCTAAATCAGTGATGAAGATGGTGTTCTCCTAGTCTGGTTCATGCATCAGGATCTGGTTATAGCCCGAGTACGCATCCATAAATGACAACAGTTCATGTCCCGCTGTTCCGTCCACCGGTTGATCAATTCTGCTGAGCGGAAAGCTATCCTTTGGACAGGCTTTGTTGAGGTCTAAAAAATCAATACATATTCACCATTTTACATTAGACTTCTTGACTAGGACCGGGTTTGATACCCATTCAGGGTAAGTTGCATCTCGGATGAAGCCGTTGGCCAGTAGTTTATCCACCTCTTCTCTCAATGCCTTGGACCGTTCAGGGCCCAAGCTGCGCCTTTTTTGTTTAACTGGAGTGAATTTGGGGTCAATGTTAAGGGCATGACAGGCAATTTCAGGTGATACTCCACACATATCAGAATGTGACCAGACAAATACGTTCAAATTGGCGTGGAGGAATTTGGTTAATTCTGACCGCATCTTGTTTCCAAGATGCGGCCCAATTCTCAGGACCCGCATTGGGTCATCCATACTAACTGGGATAGACACTTTCAGCTCAGCTGGTGCCGCCTGATCCTCCCCTGAGCTCTTCTTCCTAGGGTCCAAAGCCTTGTCGAATCGACTAGACAGGGGTAGTTCTGTAATTGCTATTCGGAGGGTTCACGGATGTGGAGGGCTTTCCCTACATCCTTTCCTTTTTCCTTTCTTTTTAACTCGTGCAGCTCTACGATGTAACACTCCCGAGCGACCCTTTGGTCTCCTTTCACAATTCCGACTCCGTGCTCGGTAGGGAACTTCATCGTAAGGCACCATTGGGCCAACGCTATCCTGAAATCGGCTAATGCGGGCCGCCCTAGAAATGCATTGTATGTTGACATTTCATCCACGATCACAAAAGTCTGAATGAGGGTGACTCTTCGCTCTCCCTCTCCAAGTTCTACAGGTCAGTCAATTGTTCCCACCGATTGCTTGGGTTCTCTAGTAAACCCCTGAATCTTCGTTTGTCACGCAGATACGCTTTTCATACCTATCTTCATCTGATCGAAAGTACGTTTGAAAAGTATACTAACCGAGCTTCCACTATCAACCAATACTCGCTGGACTACTGCGGGTCTGATTCCTACTGTTACCACCACTGGATCAAGAGTTGGAGCCTCAATTCCTTCGGTATCCCGATTACGAAACACTATGTCATCGCTCAAGACCTTTTGCTGCTTGACCAGGATTTCATCATCTATTTCTTAAGCACGACCCCTTCGGGGCATACTTTAGTGAACTGGCATATCGCTCCATCTCTCCCCAATTTCTTTGTGCAGGATGTGGTCCCCCAGATATTGTCCCGACTTTAGTCCCAGCCTGATTTCCTTGCTCCCTAGGAGGTTGAGGGACCATAGCTTGGCTGGGTTTTCGTGGCCCTTTTAAATATTTTTGAAGCTTGTTGTCGCGGATTAATCCTTCAATAAGGTCCTTAAGGTGGAGGCATTCGTTTGTGTTGTGCCCATGCATCTCATGGAAGCAGTAGAATTTCCCTGAGCGCTTTTGTTGTTATGTTGCCTCCTTTTTGAGGGGTTTCCAATACACTTCAGTTTCTTGTGTTGAGAGATAAATATTCTCCGGAGTGTCATTCGAGGGGGTATAGTCTCCTGGTCCAAATTCTCTAAACCTTTTGTTGCGGCCACCAACATTTTTCTTGTCGGAGTTCTTATTTCCTCTCTTTTGGTTCTCATTCTTCCCTACGGCCCCTTGGTTATTCCCAGGGTTGCGTGTGTTTTGATTTGCCGTCGTGCTATTCCGTTCGGTATTCATCTGTTACATTCCAACAGCCTTTCTTACTAGCTCCTGCGCCTCTTCCAACCTCAAGTACTGGCTTGCTTTGCGGTTGAAATCTTTCATGTTGGTGGGTTGCTTCATCTTGATCCATTTCCCGAACTCCATCTCCGGATGAATAACGCAGACTAAAGCCATAAAAACCATGTCTTCATTGGGGTTGCTCACCTTTGTCACCGCTGTATTGAACCTGCTCATGAACAATCTCAATGACTCGTTGCGCCCTTTATCCAGTCCGGATAGGGACATGACGTCCTTCGATTATGCAGTATGAAGTCTGAACTGGTCAAGGAATTTCGTTGCAGGTTGGTCAAAGGTAGAAATAGACCTTAGGGGAAGTTTGGTGAACCACATAGATGCAACACCTTCTAGAAAAATGGGGAAACATCGGCAGCAGACGGCTTCTGGAGGATTGGCTCCATCCATATATCAACTATACTTGTACAAATGGGGTTTTGGGTCCTTAGTTCCATCGTAGGAGGGGATGGTTGGAATAATGAATTTGTCTGGGTATCTTTCATTCAAGATCTCATCGGTAAAAGGGGTCCAACTTGGGGCAGATCCCCACTCATTATCCTTTTGACTTTTACTTTCATCCATCAGCCTCTTGACCATGTCTGCTATATATGCCTCTAATGTCCGGTGGTTCTGGGGGCGGCAGTCAATCACTGCGCCAAGTGTTTGGTTCGGCAAACGATCTTGGCGCGTGGGTTGATGCCTAGGTCCTCCTGTCTTCGGGAGAGCCATTCCTGCAGGGCCCCGTTGGCTTGCATTTGGCCTGACTGGGGCATTCAGGATGTTTTTAACATTATCGAATGCGCCGGTGTCCTCCTCTACCTGATTACCATGTTCTCCATTTTTCGAATCGGAGAGGTTCATAGCCACGTCTTCTAGTGGGGTCTTGGCCCCTTGATTCAAATTTGGTTTCCTTACGTCAGGTAGGGTATTCTCATTCTCCTCTAAGTTACACCCTGTTGTTACCCTTCTCAATGGTTGCTTTCCATTTCTCGTATGCAAGCCGGAAATAGAGGAATTTTCCTGCTCTATAGCAGTGGTTGGTTCAGGGATAGCCCTTGGAGTGCGGTTTGATTGTAGAGTTATCAAAGCGTTGAGCTTATCCATTAGAGCCTTTTGACTATCTTCCATTCTCTGATTGATTTCTTCAACCATTTTATTCAACCCATCCCTGGTGACAATTTCATGCTGACTAGAGGACCCTAGTGCTTGATTCCCTAAGTTAGCAGCATTTACTTCAGCCTGTTGGAGGCAGTTCTTCTCCTTCTGGGAGCCATTGACTCTTAAAACAGTGAGTTCTTTAAGCAAAGACTGGAGATCTAACTTCTGGATTTATGCAATCCAAAGTAGATAGCTAGATCTGGATCCTGAATTGAAGTTTCTCAGTGAAAGCACCAAAATGTTGACCCAAAAAATGGACCAACGCCCTGGTTTGAGTTTGAAAGCACCAGCCCTGTTTTGCAGAGCAATATCACAGATCACAGATATAGAAAAGAAGCAACAAAAGAAAATAGACAGAGGATTTTTGTAGTGGTTTGGATGTTAATGAAGTCTGCGTCCACTTTATAGTTTTATTATAGACTGATTGCTATTACAAGAGCTATTTGATTACAAAGCTTTGGCTATTTCCTAGCTAGATTGGATCTCTATAGTTAGAATCCACCGGAGAATCATGGTGTATTCCTTCTAAGATTATTGTAAGGGAGGTAGGAAGTGAAGAATAATTCCAGCAAAGCTTCAGCGACCAGTCCGGAGAGGACCCTCTTTATGTTGCAGGTGGCACGGTATTTATAGAGGTTGGAGGGTTTCTGGGCCAGGCCTACCATCATCAGCTCATAGATGGACTACAGACAACCTAGGAGGCTCTGGCTTGCAAAATGAGCCAACACCATGGGTCGCTGGCGACCCATAGACTTGGTTCATTTCGCGGGCCAAGTTTTGCCTCCTTCCTTCATTTTCCATAACTCGTCTGTTTGAAGTTTTGAGGAAGTGCATGGGTTGCTGACGATCTGACCACATAGGACTATCCTGGATTTCGAAATTGGAGATGTTTTCATAGATATTCATCATTGTCGTTACATGTTGATGGCAAGTCACTAGCCGCTTATGTTCAAATACTTGTTGGGCTACAGGAATGCTGGTCTCTTGGCTTCGTTGATCCCAATAATTGCCTTAACCGTATAGCTTGGCCTTTTTCGATCTCTAGTCTTAGCTTCTCAGGTTAAGTCCTGAACCATCCTGCCTGCTTAAGTTGTCTTGTTTTCTATTAGTATCTGCTGGGTTAAAAACCCGGATAATATAGCGTATTTTGTAATAATCATATTTCTCTAAACGTGGTTTACGAAATTGGGATTATGTAATGAATTTGAAATATGATTTGAAGTGGAATGAGAAATTTGTTTTATGAGTTTATTTTTTTTTCATATTCATGTGTTTCTGTTATATCAATGTATCTAACATTACCGCATTTAGTCACCGAGAATTAATAACCATGGATGACTGTAGCATCCGTAGCCATTAGTTTTGGGCGTCCAAGTGGGGGATGTTACATTAACCGAGGGTAGTAGTTGCCGAAACCATAAGCATTTTAATATGTATCAACAATCAACAGCTTAGATAGTCCAGGACGAGACCAATGGTTAGGATAAACGAAAGACATTTAGGAAGCTATATATATAAAGGTATCAGGTCGGCAATCCACGTCAAAATGCACATAGCCAAATGATAACAAGTGTTCAAATCTAGGCCGCACATGGCCAGCCAGGTCATCAATCCAAGGAGAAGGCACTTCACCGATGGCGTTACAACATATTGGCTATAAATAGGCGGCAATCCCAAGGCGCAAGGATCTTCTGGCATGAAAAAGAACCGACATAAAATCTATAGTACTTTCCTATATTAAAGCTCTATAGCTAGTCAAACAGCCAAGTATATTAATTTGAGAATCTTCTTCCCTACCATAATGGCTATTGGGGTATTATAAGCTCACTAAGCGAAGTCATCTTAACATTTGATTCCATCAATGACTCTAGACCTTTACCAGAATCACAACTATTCTCTACCCTAGAAATTGAGAAGAAACTAAGGGCTAATTCTCTACCCCGCTAAGGGTAATAACTTAGATTCGATACCATCAAATTAGTTAATTAGAGTCTCACTCATTAGTGGTGGAAGTGCCTAGATTCAATGTAATAAACCTCTTGGCTATATAAGAGTGACTAAATAAGGAAAGGACAGTAGACGTAGGGACTTTCAACCCAAACCACTATAAAATTCTCTATGTTATTTACTTTTTGCACTTTACCTTCCTTGCATTTATTACCATGATATTGCGGTCCAACATCCCGTAACCTGAGCTTGGTTAAACCATATCTCATCTCCTTGTTGGGTCTAGTATTCTAATCCACTTCTGGAGCTATTGAAAGTCTATAGGATCTTTATAAATAATGCAACTTATATATATATATATGTGTGTGTGTGTGTGTGTATTACTAACAACGATAAGCAGAGTATAATAATTGAATGTAAGATAAATAATAGAAATGATCACACCAGATATTTTATACTAGCTCGGACCTCCCGTCCTACGTCCAGTCCCAAAGTTCCCCTTCGGTATTTCCTTTACCAACTGAACCTCGCTTCGCTCGGAGGAATAGGCTAATACAAAAGTATATCTCCGACAATCTTGTGTTCCAAATAACCTAGTTTTTGACTGATAGTACAAATCTTCCTATGATCTCCTTTGAGTATGTGAATGTGAATGCTTTGAGTTGTAGGAAGTGGTTTAACCGAAATTATATTTTGGTTATAATAGATTGAGAGTATGTAAGCAATGTATGCACAAGATAGTGATAAGAAATCAAGAGAGAAAAGATTCAACTAATTCAAATTTTGTTAATCTCTACATCTTAATCAAAGTAGTATTTATATATTCAAAAGGATGCAGATGAAGAGTTGTTACTATTAGAGAAGTTCTATTCACTATAATGGCTGTAAACTTTCGATAAGGGGTAATTTCTTTTTGTCTTAACAGAAGTGTCTTTTCAAAATTTGCAGTTTTTCATATGAAAGACATCTGTGACTTAAGGATATAATTACCTGAGGATTGTCACAGATGTTTGTGGTTTTACGTCAGATGTCTGTGAGTAGTAAAAATAGTTTTTCAACTTAATTTCAGTGCATATGAAATAGTGTGTGATTGTGTATGCATACACTCAAGGAGACCTTAACAATATTTTATCTATGACCCTTTTACAGTATACTAAACTTATTAACTATAGTATGGTCGATAAATCTTCTTTTCTCTTTGTCTCAATATCTTCGAACATGGTGTCTTCTTGTAGCATATACCTGTAATCTTTATAATATATATATATATGATTGTATAGTTGTTATCGTTGAAACATAAACTGGAGGTTCTAACAACCTCCCCCCTTTTGATGATGACAACCATACAATCAAAAATGGAAGAATTATTATATTTGTCTCCTCCTATGTATATGCATAAATTCCTCCCCCTTTGTCATTATCAATATGGAAGGAATGATATAAGATACATAAATGTTAAATAGACATTTAATAGCATGTTATATAAGATCATGAATATTTAAAAATAGACAAGGAAGTTCAAATAAAATTAGCGAAAAATGTAGCAGAAGTTTTAAACAGATAAACAGACAAGCATAATCATAGATAATTGGAAAATAGTACAAAGATAACTAAAATAAAATGCTAATTGTACTGGTTTGAAGAGTAAGAATAGCTCTCATAATTCTCGTAGTATTCCCAATAAGATGAAGGTTCCTATTCGTATGTGCCTAGCCATTGTGTTTGGTCATTGTACTCCTCATCTACCATTCACCGTGAATACATAACTAGACATTGAATTAATGTCATCGATATCGCTCTTAAAGCTAGAATCTATATACCTCTTCATAAAGGGGATCTTCATTCCCATATATAAGCAGTAATTCTTTATTATTTCTCTAATATTTAAGAATACATATCACTATCATCAAATGTTTTCTCCGGGATTAGACTAAAATTAGCTAACGCATCCTAATGCATAAGCCAAATCTAGTCTAGTACATAGTATAGTGTACATTATGGAACCAATTGCAGATGCATATAATATACTCTTCATACACCCCTTTTCCTCATCAGTATAAGGAGCACCCTTTTTAGAAAGGACGATTCCAGATTGCATCGGAATATTTTCATGCTTGGAATTCTTTATACTAAACTTTTTCGCTATGGTTCTATGTACATGGATTGGGACAATCCCAACAACCTGGATCTATCTCTATAGACCTATATGCCAAGTATGTAGGTCGTCTCTCCCAAATCCTTCATAGAGAACTTCTTGGATAGCCATGCTTTACTAATTGCAACAAACACAATGTGGTTGCCAGTCAGTAGCAAATTTCCAACATATCAAACTAATAATACTGTAACACTACTTGTTCTTTCTGATATACGCATGATTCCTTTTTACTCTGATATAAATAAAATTGTTTGATTACTTTATCAAAGCACTTATTCTAACTTGGAGCTTGTTTAAGACCATAAATTGATCCTAACAATTTGCATGCCTCTCCCTTGCTCCTACTAACCTCAAAAACTGTAGGTTGCGACATGAGAATGGTCTTTTCTAAATCACTATTTTAAAAAGCTGTTTCACATCCATTTGCCATATTTCATAGTCATTGGACATGACAATAATAAGCATTATTTGAATGGATTGAAGCATGGCTACGTGCAAAAATGTTTTGTCATAATCAACATCTTGAATTTGATGAAACCCTTTCACAACTAGCCTTGCCGTATAGATTTCTATCTATCCATCTACATTTAGCCTTTTCTTATAAATCCATTTGCAGTCAATCGGTTTTATCCCTCCATTATGTCGGGCAATGTCAATACTTTATGATACATGAAATCTATTTTGGATTTCATAGTTTCAAGCCAAAGTGCAAAGTCTTTGCTTTATAGTGCTTATTAGAATGAGAGAGGGATGTCATCTTATAAGACGCAGTCCTCTTTTTCGCTATCCATAAGAAAACCATAGTATCTCTCTGGTGCACAAGATTCCCTATTAGACCTTCTAATAAGTTGCATATTTTTCCTACTGACTAACTTCTGTGTTAATTTCTCGGATCTCATCCAAGTCTACAAATTTGCTGTTAATTTCTTTTAATAGATATTCCTTTTCCAAAAAAGACAGCGTGTTTATAAACAATACCTTTTGTTCATCTGTGTTCTAGAAAATATATGCCATATAATTCCTGAGATATCATATAAATTTACACAATGCCAATCTTGCCTGAAGTTTATTAGGGTCAACTTTCTAAACGTAGGCTGTGCAACCCCACACTTTCAAATAATTGAGGTGGGGTTTCTTCCTATGCTACATCACGTATGTCATCTTAAACATAGATTTAGTAGGCATTAAATTCAACATATGTGTTGTGTTTTGCAGCGCATATCCCTAGTAGAAAAGAGATAACTCAGCCTTAATCATCATGGAATGAAACATATTTAATAGGGCTCCATTCCTTCTTTTCAAGACACCGTTGTGTTGTGGAGTATAGGGTGGAGTAATCTGAGAGATAATCCCGCTATCATTTAAAATACTGTTGGAGTTCTTCTCTAACCCACTCACCTCCTCGATCCGATTGAAGTATTTTAATTTATGATTCATCTAATTTTCTACTCTGTTTATATACCTTTTAAATTTCTCGTAGACATTAGAATAATTCTTTATAAGATAAATGTATCCTAGTCTCAAGAAATCATCAGTAAAAGTTACAAAATAGTTGAATTATCCTTTGCATTGGGCCACGTAAATTAGTATGTATGAGACACCAAATTTCATCAACCCCTTCGTTACTCCCACTAATGGATTGCTTGGTTATTTTCCCTTTGAGAAATAGTCAAATGATGGTGTAAAAGACCTTTGGTTTTCAATATGTGTAATCTTTTATCACAAATATGACCTAGCCCTTATAGTGTCATAAGTAACTATTATCAATGTCAATGGAAGATTTATTAGCAGCATAACTATACCTAAAATTAAATACCTGAAAACCATTATCTAAAACACTGTTGTAAATATTATTTCCATCAAACACAATATTCTTAGTAACGTCTTTACAACATAAAACAAAAACATGTCTTATGCAATCTAGAAGTAGACATAATGCCGCAAATACAGTCATTTACATAATAACAATTATTCAAAAGTAAATAATACATTAGGTAAAGTCAAGTGATTGTATCCGAAAGTGATAGTATCCGACTGTAGTTGCATCTAATAGAGATCCATCAGCAACTTAATGCCTCGTTTCACTCTTCGCCATGTTCCATCTTCCTCTAAGTCCCTGTAAAAAATTATAGATATGAGTTCAAGATCCAATATCTAAAATCTAAGTCAATTTATTGATTGCAGAACAATTTTGAATCATATACATACCACGAGGAGCAGACGAAACATTTTACTTCCTTTCTTTGATCATCTTCAAATAGTCTGGACAATTGCACTTCCAACGCACCTTCTTGTGACAGTTGGTACATTCACCTTTATCAGTACGCGCATCCTTTTTACCTTTCTTAGAACCCCTCTTTCATTTCTTTGAACCTTTCGAAGATTGGCTTTTCCCTTTACAACCAGCACTGTGTTATGATCCTCAGAAGATCCTTCAATTGACCTCAACATATTGAGTAGCTCAACAAGGTCTACACTCAACTGGTTTATACTGTAGTTCAATATGAATGACTCAAAATACAGAGTCGCCGAGCCTAGGATCAAATCCACTTGTAATTCATCGCTTATAGTCGCTTGTAAATCTGAATGCTTATCAATATAGCCCTTCATTTATAAGAGGAAATCCTCAAACGCAACTGCCCTCATCTTCATGTGAACAATTTCTTAGTAATCTCATACCTTGCAGAACGAGATTGCTCCCCAAACAAAATTTTGAGGCTTTCAAATATTTTATGGACAGACATATATTCGTGTTGCCTTTGCAACAGTTTGTCTAAAGTAGACAACACGATCACTTGAGTGATATCGCAATCAACCACCTAAATGTTATAAGACTTCAATGTCTCGGGGTCTACGCCATCGGGATCTACACCTTCAAGAGGTTTCTCTCTTAAAGTTTCATTAATAGACGACCATAAACACTCATATTCGAGAGCTATCTTAATTTCTCTCAGCCAATCAGTACAGTTTGGTTCAGGGAGTTTATCGTTTTTGGAAAATAGTCTTAGATTGCCATATTGCTGAAAATAGTTTAAGTAGGTTAGGACAATTTATACATAGTAGATTTTCTTATATTATTAGATATGTCAAATGTTATATTTTATTTATCAAATAAGCTCCCACTAGACTTTTATGTTTCTCAAAGCCCTAAAAGAAAACATAGGAATCTTTTGATTTCTCTAGTAGTTGCTAGGACTTACATGCCTTAGGATTACACTTTATCGGTTATATCATATACAGAACCTAACCCGTGGTCTTTGTCTTAATACCATCTCGATCTTGAGGAAAGTCAACAAATCTGAAGAGATTATTCACTCATACCTACCATTTCGAGTCGACCAAAGTGTATTGCGTATAACTTGAGGAAACTCAATAAAGAAGTTCATGTATCTTTCATAGTCTAGTCGATATATTAATAATATTACACATAACACCTCTCTATATTTATGAAACTCAACAAGTAGAGAGTATGCAAATAATCCATTAATATATAAATAATAGAGGATAACTTATATATATTAACAATTCATAAGCTTTAATATATTCATATATTGAGTGAGATAGGGAAAACTATATTCCTTATGAAATATCCTCGTGATTCAAGTGTTAAACGCATCTGAAATTATGGTATACGTACAATATGTATGTACTTATTCAGTAAACCTAAGTTGGGTTTATTGTAGTTCCACTAAAGTTTTATACATTCATATTATATATGTTTATTTTATTTATAATTGATTATAATTTAATTAACTTATACAATATTCTTATATATATGAAATAAAATATATTTAATTAATTTTGATTTATAATTTAATTAACTAATTAAATAAAAAAAAATAAAAATTAATTTTTTTAATTTATTCATCCTTAGCAATTTTATGATGAATATTAACTATAACGCTTATAGTTTTATATATGCACATATCATTATATGCATATATTTTATTAATTTATTTATTTAATTAAAACAATTTTAATAAAGTAATCAATAAATTCGAAAATATTTGCTTACAATTTACTTTAAACAATTTAATATATATATATTCAACTATAACATTTATAGATATACACACACATATACATATTTCAAAATATATATGTTTAAATTTAATTTATTAACTTTTACTTTATTATTTAATTAACCCAATTAATCAAAATTTAGAAAGTTTCAAAAATATTAATTTATTTTCAAAACAATTTTGAAAAATAGTAAATAATATTTATAAATTTATTTTACATTTTAAATTTAACTTATAAATCCAAAATATATTTTTTAATTGGGGGAATTAGGGAGAAGGGCAAACTTTGAAAAAAAACTAGGCTGAGGGACAATAGGTTTTATTTTTGGACTGAAGGACAAATACTAGTTATGATTAGTATTGTTACATTGTACAGAATGCTAGTTATAACTAGCATTATATTCAGCCTTATACTATACAAAATGTTAGCTGTAATTGGCTTTATCTTTCAGCCTAAAAAATAAACTTGTTGTTCTTTAGTCTAATTTTTTTTCAAAGTTTGTCCTTATGCCTATTTTCCTATTTTGAATTGTAAAAATGAATTTTGAAAATTATCCCAAGGCTCAAAATCAATTCGGGCCTTTATATTTGGAATAACCTTTGGGCTCACATCATCTTTCAGGCCAGGGCAGTAGCCATATAGGGCAGAGTGCTTAATTGCCCAAACCTAACCATGTACATTACCTTTCTAGACACCCTAATGAATGGGTAGATTTTGATTAGTTAGCCTAACATTCCTAATTTAGACCCCATAGGCTATTAAGCTCTGTTACCGTTGAAGGAACTAGGTTGGATCACAACGGGTTAAATGGGTAAATTTCAAATTATTTTTCATTCTACATATTTGTTGGACCTGTAAAGTCTAATTTATTTTAGATACAATCTAAAGTTCTATATAAATAAAATCTTATTTTATTTAATTAACTAATTTAATAAATGATGGATTTACTTTAAATTTGAATTTGTGTATATCTAAGTATACTCATGTATGTATTGTGCATGTGTAACAAAATATATTTTGTACATAATTAATGTATACATGTATAAGTTAGGATTTACACCGCAACAGTCACTGTGACCATTTATATGCATATTGGTTATCCAAAATGTTAATTAAAATACATACATACATACATATAATACATAATTTCAAATTTTATTCCAAATACAATAAAACTATTTTGACTAAGGAAATAATTATGAAATTTGTAAACCATTCCAAATACCTAATTGTTTACTCAATATAACAATTTAAAAATAGATATTAATCTTAAACTAAATACATATATATAATATTAAAATTTAAATAAACTTATTATAATATTTAAAATAATGTATGACTTATTCAAAGTTTGTCTATATATATATATAATGTTACACCAAATTAGATATTAAATTAAATATGGTATATATAATAAAAACTGCCTTTCGGCCAAAATATTTTTTCTAAAGTAATAAACCAAACATAATTTTATAAGATTAAAAATATGAATTTTGTAAATATATATACATATTAATAAATATATATACATATATTATTTTAAAACAATATACAAATTTATATTTATAAATAAATAAAATATGTTTTGAAATATTTTCTGCTTGCTATCAAAAGTGATATGATTTAAAGTTTAATTTAAAATAATTTATAAATATATAGATATTTATATATAAATTAATATATATATATGTATGTATTTAAAACTAGTTTAAATCAATTAAAGCAATTTTAATGTTTAATAATATAAAATACATATTTAAAATTTTCCTACATACATACATACATGCATATATATATATGTATGTACGTATGTATTCAGTTTTTTTAAACTTAAGATAAAATATAAATAATGAAACTTTATAGATTTATATATATGTATATACTTATTTAATATGAATATATGTGTGGTGAGGAGGGGACAACATATGTGTACATAAATTTGTTTGATGATGATCTAGGTCTACATTATCGTGATAATATGGAATTGTAAACAATAGAATTATCTAATAGATATGGCCTTGGATTTGTACCTTGATAGGTAGACAGTCCTAGATTTGATTTCTAATCCTAGCTCCTAACTTTACAATGGCTTGAAGAACCACCTTAAAATTTATTTTAATGTTGTTTGGACTGAAATATCTGGCCTAGGGTGATGGTGAAATGATTTATGGCTGGACAAGAGAAGAGAGATGGCCAAAAAAGTATTTGAAACAATGAGGGGTAGTGTGGTTTTTATTGAGAGAGTGAAAGAGATATTTTCTCCTTAGTTTACCCAGTCTCTCCTTACCAAATCAAAATCCAACAATTGGGTTTAAACCCTCTCTTTCCTCTCTTATAGCTAGCCATATGGCCTTAAAATTTTCCAAACCCATTAACCAGTTAAACTCATTTAAATCAATTTAAGTGTGTATCAATATCAATATTGATTCATACATATATAACATTTATATATGTACCCATTTAATTACTAACGACATTAAAAAATACTAACGGCACCCAAAACATCAAATATATAAATAATTAGCATTTCATAATTATTAATTAATTTAATTAATTTATAACAATTATAAATCAATAATATCATGTAGCATTTTGGAGAATGTATCGATGCGGTTATGTGACCTACATGCGTAAATTCCATCAACCATTAATATTGAACGATTCAAATATTAATGTTCCCATGTCACCTTAGTTAGTGGTGCGACAGTTTTGGCTAAATTTATTGCTTATACATCTTTACTGACAAAATCCTATTTTATAATTTTCAACAGTGCCCTTTAGTAACGATTATTTATACCAATTCTCTTCGTCAACACTATATCACTTTAAAACTTATGAAATTCAATGACGGTATTTAAGGAATAAGCATCGGCTAACTCTATGTCAATAGCCACGGTAAGATAGAGGATGCAAGCATTATCTGGAATGATTGAGTGTAAAGCATCCGAAGGTGGCTTTTCAAGTCCATCGTCAAATCCCAAGGCTCAAACCTAGATAGGCGGTGGAAACTGTCAAGTTGGAGTACGATAGGGGTAGAGGGAATTTCCAATGGAGCGGTGAAATGTATAGAAATAAAGCACAGCCAGTTGGGTCCAACCTATTATTGAAATATACAACTCACACTCCCTTTCCCAAATAAATCAATACACTAAGCATGACACTTAGATTTATTAATCTTTTTGCTAAAATATCAGTATTGAACCCAAAATTCCAGGCAGACGGCCGGTGGCCTAAGGAATCGAAAGAATCGGTTACATTATTTGGTCAAACTTCCAATATCCTCCACACTCAACTTGGCTAGTTCAAACACAAATTTCTTAGTCTAATAATAACAATTATTATCAACCGTACTGCTCTGGCTAGAGACTCTCGCTTTTAGTTGACAACAGTTAGTCGTGATATTAACCTCATATAACTAAGGAGACGACTTCCTAATTGAAGGGTGTTTCACTTCAATTACTTCGACTCGGACCCAACTATATTCGTTCAATGGTCTCTAAGCTGCTATTTAGCTATAATCAAAGTAGAGTGTCCATATTGAAGTTCAATCGCATTTTCAAGTTGAGAGAACTGTGTAACATTGTCACATCGAGATTTTAGATTTGCACTTAGTTATATAAACCAACAAAAATTCTCAAGTGAGTCATTCCATAATTATCCAATAACATCGGTGTATAACCTCTTGGTGACCCCCGCAGCCATGAGTAATACACATCCTAATATTTGGAGGGTGTTACATACTCTAATCTCAACGGATAAATCGATATCGTTTTTGAAATTTGTTGACTATGAATATTTAAAACAATATTATTACTGGCAAATTTTCCATAGTCTTAGAATAGACTCAAAGAGATGAACTGGACTCAAAGACGATAAAGGAACGTATCCAGAGCCTGGGAAAACATCTTAAAATGGAAAAATAAAGATGTACCAAGAAAATAAGAAAAATTAGACTAAGTAAAATAAGTCTATACCAAATTATAATCACTACCCATACCCGAGTTGTGATCCATAACTCACACCAGAGTTATGATTCACAACTCATACCTAAGTTATAATCACAACTCATACCCAAGTTGTTATGATTAGTGGTTGACCACGATCTTTTGCTACAATTTCGGGAGGAAGGTGAAGAATGTTGTTGAGAAATTTTTGGTGATTTTAGCGATAGATTTCATCTATAAATAGAGGAGGAGATGCATTGGAAAAGGGATCTTTTCACTTCTCTACTTTAGATCAATCCGAGTTAAGTTATTCAATTCCCAACTAAACTTTGGAAGACTCATTTCCGAGTTGTAAGATATGAGTTGTAAAAAACTACTTTATAAGAGCAAAGTACAATCAATAAAAACAAAAACAGATTAAGTGGATATAGGTTGGAGAATTTTTCGAACCACTATAAAAATTGTGTGTTTATTCTCTCTTTTAATCTCCTACCTTTTATAATCTTCATTTGCTACTTGACTGGGTGTTTGTGCCCTCTTTGGTCCAAACATTTTGGTGCTTTGACCAAAAAGGACTTGAGTTTGATTTAGAGAAGTTGAAGAGGCGTAATACAAGAGCTATTGTTGGAGGAAGTCAACAAGGGTATAGGGGCAGCCAAAAGATGTCCTCCAATTTGAATCCCCATCTAATCTACATGACTAGAAAAGACTTGAAAAGAATGATGTTAGAGAAGCAAGATAGGCTAGTGGCTCCACAAGAGGAGATGTTGAATGGGTTCTATAGAAGGATGGAGTAGTTGGAAATCAAAATAGAGGCCTAAAGGCGAAATGAGTGCACCGGGAGAGGGGGTAGAACAAGTTAGAAAAAACCCCATGAAGTGTCATAAATCGGTATCGATCTGAGACAACTTGGTATGGAGTCATTTGGCCCAGAGGAAATATTGAACATGGAAGTCAAGCAAGGTAGAGCATGTTCAAGAAATGGTGTTGTTCCGCAAAACGAAGGTCAAAATGCAAACATATAACCACAAGAGTTAGAACCAAAGTTCCCTATGGGAACATGGGGAACGATGTAGGACTGAATCAAAGGCATGTGGAGCCGTAAAGATTTTGACTGAATCTGGGTGATCTTATAGCGAAATTGGTAAAACAAACACTCTAAGGTGGAGCTCCATATCGGTGATTGATGGATGTTAATAGGAACCCTTTCACCTCAAACATCTGATACGCTAGAAATCCACCAGGTTTCAAACTACCTACCTTGGAGCCATGTGATGGAAGGACGGATCCAACAGTGCATCTGATAAGATATATCCAACATATGGTAGTGTTAGGTGCTTCAATAGATGTGATAGGATGGTGTTACCTATTATACGTGACAAACTTAGCAATGATGTAGTTTCATCATTTGGAGAATGGATCCATCTGCAAATAGACAGAATTTGTGGAGAAGTTTATGAACCAGTTCAAAGTTCATACAACATGACCAAGGAATGTGCTGACACTACCACATGTGAAGAAAAGGGCATGTGGACATTACGGAGTCACTTAACTAGATTCAACGCAGCAACTGCTGTAGGGCATAAACCAGCCCAGTTGATAGTCCTGATGGCGGTAGTTTCTGGAGTTGCCACTAAGAACGATTTTAAGATTGCTTAGGAGGTGATTTGCTGATGGATCTTGTAGATTTTTACCATCAGGCCGAGTGATATTTTCTCTAGGAGGATGTAGAAGCTGAAAGTTCTAAACTCTATAGATAATCGAGGACCATCTGAAATAGGATATGGAAAAGATTAGGGAAAGCAGGGAACCGATGTTGGCTTTAGAGGATCAAAGTGAATAAAGATGAAACCGAAGTTTTTCCTCTTACATTAAGTTGACAAAGACCCCATAAAGGATATAATTGGATACTAGGGGATAAATTCCCTACAAAAAACTGCTTAAGAGAGAGCCCACTGATTGGGAGAAGAGGTCTGGAAAGTTTTGCCTATTCCATGAGCTGGATGGGCACAAAAGAATGAATGTAGGCATCTGCGTGATTTGATCAAAGAACAGTTTTGGAGTAACCCTTATAATAGTATGTTAAAAATCAGATTACCACAGCACAAACTACCGTGGTTCCAAATATGGCGGATGTATCTAGATGCGACCGTGAATCTGGGTTAAGAATGATTATCTCTTGATCTGTATGGGTTGGAGTTAGGTTTAATTTCTATACTTTTCTTTCTTGGAATAAGATATAAAGGATTACTACTAGGCTACTTACTTATGCATGAGATCCCAAACAGACCGACGAGCATGCTTTAAGTAAAGGTGCTGAGGTAACCCTTGACTAGATTAAATCTTTTGATATATGCTTGATATGTTGATTTGAATTCTATGAATGAATGGTTGATAGATATTTGGGTTTGGAAACCATTTGAACATGATAACTGATATTGATATTGTTATAGGATACCAATGGAATTTGGCTATACCTTAAACTGATATATAAATTGATAGGACATTGTTACCCTCAATAGGAGAGATATGACTATGAACTATGAAGTGCAAGTCCCCTAATTGGAGAGCGAGTGGATGGACTTGTACGAGATAGCAAGTCCCCTCATCAAAGAGTAAGTGGATTGACATGCTTGGATACTGGGTCCCCTCATTGGGGAGTAAGAGGATTGGGCTTAATAAAGATATATGATTATGAGATCTAGAGAAATAAAAAACTAAACTTTGGAATTGAATACAACTTGATTTCGAAATGATTTGATAACAATTACTGGATTATATCACTACCTCGATTCAGTTGGACTTACTTATGATGGGATGTATGCAACACTGGATAACTTATATGTAATGATCCAATTTTCGCAACACACTTCTATGATTAATGATTGATAATTACTTGATATATATTTTATCTATGAAAGTTATGCCCAGCGGAACACGAGACGATATTGACACTGATATATGATAAATTAATCTCGATCAAACACGGGATGACATTGATTTATGATATGTGATATATTAAATTCCGAGGGAATACAGAATGACTATAATTTATGACTAACATTTAGGCAAGGAATTGAGTCCATAGCTATGATTGGTCTAGAACAACCTTTGATTGGCAGGTGAATCCGAAGGAATGGGTGTAACATCCCCCAATTCGAGGCCTGAAACTAAGTGCTACGGATACCACAGTCATTAATAGTTACTGCTTTTCGATGATAAAATGCAGCTATGTTAATCATTTTAATAATACCAGAAACACATGAATATGGAAATTCAACACAATTTTTAAAATATTTTTTTTATCTCATTTCATAGTAAGATTTCAATTTCATTATGGAATCCCAATTCGCAAACCACGTTCAGAGGAAATATAATTATTACAACATATTCCAAGAGCGACATATGAAGATACCTCCTTGGATGATCAGAGTCAAATATCTGACATTTAATACAACTTGCCATTACAACACAAATGTAGAATCAAAACACCGTGGAAAATAGATATATAGCTCCTACTAGCTAGATTTCCTACTGCACGTCTCTGGAAGCTTATTCGTCTAAAGGGAACCTGAAATGTCCTTACTCTTAACCTACTTAAATGCGTACCCGAGAGTTTAAGGAGAAAAAAAAACTCAGGTCAGATGAAAAATCTAGTGTGAATAATAATCTACCATCTCAAACCAATGGATGTCTGGTGAGACCACGCCACTGTATGGAATGGGTTTCCCCCTTACTAGTACCCAATTAAACATCTTAACCATATATCAGGCTCCTGCATCCATAATGGTTATAATAGAATTATATGATAGTATATAAACATGTCATATGTATCGGATTACCCATCCCCCATTTATTAGACCACCCATCTAAGTTCTTATTGACTATCCGTCTTATATTCATGTGGACTACCCATCCCACATTTTATTTTACTTAAACTAACGTGGGCTATCCATCTCACATTTTATCATTTAAACCGATGCGGGCTATCCAACTCACATCTCATAGTTTTCCTAAGATGACCATGAACCCTTAAATTAACCGATTAGAGATTATCCATCTCCGACATGATGCAGACTATCCATCATACATTCCATAGTTTTCCTAGGATGACTACGAACCCATCACTTGGCCATTTAATTCATGTTATCCACATGTTTCAATTTATCCCATGTTATCCACATGTTTAACTTTACTACATTCTACCCACATGTTCAACATTAACCCATGTTATCCACATATATAACTTATTTCTATTGGTGTCCCCAATTAATTTATTTCCCCGTAGTTATTTAAATTCAGGGTGACATACATTGATAACCCCCAAAAGATTTCATGTCAAACTCATTAAGATATATGTTAGTATACCTAAGGTTTGTAGTTAAAATCATGCAACAAATGGCTCTCCGCCATTTATAAGCTCGATATGCATTAATGTCGACATTTATACCATATCGATGTAAAGCATAAGGCTCTCTGCCTATTTTATGACTCGACGACTAAAACATGCGGCATCATAAGCCTTGATGATAATGAAGTCATCGATCCTCATGATACATAGGCTATCCACCTATAAGAAACTCAAAGACTAGTTAAAATTGGCATGAGGTAGGCTCGATAATAGGTTAAAAGCGGCATAGGGAAACTCGATAACAAGTCAAAAGCGGCCTGGCTAGGCTTGACAATAAGTTGAATGTGGCATGGGGTGGGCTCGATGACCATTTGGGTCTTCGAGGCCCAAAGCTCGAAGTCACTTATAAAAATGTGCGACATCAATGTTATAAAGGTCGGCGAGTATAAACATCAACATTGCCATGTCGAGGCCTATCCTTTTTTCTCTTTGTTACTTTGGCCTCAACGAGCCTTAAAACCAATCCACTACATGCCAAACTCATTGACATTATGGGCATTATTTTGTTCCTCGTCAATGACACTGGGATGAAGAGATATGGCTCGACATAGACAATATCGACATAGTATAATTGTAATTAACTTAAAAATTGCCAAATTACTATAAAAAGATATTGCTTTTCACCAAACCTCTATAATTTGTCAAAAGCTTATTGGCTAGCAAAACTTTATCAATTTTCTTTACTGAAAAACTGTCACACCCTTTTTCCAAGATCCAAAACATTATTTCAAATAATTAACTAGAAACCATAATTAATTAAACTTTTATATGCTTATTTTAGCATAAATAATTCTCCATAATTCAACATTACGTGGGAAAAATCCCAAAAAGTCATAAAAATTAGAGAATACCTTTCTCTACATCATATAAAATTTCGGAGCCCAAAATCTTATTTACTTATTTAAAATGATTAAAATCTATAGTTAAGACATTCCCTCCATAGGAAATTCATAAAATAATCTCTATAATTCGGAAAATTATGAAATTAAAAACCTATCACCAAAAAAATATTTTCCTTAAAATATCAGAATTTCAAATCATTTGGAGGATAAAAACTTTGAATTTAACCCTAAAACCGAATTAAACCATTTCTAACCAATTCCAAAAATTCTCATTAACCATTATTCTTTCCAAACAATGATCATTGGATCATAACTTGACCAATCAAACAAATAAGATTCGGGTATTACCCATAACCGAATCAAAACAAAGATTTAAGAGATGATAAGTGTTATTATTCACCTTAGATTAATGGTTGGAGTTGAAATTTGGTGTAGATCTTAATCGTAAGCTTGCTTTCCCTTGAATCCTATATTTCGATCTTCCTATTTCTTCCTAATGGCCAGTCTTGATTAAGCTTTTCTTTTGGTTGTTCTTGTTGTGAATATGAGAATGATGTAGGAGGTGAGGGTTTAATGAATAAAAGGTTTATCTATGCCTATTTTTCCCCTCCCATGTATTCTTCTATGTGTATTAATTTTAAAACAATCTTACTTAGTTCATTAATTTTAGCACGACCGCACTAATTAACCAAATCTCGTTCTCCCTTATTATATACATTATTCTATTTAATCTGTCCGGTTAAATGTGATGAATAATGTTAACTAAAAATTAGCGGTGTTACATGCTCCTCCCTTAAAGAATTTCGTCCTCGAAAATCAGTAAGGACTACAAATAAGCATAACAAACATGCAACCAAAGCTAGTATATCCTACTAGCTTAAAATCTATATACAACAAATATAGAACATACCCTTGCAACAGCTCAGGATAAGTATCCCTATTCATGTTATATGTCTCCTAAGTACAGTCTTTCTCGTTGCCGCTCCACTAAACTTTCACCAACTTGACTGTCTTATTCCTTAACTTCATCTCATCTCTCGCTACAACCCGAACTGGTTGCCTAACAATTGTCAAATCCGGTTCTACTACTAAATCTTTCAATGCAGTCGGAGTGATAGTAGTCTCTGGATCATGCACATACTTCTGAAGATGAAAAACATGAAAAATGTTATGGAAACCTGCCAAACTGCTTGGTAACTCTACTCGACATGCGAGCTTTCTGGTCCTCTCTATAACTGCGAACGTTCCAACATATCTTGGTGCCAGTTTCCCCGACTTTCCAAAATGTACTATACCCTTCATCAGTGATACTTTAATGAAAACCTTATTTCCAACTGAGAACCCTAGACGCTTATGCCTTCTGTCCGCAAACTTTTCTATCTAGACCGAGTTTCTCTCATCCTACCTCGGATTAACTCAATTTTCTTTATTGCTTCTCTCACCAGATCTAGACCTAAGACTAACTTGTCTCTGGTTTCCAACCAACATGCTAGTGACTTGCACGGCCTTTCATACAAAGCTTCGAAAGGCGACATTCCTATACTAGTCTGATAAATATTATTATAGGAAAACTCAACCAAGTGCAGGTGGTCTTCCCATAATCCACCAAAATCTAGTGCATAAGATCTCAACAAATCCTTGAGTACCTTATTGACTCTCTCGGTCTGCCCATCTATCTGAGGGTGATAAGTGGTACTCATCTTAAGCTTGGTACCTAACACTTCTTGTAGACTCTTCCAAAACTCACTAGAAAACAATGTATCTCTATTACTGACTATACTACTAGGAATCTCATGCAGTCTAACTATGTTCTTCATAAATAACTTAGCCAAATCAGGTGCCATCCTTGTTAACTTAACAGGAATGAAATAGGCGCTCTTGGTTAATCTGTCCACTATGACCTATATACTTTCATTTCCTTGATTCTACCTTGGCAACCGTCAATAAAGTCCATGGGTATCGAATACCATTTCCAAACTGGTATATCTAAAGGCAGAAGAAACCCACTCGGCTTTTGATGTTTGGCTTTTACTTATTGGCAATGCTAACATTACTTTACCTATAAGCCAGCATCCCTCTTCATACCTTTATAGACGAAACTTCTCTTCATATCTTGATACATTTTGGTTCCTTCGAGATGAATCGTAAACTTTGATTGATGACATTTCATAAGAACTTCTTTCCTTAGGGTACCAACATCCGGGACACATAATCGTCCCTTCTTTCTCAACCATCCCTTCTGACCAAGGCTAAAATCTCTCAGATCATCAATCTCAGTTGCAATCTCAAGTCTTCTAATATTCTTGGCCAACAATGGATTATCATTCTACTTAGAAGAAATCCTTTCGATCAAAACTGGTCAAACTTCCAAATAGGATATCATGGTAGTACTTTGACTAGAACTAACATTCGATCTTAACTACACACCACACGTAGTCAATGCCTCAAGATCCTTCATTTCTGCCACCATAGCTAACACCAAATTCTGATGTTTTTTGCTAAGGGCATCTTCTACTTTATTACCTTTCCTCGGTGTATATTCTCTACCAAAATCATAAGCTGCTAAAACCTCCAGCCACCTCTCCTGTCTCATATTCAACTCCTTCTGAGAGAATAAATACCTTAAAGACTCATGATCCGTGTACAACTCAAATCTTTCTCCTAAAATATAATGTCTCCACACTTTCAATGTGAAGATCATCGCTACCAACTCTAAATCATGGATCAGATTTCTTACTTCGTACGGTTTGAGCTATCGAGAAGCATAGGAAATTACCTTACCCTTCTGCATCAACGCGGCTCCTAATCCAATCCCAAATGCATATGTATACACTACTAACTCTTGATTACCGTCTGACAAACTAAGATGGGCGCATTGGTCAATAAATGCTTTAACTTTAGGAATGCTTCCTCGCATCTGTCGGACAAAACAAACTTAACGTCTTTTCTGGTTAGCTTAGTTAGGGGTGCTGCTATCCGTGAAAAATCCCTGATAAATCTCTGATAATATTCAGCAAATCTAAGAAAACTTATTATCTCGATCACTGTCTAGAATCTCTTTCAACTATTAACCGCTTTAATCTTAGCTGGATCAACTGATAACCCTTCTTTCGAGACTACATGGCCAGGAAACTTTACTAATTTCTTCCAGAAATGACACTTTGAAAATTTTGCTTTCGGCTGATGCTGTCCCAATGTCTCTCACACTATTCTAAGATGAACCTCATGCTCTCTTCATAGAATATAATACGAACCTATCCAAGTGCTCTTCAAAAAATCTAGATCATCAAATCTACAAAGAAAGCTGGCACATTCATTTGCCCAAATGGCATTACTAACCACTTGTACGAACCATATCTCGTTCAAAACCCCATCAACGGAATACTGTCCTATGCCACTCTTAGTTGATGGAAAGCTGTAGCCAAATCCAATTGGGAAAACACTCGGCTCTATACAACTGATCGAATAAGTCATCGATTCTTGGCAAAGGATACCTATTCTTAATTGTCTTCTTATTGAACTTACGATAATCGATACACAACCTCAACAACCCATCCGGTTTCTTCACGAACACCGTGGTCGCTCCCCAAGGAGAGCTGCTTGGTCGGATAAAGTTCTTTCCTTCTATTCGAAACTCGATAGCTTGTTTCCATGGTAGTCCTGTGACTGGCTCAAAAACTTTTGCAAATTCTCTTGCTACCAAAACTTGATTTAACTCTTCTTCTACTTCCATAGCATTCAGCAAAGCACAAATTCCTGGACTTGAATTCTCGACTGAGTATACTATTCGGTCACAACTACTAGGATGTCTCAATGATATTTCCTCATCTTGGCAAAATATCCTAGCATCATATTTATCTAAGCAGTCCATACCTAATATGAACCCTAAGCCCACGAAATCAAAGACATACAAATTGCATGCGAACTTATGACCTAACAAATCAAGTTCTGACCAGTCACATCTCATCCCCAGAGTTGCATACCCTCCTATTGGATTTGCAACCCTTAAGAAAGCAACTAGGCATGAAGGTTCTAAGCATAACTTATCTACTAAACACTGAGATATAAATGAATGCGATGCACCGATATCAAATAGTATCCTAACTGGTATACTATGGATCAAAAGCGTACCTTCCATCACATATTTCCCTTCTCAGTTGCTATTGTTCTAGAGGATGATGGTTCCAAAGCATAGACTTTACCCTTCTCAGCCTTGGCTACTTCTAGGCACTCATTCTTGTAATGCCCGACTTGGTCGCAGTTAAAGCACTGCACATTCTGCTTCCCCATGACCACCTTTCCATCACCCAAGCAACACTCATTAGTATAGTGCCCCTTCTTATCGCACTTATAACAGACAATATTTGTCTTCCCCTTCTTAACTGCTTTTCCTTTCTCAGCACCCTTCTTCTTAAAGAATTTTCTTTTCTTATTCTGGGATTTTTGAGTCTTCGTTAACTTCTCCTTCCCGAAGGTAGAAAGCATTTCTTCGTTTCTAATCGCCATCTCCACTACTACATTTGATGGATCTCAAAGATGTGGCATGGTTTCCCTAGCAATTTCCGGCCTTAACCCCTAGATAAACTTCTCGTTCCTCTTAGTGACAGTGTCCACAATGACATATCCATACCTGGGTAGCTCATCAAACTTCGTAGAATACTCCAACACTGACATCTCCCCTACTCCAAATCCATAAATTTCCTGAGCAAAGCAGACTTAGCTACCTCGAAAAAAAATCTATCCTCGAATCTCCTTTAGAAATATGCCCAAGTTAACTCTTCCTCTAGCACACCCATGGTAACTTCATTCCACCAGAACAATGCTGTACCTTGCAATTGCCTCGAAGCCAATCTTCTCTTCTTCTCATCGTCCAAACCAAAATCAGTAAAAATTAGCTCACAATGCAAAAGCCACTTTTCCACTTCTACAGCATCTTCATTCCCTAGAAAAGGCTTTCCACCTAAATTGATATAATCTCGACTCAGCATGGCATAGTTGTTGACAACTGATGCCATGGGATTTGTTGCTCCTGCATTCACAACATTTCCTCAAGCTACTCTTACAACCGCTCCAGCTTGCATCAAGTTAATACAGAACTGATACATCATCCCTATATCTATTAGTGGGGTTCCAACAGCTACGTTAGCATTTGCATTTTGATTAGCATTTTCCTATCGACCCTTGTTTCTCCTGGTATTGGGTTGAGCATTTCTGTTAGTTGTGGTGCTTCCTCCACCTATATTCACTCTTCCATTTCCTACTTCCATACCTTTCTTTCTCATAAATCTGCATACAAGCCTTAGTAAGATACAAAAGAATGGTCAAAGAGAAAGGGGAATACATACCTATATATAGCAAAATACATGTACATTATTATTGCGTTATCCTAACCCCAATCTTATTCTCTGATTCATTGGTTTATGTTTTCAAAATCTCTTAGGTTTAAATTCCTTTAAAGTTTACATAAGCCTATGCTCTGATACTAAACTGTAACATCCCCCAATTTGAGGCCTGAAACTAAGTGCAACGAATGCTGCAGTCATCTATAGTTATTAATTTCTAGTGACAAAATGCGGCTATGTTAATCATTTGGATAATACTAGAAACACATGAATATGGAAATTCAATGCAATTTTTAAAATAATTTTTTTAGTCTCATTTCACAATAAGATTTTAATTTCATTACATAATCCCAATTTGCGAACCACGTTCAAAGAAAATATAATTATTTCAACATATTCCAAGAGTGACATATGATGATGCCTCCTTGGATGGTCAGAGTCAAATATTTGACATTTAATATAACTTGCCATTACAATACAAAAGCAGAATCAAAATACAATGGAGAATAGATATATTGCCCATACTAGCTAGATTGCCTCCTATACATCTCGGGAAGCTTATTCGTCTAAAGGGAACCTGAAAAGCCTTTACTCTCAACCTACTTAAATGAGTATCCGAGAGTTTAAGGGGAGAACAAAACTTCGGGTCAGGCAAAAAGTATGGTATGAATAATAATCTACCATCACAAACCAATAGACATCTAGTGAAACCACGCCACTGTGCAGAACAGGTTTCCCTTCAGTAGTATCCAATTAAACATCTTAACCATATACTATGCTCTTGCATCTACAATGGTTATAACAAAATAATATCATAGTGTATAAACATGTCATATGTACTGGATTACCAATCCCCCATTTATTAGACTACCCTTCCAAGTTCTTATTGACCACCCATCTTATATTCATGTGGACTACTCATCTAACATTTTATTTTACTTAAACTAATATGGGATATCCATCTCATAATTTATCCATTAAACTAATGCAGACTATCCATCTCATATCTCATAGTTTTCCTAGGGTGACTATGAACCCTTAAATTAACTAATTAGAAACTATCCATCTCCCGCATGATGCAGACTATTCATCATACATCCCATAGCCACTATGATGACTATGAACCCACCACTTGGCCATTTAATTCATGTTATCCACATGTTTATATTTATCCCATGCTACCTACATGTTTAACTTTACTCCATGCTACCCACATGTTCAACATTAATCCATATTATCCACATGTATAACTTATTTATATTGGTGTCCTTGATTAAGTTATTTCCCTTTAGTTATTTAAATTTCATGGAGACATACATTAGTAACCTCCAAAAGATTTCATATCAAACTCATAAAGATATGCCTTAGTATCCCTAAGGTTCGAAGTTTAAATCATGCAACAAATGGCTCTCCATCGTTTATAAGCTCAATATGCATTAACGTCGACATCTATACCATGTCGATGTAAAGCATAAGGCTTTCCGCCTATTTTAAGACCCGACGACTAAAACATGTAGCATCATGAGCTTCAATGACAATGAAGTCATCGATCCTCATGATACATAGGATATCCGCCTATAAGAAACTCGAAGACTAGTTAAAATCGGCATGAGGTAGGCTTGATAATAGGTTAAAAGTAGCAAAGGGTAAACTCAATGACAAGTCAAAAGCAGCTTGGCTAGGCTCGACAACAAGTTGAAAGTGGCATGGGGTAGGCTCGATGACCATCTGGGTCATCGAGGCCCAAAGCTCGGGATCACTTATACAACAGTGCGACATCAATGTTATAAAGGTTGGCGAGTGTAAACATTGACATCGCCATGTCGAAACCTATCCCTTTTTCTCCTTGTTACTTTGGCCTCGACGAGGCTCAAAACCAATCCGCTGCATGCCAAACTTGATGGCATCATGCGGCATTGTTTTCTTCCGCATCGATGACACTAGGATGAGGAGATATAGCTCGACATAGCCAATATTGATTGGGTAAAGCTATAATTAACTTAAAAACTGCCAAATTACTATAAAAAGATATTACTTTTCACCAAACCTCTATAACTTGTCAAAAGATTATTGGCTAACAAAACTTCACCAATTTTCTTTGCTAAAATGATTTATGGCTGGAAAAGAGAAGAGAGATGGCCAAAAAAGTATTTGAAACAGTGAGGGGTAGTGTGGTTTTTATTGAGAGAGTGAAAGAGATATTTTCTCCTTAGTTTACCCAGTCTCTCCTTACCAAATCAAAATCCAACAATTGGGATTAAACCCTCTCTTTCCTCTCTTATAGCTAGCCATATGGCCTTAAAATTTTCCAAACCCATTAACCATTTAAACTCATTTAAATCAATTTAAGTGTGTATCGATATCAATATTGATTCGTACATATATAACATTTATATATGTACCCATTTAATTACTAACGACATTCAAAAATACTAACGACACCCAAAACATCAAATATATAAATAATTAGTATTTCATAATTATTAATTAATTTAATTAATTTATAACAATTGTAAATCAATAATATCGTGTAGCATTTTGGAGAATGTATCGATGCGGTTATGTGACCTACAGACGTAAATTCCATCAACCATTAATATTGAACGATTCAAATATTAATGTTCCTATGTCAACTTAGTTAGTGGTGCGACAGTTTTGGCTAAATTTATTGCTTATACATCTTTACTGACAAAATCCTATTTTATAATTTTCAACAGTGCCCTTTAGTAACGATTATTTATACCAATTCTCTTCGTCAAAACTATATCACTTTAAAACTTATGAAATTCAATGACGGTATCTAAGGAATAAGCATCGGCTAACTCTATGTCAACAGCCACGGTAAGATAGAGGATGCAAGCATTATCTGGAATGATTGAGTGTAAAGCATCCGAAGGTGGCTTTTCAAGTCCATCGTCAAATCCCAAGGCTCAAACCTAGATAGGCGGTGGAAACTGTCAAGTTGGAGTACGATAGGGGTAGAGGGAATTTCCAATGGAGCGGTGAAATGTATAGAAATAAAGCGCAGCCAGTTGGGTCCAACCTATTCTTGAAATATACAACTCACACACGCTCCCTTTCCCAAATAAATCAATACACTAAGCATGACACTTAGATTTATTAGTCTTTTTGCTAAAATATCAGTATTGAACCCAAAATTCCAGGCATACGGCCGGTGGCCTAAGGAATCGAAAGAATCGGTTACATTATTTGGTCAAACTTCCAATATCCTCCACACTCAACTTGGCTAGTTCAAACACAAATTCCTTGGTCTAATAATAACAATTATTATCAACCGTACTGCTCTGGCTAGAGACTCTCGCTTTTAGTTGACAACAGTTAGTCGTGATATTAACCTCATATAACTAAGGAGACGACTTCCTAATTGAAGAGTGTTTCACTTCAATTACTTCGACTCAGACCCAACTATATTCGTTCGATGGTCTCTAAGCTGCTATTTAGCTATAATCAAAGTAGAGTGTCCATATTGAAGTTCAATCGCATTTTCAAGTTGAGAGAACTGTGTAACATTGTCACATCGAGATTTTCGATTTGCACTTAGTTATATAAACCAACAAAAAAAATCTCAAGTGAGTCATTCCATAATTATCCAATAACATCGGTGTATAACCTCTTGGTGACCCCCGCAGCCATGAGTAATACACATCCTAATATTTGGAGGGTGTTACATACTCTAATCTCAACGGATAAATCGATATTGTTTTTGAAATTTTTTGACTATGAATATTTAAAACAATATTGTTATTGGCAAATTTTCCATAGTCTTAGAATAGACTCAAAGAGATGAACTGGACTCAAAGACGATAAAGGAACGTATCCAGAGCCTAGGAAAACAGCTTAAAATGGCAAAATAAAGATGTACCAAGAAAATAAGAAAAATTAGACTAAGTAAAATAAGTCTATACCAAATTATAATCACAACCCATACCCGAGTTGTGATCCATAACTCACACCAGAATTATGATTCACAACTCATACCTAAGTTATAATCACAACTCATACCCAAGTTGTTATGATTAGTGGTTGACCACGATCTTTTGCTACAATTTCGGGAGGAAGGTGAAGAACGTTGTTGAGAAATTTTTGGTGATCTTAGCGATAGATTTCATCTATAAATAGAGGAGGAGATGCATTGGAAAAGGGATCTTTTCTCTTCTCTACTTTGGATCAATCCGAGTTAAGTTATTCAATTCCCAACTAAACTTTGGAAGACTCATTTCCGAGTTGTAAGATATGAGTTGTAAAAAACTACTTTATAAGAGCAAAGTACAATCAATAAAAACAAAAATATATTAAGTGGATATAGGTTGGAGAATTTTTCGAACCACTATAAAAATTGTGTGTTTATTCTCTCTTTTAATCTCCTACCTTTTATAATCTTCATTTGCTACTTGACTGGGTGTTTGTGCCCTCTTTGGTCCAAACATTTTGGTGCTTTGACCAAAAAGGACTTGAGTTTGATTTAGAGAAGTTGAAGAGGCGTAATACAAGAGCTATTGTTGGAGGAAGTCAACAAGGGTATAGGGGCAGCCAAGAGATGTCCTCCAATTTGAATCCCCATCTAATCTACATGACTAGAAAAGACTTGAAAAGAATGATGTTAGAGAAGCAAGATAGGCTAGTGGTTCCACAAGAGGAGATGTTGAATGGGTTCTTTAGAAGGATGGAGTAGTTGGAAATCAAAATAGAGGCCTAAAGGCGAAATGAATGCACCAGGAGAGGGGGTAGAACAAGTTAGAAAAAACCCCATGAAGTGTCATAACTCGGTATCGATCTGAGACAACTTGGTATGGAGTCATTTGGCCCAGAGGAAATATTGAACATGGAAGTCAAGCAAGGTGGAGCATGTTCAAGAAATGGTGTTGATCCGCAAAACGAAGATTGAAATGCAAACATATAACCACAAGAGTTAGAACCAAAGTTCCCTACGGGAACATGGGGCATGATGAAGGACTGAATCAAAGGCATGTGGAGCCGTAAAGATTTTGACTGAATCAGGGTGATCTTCTAGCAAAATTGGTAAAACAAACACTCTAAGGTGGAGCTCCATATCGGTGATTGATGGATGTTAATAGGAACCCTTTCACCTCAAACATCTGATACGCTAGAAATCCACCAGGTTTCAAACTACCTACCTTGGAGCCATGTGATGGAAGGACGGATCCAACAGTGCATCTGATAAGATATATCCAACATATGGTAGTGTTAGGTGATTCAATAGATGTGATAGGATGGTGTTTCCTATTATACGTGACAAACTAGCAATGATGTAGTTTCATCATTTGGAGAATGGATCCATCTGCAGATGGACTGAATTTGTGGATAAGTTTATGAACCAGTTCAAAGTTCATACAGCATGACCAAGGAATGTGCTGACACTACCGAATGTGAAGAAAAGGGCATGTGGACATTACAGAGTCACTTAACTAGATTCAACGCCACAACTGCTGTAGGGCATAAACCATCCCAGTTGATAGTCCTGATGGCGGTAGTTTCTGGAGTTGCCACTAAGAACGATTTTAAGATTGCTTAGGAGGTGATTTGCTGATGGATCTTGTAGATTTTTACCATCAGGCCGAGTGATATTTGCTCTAGGAGGATGTAGAAGATGAAAGTTCTAAACTCTATAGATAATAGAGGACCATCTGAAATAGGATATTGAAAATATAAGGGAAAGCAGGGAACCGATGTTGGCTTTAGAGGATCAAAGTGAATAAAGATGAAACCGAAGTTTTTCCACTTACATTAAGTTGACAAAGACCCCATAAAGGATATAATTGGATACTAGGGGATAAATTCCTTACAAAAAACTGCTTAAGAGAGAGCCCACTGATTGGGAGAAGAGGTTTGGAAAGTTTTGCCTATTCCATGAGCTGGATGGGCACAAAAGAATGAATGTAGGCATCTGCGTGATTTGATCAAAGAACAGTTTTGGAGTAACCGCTTATAATAGTATGTTAAAAATCAGATTACCACAGCACAAACTACCGTGGTTCCAAATATGGCGGATGTATCTAGATGCGACCGTGAATCTGGGTTAAGAATGATTATCTCTTGATCTGTATGGGTTGGAGTTAGGTTTAATTTCTATACTTTTCTTTCTTGGAATAAGATATAAAGGATTACTACTAGGCTATTTACTTATGCATGAGATCCCAAACGGACCGACGAGCATGCTTTAAGTAAAGGTGCTGAGGTAACCCTTGACTAGATTAAATCTTTTGATATATGCTTGATATGTTGATTTGAATTCTATGAATGAATGATTGACAGATATTTGGGTTTGGAAACTATTTGAACATGATAAATGATATTGATATTGTTATGGGATACCAATGGAATTTGGCTATACCTTAAACTGATATATAAATTGATAGGACATTGTTACCCTCAATAGGAGAGATATGACTATGAACTATGAAGTGCAAGTCCCCTAATTGGAGAGCGAGTGGATGGACTTGTACGAGATAGCGAGTCCCCTCATCGAAGAGTAAGTGGATTGACATGCTTGGATACTGGGTCCCCTCATTGGGGAGTAAGAGGATTGGGCTCAATAAAGATATATGATTATGAGATCTAGAGAAATAAAAAACTAAACTTTGGAATTGAATACAACTTGATTTCGAAATGATTTGATAACAATTACTGGATTATATCACTACCTCGATTCAGTTGGACTTACTTATGATGGGATGTATGCAACACTGGATAACTTATATGTAATGATCCAATTAGTCGCAACACACTTCTATGATTAATGATTGATAATTACTTGATATATATTTTATCTATGAAGTTATGCCCAGCGGAACACGAGACGATATTGACACTGATATATGATAAATTAATCTCGATCAAACACGGGATGACATTGATTTATGATATGTGATATATTAAATTCTGAGGGAATACAGAATGACTATAATTTATGACTAACATTTAGGCAAGGACTTGAGTCCTTAGCTATGATTGGTCTAGAACAACCTTTGATTGGCAGGTGAATCCGAAGGAATGGGTGTAACATCCCCCAATTTGAGGCCTGAAACTAAGTGCTACGGATACCACAGTCATTAATAGTTACTGCTTTTCGGTGATAATGCAGCTATGTTAATCATTTTAATAATACCAGAAACACATGAATATAGAAATTCAACACAATTTTTAAAATATTTTTTTTAATCTCATTTCATAGTAAGATTTCAATTTCATTATGGAATCCCAATTCGCAAACCACGTTCAGAGGAAATATAATTATTACAACATATTCCAAGAGCGACATACGAAGATACCTCCTTGGATGATCAGAGTCAAATATCTGACATTTAATACAACTTGCCATTACAACACAAATGTAGAATCAAAACACCATGGAAAATAGATATATAGCTCATACTAGCTAGATTGCCTACTGCACGTCTCTGGAAGCTTATTCGTCTAAAGGGAACCTGAAATGTCCTTACTCTTAACCTACTCAAATGCATATCCAAGAGTTTAAGGAGAAAACAAAATCTCAGGCCAGACAAAAAATCTAGTGTGAATAATAATCTACCATCTCAAACCAATGGATGTCTGGTGAGACCACGCCACTGTATGGAATGGGTTTCCCCCTCACTAGTACCCAATTAAACATCTTAACCATATATCAGGCTCCTGCATCCATAATGGTTATAATAGAATTATATGATAGTATATAAACATGTCATATGTATCGGATTACCCATCCCCCATTTATTAGACCACCCATCTAAGTTCTTATTGACTATCCGTCTTATATTCATGTGGACTACCCATCCCACATTTTATTTTACTTAAACTAACATGGGCTATCCATCTCACATTTTATCATTTAAACCGATGCGGGCTATCCAACTCACATCTCATAGTTTTCCTAAGATGACCATGAACCCTTAAATTAACCGATTAGAGATTATCCATCTCCGACATGATGCAGACTATCCATCATACATTCCATAGTTTTCCTAGGATGACTACGAACCCATCACTTGGCCATTTAATTCATGTTATCCACATGTTTCTATTTATCCCATGTTATCCACATGTTTAACTTTACTACATTCTACCCACATGTTCAACATTAATCCATGTTATCCACATATATAACTTATTTCTATTGGTGTCCCCAATTAATTTATTTCCCCGTAGTTATTTAAATTCAGGGTGACATACATTGATAACCCCCAAAAGATTTCATGTCAAACTCATTAAGATATACCTTAGTATACCTAAGGTTTGTAGTTAAAATCATGCAACAAATGGCTCTCCGCCATTTATAAGCTCGATATGCATTAATGTCGACATTTATACCATATCGATGTAAAGCATAAGGCTCTCTGCCTATTTTATGACTCGACGACTAAAACATGCGGCATCATAAGCCTTGATGATAATGAAGTCATCGATCCTCATGATACATAGGCTATCCACCTATAAGAAACTCAAAGACTAGTTAAAACTGGCATGAGGTAGGCTCGATAATAGGTTAAAAGCGGCATAGGGTAAACTCGAAGACAAGTCAAAAGCGGCCTGGCTAGGCTTGACAATAAGTTGAATGTAGCATGGGGTAGGCTCGATGACCATTTGGGTCTTCGAGGCCCAAAGCTCGAAGTCACTTATAAAAATGTGCGACATCAATGTTATAAAGGTCGGCGAGTATAAACATCAATATTGCCATGTCGAGGCCTATCCTTTTTTCTCTTTGTTACTTTGGCCTCAACGAGCCTTAAAACCAATCCACTACATGCCAAACTCATTGACATTATGGGCATTATTTTGTTCCTCGTCAATGACACTGGGATGAAGAGATATGGCTCGACAAAGCCAATATCGACATAGTAAAATTGTAATTAACTTAAAAATTGCCAAATTACTATAAAAAGATATTGCTTTTCACCAAACCTCTATAATTTGTCAAAAGCTTATTGGCTAGCAAAACTTTATCAATTTTCTTTACTGAAAAACTGTCACACCCTTTTTCCAAGATCCAAAACATTATTTCAAATAATTAACTAGAAACCATAATTAATTAAACTTTTATATGCTTATTTTAGCATAAATAATTCTCCATAATTCAACATTACATGGGAAAAATCCCAAAAAGTCATAAAAATTAGAGAATACCTTTCTCTACATCATATAAAATTTCGGAGCCCAAAACATCATTTACTTATTTAAAATGATTAAAATCTATAGTTAAGACAGTCCCTCCATAGGAAATTCATAAAATAATCTCTATAATTCGGAAAATTATGAAATTAAAAACCTATCTCCAAAAAATATTTTCCTTAAAATATCAAAATTTCAAATCATTTGGAGGATAAAAACTTTGAATTTAACCCTAAAACCGAATTAAACCATTTCTAACCAATTCCAAAAATTCTCATTAACCATTATTCTTTCCAAACAATGATCATTGGATCATAACTTGACCAATCAAACAAATAAGATTCGGGTATTACCCATAACCGAATCAAAACAAAGATTTAAGAGATGATAAGTGTTATTATTCACCTTAGATTAATGGTTGGAGTTGAAATTTGGTGTAGATCTTAATCGTAAGCTTGCTTTCCCTTGAATCCTATATTTCGATCTTCCTATTTCTTCCTAATGGCCAGCCTTGAGTAAGCTTTTCTTTTGGTTGTTCTTGTTGTGAATATGAGAATGATGTAGGAGGTGAGGGTTTAATGAATAAAAGGTTTATCTATGCCTATTTTTCCCCTCCCATGTATTCTTCTATGTGTATTAATTTTAAAACAATCTTACTTAGTTCATTAATTTTAGCACGACCGCACTAATTAACCAAATCTCGTTCTCCCTTATTATATACATTATTCAATTTAATCTGTCCGGTTAAATGTGATGAATAATGTTAACTAAAAATTAGCGGTGTTACATGCTCCTCCCTTAAAGAATTTCGTCCTCGAAAATCAGTAAGGACTACAAATAAGCATAACAAACATGCAACCAAAGCTAGTATATCCTACTAGCCTAAAATCTATATACAACAAATATAGAACATACCCTTGCAACAGCTCAGGATAAGTATCCCTATTCATGTTATATGTTTCCTAAGTACAGTCTTTCTCGTTGCCGCTCCACTAAACTTTCACAAACTTGACTGTCTTGTTCCTTAACTTCATCTCATCTCTCGCTACAACCCGAACTGGTTGCCTAACAAAAGTCAGATCCGGTTCTACTACTAAATCTTCCAATGCAGTCGGAGTGATAGTAGTCTATGGATCATGCACATACTTCTAAAGATGAAAAACATGAAAAATGTTATGGATACCTGCCAAACTGCTTGGTAACTCTACTCGACATGCGAGCTTTTTGGTCCTCTCTATAACTGCGAACGTTCCAACATATCTTGGTGCCAGTTTCCCTGACTTTCCAAAATGTACTATACCCTTCATCAGTGATACTTTAATGAAAACCTTATTTCCAACTGAGAACCCTAGACGCTTATGCCTTCTGTCCGCAAACTTTTCTATCTAGACCGAGTTTCTCTCATCCTACCTCGGATTAACTCAATTTTCTCTATTGCTTCTCTCACCAGATCTAGACCTAAGACTAACTTGTCTCCGGTTTCCAACCAACATGCTGGTGACTTGCACGGCCTTTCATACAAAGCTTCGAAAGGCGACATTCCTATACTAGTTTGATAAATATTATTATAGGAAAACTCAACCAAGTGCAGGTGGTCTTCCCATAATCCACCAAAATCTAGTACATAAGATCTCAACAAATCCTTGAGTACCTTATTGACTCTCTCGGTCTGCCCATCTATCTGAGGGTGATAAGTGGTACTCATCTTAAGCTTGGTACCTAACACTTCTTGTAGACTCTTCCAAAACTTACTAGAAAACAATGTATCTCTATTACTGACTATACTACTAGGAATCTCATGCAGTCTAACTATGTTCTTCATAAATAACTTAGCCAAATCAGGTGCCATCCTTGTTATCTTAACAGGAATGAAATAGGCGCTCTTGGTTAATCTGTCCACTATGACCTATATACTATCATTTCCTCGATTCTACCTTGGCAACCGTTAATAAAGTCCATGGGTATCTAATACCATTTCCAAACTGGTATATCTAAAGGCAGAAGAAACTCACTCGGCTTTTGATGTTTGGCTTTTACTTGTTGGCAATGCTAACATTACTTTACCTATAAGCCAGCATCCCTCTTCATACCTTTATAGACGAAACTTCTCTTCATATCTTGATACATTTTGGTTCCTTCGAGATGAATCGTAAACTTTGATCGATGACATTTCATAAGAACTTCTTTCCTTAGGGTACCAACATTCGGGACACATAATCATCCCTTCTTTCTCAACCATCCCTTCTGACCAAGGCTAAAATCTCTCAGATCATCAATCTCAGTTGCAATCTCAAGTCTTCTAATATTCTCGGCCAACAATGGATTATCATTCTACTTAGAAGAAATCCTTTTGATCAAAACTGGTCAAACTTCCAAATAGGATATCATGGTAGTACTTTGACTAGAACTAACATTCGATCTTAACTGCACACTACACGTAGTCAATGCCTCAAGATCCTTCCATTCTGCCACCATAGCTAACACCAAATTCTGATGTTTTCTGCTAAGGGCATCTGCTACTTTATTACCTTTCCTCGGTGTATATTCTCTACCAAAATCATAAGCTGCTAAAACCTCCAGCCACCTCTCCTGTCTCATATTCAACTCCTTCTGAGAGAATAAATACCTTAAAGACTCATGATCCGTGTACAACTAAAATCTTTCTCCTAAAATATAATGTCTCCACACTTACAATGTGAAGATCATCGCTACCAACTCTAAATCATGGATCAGATTTCTTACTTCGTACGGTCTGAGCTATCAAGAAGCATAGGCAATTACCTTACCCTTCTGCATCAACGCAGCTCCTAATCCAATCCCAAATGCATATGTATACACTACTAACTCTTGATTACCATTTGACAAACTAAGACGGGCGCATTGGTCAATAAATGCTTTAACTTTAGGAATGCTTCCTCGCATCTGTCGGACCAAACAAACTTAACGTCTTTTCTGGTTAGCTTAGTTAGGGGTGCTGCTATCCGCGAAAAATCCCTGATAAATCTCTGATAATATTCAGCAAATCTAAGAAAACTTATTATCTCGATCACTGTCTAGAATCTCTTTCAACTATTAACCGCTTTAATCTTAGCTGGATCAACTGATAACCCTTCTTTCGAGACTACATGGCCAGGAAACTTTACTAATTTCTTCCAGAAATGACACTTTGAAAATTTTGCTTTCGGCTGATGCTGTCCCAATGTCTCTTACACAATTCCAAGATGAACCTCATGCTCTCTTCATAGAATATAATACGAACCTATCCAAGTGCTCTTCAAAAAATCTAGATCATCAAATCTACAAAGAAAGCTGGCACATTCATTTGCCCAAATGGCATTACTAACCACTTGTACGAACCATATCTCGTTCAAAACCCCATCAACGGAATACTGTCCTATGCCACTCTTAGTTGATGGAAAGCTGTAGCCAAATCCAATTGGGAAAACACTCGGCTCTATACAACTGATCGAATAAGTCATCGATTCTTGGCAAAGGATACCTATTCTTAATTGTCTTCTTATTGAACTTACGATAATCGATACACAACCTCAACAACCCATCCGGTTTCTTCACGAACACCGTGGTCGCTCCCCAAGGAGAGCTGCTTGGTCGGATAAAGTTCTTTCCTTCTATTCGAAACTCGATAGCTTGTTTCCATGGTAGTCCTGTGACTGGCTCAAAAACTTTTGCAAATTCTCTTGCTACCAAAACTTGATTTAACTCTTCTTCTACTTCCATAGCATTCAGCAAAGCACAAATTCCTGGACTTGAATTCTCGACTGAGTATACTATTCGGTCACAACTACTAGGATGTCTCAATGATATTTCCTCATCTTGGCAAAATATCCTAGCATCATATTTATCTAAGCAGTCCATACCTAATATGAACCCTAAGCCCACGAAATCAAAGACATACAAATTGCATGCGAACTTATGACCTAACAAATCAAGTTCTGACCAGTCACATCTCATCCCCAGAGTTGCATACCCTCCTATTGGATTTGCAACCCTTAAGAAAGCAACTAGGCATGAAGGTTCTAAGCATAACTTATCTACTAAACACTGAGAAATAAATGAATGCGATGCACCGATATCAAATAGTATCCTAACTGGTATACTATGGATCAAAAGCGTACCTTCCATCACATATTTTCCCTTCTCAATTGCTATTGGTCTAGAGGATGATGGTTCCAAAGCATAGACTTTACCCTTCTCAGCCTTGGCTACTTCTAGGCACTCATTCTTGTAATGCCCGACTTGGTCACAGTTAAAGCACTGCACATTCTGCTTCCCCATGACCACCTTTCCATCACCCAAGCAACACTCATTAGTATAGTGCCCCTTCTTATCGCACTTATAACAGACAATATCTGTCTTCCCCTTCTTAACTGCTTTTCCTTTCTCAGCACCCTTCTTCTTAAATAATTTTCTTTTCTTATTCTGGGATTTTTGAGTCTTCGTTAACTTCTCCTTCCCGAAGGTAGAAAGCATTTCTTCGTTTCTAATCGCCATCTCCACTACTACATTTGATGGATCTCAAAGATGTGGCATGGTTTCCCTAGCGATTTCCGGCCTTAACCCCCAGATAAACTTCTCGTTCCTCTTAGTGACAGTGTCCACAATGGCATATCCATACCTGGGTAGCTCATCAAACTTCGTAGAATACTCCAACACTGACATCTCCCCTACTCCAAATCCATAAATTTCCTGAGCAAAGCAGACTTAGCTACCTCGAACAAAAATCTATCCTCGAATCTCCTTCAGAAATATGCCCAAGTTAACTCTTCCTCTAGCACACCCATGGTAACTTCATTCCACCAGAACAATGCTGTACCTTGCAATTGCCTCGAAGCCAATCTTCTCTTCTTCTCATCGTCCAAACCAAAATCAGTAAAAATTAGCTCACAATGCAAAAGCCACTTTTCCACTTCTACAGCATCTTCAGTCCCTAGAAAAGGCTTTCCACCCAAACTGATGTAATCTCGACTCAGCATGGCATAGTTATTGACAACTGGCGCCATGGAATTTGTTGCTCCTGCATTCACAACATTTCCTCAAGCTACTCTTACAACCGCTCCAGCTTGCATCAAGTTAATACAGAACTGATACATCGTCCCTATATCTATTAGTGGGGTTCCAACAGCTACGTTGGCATTTGCATTTTGATTAGCATTTTCCTATCGACCCTTGTTTCTCCTGGTATTGGGTTGAGCATTTCTGTTAGTTGTGGTGCTTCCTCCACCTATATTCACTCTTCCATTTCCTACTTCCATACCTTTCTTTCTCGTAAATCTGCATACAAGCCTTAGTAAGATACAAAAGAATGGTCAAAGAGAAAGGGGAATACATACCTATATATAGCAAAATACATGTACATTATTATTGCGTTATCCTAACCCCAATCTTATTCTCTGATTCATTGGTTTATGTTTTCAAAATCTCTTAGGTTTAAATTCCTTTAAAGTTTACATAAGCCTATGCTCTGATACTAAACTGTAACATCCCCCAATTTGAGGCCTGAAACTAAGTGCAACAGATGCTGCAGTCATCCATAGTTATTAATTTCTAGTGACAAAATGCGGCTATGTTAATCATTTGGATAATACTAGAAACACATGAATATGGAAATTCAATGCAATTTTTAAAATAATTTTTTAGTCTCAATTCACAATAAGATTTTAATTTCATTACATAATCCCAATTTGCGAACCACGTTCAAAGAAAATATAATTATTTCAACATATTCCAAGAGTGACATATGATGATGCCCCCTTGGATGGTCAGAGTCAAATATTTGACAATTAATATAACTTGCCATTACAATACAAAAGCAGAATCAAAATACAATGGAGAATAGATATATTGCCCATACTAGCTAGATTGCCTCCTATACATCTCGGGAAGCTTATTCGTCTAAAGGGAACCTAAAAAGCCTTTACTCTCAACCTACTTAAATGAGTATCCGAGAGTTTAAGGGGAAAACAAAACTTCGGGTCAGGCAAAAAGTATGGTATGAATAATAATCTACCATCACAAACCAATAGACATCTAGTGAAACCACGCCACTGTGCGGAACGGGTTTCCCTTCAGTAGTATCCAATTAAACATCTTAACCATATACTATGCTCTTGCATCTACAATGGTTATAACAAAATAATATCATAGTGTATAAACATGTCATATGCACCGGATTACCAATCCCCCATTTATTAGACTACCCTTCCAATTCTTATTGACCACCCATCTTATATTCATGTGGACTACTCATCTAACATTTTATTTTACTTAAACTAATATGGGATATCCATCTCATAATTTATCCATTAAACTAATGCAGACTATCCATCTCACATCTCATAGTTTTCCTAGGGTGACTATGAACCCTTAAATTAACTAATTAGAAACTATCCATCTCCCGCATGATGCAGACTATTCATCATACATCCCATAGTCACTATGATGACTATGAACCCACCACTTGGCCATTTAATTCATGTTATCCACATGTTTATATTTATCCCATGCTACCTACATGTTTAACTTTACTCCATGCTACCCACATGTTCAACATTAATCCATATTATCCACATGTATAACTTATTTCTATTGGTGTCCTTGATTAAGTTATTTCCCTTTAGTTATTTAAATTTCATGGAGACATATATTAGTAACCTCCAAAAGATTTCATATCAAACTCATAAAGATATGCCTTAGTATCCCTATGGTTCGAAGTTTAAATCATGCAACAAATGGCTCTCCATCGTTTATATGCTCAATATGCATTAACGTCGACATCTATACCATGTCTATGTAAAGCATAAGGCTTTCTGCCTATTTTAAGACCCGACGACTAAAACATGTAGCATCATGAGCTTCAATGACAATGAAGTCATCGATCCTCATGATACATAGGATATCCGCCTATAAGAAACTCGAAGACTAGTTAAAATTGGCATGAGGTAGGCTTGATAATAGGTTAAAAGTAGCATAGGGTAAACTCAATGACAAGTCAAAAGCAGCCTGGCTAGGCTCGACAACAAGTTGAAAGTGGCATGGGGTAGGCTCGATGACCATCTGGGTCATCGAGGCCCAAAGCTCGGGATCACTTATAAAACAGTGCGACATCAATGTTATAAAGGTTGGCGAGTGTAAACATTGACATCGCCATGTCGAAACCTATCCCTTTTTCTCCTTGTTACTTTGGCCTCGACGAGGATCAAGACCAATCCGCTGCATGCCAAACTTGATGGCATCATGCAGCATTGTTTTCTTCCGCATCGATGACACTAGGATGAGGAGATATAGCTCGACATAGCCAATATTGATAGGGTAAAGCTATAATTAACTTAAAAACTGCCAAATTACTATAAAAAGATATTACTTTTCACCAAACCTCTATAACTTGTCAAAAGCTTATTGGCTAACAAAACTTCACCAATTTTCTTTGCTGAAAAGCTATCGCATCCTATTTCCAAGATCCAAAACATAATTTCAAATAATTAACTAATAACTATAATTAATTAAACTTTTATATGCTTATTCTAGCATAAATAATTCTTCATAATTCAAAATTATATGGGAAAAATCCTAAAAATTCATTGAAATTAGAGAATACCTTTCTCTACATCATATAAATTTTGAAGTCAGAACCTCATTTAATTATTTAAAATGATTAAAACCCATAATTAAGCCATTTCCTCCATAGGAAATTCATAAAATAATCTCTATAATTCGAAAAATTACGAAATTAAAAAGCCATCTCCAAAATAATGTTTTCCTTAATATATCAAAATTTTAAATCATTTAGGGGATAAAATCTTCGGATTTAAACCCAAAACCGAATTAAACCATTTCTAACAAATTCCAAAAATTCCCATTTACCCTTTTTTATCCAAACAATGATTATTAGATCATAACTTGGCTAATCAAACATATAAGATTAGGGTTTTACCCATAACTAAATCAAAACAAAGATTTAAAAGATGATAAGTGTTATTATTCACCTTAGATTAATGGTTGGAGTTGAAATTTGGTGTAGCTCTTAATTCTAAGCTTGCTTTCCCTTGAATCCTAAATTTCGATCTCCGTTAATATGAGAATGATGTAGGAGGGGAGGGTTTAATGAATGAAGGGTTTATCTATGCCTATTTTGCCCCTTCCATGTATTCTTCTGTGTGTATTAATTTTAAAACAGTCTTACTTAGTTCATTAAGTTTGGCACGACCACACTAATTAACCAAATCTCATTCTCCCTAATTATATACATTATTCTATTTAATCTATTCAATTAAATGTCTTGAATAATGTTAACTAAAAATTAAGGGTGTTATAATGGGATGATTCGTCGATTGGTCCAGTAGATAGCCAAAGAGCTCGAATGCTGATAGTTCACTAGTTTCGATATTTTTTCATGAGCAAAGCACACCTTATATTCACAAGGCATACTTTAGGGCAAGTGTTACCAATGGATTTACCACAATTTTAGAACAAACTCAAACAAATGAGATGGACTAAAAGATGACAATGGAATGGATCCAAAACCTTGCAAAACACCATAAAATGGAAAATGAAGATACACCAAGAAAATAAGAAAAATTGGACTAAGTAAAATAACTCGGTACTGGGTTATAATCATAACTCATACCAGAGTTGTGAGCGATAACTCATACCCAAGTTGTGATTCATAACTTATACCCAATTACTATTGCATCTATTCTTGAAGTGCGATAGCACATATTTTTGAAGTGCAATAACTCATGCTTTGAAGTGTGATAGCATATATTTTGAAGTGCAGCAACATAAGTTTTGAAGTGCAACGGCGCAAATTTTTTTAGAGGGGCTGTAACATATTTTGATACACATGGTAGCTTTTAACTTTGTAATGGGCCAGACTTTTCCTTACAACAAAATACAATTTTGTTAAATTATTTATTTAAATTGAAAATATTTTAAAGAAAGGAAAGATAGATTTTTAGCCCATTTTACTAAGTCTTTATGGAATAAAATTATTACTTGTGTATAAATAATCTTTGTATAAAATGCCTATCAAGTGAACATATGATTATGGTCAATAATGCTTTTATATGCTCATTTTTATATCTTGATCATTTGATATTTCTTATGATTATTATTGACATGCTTACTTATATGTTATACCTCAACATTAATGACCATGGGATTAGGAACTGATGATCGATTAGGGTTGTTCCAGTAGTGCGTATGGTCAGACTAAACTCCTGAGTGAGTAGAATTGCATTCAGGAGATTGGGAATATCAAATTGTGTTAGGATTCCTAAGGCTGATCAAAAGTAATAAATCAATCGATGTTTATAAAAAAATAGACTAAAGGATGGAGACTATTGTCAAGGTAGCGTCCCACACTCTAGTCATTAAGCCCCCGGCTAGTCAGGTCCACGATTTCAATGCGGAGGGCTTTGTCGATATTATGGCTAAACTTTTATTGTTACGCATCCAGGGAACTCATAGCATTGGCACTCACTATTATTATTTTTCTTCCGACATAGGGATAACTTTGTATTCTTAAGGGATTAGAAGATTGTTATAATTATTTTCTACTATTAGGAAATAGAAGAGCGTTGCTGTTTTTCTTCTATTACGGGAGCAACTTGTTACTCTTATGGGAATAAAAGACCATTGGATTATTTGATTACATTTTGGCCCATGTCAGCCCGTTAGGTTTTTAGTTGGCTTGAGAAAACTGACAGGTTCTTAGTGAACCTGGGAAAACCATGCCAAAGAATGGATAATTTTATTACTTGGGTAATTAGGGGAATGTGTGATCCTTAAACCCCTTGAATACCGGACCATTCATTTTTGGCCTGTTACGCATGATAATTTTTAAGTTATGTTCTAATCATTGTGCTTGTAGGCAAATGATATGTCTTGCATTGATTGTAAGATAATAGTAAAGGGAAACTAGTTCTGTTATTCAATGATGTGGTCTCGCTATGTATCTATTTTGGTTGAGATGGAACAATTTTATTCACACTAGACTTTTTGTCTGATCCAAACTATTTGATTTTCCCCTAAACTCTCAGGTACTCATTTGTGTAGGCTAATAGTAGGATTTTCAGGTTAAGATGAATAAAGATTCTAGAAATGTGTTGGAGGAATGCTAATATTAGGATTTTATTTCTATTATGCAGCATAACTGCTTTTATTGATGATTGTATGTAGTTACGGGATTTATTACTGTCAAGTAGTTATGACTCTGATCATCCAAGTGGGCATCTTCACATATCGCTCTTGGAATTATAATTAGTATATTTTATCTAAACGATGTAATCGTAGGTTTATGAAATTGGCATGTAATGAAACTAAATTTGAATGAAAATTTTCATTAAATTTTGTAAATTCTCATGCTTTTAATGTTAGTGATACAATAACTGGTCTTATTTTTTGTCATTGGAGAATATTACTAAGGACGAATGCGGCATCAATTTTGTCTATTTTCAAGTCTCAAAATAAAGGATGTTACAACTTAGCATTAGAGCATAGGTTTACTTATAACTTAATAAGATTTCTAAAACACATCCAAAATGAAAAGGCAAGAATAAATTGGGAATGTGACAGTGTTACGGTAACATACTTTTTATTTGATATATATATGTATGTATGTGTGTGTGTGTAAGTACATATACTTATCCATACTCTCCCCTCTATCCTCGGACCATTCTTATGTACCTCATGAGGGCTCGTATGCAGATTAACAAAAATGGATACTAGAAGTGGAAGAATAAACTTATGAGGCGGAATTACCACAAGTAATGGAAACGTTTTGCCTACTGCTAGAAATGCTAAAGGAACTACCAATGCTAACTCGAATGCTAATGTGAGTGTCGTTGCCACACTAGTTGATGTGGTGGCAATATATCAATTCTTCATGAATAAGATGCAAATGATGTTAGTGGTTGAACTAGTTGGAGGAAGGCCATTTATAGGTACAAAGAATGATATTGAAGTGGAGGACAGGACCACAAATTCCTAAGGCAAGAAAATGAAATTCTTTAATAGGAAGGGAGCTAAGAAAGGTGGAGCTTCTAGGAAGGGAAAAGCAGAAGTGACATGTTACAAGTGTGACAAGAAGGGGCACTTTGCCAACAAGTCTCATAATATGGGACAACAAGAAGGTTGTTGATATGAAAGGAGCGAGATGTTATAACTACAACAAGATGGGGGCATTTCAAGAGGTAGTGTCCTAAATCAAAATTGTGAAAGGAAAGGTTTATGCTCCTGAACGTACATTTTCTGGACCGACTGTGGAGGAGAATGGAAAGGTTGTACTGGAAAGGATACTACATGTACATATCATACTTGTTAAAGAGTTATTCGATATCGTAGCATCACATTTTTTATATCTATATGTCTAGTAGATAAGTTAAACAATGAACTAACATACCTTATAACCTCATAGAAGATTGAATACGATAGGTGGCTACGTAAATTCTTCGAGTGAGATCTCACCACATAGAATTTGATATGTTAGGTCATAAGTTTATCTACAATTTGCATGCATTTGATTTTGCAGGTTTTGGGACAATTTTGAGTATGGATCGGTTTAGTCAATATGATATTAGGATATTTTACCAAGATAAATAATATCCTTAAGGCACCCTAATTATAGTGATCGAATTATATACTCATTACAAGAATCAACTTTTAATGCTTATGCATTGTTGGATGCTATGGAAGGCATGAAGGATTAAATAAATCAAGTTTTCATAGTAAGAGAATATGCTAATGTTATTAAACTAGTTACGAGACTACCATCGAAATGTGCCATTGAGTTTTGAATTAGTCTCATACTAGAAGTTGAACCTGTAAGTAGACCACCTAGTAGAATGATCCACACTGAGATAAAGGAGTTAAAAGTGCAGATGGTGGAGTTAAAAGGAAATAATTTTATTAGACTAACTAGTTCATCTTGGGGTATTCGTAAAGAAACTAGATGGGTCATTGAGTTTATTAATTGATCATGCAAAGTTGAATGAGAAAATGATAAAGCATCGGTATCATTTTCCCCTATGTAGTTAAAGCGCATAGCGGATGCATAGAGGTGGAGGTGCAAAAAGTTATAGCGGGGATAAAGTGGGATATAGCGGGAAATAGCAGAGGTGCAAAATGCTTCATTAAATATAAAACCAAATATTTAGAGTTAACTTATTCTTGTTCATACATCATTTGTGTAGGAAAAGAAAATATTTTTCGGTCTTATATAACAATACCGAAGAATGTCATAATTTATGCAGACTAGATTTGGTGACTACAATAGATTTCTAACTTATATTGAGCATTTTGCCTTAAAATTAGGTCTTTACCCTAACTTTTGTTGATTTGGTTTGATATATAACTAGTAAAATCAACCTTTGTACTGCTAAAGCGGGTGTTAAAAAGCATTGATTTAGCGGGTGTAGCAGAAATTATGGAGCTTAAGGTAGATCTACTGTTTAATAGCGCTAAATTGAAACAACATAACAGTCGAAAACCACTATGCGCTATAGCGGGTATTTTGCAGGGCATTAACAGGGCTTTAACCGCACAAGTTTTCCCAAAATAGATGATTTGTTCGATTAACTGAATGGAGCTAAGGCATTCTCACAACTGGACTTAGCAATGGGTTTCTATCAATTGAGAGTGGCAGGAAAGTATGTTGTCAATGACCTTTTGGAATACATATATTTTGTATGAATGGTTAGTTTGCCCTTTAGACCGACCAACGTGCCTACTTCCTTTGTAGACTTGATGAATCAGATCGTCAAAGAGCAATCAAATAGATTCGTATTGGTGTTTATTGATGATATTTTGATATATTCTAAAAATGAATGAGATCATGAGGTTCATTTAAGAATAGTGCTAGGCATACAGAGGCAGCATCAGCTAAAGGTAAAATTTCCAAATGTCATTTTTTGGAAAAAGAAGTGAAGTTCCTTGGTCGTGTAGTTTCAGAGAATGGATTGTTTATGGACATATCAAAGATAGAAGCTACTAATAGTTGGAAAAGACTCGAGACTGTGACTGAGATTAGAGATTTCATGGGATTAGTTGGTTATTATCAGAGATTCATTAAAGATTTCCCCCCTAAAGTAGCACTAACAACTAAACTAATAAGAAAGGGCGTATGGTTTGTTTGGAACGGTAATGTGAAGAAGCATTTCAGAAGTTAAAGCATTTATTTACCAATAAGCCCGTGTTATTTGTGCCAGACAGTAATGATGATTTTGTGGTGTATGCTAATGCATATGGAAAAGTATTAGGAGTTGTATCGATACTGAGAGGTAATCGTTGCCTTTGCTTCTTGATAGCTTCCGCTGCATGAAGTTTGATATCCTACTCGTGATTTGGAGTTGGAAGGGTGATCTTTGCATTGAAGATTTGGAGGCACTACCATTTAGGAGAACGATTTGAATTATTTATAGTTCATAAGTCCTTGAAGTATTTCATCTCTCAAAAGGAGTTGAATATGAGATAGCAAAAATGGCTGGATTTTTTGGCAGATTATGATTTTAGGATCGAGTATACATCAGGAAAAGGAAATAAAGTTGATGATGCACTTAGAAGAAAACATCTAGATGTGGTATTGGCAACGTTGGCAGAATAAAAAGACTTAGAGGCTTTGGCTTCTTATGGAATTAGAATGAGGTCAACGACCAGCTCAAGCCAAGGTACTGCAATGATCTCTTATTTAGAAGTTTGACCGGTATTGATTGAAAGAATTGCTGCATGGAAAAAATATGATCCATTACTAGCCAAAGATAAAGATACTAGAAGCCGGAAAGGAGAATGATGATTTCAAAGACTTTACAGTTGAACAAAGAGGATGGTTAAGAAAGAAGGGACGGTTGTGCATTCCAAATATGGATAATCAATAGAAGGCGGCCCTTAGAGAATGTTATTGATCAAAGTATACTATTCATCTCGGTGGTACAAAGATGTACTAACGGAGTTTCTTTTGGGAAAGAATGAAAAGAGATGCAGGCTTATCGGTGAAGCAATGTTTGAATTGCCTGCAAGTAAAAACTGAGCATTTAAAGCCAAGTGGACTACTTCAACCTTTTGAAGTGCTATTGTGGAAATGAGATTATAAATGAGTTTCCAAGGTAAAATAAGGGAAATAAAAGTATCTGGGTCGTAATTGAGAGACTGACTAAGATTGCACACTTCATGCAATAACCCGCACTTTAATGAGCCCAAATTTCAACAAAAATCAAAACCCAAGTCCATCAAAGCACAGATCGTTGGATTTGGTACCTTCAAATAAGCATGAGCATTATTAGAGATTCATAAAAATCTAAACTCACATCGGGAAAAAAAGGATATAAATATTGATTATGGCCACTACCTTGGAATCAATGGAATTCCTTGGATATCAGATTGGCAGATCAGCACAAAGCATGAAAGATAAGAAGACTTCTCCAACAACTAATCACATCCAGCTCCAATGATCCGTTCCTCTAAATCTATCATGTGGGTGGTAATGAAGAGGGGGTTAGAACAACATTCTAGTGATTGGAAAATCTATACAGTGTCCATAACATAAATATATACCGATTGGTTTCCACTTAATTGTTATGTCTACTATTTTAAGGTTAGCCAAAGCTAACCTAATATTGCACGCATGATTTATCTACCTACCCTTCCCAATGTATGAAATACTGACGAAGCCTATCAACCGTCCAATACTTCTAAATCCATTGGCCACTTAATACTTCCAAGTATGAAGCAGGCTCCTACTATCCTCAAGTCCATCAACTGCTCAATATTCTAAAAGAAAAATAGGTAGACTTTTACCATTTAAGATCTCAGTCAAGGCAGACCCCATCATTTAAGACCTATCTCTAAGGTAGACTCCTAGCATCATCGTCGCTAGTCTATTGGTCCTAGCTATAGAGACTTCTAACCACTATTTAAGGCTTTATAATATATAATAGCTATACTACTAATGGATCTATCATTATTAAAGTCTTAGCCTTATGAGAGACTATACCCAAGCTACTTAATACCATATTAATAAGGACTAGGAAGACCCCTGACCATTTAACACCAATTTACAGGTAGGCCTTTGCCATTTAATACCTAACCCTGAGACGGACTCCTCACTGGTACTATCTAGCTGACATCACTTTGAATCTCATTGGGTTACTTAATACTTTTTTTTACAGGAAAGGGGTTGACCCTATAATCTAACTGTTACTTAAGACTCCAATCCTAAAGCAAAGCCCTTCGCGAGATATCCACTATCACTATTAATAATTAATTTGGAATCTCACCTGGTTACTTAATACTTCTTTTTAGGAGAGAGGCGGACCCTACAGACTTAATACCTAAAACCTGAAGCGAATCCCTCTGTCGATATCCCTCACCATTCTCAATCACTAATTTGGACCATTTAATACTTTTTATTTAGGAAAGAGGTGAGCCCTCAAACAACCACTTAATAAATCTAGCCCCAAAGTAGGTTCTATCTCTCGCATAGTCACGATTCCTATGATTGGTGATGTCTCACATCAGCAGTAAGTGAACACGACCATTGGTAGCCTCTAAGTGAAGGACAGTCTTCTGTCGTGTGACTTTACTGACCTCGCATCCCAATATACTAAGTCCAAATAATTATCCTAGGTCTTAGTATTATTCCTAAGTTTAATATTTGACTTAGTTTACTAGTCCCCTTTTATTTAAGGAAATAAGATTTACCTTAAATACATAATTACCCATAAATCCCTTTCTAATAATCCATAAATGTCAATTTGTCCATAATAATCCCAACGGTCATTTTCTATGACATTTATGTATAATTGCTAATTTCAAATTAGTAAATTTATAACTATTCCATTTTTATCAGTCCCATTAATCCATTTACACCTATTATTAGTAACTCCTAATTGATTCCTCATTTATTTGCCCATTAATTGGAGTTACTACATTCTATGCCATATTAATTAATTGTAATCCTCAATTCAATTCACATTTATTGCCCATTAATTAGGGTTACAACCTTTTATATCCTATTATTTATTAGCCACTCCTAACTTTATTGTCCATTTATAGGAATTACTACCCTTCCTAATTTCTTCTATTTGCTTTCCCACTCTACTTATAATAACCTATCTTAAGCACGTTATGCATAAATAATGCATAAATAGATGCTATTCTTATTTATTAACGTAATAAAGATGTATAAACTACCTACTCCTACCTAAAATACATTCTAGTCATAAATATTTAACTAGAATATGCTTTCCATATTTAGTTTGCTTGACTTAGATTCCTTAGGAAGATTTTCTGTTATAATTTCCATAAATTAGTTCAAAACAAAAGATAACAAAAGGAAAGATTGACTCCGTTTGAAATTACAACGAATGAATAATTTCTTTTTATTTGGAATAGACAGTGTAAACTATGGAGAATAAATCTGTACTTTATACTTCTCTTCCTTTTTATTTGCATATATTCCTTGTTAAATCAAAGTCATTTTTTTCAATGAAAAGTAGAGAAAGAAACTAATTTATAAAAATCAAACGGATGTTCATCCCACAAATTAAACTATGGAAAATCTACAATTCAACATAAATAGGGCAATATTCAAAACACAATCAATATTTTACACCCATAGTACAAATCTGGAATAAAACTATACATTATTCTAAAATAAAAATCTTTAGGACTAGTTTCCAGTTCAAGGTGACAATATTTCAAATCAGATCTAAAATAAGAATATGTAGGCAATGGTTTTCTACACTAATTTGAGCCTACAATTCACAAATAAGATAAGATTTAGGCATATAAATCAAATGTATGCCAATGAAATAGATTCAGAATCATAAACAATATATAAATTTCTCACTTACCTTTTAAAAGCGATTCAGATCTCCAGATCTTAAGTAGAACCTTTGATTTATCTCCAAATTCATTTTAATCCAAGAAATATGTATAAAAAAGGTATATACATATGTTTGAATTTCATATCTGAGAAGAGATTTGAAATTAGGAGAGAAAATAGATACAAATATATAGATATATATATATAAATTACCTCGAATACACATATAGTTGATTGATTCTCTTCCATTTCTTCTAATTTCTGTTCCTCTTCAATTTGTACAATTATTTTATAATTTGGAAGAATAGTGAAGAAGGAAAATGGCAGAGCTTCGCTGCTCCCTCCATAAAAATATGAGAAGAAAGGAGAGGGTTAGGCCTGAATTTATAGACGTTAAAATCAACCACAGTAGTTAGATTTAAAATATTAAATTTGTGTTGTTGGGCCAAGGAAAACCCTAGCTGCCACACATGAAGCTATCGACCACCCCTTCCTAGGGGTCGACTATTGGGCCCAAGATAATTATGTTAATTTTCTTATTTTATTTATTTTCGTTTCGAATCTGTTTATCGTTTGCAACTTCTTCATTTGAGCTCCGATGGCAACTCTTCAAATATGAAAGTTTCTTAGAATTTCTCCACGAGCGCAATGGTGCAGTTTTGTGGTTAAATTCTACCATTTACACAAATTTCATTTTTGGAGCTAAATTAACTGACTAGTTAATTAAATAAGTAATGCTAAACTACGGAGTGTTACACTTTATCGTTGTTAAGTCGACAAGAACGACACCAAGTTTGGAAAACCTATTCATGAATAACGTTGTGAAACTTCATGGAATATAGAGTAGCATTATAAGTGATGGAGATCCTTTGTTTACTAGTGAAATCTGGAAGAGCTTACAGGAAGTATTCGGTACCAAGATGAAGGTGAGTACCACTTACCATCCACAGACTGATGGAAAAACGGAATGGGTTAACTAGGTACTGGAAGATTTGTTAAGGGCTTGTGTACTAAACTTTGGAGGGTCATGGAATAACCATTTGCACTTAGTCAAATTTTTCTAAGACAATAGTTATCGGACTAGTATAAGAATGACACCTTTCGAAGCACTTTACGGAAGGCCGTGCAAATCACCAGCATGTTGGTTGGAGACCGATGATAGACCAATACTTAGTCTGGATTTGGTAAAAGAAGCAATTGGAAAGACTTAATTAATCCAAGCAAGGATGAAGGAAGCGCAATCTTGACAAAAGTTATGCAGGTAAAAGGCGTAAAAACTTGGAATTCTCAGTTAGAAATTTTATTTTTTGAAAGTATCATCAATGAAGGGATGTTATACAATAGCAAAAACAGGAAAGTTTGTACATAGATATGTTGGCCCATTTACTATCATAAAAAGAATAGGGAAACTCACATATCATATCGAGTTACCGAATACTTTGGCCGTAGTCCGTAATATTTTTCATGTCTCTCATTTGAGAAATTATGCATGTGATCCGAAGACCACTTTTGAGCCAATGGTATTGGACGTTTTGGTAGTGGAGCCTAATAAGGTCATCATTAGGCGACCTATTTACATAGTAGACAAATATATGAAGAAGCTTGGGAATAAGGAAGTCAATTTAGTGAAGGTCCAACAAAGTGACGATGAATGAAACTATACTTGGGAGACTGAGGATCGGATTACAGAGGCTAATCCTGAGTTATTTTGATGTATGTTCTATATGGTCATATAGACTTTTAGACTAGTATATGCTAGTAATGTTGAGTTATGTGCTTATGTCACATGTATGCATGATTGTTACGCTATTAACTTATCGAAATTTCGAGGATAAAAATTTTATAAGGAAGGGAACTGATAACACCATAGATTTTTGTAGAAAATGGCATTAAAGTGCGAAAGCACATAGTTTTGAAGTGCGATAACACCTATTCTTGAAGTGCGATAGCATATTTTTTTGAAGTGCGATAGCTCATTTGAAGTGTGATATCACATATTTTTAAAGTGCACTAACTCATTTGAAGTGAGATATCACATATTTTTAAAGTGCGATGGCGCATAATTTTGAAGTACGTTAGCTCATATTTTGAAATGCGATAACACAAGTTTTTGAGAAGGGTGATAGCCGATTTTGATACATAGCTATTTAAATTGGTAATGTGCTAGACTTTTCCTTTTAACAAAATATGGTTTGTCAAATTATTTATTTAATGGAAAATATTTTAAAGAAAGGAAAGATAAGTTTTTATCCCATTTTATTAAGTCTTTATGAAATAAAATTATTACCTGGTATTAGTAATTTCTATGTAAAATGGCTATCAAGTAAATATTTGTTTATAACGAATGATATATGATTATTTTTTATGTTCAATTTTATATCTTGATTAGTTGATATTTCATACGATTATTGTTGATATGCTCACTTGTATGTTAACATTATGACCTTGGGGATTGGAAACTAATGACAGATTATGATTGTTCTAATAGTGGGTATGGTCGCACTAATCTCCCGAGTGCGTAGAATTGTATTCAGGAGATTAAAGAAGATCAAAATGTATTAGGATGTCCATGATTGAATAAAAATAATGACCCAATCGTTGTTTATGAAAATCAAATTTAAGGGTGGACATTAGTGTTGGGGTAACACCGCACACTCTAGCTGTTAAGCCTCGGCTACTCCATATTACAATTCCAATTCCAATGCTTAGGGCTTTGTCCATATTGAGGCTAAAATTTTATGGTTACACATCTAGGGAACTTGTAGCATTGGTGCCCACTACTATTACCGACACGAGGATAGCTAAATTTTCTTAAAGGATCGGAAGACATTCTGATTATTTTCTTCTACTGAAAAATAGATGACAATTGTTGTTTTTCTTTTATCACGACGATACTCTTATTAAACAGAAGACTATCGGATTATCAAGTTATACTTTTGTTCCAAGTCAGCCTGTTAGGTTTTTAGTTTGTCCAAGAAAACTAATAGGTTTTTAGTGATACCGGGAAACCTATGCCGAAGAATGGAAATTTTATAGGTTGGGTAATTATGTGAATGTGTGACCCTTAGAACCCTTAAATATCGAACTATTCATTTTTGAACCATTATGCATGACAATATTTATGTTATATTCTAACTATTGTGGTTGTAGGCAAATGATATGTTTTGCATTAATGGTATGATAATATTGAGAGGAAACCCATTCCATGCATCAATGGCGTGGTCCCACTGTGTACTTATTTTGGTTGAGATAGAGTAATATTATTCACTCTAGATGTTTTGTTTGATCCACATTTTTTTTGATCAAAGGTTTTTGATTTCCTCATAAACTCTCGGGTACTCATTTGAGTAGGCCGAGGGTAGAGTTTTCGGGTTAAGACGATTAAATTTTTTGGAGACATGTAGAAGGCAAGCTAATATTAGGAGTTTATTTCCACTGTGCAGTATAACTACTTTATAATTAATTGTATGTAATAAGGTAATGATGGGATTTATAACTGTCAAGTAGTTATGACTCTGATCACTTAAGAGGGTATCTTCATATATCGCTCTTGAAATTATAATTATAATTATTATATTTTATATGAATGATGTAATCGTGGGGTTTTGAAATTGGCATGCAATGAATTTAAATTTGAATGAAAATGTTTTATTGAAATTTGTAAATTCTCATGCTATTGATGTCAATGATACAATAATTGATCTCATATGTCATTGTAAAATAATACTAATGATGACTGCAACATCATTAGTGTCTATTTTGGAGTCTCAAAGTAGGGGGTTTTGCACTTATGCCAATCACTTTCATGTTTCAAATGCCACCTTAAAACTTATTCCAACACCTTCGATTGCGATTGCCACTCTAGGTCTTTCTCCAATTCTTTCGGTTTTGGTTTTCACTTTGGCCCTTTACTTACGCTTTTGGTTTCGGTGACGATTTAAGCCTTACATCAACACTTTCGATTTCTATTGCCACTTAGGCCTTACACCATCTACTGAATTCTATACCATTTATTAGTTTTAATCCTTTACTATTGATTAAGCTTCTTGAAATTCTACAACTATCTCTAGTATACATTATGTTTCATAGTGTTTAAGCACTTACTTTGGCCATTTTAAGCTTTAGTATTAACCCTCCTCCCCGGAAGTCAACAGACTTCGGTATTAACTTTCTAGAGAAAGTTAACAAATCTTAGCAATCAGTACCCATAGTCTCATCTAGGGAAGCCTGACTTTTATTTTAGTTTCGTTTCATCTTCGGGTAGAGTTTCATTATTAGGTCATAGAAACACCTCCATTACCTATGATTCCTCTATCGCCATCGAATGTTTCTTTATCTTTGGCCCTCGGTTATTACCTTTGGTATTATTATACCCAGGCCATATATAGCATTACATAGTTTTATTTACTTAATCCTTATACTACATTCCTTAGTTTATAGTTTTCTTGACTTAAGCCTTATACTTAGCATTCCTTAGTTCATTTTCCTTTTGGTTCGGGTGCTCTACCTTCAGCACATAATTTCGGTATACATCAAAAGCCCACTTCTACATGTTTATGCCATTTTTACACATGTCAACACTTCATTTATTTGTCCTTTTACACCTAGTACAATACTATTCTAGCTTATTCAACATATATTGTGGATTATGTTCTTTGACTATTATTTAAATATTTTACTCATTTAAACTACCACCTAGCCTTCTCTATTTTCCAGTCGACACTCATAAATCCGTCTTCGGCTAAGTGTATTTTAATTTGGAAATCACATATAATAATTTGAGAAAATTTTAGAAAAATATATATGTATTTTATTTTCAAAAAATTTCTCAAACTCCTTATTTCTAGCCATTTTCTATAATAAATGGTTCCTTAGGTATTTCGTATCTAATTATTTATTTAGGGGAAAATTTTACAACTCAAAACTTACCTCTAAAAATATGTTCACAACATCATATTAAATTTTTAGAATATTGAATTACGAAAACCATAAGAATAAAACATTGTAATTATGACCATGCCTGATTACAAGAGAAAATAAGGTTAATATATTACTCATTTAGATCTCTTACTTAGATTGACCTTAGGTCTCTTTTAATTTCATTAGCATGGATCTTCTTCATTTCCTCTTTCTCTTTCTTGGCCACTACTATAACACCCTACCTTTATACCCATACTATCCAAGAGTATTACAAAGTAATACTGTCAGATAATACAGAGAATGAGGCTATATGGGGAACACACGAGAATATTTTCTAGGACTAACACTGGTACATATTAAAACATCAAATATATAACTCACCTTTACATATATGGTATCGGTACAAAGCAATAAACATGTGTGCTTTTGGACAGAATAATACATAATATATAGTACATCACAGAGAAGACTGAGTCAGAATCACATCAATAACATAACATTATATATATATAATGTGTACACAACAAGGGTACAACTCAATACAAATGTCAGCTATCTCAAAGTAATGTGATAAATAATCAATATACATCTCAGTGTCAAAATATACAGTGAATCAATGTCTCGCTCATGTCATATAACAATCCTAATACGAGACTCCTTTAAGCCCAATAAAATAGATGATGGTCATGTTGTCCCTGTACCAGACATGTCTCGGACTGACCCGAGTATTACATAAAACACAAAGGGCTAGACTATATCTAATCAAGGATCAATAATATGGGTAACACAGTGTAAACATGGAATAATAGTAATATGATAACTCTAACATAGATAATCAAATCATCAGACGACACATCAAAGGATGCATATAAATATTATAATGTATGCCTATAATATATGTATAATGCTATAAATAATCATCAAGGCATCACATCACCCAAATAACTCAAATCCATATGAAACAGTCAACAATGATATCAAAAGATGTCATCACCCATATATAAACATATCAAATCAGAAATAGTGGAATCAACACAAATGAGTGAATCATACATATCCAGAAATCATCATCTAAATCCAGAAATATTAATAAATGAGATATCACCAAGTATAATCAGGCTAGCATGTAGCATTTCCTAAATATAACTCTCAATCTCAATAAATAGAACATCATCATCAATTCACGTATTATAGGATATGCTGCCTATCAAATATTGGGAATCCACTATACATTGGATATATATCCCAAGTATAGTCTCATCTCTTCATATAATATCTGTTTGTAAATATCACGGTGGGAAATTGTTGTACGACAGACATGAAGTCCTAAGTAAAGCCATCTACACAAGAATACGTAGGTCATCAAACCTATATCTATGCAACATCGAGGTATATCAATCGTATATGCCAATCTATTACTTCGTCAGTACCAGAAGGGAGACAAATAGCACGAAGCAACCTCCAGAGACACAAAGTCTCTATATTCTTTAATTACCTCTATAGTCATCGTGACACGTATCCACTGGTGTTCTCGTCAACGCTAGGACTCTTAAGTCACGACACTACACATGCCCTTATAGGTAACAGACTACTGGCCTAGGTGACACAGGGGCAAATGCTCAAAGCGAGAGCACGAAGCTACATATATATAGGGATCTAGGGCGCGACCCCACAATCAGGTCACCGGAATGGATTCTAGCCATCTAGTCATCCTTAACAAACATAATAGAAGTACATCATATAGTGGCATATAGAGCCAATATAGGTCAAAGAACGGTCGGATACAGATTCAGATAGTGCTATATCCGTATCCAAAATCATTTTCGAACATAAGATATTTATCGAATATTCTTCGATCAGTTCACAACCAATAAATCAAAACAAATAAATACAAATTTTTTTATTTATTATAAACCCATTTCAGTATTAAAAATATAAAAAATAATAAATAAGCTATGAAAAATAATTTTAAGCAGCAAATATTAAAATTTCTACACATATTAATTTTTTTCACCGAGTAAAGACAACCATTTTATCTACTAAAATACAAAAAAATTATAATCTTGATAAAAATCAGATGGATAATTATTGGATACGGATATGGCCATATCTATATCCATATCCATTTTTGGGATGTCGGATAATTTTTCATATTTCGGATACGGATACAGATGGATTTTGGATTTTTTGGATACTCATTGATAACCCTAAAACAATACATATAGACACGAAGTCTTAGTCATTGTTAGACATGGAGCCATACTCACCAAATATAGGCATGGAGCCATATAGCACTACATATCACCTCACACTATACACTCTATTCCCATCACGTGAGTGTCATTTACTTACAATGAATAATCAAACAAATATCACAACAGCGTCCCATACTGCTGCATGTGTAACACCCCTAATTTTTGAGAACATTATTCAGGAGATTTAATTAGAATAAATAAAATAGAATAATGTAGAGTGATAAGGAGATTGAGGTTGGTTAATTAATATTAGTGGCCGTGCTTATTTAAAATAAATGAGCTTAAAATGGTTAAATGTTAGCTAATTAACATAAGGGCATGAGAGTAAATTGCCATCCATGTTTCCCACCCTTATACTATTATCCCCTTAGCCATACACGTTCATTTTATTATAAGCAAAATTATAAACGTAAGAAGAAAAGGAGCGGACCATTAGGAGGAAGCTAAGAAGATAAATTTCAAGTAAAATCTTAGGATCAAGCTAGAAGAAATCAATCTTAATCAATCTCTAATTTCCTTATCCAAATTAAGGTGAATAATAATCACTACATCTCTATTTTAGGATTTATAATCGTATCTTTTTAGATTTAAGGAAAAATTCATTTTTATGATATATTGGATGATGATATGCTTGATTTATGATTTGTTTAGTTTAAACAAGATTGTTTAAAAAGAAATATGCACGGTTTTAGGGTAAAACCGAGGTTAAATGATTTTTGAAATGCCATGGAAAAATTATAGGTTATGAGAAACATGATTTTGGAGTTGGGTTTCAATTTTTATAATTTTCCAAGCCGTGGAAATTAGTTATGAATTTTTAAAGGAAAATATGGTTATTTGGGTTTATAAATTTATTTCGGATAATATATTAAGAATTTGGGTCTATAATTTTGATTTGTTAGGCAACATGATTAAAGTGAATTTTTGGATTTTTTTGGGATTTTTACTAAGTGATTTAGTATGGAAATTAAATTATTCTGAAAGGAGGACTTAAATGATTTAATTGTTTTGTTAATGGGAAAGGCTTATTTGTCAAATGTTATTTAGTTTTTAGATCTGAGAAAATGCGGCAAATTTTAGTAAAATAATTTGAAAGTTTAATGTAACCAATCATGTGTTTACAAGTGGGTAAGTTAGTTACAAAAAGTTTGCTTTATTTAGTAAAAACAGCCTTTTGCTTAGAAAAGCAGGTTCCGCCTCCTTTGGAAGGAGCTTTCCACCCAGAGCTTCCACCTCCAACCTAGTCGAAACCCTCTACCACGAAACCTATACACATGGTATCACTTAGTTGGTACGTAGTGGATTGGAGAAAGGCGAAAGGTAAGGTGTCGAAACATAGCTTCTAAAGGTGTTGATGCCTTTGTTTTGTTTTTAAAAGAAAAGCGCTTGCCTGTGTACTAAAGGGTTTCGAAGCATTCGAAACTAATGGTTGCGAAATGGTATTTCAAAAGAAGCTTTCAAAGGAGAGCTGCCGCCTTTTTAAAGTAGTAGCTTCCGAAGGAGTTACTTTGTTTTAATTGAAGCTTTTGGAAGGAGTAGTTTCGACCAAGTCGAAACCCTTCTGTGATTTGATGCCTTTCGATGGTATTGAAGACCATCAATGCTGTCGAAAGGTACTGTTTGTTTTATAAATATAAGCCACTTCCTACTACTTTCGAAAGGGGTTAGGGGTTTCGAAGTCAATGGTTTCGAAAGGGGTTTCGAAGCCAACCTTCAATTATTTTACCCAGATGTTTTAATGCTTTCGAAAGGATGGTTTCGACACCATCAAGTTTCTCCAATACTTTTATGAAATAAAGAATGGTTTCAAAAGAGATGCTTTCTCTTATGTTCACTTTGACCCAAAATGATGTCTTAAAAATAAACCCAATGATTTCGAAAGGAGGACTTTCAATGGTTTCAGAAGGTATTATTCCAATGGTTTCGTAGTTATGCTTCTAAAGTTAAAGGTTAATGCTTTAATAAAATCGAAAGGTTTCGAAAGAGAAGTTTTAAAGTATTCGAAAGGCAGGAGCCTATTGTTTTGAAAATATATTTTAATGCTTTCGAAGGAGGTCATCCTATGATATCGAAAGTAAGGTTTCGAAGGTGTCGAAAGGCTTTTTAAACCCAAACCCATTTTAAAGGCAAAACCCATGGCTAATAAAGGAGTTTTGAAGTTATTTAAGTATATAAATTTGAAGAATTATTTCCTTGATAAAAGTATAGGTTAAAGAAATCAACTATGATTATATGAAGAGTATTTCAAGAACCTTAAACCCATAAGAGTGGTATTGCTTGGTTATTATTTTTGCTTCTTCAAATATAAATTTATTCACATGATAAAGGACTTATAACTGTATACTGGGGATAAAGGGGTAGAAGAACCAGCTAGGTTAACCCAGTAGTGAATATAAACTGATCAAACTCCAGAATGAGTAGAATTGCATCCAGGAAGTCAGGTAGACCAGAATATTGGATGCCTAAACTTTGAAGTTGTCCGGGAGATAGGTCTATAGCAAATCCATGAAAACTATGATTAGGAAGTTATTGGGGATACCCAACATGTTCATAGTAAACCCATGAAGACTATATATATATATATTAAGGACGATTGGCAGGGGCCAATTGGTTTGTAGTGAACCCATGAAAACTATACCCGGATTAAGTATTGACATCAGTCAATAGGTTCCTAGTCAACCCATGAAAACTAGGCTAAGAAGATAGTTACTGGAGAATAAATAGGTTCCTAGTCAACCCATGAAAACTAGGCTAAGAAGGGAGTTACTAGAGAATCCATAGGTTCCAAGTCAACCCATGAAAACTAAGATAAAAGATGAGTTATTGGAATGACCAGTAAGTTCAGGGGAACCCATGAATCAATTAAGTTAATTGGCAAGGGCCTATATTAGTGATCCCATGAAAACTCAGAAATAGGACAGGGTGTCCATGAATTATAAAAAGGTTATTAGTAAACCCATGAAAACTAATAGGTTAATAGTGACCCTAGAAACTATAAATACGACCGGTAGTCAATTAAACTGGGGAGGGGAAATCCAAAATATTTATATATGAATATCATCATAATATTTTGAAATGCTATGTTTTTAATTATTGTGGATGCAGGTATATAGTATATGGTTTGATAAAATGTTTTAGGATATTAGTGAGGTGAAAACCCGTTCTGCTAAGCGGCATGGTCTCACTAAATATCTAAATGGTTGAGATGTTAGATTATTATTCATACCAGGCTTTATGTCTAACTCAAAGTTTTTGTTTTCCCCTTAAACTCTCGGGTACTCAATTGATTTTGAGTAGTATGAGGTTTAGGGTTTCCAGGTTCTCTTCTTAGACGAATAAAGCTTCTAGTGGCATGTAGGAGGCAGTTAGTTATTTAGAGTTATCTTTTTCCGCTGTGTATTTTGGATGCAATGGCAGACTTATTAGCCTTATTATATACTCTGATCAACCAAGGGGTCATCTTCATATGTCGCTATTAGCGTATGTGTAATAATTCTGTTTATCTGAATGTGGTTAACATTTGTGGGATTATGTAATGAACATGAAATGTTTTGAATGGAATGTGGGAATGTGTTTTTAAATTGTTAAAAATTTTCCATAGCCTTGTAATCCGTGTATCAATGTATCTAACACCTCTGTATTTGGTCGCCATGGATTAATAACCATAGATGACTGCAGCATCCGTGGCCGTTAGTTTTGGGGCTCCAAGTAGGGGGATGTTACAACATGATACTCAAATGTTTATTCACATCTTATAAACTACACTCTAATTACCCAATATTCTATGTAATGAGTCCAAAGAATAACAGAAGAAGTATTACCAAAAGTCTCATACCAAACGGTATTATAACTCCGTTTATTCAGATTTCTCGTCACATAGAATTAAACATCATGAAATCACATAGAAGGAGGTCATCACCGTATCATATTAAAACGCTAATCAAATCAGTATCAACGTTGAATCACTCATTCATATAATTCAAGATAGTGTATATAACAAAGAAGAAAAATCAGAAAAACAAGATAAAATAAATTAACCACTTACACACACACACACACAAACAAATCAATATTCAATAATAAACCTCAACATATAATCTTATATAACAAATTTAATAGGTAAAAATGAATAATAAGTAAATATTACAGAATTAATTAGATAATTGCTAAACATAATTATAATACTTTCTTTACGATAAATAAGTAATTTCGATGTCTTTTATAAAATTAAGTAATTTAATGTTCACTTATAGCATTAGAAATTTCATTTCTTTCTTTTAAAACTAAAAAATGGTTTATAAAACTAAATTTTACACATATCAATTGTTTCAAAGTTTTCAATAATTGAATACCACTTATATATATATATCCTATAAACATCCAAATCAATTAAACACACACACACACACACACACACATATATATATATATTATCAATTAAGCACAATTTCAAAACTTTATTTATATATATTATATATCATAAAACACACTTTGATAACCATAGAATATCAATTAAGAAATGTTTCATAGTTTCTTAGTTAAATAATACTTTTAAATTCACATTATTAATTAATGAAATTTAAACTATAATCACATTCATATATAATACCAAAGAGTGTGTGTGCGTGTGTGTGTATTATAGAATTTAAGTGTATTTAATTCAATTTATTTTAAATGTAAATATATACATTTTAACTTTTAATTATAAATTACTAAAACTTGTACATATATAAAGTTGCACACACACACACACGTAAGAAGCGAAAACTCAGCGAATCACAGCAAATATAATGCAACAATAAGTTTGCAACAACAAAATAGTTGACATGTAACGACTCGGGTTTTGCCCGCTCGAAAATCGACATCCGTACTTCACATTGTACTAGAATGCCGCAGAATCGACCGTTCAAATCCGATTCGCCGGAGCTATAACACAATTAAGTAAATAACACAGCGGAAGAAAAGAATAATACATTGATATATAATATCTGATACAACAGAGTGATACAATGAATATCAATATATATCAGAGATATGATACAAGAAATAGCAGCGGAAAAGAAAAGATAACAATAGCAGCGGAACAATATCAATAGAAATGATAACTCCAAAATGATCTTCAGACAAGAATGAATCCACAACTCCAAGATAAGCAACTCCGATGAATGAACTAGCTCCAGATAATCTACTAAACCTGAATATCTGAAAAGAAACCCAACTCTAGACTGCTCGTGTGGAAAATTATGAGCACCCAGAGTTTAGGAAGGAAACAATAAACTCCGGATCAGTCATGGGACTGGTGTGAGCAACAAAAACAGTTTATCTTTAAACAAACAACAAAGGTTTTAAACATTGAAATCCGCAATGCTTTTGGAAAATGAAACTACCATAAGACCTCCCACCACACACACAATGCAAACGCAGAATTGGAGGAGATTTCTTCTTATGATAGTCAAAGATGCTTACTACGCAAAATCAAATCATTGGATATTATCATTAGTGCATAGTGTAGAAACCATTTCGAAAGTAGAATATAAATCTTAGCCAGCATAGGCATTCCGCACTTATGCCTACTATAGCTACTATGTTCAATAGCAGGTTACCGCCACATTCCATAGCAGGTAATACAACTAAAACCGTACACGTCACGTATTGTTTCTTTGGATTTCCAACAAATGATCAGGCTAAGGAACTTCCTTTTCCATGATGGGTACGTCCCTGGAATAGACGACCCGAGAAATAACCTAACATTACGGTTAGATCTCTGCCAACACAAGGCCGGGTTACCTCTGCAAAAATAGGTAACTACTGACACGCGTATGTCATCCCCCGATCGTAACCGATCTTCCCGAGGATCCCCGATTTCCAACAAACCACATAGTAAAAATGCAGCAACCACATAGGTTAAGTATCTGGGCTCCATACCATGATACCACCTCTATCCAGAAGGAATGACATACACTAAGGGGCGCTACTCCCTAGAACCTTGCCGCATCTTTCCTGTTTTGACCATTTTTGGGGTGTGAGGCTCGACGAAGTCTCGTCCACAAAGCTACGCTTTCTACAAAGCCATGCTTCGGGTCAAACAAATGATCAACCTATGATCACAAAGATATAAGATCAAACAAATGATCATATCAAAAATGATCAAACACTGATCATCACACAGCAACACTCAGCATGCCACATTACCAAATTGGGATATATCGCTGATAAATTTCAACTACATAACCTCTGAGCTCGTACGTCTCAGAGAAGGGTGTTAAGCTAAGAGAATAAATTCTCCGCCACCAACAGAGATGTATTTGAAAGAAATCGGCTTTATATCTCAAAGTGTAATGTCAGACATGTATCCATACAAGTCTGTTCCGGGATCGAACAGAACCGAAGGCACTTCTCACGAAGCCCTTGCAAATCCGGATAATTTCCAATCACGTCCGGACTTCCCGTCACTAAGGGTGATAAAACCTCTATATTGGGGATCAGCTGATGCAGAGTAACTCGACGGTAATCCTTCCGTTTTCAAAAATATCCGGTCTTCAACACCGGTCTTCAAATGCTATCCATATACGTCGTATCACACATTCGGAATGGGTTATACGACCCAAAGGTCCTTTCCCGGCTAACCCGAATAGTGAGCGAAATATTTAAAATCATATGGATATGGGATTTCAATTAAGTCACAACTTATTAATTCAACTTCTTTTTTTCAAATGGTTTAACAAATTACCATTTTCAAATCTTTAGACAAAAAGATTCATTTTAAACAACCTCCAATGGTTTAAACAATTGCCACATTTAAATCTTTTAAATAAAAGATTCATTCATAGATTTTCCCAATTAATCTCCATTTCAGTTTAACTCGTTAAATCTTTAAATCAAAGATTTAACTTATAGCTTTCAAAACAATTTCATTTCGAATGGTTTAAACAAAACATCATTTTAAATCTGTTAAAAATAAACAGATTTAATTTATAGTTTTCAAAAAGAATTCATTTATAACTTGGAAAAACCATTTTTCAATTCCTTTAAATTGGAATTTCATTTCTTATATATGTGAAAGCTTTTATCATTTGAAAACAAACAGTTTTCATTTCGGAAAATCTGATTCATTTATACGAGTTGGAATCCTTGGGTTAAATTCAAATTCCCAAAATTTTACTTTTAAATGGTTTAGATTCATACAAACACATTTATATCATCTTTAATCCCTAGTTTCAAATCATAGGATTCAATTTCAAACTTGAATTCAAATTTAAATCAAATTATTTAAATTTTCAAATCTCGATTAAGTTATTCAAAATAACTTTTATCTTTGAAATTCCATTTCAAAAGCTTTTCACTTTAAACCCGAATTCCAATTTCAAAATCAATTGAAATTAAAATTTCAATTTCAAAACATCAAATTTACATTATCTGTGACTTAACCGATTTCCACGTGAAATCTATATTTGTGTGTGAAAAGGTGTAGTCCAGGGGTTTCACACAATAGTGCAACACAATGAATCATCACATATCAGAATACATGATATAGTTGATAAACGATATAAACTATATCGCTTATCTTTTACTCACAGATCACAGATATATATAAATTTCAGATAAATAAACTACAGTAAAGATTACACACAAATCAGAATATATCACAAAGTATCATAGATCAGGAAATATCAAACAATTCAATCATCCAATCAAATCCAAATATTCATAAGTAAGGTCAGTTAATTATCTGATTTATTCAAATTAGATTAATTACTTATGAATTTCTAATCCGGGTTAATTAATCGTCATTAATTATTAACACCTCTTAAATTACTTTTCTAAAGTAATTAAATTAAGATTTATTATTACTTACAATTAAATTTCATCTTTAATAACTCATTAATTAATCTTTAGTTATTTAATTAATTAAGTATTCAATATAACTTATACAGCATCTTCATTTACTTAAAGAAACCCATTTTTCATTTATTTATTTAAATTTCACTTCCATATGTTGGAAACTTTTATTTCAAATTTCCTTTTGAACTTTCATTTTAAAACCCCAAGTTCAAATGATCACTAATTTAACTTTAAATTACTTTATCTAACTTTTAAATAAAAACATTAAATCCCAAGTTAAACCAATCTTAGTTATGAAGAGATTTTAAATCAAATTTATTTAAAGTATTTACATTTTAAACTTACTCTTCATTTCAAAAACTGGAATTAAATATTCCTTAGACTCAGATTAACTTTGATTTAAATTTTAAAACCCAAACTTTTAAAACTGAAAATCAAGTTACAGGCTAAAAACGGGAAGACAAACAAATACCCGAGATTCCCATATTCTACTTCGAGCAAAAGGAAATTTCACCCGAGAAACTCGCGTCACCATCTGTTTCTTCCCTTCCTTCTTGTTCTTTTTAAAATCTTGCTTCGCTCAAATTCTGGAAGCATTTTATCACTCGCGTACAACCCGAGATAAACTCCAAAACCCCCGACCCTTGCTTCGAGTCGACTCTACCAAATCTCGAACAATCACACGATCCAATCTCGTCTTCCCCAAATCGAACGAAACACAGATGCACACAACTTCAAGCGTGTACGTGCACACGCAACCCAGGCGCCGCCGACCAGTGCCACGACCACCGACAAGTCATCGGCAACCCCTCTACTCCATTTGATAACCCCGATCAACTCAAACGTCCCCAAATGAAAATCGAGCACTCAAGTTCAACTGGAACCAAACTGCCATCTGAAAAACTTCCTCGACATCGACGATCTGACTACTGACCACTTCGCGACTTCGAAGGTAGCTTCGCTAGCATCCAATACTCCATTCCCCAGTGGCGCGATTGCCTCCGATCCACCGTGGACATCACGTCAATTCGAAAATCACTGTCGACCAACCTTGACACCAAAACCCTAGATTGGCCTCGCGTGGCCACCATCGTCATCAGAAAAATTCTACACTATTTTTCCTGGAAACCCCAACATCCAAGCTTCCTTTGACCATAATCCCGAGATCGATTATTCTGCCGATCATCTGAACTTGACCATAAACGTGATTCTGTTCAACTAAAGATTTCACCTTCAATAACCATCTAAAAATCTTGGAATGCTTATCTAAAATCATCATTTTCTATCTCGAATTTGGTTATGAAACCCAAATACGAATTCATGAACATCGAATTTTGACTGATATTTGATTTCTACTGTAAATTATTATTTACAAAACATTTACTTAATATTTTTACTTAATATTATTTTTAGAAGTAACTTTACATTGTTGTAGTCAATTTACTTTTAGGGATCATATCCTAAACTCCATTGCATAAGAAGATATGAGTTTATAAACAAGTTTTAAAACCTGTAGAGTAAGAACAAAAGCATGTTTCCTTGCCTATACACAACCATTCATATTTATAAAAGCATGCAACACATTCACACCATCATTCAGCATAATTCATCTCATATATCAGATATTAATCCTAACATCAATAAATATAGCAGGGTTAAGGGGTTTTGCTCACAGTTTAGAAAAGGAAGAACAGAGAACAAAGTTTTCCAGATTTTTGAAAACTGGCTTTTGAAAGTTGCTAGCTGGAATCTTGTTTTGAGTTGAAGATGATGTTTGCTTCCATTTTTCTTCCCAGGCTTTTTGCAATTTCCAGTTTTGATTCTCTGGCTTTGATTTACATTTTTTTTTGAATTTTGTTTTAGTTTATTTGTTTACAAAGTGATATCTCAGTTTTTCTTTGCTAAGGATTTTCGAAACTGAAATGAAGAAGGAGTTGGAGATATAGAAATGAGTTTTACAGATATATTGGTTGTACAGGATGATGATATATTTGTTTATACAAATAGGCACGGCTAAAGGTTGCATTTATGACTTGTACATACCCATGCTTTTGCATTAATTGCCTGGTACTTGGTTTCCATGCTTAGCCATGTTTTCGGCTGTACATGTTTTGGGTGGCAACATCTATCACTTTATTTTTGTTTGAGTTTGAACTTGGATGAATTTGTTTCATTTGCAGGCTATTTCCTTCATACATAATTACATATATATTTAATTCTAGTCTACATAACTAATTTGCCTTGCTTACTAAAATGTTGTTTTAATTATTTAATTTTCATTTTATCTTGTAATATAAATGACATTCTATATTTTAAAATTATTCTTAAACTATTTACTTGAAACTCAAATTCAACATATACAATATTTAAATTTAAATGATTGATCAAATAAAATTGGGATTCGAGGAAACTCGAATCAATTTATCAATTGATTTTACAAATCTTTGTTCAAAAATTTATTTAATTATAAAATTTAACTCAAAAATTCAATAAATTACTAATTTAAATTAATTTAAAATCTGGGGTCGTTACAGCTGACAAAGCCAAAATCAAGGAAAATGCACAACACTAATAGGTCAAGTATTCAAGATGCATAGCAGCAAGGTAAGAACATAAGGATATGCAGACACACATTCACACACAAGTACTCACACACACTGATGCACAACTCTACACTAACTTAACACATTAGTAAATGCACACACTCAACACAAAACACACATACACAATCACGCACACATAAGCATCCATAAAACATACGCACAATCCTAAACAAACACACACAAAAACATAAGAAAATGAGTCGACCACTTATGGTCGACCGGTGGTCGTAATAGGTCGACCAATCAATGGCGATAAAGGTAGAATCGATCGCCTATTTCAGGCGATTCCTCCACCCACTTCAATCGCTTCATTTTTAACTTGATGCCAGATGATATGCGAACATAGAATCAATTCAAACACACAAAATATAAATATATTATCTTGATTAAGCATAGATTTGCGAGAAGAATCTCACCTAAAAGTTGCACGTTATTCCTCTTCTTCCTCTCACTATACACACGCACACATCTAACACCCATGCACAACAACTAGATTTGCGTCTCACCCTAGATACTTGATGATATAGGAAATATATATTCAATTTTGATGAATTAAATTTTTTTATATTGATTTTTTTTTTAATTTTCGAAGTGATGAGGTTTACTTTGTTTTGCTTCAAGAGATGCTAAAAATAGACATAGGAAGGTATACATGAGTTATTTAGTGAAAAGAAGGAAAATTATAGATAAGAAATTGGGCTGGGTTATTTAAATTTAGGCCAAGCTAATATGAAATGAGTAAATAGAAGTATTTTTATTTTCTTTTAAATTTCAAAAATAAAATTTATTTAATCTTTAATAAATACATGTCTTTATTTAAAATCATTACTATACCAAAATAATTTTATATTTCAAATACATCACTTTTATTAGATGTTATTTTCACATTTTTACCTTATTTAAATTTTAAATATTATAATTTCATGACTTAAATCCTTTTAGTAAATAATTTCAAAATCAATTTATCAAATATATCACCAAACTTCAATTTAATTAATTAAATTACTATTATGAACTTCAATTATTTTTTTCCTAAAAATCGGGTTGTTACAACTACCGTTAAATGCCTTAAGCTTGTGTTTTTGTTTTTATGAGTGTAGAATGAATTAAATGACAGAAAGTTATGTCATTTATTACTCATGATTAGTTGGGTCGTCGGTCCACTATTTCTCTTTCCCATTTAATTCTACTTAGTGAGCTTTATTTGGAAAGACATGTAATAGGCTGTCATTATTGTTATATTTATTTTTTATGTTAGGTATGTGTCTTCTTAGGTAAAACAATTCCATAAAATTATTTAATATATTACGGGGTGTTATAGGCTTCCCCCTTATAGGACTTTCATCCTCAGAATTCAAATACGATCTAATAGTGATTTTAGTCTTTCCCATGCCTATACTTAGCATAAACACATAAGTTCCTTACAAATATGCAGCAAGCAAAATGTATTAGTGTATCTACTAACACAAAACTAATCTTACTATCACATATATACATTGGTTATAATGGAACATGGAAAACATACATGCTAGCCTAAGCAAACAACTTGGGATAAGTCCCTCTGACTTTACCTTTCGTCTCCCAAGTACAATCATCTCAGTATTCGCCTCATTGGACTCGCACAAGCTTTGCCACTTTATTCTGAAACTCCTTCGCATTTTGATCCACTATCTGAATGGGCTTCTTTACATAGGGCATATTTGGTTCAACAACCAAATCTTCCATAGCTTTCGGTCATACAACATCCTTAGAGCCTCGAACACACTTCCCAAGATGGGACACATGGAACACATTATGGATCCAATCGAAAGCACTCAGTAACTCAACCCTACAAGCTACCTTCCTGATTCCTTCAAGCATCGAAAACAGAACAACATACCTTGGCACTAACTTTCCATCCTTTTCAAATCTCATAGTGCCTATTGCCGGTGAAACCTTAACAAACAAGTGATCTTCCGAAACAAATTCTAAGTTTTACCACCTTCTATTAGCATAGCAATTTTGTCTCAATTGAACTTCCTTCATCCACTGCCGAATAAATCAACCTTTTGCGAAGCTTTCCTTATGAGATCTGGTCCTAATATAAACCGATCTTCCGTCTCGCACCAACATACTAGCGACTTAAAAGGTCTTCCATACAATGACTTAGAAGGTGTTACCCGATACTGGGCTGATAAATATTGTTGTATAAAAATTCCACTAGGCAAAAGTGGTCTTCTTAAGATCCACCAAAATCTAATGCACATGCTCGTAACAAATCCTCAAGCACTCGGTTGAACCTCTTGGTCTGCTCATCTGTCCATGGATGGTAAGCTATAGTCATACATAACTCTGAACCCAGAGCACTCTATATGATCCACCAAAATTCGCTAGTAAACAATGGGCCTCAGTCACTCACTATAGTACTTGGAACTTTATGCAGTCTTACTATAGTCTTCATATACATCTTAGCTAACCTTGCTGCCATTCTCGTTGATTTAACCGAAATGAATTGGCACTCTTAGTCAATCTATCTACTATGACCCTTATACTCTCATTTCATTCCCTTGACCTCGACAAAACCATTCACAAAATCCATAAAACCGAGTCTCATTTCTACATTGGAACCTTGAAAGGCTGTAAAAGTCAACTTGGCTTTTGATGTTCAAACATAACCTATTGGCATGTAAACTATATCTTCACACGTTATCCAACATCTCTCTTTATCCGTTCCTAATAGAAACTTTGCTTCATATCTCTGTACAACTTGGTGCCTCCACGATGGATATAAAACTTGGAATGATGCCATTCATCGAAGACCAAATTTTGAAAGTCTCCATTGTCCTGAATATAGAACCTTCCCTTCTTCCAAAGCCAATCCTTCTAATCAATTCTAAAAACTTTCAAATCTTTGGTCATAGCACCACTGTTCAGGCTATTGATCCTTTTAGAACATAGTGGATCCTCCTTCTATTTATCAGTAATCTTTTCTATGAGAGATATATGTAATTCTAAGCATGACAACATCCGAGAAGTTCTACTTGGACCAGCACTCAACCTAAAATGAACATTACAAGAAGCCAAGGTCTATAACGCATTCCACTCCTCTATCATAGCTAGAACACAACTTTGCTATCTTTGGCTTAAAGCATCAATATCCTTATTTCCTTTTCCCCGAGTATATTCAATCCCGAAACCATAAAAAGCCAAAAATTCCAACCACTTTTGTTTTCTCATGTTCTAACTTCTTTAGGAGGACAAATATCTCAAATGAAAAATATCTCAAATGTCTATGGTCAATATACAAATCAAAGGCATATGGGATTCTTATGTTATAGAATGGACAATAACACATTATCTGGGATTATCAAGATCACGACATACAACTAGGTTGTGCCTAGTCCACTTCTTTGCATTCAATCCACATTCTTATCGTCATCCAACATCATCCCATAATGAGTTATCCAATCTATTTTATAATCAATCCATACCCTAACAGACTTATTGTATACGTGTCACTGAAGGACACTACACCATAAATAATTTTTTCCCAAATTATGGCAATCATATAAATAGTTCAATCCTTTGGACGGATTCGATACCACCATAGATATAAGCATGCTATGAGATTTAAGCCTAAATTATCCACTATAACAATCTATTTCTAAAGTAGATACTCTCTTTCCATTACGGTCCGCTCCCCTTTCTCCTAGGTAGACGGGGATATGCATGCACCTAGGATCGCTTCTAGTGCATAGGGTTCAACTATCTAACGTTGTTCACTTCCTAATCAATTAAACCAATTTCTTTAAAGATAACAACTTAACCATTTGGAATATCCTTTCCCTATTTTTGAAAAAAATTATCAATTGGGAATTCAAAAAATGTCAAATTTAAAACTTCCCTTCGCATTGAAAATAATATTTCATTTAAAATGATATTTCACAAAACTTCTCATTTATGTCGAAAATCATAAAACAAACCTTTCATCATATATTTCACTTACTTCTGTATTTTTATACTTGAACTTCAAAACCAATCATTTCTATTTGACTTCAATAATTCAATATTAATCACTCAATATACATTTAAACTCAAAACAAATAGATTATTTCCTGAAATACTCATACTTCATTTAAAAATCCTTTCATACAACTTATAACCATTTGATCATACATTTTTTCTAAATATATATAATTTTAGTTTATAAATATCCAAATCCTAACACTTTAATCAATATGTATAGTATATGCAAAAGTAATTTTTTTAAAACTCACTTTGGCAATCCATCATATTCATATCAAATATGGAAATCGTTTCCAAAATTTTAAATTATATAAATCTTATATCACAAACTCTTCAATTCATAAATTTTCTTATAAACAAATAATATAATTCTTTTTATAAAATTCCTTTAACTATATTTATAAACCTTAACAAATACAACATCTATTTGTAAATCCCTCTTTAAACTAGACACTACAATTTTAATTTCCAAAATCAATTCCTTTTTAGTAATTCTTTTAAAAATATTTAAATTACTAATATAATTAATTAGTGGAATTGTGTTTTGTTGTTTTGATGAAATTGTGTTCCGATGATTTGATTGATTTGTGTTCTATTTATCAGAGTGCGCAGCGGAAACAGTGAAACTGTCTTCGCTGAGTACAACTGATAATCTTTTTGATTTAAAAATCGAAATACGAAATTGATATGAATTTTATTTGTTGTTTACATAGCTGTAATTATTTTGTTTCTTTGAGAATTTCGAATCCGAATTGAGGATTTGAAGAAATTACAGTTATGTGATTTTTGTTGAAATTTCCGCTGACTTTCTTTTGTACTAATCATATATTGATTAGATTTTTGCTGTTTTGAATTATCTTCATTGAAGATACCTTCGAATGATTTCTTTGTTCATTTTGTAGTACGTGCAAAAATTTGAATTGCACGTTATTGCATTTATTTTACGTTGAACCGATGCTTGGTTATGATTTGTCTAATGATGATTTCGTTCTGTGTCCCTTTGATTTCAGTCAAGTGTTATGGTTTTGACTTCGGTCGCTGTGATTTTGTTCTGGCGATAGCCTCTATGTCGACTTCGGCATTGTTTTGATTTTTGGCCTTGGTGACTTGAGATGATGAGTTGCTTTCTGCTGTGATTTGGATCTTGATATCACTAGACTTGATTTTACGATGATTGCATTTGTTTCGATTTGTTGAATTGTCTCGTTGGTGAATTTCAATGTTTTGGAGTTGTATTTTGATTTGGATTGTTGATTTATTGTTTAACACTATTTAGTGTTATATTTGCCGTTATCCAATTCTCGTATCGAGAGTTGGATATACGAGATTCCTGTGACTGTCGTCTATTTGACTATCTGATTATTATTGCTACCATGCACTAATAACTGAGTTTGAATTAGACTGACCCGTGTATTATTTTCTTTTGAATGTAATACTCGGGTCAGACCCGAGTTATTTCAGGTTGTAGATTTCCTTCTTTAAGTTGCTGTTCGGGATTTGAAGACTTTTCACATCTTCTGAAGTTGTTAGTGTCATTTTGTAGTAGTTGTATCATATGTACTGTGTCAACTATGTATTAACTGACATCAGTTATATAGATATGAGACTTTTGTTTTTATCTGTGTTCCGCATTTATATTATCTGTGTTATTGTTATATCTAATGTCCTAAACTATTATGAACCGTCGTAGTTCGTTTTATACTAGTATTGGGTGTGTCGATGGGAGTAAATAAATAATAGATGAAAAATAAAAAGTATATACTACTTCTATCGAGATAACCAATATTAGTGTAAGGCCAATTACGGATGGTCGCTCCTATCCAGCCTTATTCTTCGTAATAATAGACAGTATTCCTTTTAATACTCTTTGTTATTATGAGCATAGAGGTGGGGCGTTACAGTTGGTATCGACGTTATTTCGATGATCAGAGAATAGGGAGACCTAAAGTCTGCTTGTTTTCAAAACTCAATTCTCTTATGAAACTTATCACCACCTTAGTAGGTGTATTTATCAAAAAAATTCAAAAGATTTTGATATTTTCTCACAAGTGCTGAACGACCCGCGTCATCGAATATGGTTCAGTTCCAACGTAGGGTTTCCCACCCAAACTAGAGAAATTCTCATACCGCTTTGAAACATCAACAATCAAGGGTAGTCGGACATAAATCACTCCTTATTCAGTAGATACATTTAATACGGGTTTTACAGGTTTGGCTTATCGTTTACAAATATGGTGGAACCCAATGAGGTTGTTCATGCCTAAAATATTCTATCGATTCGACTACCAATTCCAAAGTTTTGCTTTCAACTCACCAGTATTTATCTCTATTCCAATCTCTAAATCCACTTATTTAATCATCCTCTGCTAACTGAAATTAGGATTCATTAGCACTCTCCAATAGATAATTAAATCAACCAGAATAGAAAATGGTTTGTGCATATGTACTCAACTCATATGCTATATAAATATATTTAAAGCACCATATAAAAATACAAATAAATTCTCTCGATATGTCCTAATCCTTATTTAAGGATAAGTTTGGTAATGATATCAAGTGTAACAACCCACCATTTTTAGCCCTGTGATTTAACACGAATCACGATGTGTAAACCCCAAAAGCCAACAACAATGTGTCGTTAGCTTAAGATAACAAGAGATAAAATAAATTTATATTCTATTTATCTCTTTCTAAACTAACAACCAAAGGTAACAAAACATATAATAAAACCAAAGTATTATTTTATTCAAACTAATAAGTCTAACTATATACATAAGTCATATACATATCCAATCCAATCAAAGCATAAATATATATTATCAGATCCATCACCATAAGCACCTTCAAACGCTACTCAATACAATATACCAGACTCCATAAATGGAGTGATGGAACAAAAAGGGAAAATGTAGAGAGGGTCAGAATACAATGTGGTGAGTGATGTACATCTACTTTAACATATACTCTAATCACCTAGATATTACTAAGATAACTATGTAAACATCATACCTTAGTTCTGTTTAACTTACAACCAAAAAAATTAGTCAAGTAATATAACAAATATGGATGACTCATGAAAACAAGATCATAGTCAAGAAACAGATAACATATTTGATCCCGGTCTTTTAGAAACAACATTCGATAGATTTCGGTAAACTCAACCCCGGTTCTTTAGGAAATACATAGTTAAAGATAAGAGCGAAAATCACCTCCTAATCGTTAGTGGAAGGATTTCATTATCATTTGTCCTAGGAGAACGAAATGAGATTTATATGCACAGTACAACATCATCGGAGATGACTGTACCATATAACTCATGTGTTTCTCCTGGATATTTTCAAAGTTACGTTTTGGGTCTAAATTCGATAGTTGGTTATTTAACTATCAACAAACACACATCCAAATCAGGGATTTATTTCAAATGGAAAACCAACATCGGTTAAGCACATAAACAACCACTAGCCTCCTTTTAATTAATATTTTCATTAATAAAAAAATCACTTTGTAATACTAGTATACCTTTACAAAGAAATACCCATAAATCCTTATATTTTCAATACTTAGAAAAATATCTATTTACTTATCTCAACGGTATAAGTATATTCAAAGAATGGAGGAAGATTTGCTTTTTATGCAATTCTAAAATCATTATAAACTCCTTTATAAATCTCTAAAATCATTTATAAACTATTTATAATCTTTAAAACCATTTATAAATATTTCTAAATCGTTTTTCAAGGCATTTATAAACCCTAAATAAATTTATGCAACTATGTATAAAGCTCTTCTTATAAATCTACAAACCCATTTATAAAATTCCATTATAAATATCTAAAACCATTTACAAACTTCTCTTTATACATTATAAATAACTTTCCTTTAAGTTCCCAAACCATGTTATAAACTCCTCTTATAAAACCCAAGTCTTTTTATAAAACTCTATTTATAAATCTCGAAAATATTTATAGATTAATAATCATCTTTTACTTCAGACACTATTATATAATAATAATTAATAATTTTAAAACATTATTAAATAATAATAATTAATCTTCACCATTATTATAAATAATAATAAATAATTTCCAAAAATTTATTAATAAATCATTATTATTAATTTCAAGCCATATTAATTATTTAAATAATTAACTTTCAGAATATTAAAATATTAATAAGTAATCTTATACAATATTAATATAAATATAAAACTTCTAGAACAACATTAAATATAAATAAGTAGCTTTTAAACCGTACTAAATATAAATAAATAACATTTAAAAAATATTAAATATAAATAAATAACTTTTTAAAAAATCAAATGAGCCCACTCTTTCCAAAGACCGAACCCACCATGGACGAGCACTTCTCCTCCACCTCTCTCACTCATCTCTCCACTAAATCGCCCCAAACCACTTCCATCGTTCATTTCTCCACAAGAGCCACCAGACTATCCCCATTTCATCATGTCTGCATCCACCCATAGAAACGCGACTCCACCCCCTCTGATACGCACCCTGGAAGTGTCGGACCTCCCTCACCATATCCACACACCCTTAAAACTTCGCCTGAAGATGCTAATCCACACGAGAATCATGAAAAAAACTAGCCTCATGTCTTATCAACGAGCATAACTCGCAAAAACCTTAACCCTAGCTAGCAACTTAAGAAAACACTCCACTGTCGAACTCTAAATCAAAGACGCAGCCCACTATACTAACATCATGATGAAGCTAAAGCCAAGACAAGACCAAAGATCTAAAATTTAAAAAAATTCATTAAGTATAAATTTTGTTTAGAAATTTTTTTTAAAGATGTAAACCTCCATTTTGTTCACTGCAAACTGGTATAAAAAGGGGATGGAGAAATTGGTGAACAATGCACGGGTATGGGTGTATGTAAGGTGAAGATGTGGGGTATGAGGAAAGGGTATGGGCCTAAGTATGGAATAATATATATTATTTTATTTCAAATTATCTATCTCGATGTACCCGAAAATCTCGAACTCCAATCGAGGTGTGCCATTTGGCATTCTATATGTAATACCCCTATTCTGAACACACTAGAACCGGTCTCGAGGCCTAATTCGATCATATACAGAAGATAGCTTTTCAAACCTAGTTATATTATATTAATTCCTGTAATTAGTTTCTAAGCGTTTCGAACTCGCATGACCAAACGATTTGTCCGATCGCCATGCAATTCATTAACATATAATAATACACTATTACAGATCCAGTGAAATTAGTTTCATCGAAATCCAAAACAGTCCCTCGAAAGGCATTTTCACATGTAAATTAATATTATTTATTATTAAAAGCAGTTTTATCATTTATTATTACCATTCTTATTCAAACATAATTTTAAATAAGCTTTGAAATCATTTTTATCCAAATTAAATCCAAGATTTAGTTATTAATTTCCCATTTCACATAATCAAATAAATACCTATATGTTTGCACCAAAATTGGTCACAAACACCCAATTGCAGATGAAAGCACCAAATCACAATCACATATCACAGATAGATTGTATGGAGTAGAATTAAACATGAAGAACACTCCAAAAAATTAAAAGGAAAGCAGTAAGAACACAAGGTTTATAGTGGTTCGACGTTGTAGCCTACGTCCACTTTGAAGAGTTGCTATTTTATTGATGATTCTCTACTGATTTTCAAGAGTGCAATTGATTGTGTCAGAGTTACAATGGAGTTCAGAAAAGTAACGGTGCAGAAGAACCAAAAAGATCCTTTTTCTAGAGGCATATGGCTGCTACTTATAGGCGTGGCATGGAAATATCTGACTTTGAATTCGGAATACTCCTTCTCACACGTGGGTGGGCCTACATGATCGATCCGGGGTGGTTTGGGATTGATCCTTGATCGATCCCTAGGTATTTCGTATCGATCCAAAAATGGTCCGATGGTGATGGGATCGATCACGAACATCCTTCTGGTAGTATGCAAGTTGTGGTGAAAATTTGAAGGCATTTGGAGTGGTAGATCTCGAGTTATGATCGATCCAAGATTGATGTTGTAGTTCAGCTAAATTGTTCATATTGATAGCCCCGTATTGATCAGATTCGTAACGATCAAGATGGTGACGTGGAGCGATTGTTTAGGTGAGATCCACATTTTATGCTGAGTTGACTACTACCTCATTCGTATCCATCGGTTGCTATGTTCTTCGTATCGATCATGTATCCTCGCTTTCGTATCGATCAGTTGCCGAGCCTTTTGTATCGATCGACATCTCGTTCCTTCGCATTGATGTTTTTTGTTTCATTTCGTATCGATGCCTAAGCCTTCTATTCGTATCGATGCATGGCTATTTTCTTCGTATCGATCAAGTGAATGATCGATACGAAATATGTCGCCGTTGCGTCAATACGAAGTGGGAGGTTTGGATTGATGGATACGAATCGGTATTTGTGGGATGGATACGAACGAGATGGGGATGGATACGAAGTAGTGGGCGAAGTTAGATAGATACGAACTGATGTGAATTCCTGGTTGTCAATTGATTCAATGCTCTGACCCGAAGCAACCATCTCCTTGGCCCAAAGTAAACCCCTTAGCGACTGGAAGCAGGTGCCACGTGACTCGAAGTAGCTTGTTCCTCAAAGACCCGAGGTAAACACTTCTTTGACCCGAAGCAGACCTTCTGAAAACTCGAAGCAAACATGAAGGTGACTTGAAGCAGACTCCAGGCAACCTGAAGCAACTCGATCTTTGTTAAAACCATACTTTAAGCATCTTGCGGTGTTTGTTCGTCGATCATGCTACGTTTCGTGCAGTTGTTTGGGTTAGATCCGCCTGTATGTTGCCTTACCAAAAGGCGGGTTAACACTATATTTGAAATTTAAGCTGTTTGACTTGTAAAACCAATATTTCAATATTTAAAATTAATTAGATATTTCAAAATCAAATGACTAAAATTTTGGGTCATTATAGGGGAACGGTGCAATGAGCTTCGGGATAAATTTTGGCATGGAATATCAAGGTCATCATGGTTATATAGCCTATGAGTTGAGGATAGAGATGAATATGTCACTAACGTTGCTATAGTAGTAGCAGCTGTAAAAGTCCCAAAAGAGGGGATAACGGGATCAGGGACAATAGGCCCAAATGTAGATAATACGACATGATTAGAGCTGGTTGTCGTTAGGTTAACAATCTCTACTCTGGGTCCTTAAGAGATTGGAATATTGCTTTCCGTCAAATTCTTAATCTATATTTAGGAAGGGCACCAGTAGGCCCTTAGGAAAAGATCGTGGCTTCAGAAGCTAACGTCGCTTGACCCAAAGCGAGAGCCTCGAAATCTTCATCATCCAGGAGGTCCACCTTTAGCTCATCTTCATCAACCTCAACAACATGTTCCCTTTCTTGCCTAATAATTTCCCCGTAGGCCATAACAAGCATCTTAGGGTACTTACCATCACATTAGGTTGCCTAATTTTATCATGTTTGTGTAAAAGTGGACCAAAGTGGACTAGACTTGAGTTTTATGCTCCTCTTCTATCTTGGTGGCGTAGGAATCTAAAGTCCTTTTTGCCACTTTGGCATCGAGCATTTTTGACATATATTCTTCAGCCGTGGGTAGGGCTTCATCCTTTTCTTTCTTTTTAGTTTGCACTTCAGCCTCCAGATCAACGGTGGTCCAAAGGAGCGCCTTATTTTTGGTGAGTTTTCCACTTCTATGATATGCAGACTCAAACTTTTCCTCTTGTAGCTTTAACTTGTCCTTAAAGGCCTTCCTCTCATCTAACATTTTCTTCTCTACCACCTAGAGTGATGGGAGATGGTTCGCTCGGTATCCTTCTTCTCAATCGCTTTTTGCTGAAGGATTAGCTGATTAGTTTTATTGGTCTCTGACAACGAGCTAGCGAACCTCTTCCATATGTAATATTGTTCATAATGGGCATTATGGACACATGCTTTGATATAACTAGCGACCTCGTGGGGAATATTCTTTATAGGATAATTAAATTTAACCCAGTGAAGCAAAGTTGGTGGAAGATTTTCTGCATTTCGATGAGGTGAGGACTTAGAACAGGTTATGATACTGCTGTAGAGATGTGCACATGAGTAAGCTCTTTGTTGGGCCTTTGTTGAATAAGCTCAAAGTCGTAGAGCCAGTAGGTTGAGAAGTGTGTTTGGATTTGTGGGAAGAAACTAAATGCTGAGTAGGAGGAACCACTAAAGCAGGGGTAGTAGGACCCTTAGAAGCAGGAATAGGGTTGGGCCTTGATGAATATTGGTCTAGTCCCTTAGGCAAAGGAGATCGTTTGTGATGCCGAGGAGGAGATCCCTTAGCGGATCCAAAGTGATCGCAAGACTCCTGACCATGATCGTCTCGATATCTTTGTTAATGAGATTTTTCGTCTTAGAAACACCCAAGTATTTTAGAAGTAATCATGATGCTGAGCACTTTCATGATTAAAATTAGCAAGATTAAGCAGTATTAAAACTGCCTTTAACTGAAGCAACTATGTCACTGTAATGCTTACACAGTCATGAGGAAAAACATGCAAAACCTTATGAAATATGTTAATCCAATTAGTCAAAGCCATCTAATTTAATTTAGATGTTAAAGACAGAAATAGTAAATAAAGTATGAAAAAAAAATGGCACAAGGAATTCACGTGATTTGGATGTTAATGAATCCTACATCTAATGAAAAATGTTCTTATCTTCTTCTTTTATTTTTAGTACAAAGAAAAATGGCAGAGAGTACAATTTTGATTCAGTGCTCAAAAATGAATAAATTTGTTCCTATATTCTTCTGCTATAGTTTCCTACCTATTTACGGTACATAGAGAATTACATGGATTACTAACATCAATCTTCCATGCCTTTGGATTATACCACATGTCAACCAACTGTCATGCTTATTTACTGTACACGAATGCTGATGTGGTCTTTGGCGGGAAACTTTGATTTGGGTTAATGGATTTTGAACTTGGGTGGGAAGCTTAAACTTGAGGCGGGAAACCCAATTTTTGAATAGGCCATGACTTGATAGGAGATTTTAACTATGTGGGGGCTACTGAGGCAGAGCAGTATTGGCCATTCCTTATTAATATTTGTTTTTATGGGGGTAGAAATGTAGTCTAGATTATTGCCTCATCCTTTTAGTCCTTGTATTTGTTGGGTAGTAATTCATTTGAAATGCAGCGCTATTTGGTCACTTCAATGTCAACTCAGGATTGCGGCGCATCCCTGTTGCTTCAATGTTAATTTAAGGTTATGGTGTAGCCCTGTCACTTTAATGTTAGTTTAAGATTGCGGCGCATCCTTATTGCTCATAATCGCTTTAAGGAAAATGCTATAGTTCTATGTTTCTAATATTTCTCTTGAGGCCGCAGAATAATCTTTACATTTTGTTGTTACTCAAAGATTGTGCCGCAGTCCCAACTTATTAATGCAATTTTTGGAACAATGACACAACCTTCATATTTGGTATATAATGACCATGTCGTAGTTCTACCCATTGAAGTAAGTTTTTTAAGGTTGCATGTAGTCTCTACACTTTGTAGCTGTCTCCGGACTCCGGGGCAATATTATAACTTTAATGCTGTGCTTAAGGGGACGATGCAGTCCTTATTATTTTCACTATTTTAGACTTTGGTGTTATACCCTTTGGACTCTGCTTTTCTCCTTCATTTCCTCTTCCTAGTCCAACTTTTATTACAGGAGCTATTTTTTTGGTTCTATCCTTGCATCAATTTGCCTTTGACAATGTTTGGAAAATATGAGTATAACACTTGCTTCCTAAGTCTACAATGACTAAAGATCGGTGAGGACTTGTCTCTACTTCCATATTTCCCTATGACCCACCACTTATTGCTTTTCTCTCCCTTCTTTTCAAATGGAAAAAAAAAACTTTATTGCTGTTTCACATTTAATGCTCGACTACAAGTGTCAATTTCTTAACGGTTGATCTTTTGAAAAGTTATCAACTTAGTCTTTTCGACTTCCATGAAAATCTGTATGGATCCTTACGTTAATCTCCCCTATCATTAATTAATTAATGTTTTGGGGCTTTTCCATTATTCTTATTGCGTGGCTGAAATTCAAATCGAGGTAGGTATATATTTTTCTCCATCCTCTTCTTTATTCCTTTATGTGCTTTCGAAAACCTTTGTCGCAAAACCCATCATCTCCAAGATAGGTTTCTCTTTTGAAAAATAGTAAGGGTATTCTTTTTCTTGTAATTTCTTTCTCTATATCTTAGTGGCGGTCGAAAACCAACCTAGTATATTCGGTATGAAAATTGCTTTTGTCAAAGGAACCATCTCTCCCTTATCCTTACCATCTATAATAACTGAATTAGGAGAAATAGAATGCATTTTGGATCATTTTGGGTTTGAGGGTTACGTAGCTAGGGTGCCTAAAATCCCACGATCATATCCATACGCCTCCAAATAGCTTTAGTTCTATTACTTCCGAACACATCTAAAGTGGACTCTGTCTTCCTCCCAATTAAATTCTTCATGAATGGCTCTCTTCAATTGGTGTTGCTCTCGTAAAACTTACCCCAATTTCTTACTCCATTTTGATTGCCACTTTCATCATTTATGCGGAGAGGTGTTCCCCTCCTTTCTACAAAGAACTTCAATTTCCTTTTGACATTCACAAAAGTCCTTTCGGGGATGATTATGGGTTTTATTACGCTCGGGCGAAAAATTGGTTCTCATGTCTATTCCTCGAAAGTCGAAACACCCAGAAATGAAATGATCGATATTTTTTCATTTCAAACTTAGATAACTTCCCTTCTTCTTTTCAACCACAACCCAATCGTCCAATCTTCTCTGATCGAGCCATTGGGTTGTTCGTATCTCGTAGGAAGGACATCCTTAGTTTAAGTGAAGACGAGAGGAAAATTAAGGTATTCTTTTCTGAGTTATTATTGTGTTAGTATGGCTTTCTGCATACTAGTCATAACTTCTCTCACTCCATCTCTAAGTTCTCCATAGTTACAGATGAATCTAAGGGTATGATTTGTTAAGATGGATAGAGGAATTATATTTTTTGACTTTTGCAGAGATGATTACTAATCTAAAATTTTCTCTTATGTAGATAAGATGGCTAGAAATGTATTGAATGTGGCTTTTGATGATCTCCCTACAAAGAAATCAAAGACGACAAAGAAGAAGAAGGGAGAGAAGAAAAAAAATGATGATGCTGACACCTTTGATCGACTTCTCAAGAAACCTCATGTGCCTCCTCTTCCTTCTCTTCCTTCCTCAAATGTACATCACATCTCATCTCTCCAGTCTTTTTGAGACCTAAACATTCGCTTCTTACCCTTACCCGAAGAGCTTGTCATTGATCTTGATGAAAGGGTAGGGCATAGAGCTTTAGATGGCTTATCTTATATTGGTTATGCTCCCCAATCTTATCTTGTTGCACTTCTTTATCCTACACTCCCCTTCCCTGAACTTGCATTAGAACTTGACCGGACTTGGGCTTATGTAAGTGCCTTCTATTTCTTCTTTATTTAGTGATGATTTACTTCAAAAATTCTCATCTTCTTATGACTGCTTTATAACAGATAAGGGCTATGGCAACTGAGGTTCGAAAAAGGGTTGAGGATGACCTAACCTCATCCAATGCTCGGATTGCTAAATTTAAGGTGGATCTTGTTGTGGCTACTTTTTCAAAAACAAAGGTAGATGTAGAGCTTAGGGCTCAACGGAAGAAGGCAGAGGAGGCTTTGAAGCTGAAGGGTCAAGAGTTGGAAAAGAAAGATAAGGCCATGGGGGAGAAAGAGTTAGAGGGGACAGCCTAAGAGCTTGCTAGGTCTAAGGGCAGACTTAACCAGGTTATTTACCGAATTCACTTTAAGATGTATGCCGCGGTTAAGCGCCAATTTTTTGTCAACCGCCTAGATGTAACTACTGCTGAGGTTGATCTCGGCTTCTTGAGGGACCTACAAAAATTAAAGGAGCCGTTGCCTACTATAGGACCACGTGGGTTAAGGAGATGGCTATAGATAAAGCTAGGGAAAGGGAATCCCCTTTTGTTTCCTAAGACACCTCGCTTCAGCAGGATGATGAAAATGCATTGTCTAAGGGGACTGAGGTCACCTCTGCCTCCCAAGTCCATGTAATTACTTGAACTTTTCTAAATAATTTCATTGTTTCTCTTATCTTTTCGAATCTTTTGGTATGTAATGAAATGAACTAGTTTCTAATCTTGTCATGACCAATTTCTTTTATCGTCTTATTGTTTTGCTACTGCACTACGAATGGTCGCGTTAATTTCATTCTTTTGTTCTTTATAGTCTTCTAGTGAAATAGTTTTTACTAAATTTCTAAAGGAAAGCATGGAAAAACTTCAAACTCAAACTATAGGTCGCTATGGTCTTAGTGCGGTAACAATTTGCATGCAAGAGAAAGAGTTAGATGAGGCATTTGCGTAACTTAAAGAAGAAACCCTAGGGTTGCTTTCCAAAATTGACCAAGTAGTCAAAGAAAAGAAAGCACTTAGTGACTTCATGCTGCATCGTTGGCACTATGCTCTAGAGAGTGGTTCTTTTCCTCCTGACAGCCCACATTTGGAATGGTTTAGGATTAGGCTTTGGGATCTATATAAGGAGTGAAACCCTGTATTTTTACATGTGAATTAGTTGCAGTCTTCATATAAAAATTGTCTTATGCAATACATCTTTCCAAACTTAACTTTCTATAAATTGAATCCTATTGAAATTAATTCCAATGATTTTTAATTGGGTCACCACCCTTCCTTGTTATGGGCATCCTTTGAGGCTAACAAAGTCTTCGAATTCAATGCACCTTTAATTTCCATAATCTATGGCCCAAATGACCCACGCGTTGCTAGTACCTTAGGTATTTGTTTTGGTGATAAAAACTATAGACATTATATAAAATATAAATACTAAAGCTTTATCAAGTTATATATGGTATATAGTGCAAGATATTAGACAGGTGTTGATTAAGAAGGCTATACAGTGTCAAGAGTAGATTCAAGATGCTGATATAGAGTTTCAAGGGTTGGGGAATGAAGACTTGTGAGTATTGAAGAGTTCAGGATTTCAAGATATTCCAGATAAATTATAAAGTCGTAGAATTTATGTTAAAACCATGATAGCACTTTCCTTATTCTCTCTCCTCCTCTAATTTTGTTTTAAATCGTCTTTCAAATATCCTAGTTTTAAAATAATATTTTCAAAATATTTCTCAAAATGATTTTTAATCTCTTATACTTATAAAGATATTATTTTAGTGTTTTTAAGTTTATATATATATATATATTGAATTTTTGTTTATACTTTAATAAGTTATAATTATATTGATTATATATATATTATTTACATTATATTAAAATTTTCAAACTTATTATATAAAGTTTTATTAAGTTTTATTATGATTAAAATATGTATAAACTATGCTTAAATGATTTTACAGAGTATCAAACTATTTTACAAAATGAGTTTTCAAAATAATGTTTTAAAGTATTTTAAATTTTAAAAAGAGTATATTGATATACTATGTATGTATGTTGACATAGTGGACGATTTTTCAAATTTTAAATTTCAATGGAGGTGTCTTTTTGTCGTTTCTCTTCACGAATGGATATGACTGTTATTCCTCTATAAATACCAGACTTCCAAATGAAATTTTAAAATCATCATTTTCTTATTCATCTCTTGTCCTTCCACCCTCTCATTTTCTAAATCAAAATATACCCAAACTCTGTTGAAATTCAACCAGAATCAAATTCAATCATCACTAGTTTGATTCTTCTTTATCCACTCTTTGATTTCTCTCATCTCTCTCGCTCAAACAAAGATCAAAGTGCTATTTAAGAGTTATATGATCAATTGTAATCAAGATCAAAGATCCGAGTCTGTAAAACTCTATTAAATCATACTGTTATACTTGTGGGTGTGATTGTAGCCCATAAATCAATTGGGCGTGCTTAGTAGTCCATAAATCTAGTGGGTGTGCTTGTAGCCTGGACATCAAGTGACTCAACCCAGAGGTCAGAATTCTGGACGGTGTGTCTCGTAGCCTTGAAATCGAGATTGAATTTGCATTTACTAGTTGAAAAGAAATTCGTACAAGGAATTGTGCGGGACTGGATGTAGGGTAACTCTGAACCATTATAAAATCTTGGTGTGTTCTTTTCTTTTTAATTTTTTACTTTTATCTGAACTTTGATTCTATGATTGTTAATTACATCATTCCAAGTAGAATCTAAAAAATTTGAAAATTATTCATATAATCCATTAAACACTATTCACCCCCCTCGAGTGTTAGTTTAGCCTTAAGATCCTTATTTCACTGACTCACATTTGGTATCAGAGCATTGGCTATTAAAGTATTCATAATCTGAATTTTGAAAAAGTGTCAATCGCAATTTTTGATAATATTTTTAACACTATTTTAAAAAGGATAATTTGCAAAATCATCATAATGTTGTTTCATAAATTTGCATCTATTCATTATAAATGATCACGTGATCTTTTGAAAAGGTATGAATTGCAGGAACAAATGTGTTACGTGGCATTTGATGAACATACACCTAATAATCAAACTCTATAGATCAAAAAGGACAAATGGATATTGGATAGTGGATGCTCAAGATATATGACCGGAAATTTGGAGATTTTTAAAGATATAGTTTACAAAGATGGTGGATTAGTAAATTTTGGAGACAACTCCAAAGGACATGTGTTTGGCATCAACAATGCCGGTAATCCAAAAACTCCCTCTATTTCTAATGTTTTTTTAGTTAGGAATTCAAAGCATAATCTGTTGAGTATTAGTCAATTGCGTGGTAAGGGTTTCAAAATTAAATTCGTAAAAGATAAATGTCACATTGAAGATAATGAGTCAAACATTATCTTTAAAGGTATTAGGAAATGAAACATCTATATATTAAGTACGAAAATATCAAATGATAATTTGTGTCTTTTGGCTGAATCAAGTGATCCTTGGATTTGGCATAAAAGATTTGGTCATTTGAATTTCAATATATCTAAAATTTCTAAAAATGATTTAGTTGGAGGTTTTCCTAAAATGAATTTTAAAGTTAATAACTTATGCGATGCATGTCAATTTGGAAAACTTATAAAAAGTTCTTTTAAATCAAAAGATATGATTTCTACCTCTCAACCCCTTGAACTTCTTCAGTTAGATCTCTTCGGTCCCTCACAGATACAATCTATAAATCACAATAGATATATATTTGTAATCATAGATGATTATTCTAGGTTTACCTGGGAAATTTTATTAAAACTTAAAAGTGATGCTTTTGAAATGTTTAAAATCTTTGTTAAACAAATTCAAAATCAAGTGACTAGTAAAATTAAAACTATTCGGAGTGATCATGGTAGAGAATTCGAAAATGAAAATTTTAAGAATTTCTGTAATAAGAAAGGTATAACTTGTAATTTTTCATTTTCAAGAATACCACAACAAAATAGAGTGGTAGAGCGTAAAAATAGGACAATTCAAGAGTGCGCTAGAACTATGCAAAATAATAGTAATTTAACTAAAAAAAATTGGCTGAAATAGTTGGTATTGCATGTTATATATTAAATAGAATTTTAATAAGATCATTAACTAAGAAAATACCATATAAATTATTCTATAATAAAAAGCCTAAAGTATCATACTTTAGAGTTTTTAGTTGTAAATGTTTTATCTTAAATACTAATTATAATTTGGATAAATTGATGCTAAATCGGATAAAGGAATCTTTATTGGATATTTCAAACAGAAGTAAAGCTTATAGAGTTTTCAATACTAGAACTAGTACTATTGAAGAAACATTACATGTCTCATTTGATGAAATTTTAAAGTTTATAATCCAAATATTGATGAAGAAGAAAACATTGATAACCCAAACGAATTAGCAATAATGAGATTACCGAAAATGAAAATAATAATAACTCAAAAAGCTCACATCCAAATAAAACAACAAGATACTTGAAATATCATCCTATAGAAAACATACTTGGAAATATTGAATCTGTTGTTAAAACTAGAAATCAACTAAATAAAATGAGTAACGTTGCTTTTAATTCAACTATTGAACCTAAAAATCCAAAGGAAGCATCAACTGCTGATTCATGGATTCTTGCTATGCAAGAGGAATTGAATCAATTCACAAGAAATGATATATGAGAATTAGTCCCAAGACCTGAGGATAAATCCATAATAGAAACTAAATGGGTATGTAGAAAAAATATTAATGAACAAGGAGTGGTTGTGAGAAATAAACCTCGATTAGTTACACAAGGTTATTATCAAGAAGAAGGAATAGATCTTGATGAAACCTTTGCACCCGTAGCAAGATTAGAAACTATACGAATTTTACTTGCTTTAGCTAATCATAATAATTTTAATTTATATTAAATGGATATTAAAAGTGCATTTTTAAATGGTTTTATTAAAGAAGATGTATATGTAGAAAACCCCCAATTTTTGAAGATGAGAAACTACCTAATCATGTTTACAAATTAAAGAAGGCTTTGTATGGTCTGAAACAGGCTCCAAGAGCTTGTATGACAGACTTAAATCTTATCTATTACAATCAAATTTTGAAATAGGCAAAGTAGACAGTACACTTTTTATTAAAAGAGATAAAAATGATATTTAGTTAATACAAATATATGTAGATGATATCATTTTTGGATCTACCAATGATAAACTAAATAAGGAATTCTCAGAAATAGTAACTAAGGAATTTGAAATGAGTCATATGGGAGAACTAAATTATTTTCTAGGATTACAAATAAAACAACTAAGTAATGGAATTTTTATTAGTCAAGAAAAATATGCTAAAGATATAGTTAAGAAATTTGGTATGTCAAATACCAGTGGTAAACCAACTCCCATGACAACTAATGAAAAATTAAATAAAGAAGAAAATTTAAAAGATGTAGATAAAAAATTATATAGAGGAATGATTGGATCACTACTTTATATAACTGCTAGTAGATCTGATATAATGCATAGTGTTTGTCTCTGTGCAAGATATCAATCTCAACCTAAAGAAACTCATTTAAAATCTGTGAACTAAATTTGAGATATGTAAACAACACATTAGACTTTGAAATATTTTACCCAAAAGAAAACTCCTTTGAATTAATTTCATATAGTGATGCTGACTATGCTGGTTACAAATCAGACCGAAAAAGTACACTTGGAACTTGTCTTTTTTTGGGACACTCTCCGGTTTCCTAGTTTAGTAAGAAGCAAAATTCTGTATCTCCATTTACGACAAAAGCAAAATATATTTCAGCAACATTAGCCTGTTCACAGGTTATCTATATGCAACAAACATTAAAAGATTTTGGTTTAAATTTTACAAAATCACCAATATACTGTGATAATAGAAGTGCGATCAATCTATCTAAAAATCCAACTCATCATGCTAGAACTAAACATATTGATATAAGACACCATTTTCTAAGAGATAATGTAAACAAAGAAATAATATCACTTGATTTTATAACCACTGAAAATCAAATAGCTGATATATTAACAAAACCATTGAATCAAACATCTTTTACCAAGTTAAGAAGAGAGTTAGGAATCTGTTCTCTATCGAAAATATAAAAATAATGAAGTAAAAATTATAAAATATAAAGAAAAACAAAATAATCAAAATTATAACATATATGTCGACATATCCTATCCCCCTATGTCGACATATAACGGTAATTTTTGTTTTTTAAATTTTCCTCTAAAATTCAAATTGGTGGTTATATAATAACCAAATTTTGACTTTTTTCTTTATTTCTCTGTATTCTTTCTGTTTTAAATTTCTAAAACAAATAAACCATGGCCTCCTCTAATCCCAAACGTTTTAGAGAAGATAATTCATCGTTTTCCTTCCCTTCTCCTACCCAAGGCCTATTCCAGAAGACTACTATGGCTAAAGTTATTAAATTGGAAGGAGAAATGAAGAATATTCCGAAGATGTTGACTGAAATACAAGTTGTACAACTTTGTATGTCCAATGGATAAGAGAAACAAAGTAGAATTTGTCGCAATTTGCAAAAATATCTATTAGATAATCCTACAAATCCAATAGTAATTGAAGATGATTCTGCAAATTTGGCTATTCATAACCCCATTCAAGGAAGCGATGAAAAGGTAGAAGTGGAAGAAGTGGAGGAAGAAGAAGAGGAAGAACATATGGAGGAAGATGATGAAGTCCAATGCATCGGAGAAGTATGTATCGGTCGATATGAAAATCTCGTCGAACAAAAGGGGAACTTTTACCTTCATTATCCTCATTATCCTATTCACTAATCCCCGATCATTAGGAAATCACGTTAGGATGGTACTTGTCTTCATTAATTTGATTGTGTGGTGTGTATATTTAATTTAATTTAACATTTGTTTTACATATTTATATGTACATTTTAAGATGTGATTGGATTATGGTGTGGTATTGAATGAATATATAGATTGGTTTGGTTACTATTAATGATTTGTGTTATCACTTCTCATTTCTTATATATCATTCTTATCATTATTTCCATTTCATGATTATCTTGCTTTAAATATCACTTATTATTTATATAAATCATTCTCATCATCATTATATGTCATTAGTCTATAATATTTTATATAGGCGGAGTTAGAGTAAGAGTTAGTGTTAGAGCTATAGTTTTAGGTGGTTATTTTGGTTGATAACAAATGGGGAGAAATATATAAAATCTAAGCATTGATTAAAAGAGAGTTTTGTAACCCCGTGGGAGTTATATTATATTTTATATACAAAGGTGTCATCATCAAAAGAGGGAGATTGTTAGTACCTTAGATATTGGTTTTGATGATAACAACTATAGATATTATATAAAATATAAATACTAATGTTTTATCAAGCTATATATATTATATAGTGCAGGATATTAGACAGGTGTTGATTAAGAAGACTGTACAGTATCAAGAGTAGATTCAAGATGCAGATATAGAGTTTCAAGAGTTGGAGAATGAAGACTCATGAGTGTTGAAGAGTTCAAGATTTCAAGATATTCTATATAAGTTATAGATTCGTAGAATTTATGTTAAAACCTTGATAACACTTTCTTGATCTCTCTCTCCTCTAATTTTGTTTCAAATTGTTTTTCAAATATCCTATTTTTAAAATAGTCTTTTCAAAATATTTCTCAAAATGATTTTCAATCTCTTATACTTATAAAGATATTATTTTAGTGTGTTTAAGTTTATATATATTGAATTTTTTTATACTTTAATAAGTATATTGATTTTATATACATATTATTAAAATTATATTAAAATTTTAAAAATTATTATATTAAGTTTTATTACGATTAAAATATGTATAAACTATGCTTAAATGATTTTACAAAGTACCAAACTATTTTACAAAACAACGAGTTTTCAAAGTAATGTTTTAAAGTATTTTTAAATTTTAAAAAGAGTATGTCGACATACTCTATGTATGTATGTCGACATAGTGGCCGATTTTTCAAAATTTAAATTTCAATAGAGGTGTCTTTTTGTCGTATCTTCTCACGAATGGATATGACCATTGTTCCTCTATAAATACCAGACTTCCAAACGAATTTTCAGAATCATCATTTTCTTATTCGTCTTTTTTTCTTCCACTCTCTCATTTTCAAAATATACCTAAACTCTGTCGAAATTCAACTAGAATCAAATTCAATCATCACTAGTTTGCTTCTCCTTCATCTACTCTCTGATTTCTCTCATCTCTCTCATTCAATTCAAGATCAAAGTGATATTCAAGAATTATAGGACCAATTGTAATCAATATCGAAGATCCAAGTCTGTAAAACTCTATCAAATCATGCTGCTATACTTGTGGGTGTGATTGGAGACCGTAAAATCAATTGGGTGTGCTTAGTAGCCCGTAAACCTAGTGGACCTGCTTGTAGCCCGGAAATCAAGTGACTCTACCCAGATGTCGAGATTCTAGAGGGTGTGTCTCGTAGCCTTGAAATCGAGATTGTATATGCATTTACTAGTTGAAAAGAAATCTGTACATGGAATTGTGTGGGACTGGTTGTAGGGTAACGCCAAACGAGTATAAAATCCTGATGTGTTCTTTCTTTTTACTTTTACTGTATTTACTTTTATTTGCACTTTGATTCTGTGATTGTTTCTGTGATTGTTAATTACATCATTCCAAGTAGAATCTTAAAGAATTTAAAAAATATTCATATTCCATTAAACATTACTCACCCTCCCTCTAGTTTAGTTTAGCCTTAAAATCCCTATTCCGCTAACACGCAAGCATACCGAATTTGAGGTTATAGCTAGAAACTCTACTGTAATCTTAGAGGAAGAGAACCTTTAGCTAACACTTATCAATGAAAGTCTTGAAAAAGATCTAAAGAATGCTATATTTGATTTTGAAAATGCTAAGGATGCGCATAAGCGCCAATACTAGTTTATATAAAACTACGCGATGAGCTTGATGTTGCAAATTCAATGGTGGGTGAGCTGCAAAAGATGATTAAGGAAAGTGAAACACTTTACATGGTTATCTATGTAAAGGAGATCAAGGAATTAAGAGAAATCACATAAAAATTGTCTGCCATGCTGCTCAACAATAACAAGGGAATGGGGATGGTAAAGAAAGAGAGGTGGTTAAGGAGCTTAGCGCCGGAGCGGCTTCCGCTCCTCCAGCAGGCACGGACACCCTATTGAAGGATGAATGGAAAAGGAAATTAGAACTATGCTATATGTTAACCCAAAAAATGGATCAACACCCTGGATTGAGTGTGAAAGCACCAACCTTATTTATCAAGGCAAATAAAATAGAAAAATTAATAGTAAATTACGGAAAAAGTAAAGAGATAAGAGATTTTAATAGTGGTTCGGCTGTTAATGAAGGCTACGCCACTTTATAATGATTTTATTCTCTGACTACTCTTACAAGATTGATCCGAGATTACAATATGAATGTAATGACTAACTTAGATCAAACCACCATTGTTGGAGACAAAGGGAGGATCTCAATTGTCTCCTGGTAGCTATTGTGTGGAAGAAGAAGAAGGTTGAAGAGTAGTAATGGGAGAGCTTCAACAGAGATCAGGTTAGGAACCCATTTTCTGTTGAAGATAGGATGGTATTTATAGGATTTAGAGAGCTCTTGGTTTAGAACCATTGCATAAGAAGCCTATAGTTGTCCATAGGAAGAAGCACAAAAAGTTTGGAAAGATTCTGAGCTAACATTTTGGATCGGTACCGATCCAATTGGATCGGATCGGTACTGATCCAAATAGTTGTGTAATTTTTGCACAATTTCTACCAGTTGGCTTCCCTACTTGCTTGTGAGGCTCTCCATGTAATTTCATAGCTTGTTGACTTGTTTCGATGATGGTTCACCCATGGGTTTGACTGAACTGTAGTCTGAATCCGATAAGTCTAAACTTCTCGAACCCGAATGCTTGGATTGCTACCAAACTTGGTATATAAGATTAGTAGAGAAGTAGAAATAGAATGCAAGTGATTTGGAGAACCACAAGCCAATCTTTTGGATCGGTACCGATCCGGTCCAATCAGATCAGTACTGATCCAAAGTGTTGGTGTATTTTTGGGTCAAACTTCCAAGATTCCTTTGTTGTGTACTTTTAGGCCTTCAGGTTAAGTTTCGAGTCATTCTGGCTTAATCTGAATGTTCTAACTCCTTCTGAATTCTACTGGGTTAAAAACCTGGTTAACATTTGCCCCTCAGAGCATACTTTGATTGGAAACAAGGTGTGCTCTGTAATTGTTTATCTTTGGGTCTCTGTTTTAAGGAGTATCATTCGTCGTAACTGGTCATCTTGAGGAGCTGCCTATGATGCACCGACTAACTGTTCAGTCCTTAGTGGGAATCTCCATTATTCGAAATTGCAGAGTGATCTTGATTTGATAATTTCCAGAATGAATACAAACGTCGAGTAGGTTGCATGGGGAAGATTTGAGATTATTTAGAGATGTAAATTTGGATTGGTACAGATTTGATTGAATCAGATCGATACTGATCCAAGTACTTACACTTTTTGGTGACCTTCTTTCCTCCTTTTTATATGAGCCGACCCCCCAATTCGTTTCATTTCCACTCGATCCAATCCCTTGCCTTCCAGCCGATCCGATATCATCCATACCCTAACCTACCGATCCGATCGCTTCATCCACTCGATAGCCGCCATCGTCGATCTTTACTTCCAACACCACTATCCGCCGTTCTCCGGATCTACCACCGACTTTAGTTGGTCCCGATTTTGCAATTTCCATTTTAGGGCATTTTCGATCCATCAATACCCTATTTTGGGTTGTCTTGCACCAGAAACCAGATCACTTCTCTCCATTTTGAAGGTTGGTGATTAGGATTTTGGCGCTTGTGATTGGTGATGAAGTTGTGTTGGTGACGGATACAGTGGAAGATTCATGCTGATTGGGACTTTGTGGAAGAAGGATAGTGAATCGAGTCTTAAGTTCTTCACGGAACAAGGCTAGGGTTTTCCCCCCATGCTTGACAGGTTTTGTTATCTTCATCTACAGAGTCAGAATTAACTTGCACTGAGTTACACAGTCGATCCCAGCAAGACGCCTTGTGGATTGATTTTGGTTTTTTTGGGAAGTGATAATAGCTTAGGGTAGCGTCTTTTATGTAGCTCAGGCTATTATCACTTTCCAGAGAACTAAAATCGAATTATGCTGAGAATTCTCTTTCCAATTCGAACCCATCGATCTATAGTTGCTTGCTTTGGACTGGTCTTGTCGTTGCATGATCAGTGTACCTAGAATAGGAAGAGCTTTCCATGTCACTTCGGACAATGGATCCGTCATCGATCATTGATTAATAACGGGTAAGTATAGAAGAAAAGAAATTAATTGGTGATACGAATCGCTCTTTCTGGTATGAGTGAGCCATCTACATAGGATGGTTTATTCACAGCGTTCAGGACGCCGAACCCATTCTCACATAGATTACGAATCACATACACCCACAGTTAATACTTGGAATCCGATCGGTGGTTGGTACACATCCATTATTTTCTGAATTTCAAATATCAACTATGCTAGGGTCTATAGTTTATAGATTTGGCGACCTGGCTATTTTGAACACAAGCTTTCGTATATAGAATGACGCGCAAATCTTCTCGGCGCCAGTCAGTTGAGGGAAGCTCACCTATTTTTGAAGCGGAGTCTTCGTCGATCCTAGCATGGTCTACTATTTCCATAACTTCGAGTCAATATGGTCGTCTGATTCCAGTTGGTCCTGTCGTCGATCGTACCCCTCCTAACTTTAGAGTCTTGCTTGATCCTCCAGAGAAAGCTCCTTCAATCCTTACACACAAGATGTTGCGAAGCATCTACTCATAATATGGTATCCCAGAGAATAACGTGCTTCTGCCATCAAGAGGGGAATTCGCTCATAAGCCACCTTCTGGATATGTAGCTTGCCGCCACTATATGTGTATGTACGGTGCAATGCCCCCGTTCAATCACTTTTTAATGACAACACTTCAGAACATAGGCTTGGCTCCATTCTAAATTCTTCCAAATGGATACGCCATGCTTATATGTTTTGTTCATGCAGATGCTTAATTGTGCCCCGAGTTTCGCCGAGTTGTGGTATCTTCTATTATTCAAAAAGAGGGAGGCTAACCCATCGCTCATTTATATCGAAGCGCAACGTAGCCGGAAAATTATATTGGATCATCCCAGCAAGTTCCCTCATTCAAGAATCAGTTCTTTTTTGCCAAATGTCCAGAGGGATTCACCGGTCTGTGGACCACGCGGGGTAAGTCTCTTTCACCACGGTTGGAATTTCCTTTAATTGTCATAAGTCTTCTGAACGGTCGCATATTCCTTGTAGTTCTTCTAAAGATTAATAAGGATCCGACTCTTAACACTGTTCTTAGTGCCCTGAAAGTGGTCGATGCTCAGGAGCGCATAATCAGGTTCTTGCTCATTGATGAAAAGCTTCATCGGTGTGGGCTTTTACATCATGGGAGGTCCATTGGATTCGTCAGCGCCCCTTCCCGCTCTAGAGCCCAGACCCACTCGGTTTCCTCTTCCCACGACTCCGGTGAAGATGATGACAATGATGAGGAAGAAGAAAGTGACCCGTCAGATGGGTTAGAGAAGACTTCTAGGGAGATTCACGTTCAAGTCGGGGTCGACAGTCCGCTCAAAATGCCATCGATCCTGGAGGAGAAAGAAGAAGAGTTTATTCAATTGACGGGTAAAGCTCCATTGATTGAAGGGAAGGAGGAAGGAGAGATCAGTGAGAGGCTCCCTTTAAATGAAGAAGAAATAGATTGGGATACTGACACAGATGAGGGTGATGTCAACTTAGGCGACAAGGCCTTGGAGTTGAGCCCTGAACATGCTCCCTCACCTCCTTCGAAAGAACACATTGAAGAAGCTTCTCCCAAGAACGAACCTTCCCAGCCTTTGCCTGAAGGTGTCGATATTGACTTCGGAGATACGAGCGACATTTTTGTAAATATGGGTGACCTGATGAATTACTTCACCTCGGAAGAATTGCCTTCCTAGATTACTCAAAACAGCCCTATGGGAATCAATGTCCCGACACTAGTCGATGACCAATCTGGTTTATGTATTCTACTGGGGTCATTAAACTGCAGCACACACTTCACTAGGATCACAAATTTTATATTATTATTATTTTCTAAGTTATTTTAGTACTTCAAATGCCTCTTTCCTAAAGCCTTTTATATCATTTGCTGTAGGAATCATGTCTTGTGGCTTTTACAGTGATCTTAATCGAGTACTGGAGTCTCAACGTTCCCAAAGACATTATTCCAGGTATCACGCTTCCCGAAAGACTGATGAGGAAAGGAAGAAGAGGAAGGATAGGGAGGCGGAAGAGCATCGTAGTGCTAAGAAAGACCAAGGCTGCGATAGAGGAAGTGGCCATAGAAGAAAAAGAGCCCGATTGAGCGAGAAGATTCATCAAAGAAGCCAAAAAGAGACTAAGAGCAGGAACCCGCTTCGTAGCTTCCTGCTTCTACTGGAATAACCGTTTCTACTTCTGGTGTCAAGACCTCCTCCACTCATGCTACTATGACTGCCTCTCTTCCAATTTCTGGGCATGCTCCTTACATTCTCCCCGCTGGTCCCCCGCACCTGCAGGTTGCATTCCTTAACTTGTTCTTAAGCGGGATTGTTTTCGATAAGCCCAATTTGAAATCGGTTCATGCAGAATCTTATTCACCCCATCTCCATGCGATTTAGAGCATTTTGGACCAAGCCGAGGGGTGGGGAAAATTGTGCATGCAGCTTTCCCCTGTTAATCGAAACAATTACCAAGAAATTCTCTCGTTCAAATCTGAAAAGGATGAGTAAGAGAAGCAGCTTGCAGATCGTGACGTAGAGATTGAGAGGCTGGAGAAGGAGAGGGATCATGCCCTCAAAAGAGAAAGTAAAAGTGCTTCTTTGTTTAAGGAGCTGAAGGAATCCACCGACCGAGCCACACTCATATTTAGAGATGAAATAAAGAATGTTCACACTAATGATGCGGCTTTAAAAGAAAAATCGAGGATAAGCTAGATGATGGTTGAGACAGAGAAGAGCACCATCACCGAACAGGCCCAAGAAATTGCCTCTCTTCATGAGCAAATTTTGACTTTGGATGCTGAGAAAAATTAGCTGGTGGTAGAGAAGGCTGGCTCGGATGCCAGGTTCTCAGAGCTTCAAGATATCTTCGCAAAGAAGATAGAGGGCTTGGATGCTACTATTTTGGGCTTCTATGTTAATTCCGCGCTACATCAGGAGAGCCTCAGTTACTTGGGTCCACTGTTCCCTCGCACGCTTGCTGTAGTCTAGGAAGAAGTTCTAGCTCGATTTTAAGACATGGACGGGGGTTACACCGAAGAATAATTGGTTCGGACATACCTGAATAAAGAATCCCACCAAGCTTTAGCAGAAGGCTAGAAAACCTTAAGTCTGGAGAGGGAAAGAGAAGCCACTGATGTCACGGCCACTGCTAAGGCTGTTATTGAGCATTTTCCTTCAGACCTGGGTGAGCCGTCTTTGCATCTTCGTACTGATGAGAGGATCGTTTCTACTTCTCTTGTAATCGTGCAGCCAACAATGGAGGATGACGGCGAAGGCTTCGAAGTTGTGATGCACGAACATACCCCCACAATAGGTAATTTTCTTGTCTCTTCCATGCTTGAAGACTTCCAATTTACGCCTGATGAAATTTCTGATATAACTGCCCTTTATTCTGATATTATAGATCAGCCATCACTTCCTGCTTAGTTACCTCCTCGTCATGATGCTGGATCTGCTTCCATTCTGACCACATCAACCTTCGTCTCTGTATCTAGCTCGCAGCCCGGTTCACAATCAAAGCAAATTGCAGCGTTGCATGGTTTGGATGACCCCTCTGTATCTCAAGAGGAAGGCTTGGCAGCTACTGATACACAGGAACAGGAGGGTCAAGCCAACCAACTAGAGAAAGTAGAGACCTTGCAGCCGACCACCGAGCAATAGATGATAGCGGTGAAGAAGGAGAAGGTTAAGGAACAATTGGGAGCGTCAAAGAGTTCTCACAGATCCCGCATGCACAAGGTCAAAGGAGGATCCGCCAGTGGCCACGCTTCGGAGAGCGAGATCGCCTTGGGAGGGAACAAGCCTGAGAAGTTATCGATTAGAGGTGGGAAAGGTTACCGCGGAAGCGGTGAGAAGAGTCATGATTTGCCTTTTGCTTCTTTTGTTTTTTGATTACTTTTTGTACAAGTGCTGAGTCTGCACTTAGCATTTCTACTTGTTGTTGCCATAGCGGTGTCTGTATTTTACTATTCTTGAACGATATTGTGCGAGCGCACCCCCGCTATTTGTTGTTATACATCAAAAACATTATAAGTAATAAAACTATTGAAATTTTGATTGTAGCTTTATTTTGTCTACTCATCTATGTTTCATGCACTTATGCCACTTCATACCCATCACTATTTTGTTTAGTCGCGTAAAAACTGTCAAAATTGTTTGTTTGGAGTAACAGAACTGTGAAGTGTTTGCTACTTTGGTTGAGTGTTGGTGTGTGTGTACCCCTTAGTTCATGGGACTGTTCACTCCGAACACTTGGCACGAGACTAGGTGCCCCTGGTAGCCTTCCAGATGCCCCCAGTCAGGTCTACACTACAACTCCTGTCTTTAGGGATTTCTGGCTTGAGATATTTGTGAAGCTCTTTAGCGGCCTCATGGCTAGTATTTTACGCCCTCAAGTGATTTACGTACTTAAATGATCGGCGATGCTGGAGAAACAATGATTTCTTGATTGTTTATTAAGTTATTTCATCGCGATGCTGACATTCAGGATATCGTGCACACATATCGCTCCTTGGAGTGCTATTTTCTTGGCTCCGAGGGTGGTATGTGGTTTTCTGCGATATGAGATTTCCTCGTTTTTGGGTGCAACTTTGCTGACCCAAGTAGTTGTGTGCGGTTAACGAAATGCGCATAGTGGGATCGAAACTTACATGGTCGCAGTTTTGTGAGCCAAGAAGCTATGCACGGCTTACGAGATGTGCGACTTAAGTAATTATATTTGCTTGGAAGTGATTCCACAACCCAAGTAGCGATGCATGGCTTACGAAATGCGCGGCTTTAATTTGGGCATTTCTGGTGTTGCCGGAGAAACGCCGGTTCTTAGAAGGTAGGGATCGAGTTCCGTCGATCCAACGGTTTGAGTCAATTTGCTTCCACCGACTCGGCGGGTAGATGGGGCATACTTGAGCGTGGTTGCACTATCTCAAGCAGTGATTGCATTTTTTGAGTCGATTTGACCCCATCGACTCAGCAGGTTACTTTTATGAACATAGTTTTATTGGTTCAGAAAGCAAAGCAATTGTAATAAAAGTTGGGCAAGTTCTTCCTATTTACAATGCCTCCGGTATTCTGGGGTGGCTTATTTGCAGAAAATAGGAAATACATAAGATAGTCTTAGATAAAGTAACGACGCAGCAATTTGCTGTTCCAAGCTCGGGGAATTTAGGTTCCATCAACGGTTGTTAGCTTGAATGTGCCATCCCCTAGCTTCTGACCAACCATATAGGCCCATCCCAGTTTGATCCAAATGCTCCTGGTACAAGGTAGACCCGTTTGAGGACAAGGTCTCCTACTTCGAAAGTACGGTTACAGACCTTGGAATTGAAAAATCATGCGATCCTTTTTTGGTGAGCAGTAGTCCTTAATTCGGCTTCTTCCCTCTTCTCATTGACCATATTGAGCGACTCGAGCAAAAGCTGCTCGTTCTGCCTTTAATTGAAATTTTTGCCTTCGGTGAGAGTGAACTTCCAGCTTAACTGGGATCATTAATTCTAAACCGTATGCCAGGGCGAACGGGGAGTGCCCAATTGCAGATTTGTGTGTTGTCCTGTAAGCCCATAGAGCAAGTGGAAGTTCATCAACCCAATTTCCTTTGGCATTAGTTTGCCGCTTTTTGACGGTGGACTTGATGGTCTTATTTATTATTCCAACTTGCCCGTTTGCCTGCGGATGTGCAACAACGGAAAAGCTTTTCTCGATTCGGAAGTGTTTACAAAAGTCTTTGAACTCAACGCTCTCGAATTGAGTCCAGTTATCCGTAATGATCTTTTATGGCACTCCAAACCTACAAATAATGTTTTTAGTGACAAAGTCAATAGCTTTCTTTGCGGTAACAGTGGCCAGCGATTCTGTTTCGGCCCATTTGGTGAAATAGTCAACAACAACGATAGCGTATTTGGCTCTTCCTTTAGTTATTGGCAATACACTAATCAAATCGATTCCCCATATTGCGAATGGTCACGGGATGACCATCTGTGTCAGCTCTATCGAAGGAGTTCTTTTGAACTTGCTGAATCTTTGGCATTAGTCGCATCGTCTGGCATAATCTACTGCATCGCGGTTTAGTGTTGGCCAAAAATACCCATATCGGAGGACTTTTATTGCAAGGATTTGCCCCAAGTGTGATCTCCGCAGTCGCCTTCATGAACTTCCCTGAGGATTCTTCGGGCTTCATCAATTGTCACACACCTGAGCAAAGGGGTTAGAGCTCTTCGATAGAGCAACCCATCCTGTACCACAAACCATAGTTCCTTTCGAAAGATCCTTTTCCATTGATTCTTTTTTGCGGGGAGTGTTCCTCTAAGCAGGTGGTCCTTGATCGATGTCATCCACATTTTTGGTTCTTTGGTTGTTTTGAAAATCCAATCGATATCCATCTCGCTTATGCTTGGAGTGGTCAGAGTTTCAACTGGGACTAGCCATAATGACCGAGCTTATCCGGAACTGGCCAGTTTGGCTAGATAATCCGCCTTCATGTTTTGTTCCTTCAGGATACGAGTTATGGTGTAATGTTCGCTGTCATTTAGTAGTTTCTGCACTTTAGATAGATACAGGGCGAGGTTCTCTCCCCGAGCTTGGTATTTTCCTTTTACCTGGCAAACGACTAGTTGAGAGTCGCTATAGATCTGTATGGATTCTATCCCCAGTTCCTTCACAACTTTCAACCCGGTTATCAATGCTTCATATTCCGCTTCGTTATTTGTTGTAGGGAATTCCAAATGTAAGGCATAGCAAATGGATCGTCCTTTGGGAGTTTCGAGCACTACTCCCATCCTCGAGCAGAAGTTGTTAGATGCACCATCGATGAACAACTTCCAACGTGTCTCCACTTCCGGAGTAATTTCTTCGTATTGTAAATTCGGCAATGAAGTTGTCAACACCTGCCCATTGATCACCCTTCGAGGATGGTAAGTAATTTCATATTGACTCAATTTGATGTTCCATTTGATATGCCGTCCAAAGGTCTCAGGGCGGTACAACACTTGCTTCAAGGGTTGATCTGTTAGTACTTTGATCGGGTGTGCCCGGAAGTATGGTCGTAACTTTCTAAGTGCAATAAAGAGGCAATATGCTTGTTTTTCCAATTTCGGATAGTACTTTTCGGCTCCAGTAAATCGTTTACTGATATAATATATGCGTCATTGGACCTTAGCTTCCTCTCGTATGAGAGCAACACTTAATGCATAGGGCGAGACTGCTAAGTAGATGTATAAGTCTTCTCCATCTACCGGTCTGGATAGGATTGGCGGGGTTTCCATATGTCTTTGTAGCTCTTTGAACATAGTTTGACAGGCCTGATTCCATTAGAAGTTCTTCTTTCCCTTCTTTAGCACGTCAAAGAATGGTATTCATTTGTCGGTTGCTTTTGAGATGAACCTGCTTAGTGCTGTAACTTTTCCATTCAAGCTTTGTAACTTCTTTTTCCTTGGGGCCTCGACTTCCCATAAAACAGTAATTTGTTTGGGATTTTCTTCGATGCCTCTGGCACTTACAATGAATCCTAAGAACTTTCCAGAGGCTACCTTGAAGTTACATTTAAGTGGATTAAGTTTCATTCCATATTTGCGAAGTATTTCAAACATTTCAGCAAGGTTGTCCAAGTGATTTGTGGCTATGTATGATTTAACCAACATATCATCTACATAGACTTCCATAGTTTTCCCAATCTGATGCTTAAATATGGTGTTCACTAGTCGTTGGTAGGTGGCCCCAGCATTCTTTAAGCCGAATGACACAACTTTGTAGCAGTATAATCCCAGGTCAGTAATGAAACTGGTGTTCTCCTGGTTAGATTTGTGCATCATGATCTGGTTGAATCCCAAGTAAGCGTCTATAAATGATAGCAATTCATGTCCAGTTGTCCCATCCACAAGCTGATCGATTCTAGGAAGAGGAAAGCTGTCTTTTGGGCAAGCTTTGTTTAGGTCCGAGTAGTCGATACAAGTTCGTAATTTCCCATTGGACTTCTTAACCAAAACCGTGTTAGATACCCATTCGGGGTAGGTTGCCTCGCGAATAAAACCATTCGCCATCAGCTTGTCCACTTCTTCTCCTAGCGCTTTGGATCGTTCGGGTCCTAGGCTGTGCCTTTTTGCTTCATTGGTATATACATGGGATTAATGTTAAGTGCGTGGCATGCGATCTCCGGTGACACCCTGCAAATATCAAAATGTGTCCAAGTGAATACATCGAGATTGGCGCAAAGACATTTGATGAGTTCCAATCGCATCTTGTTTCCAACATGTGCTCCAATTTTCGAAGCCCGTGTTGGGTCATCCATATTGACTGGGACAAACACCATTAATTCTGTTGGTGCTGCCCGATCCTCCCCTGAACTCTTCTTTGTAGGGTCCAAAGCCTTGTCGAATCGGCTATGATCCCCAAGCTAGGGTGGCTTTGTAGTTGATATTCGGTAGGTTCATGAATGTGGAGAGTTCTCCCCACATTCTTCCCCTCTTCTTTTCTTCTAGACTCACATAGTTCTACGATGTAGCACTCTCTAGAGGCACTTTGGTCTCCTTTGACCATCCCAACTCCATTCTCTGTCGGAAATTTCATGGTTAGACACCACTGAGCTAAAGCAATCCTGAAATCTGCCAAAGGGGACCGACCCAAGAAGCATTGTAGGTGGATATTTTATCTACAATCACAAAAGTTTGGATGAGGACAATTCTTCGGTCACTTTCTTCGAGTTCTATGGATAAATCGATTATTCCGATAGGTTTCTTAGGTTCACCGGTGAATCCTTGAATCTTTGTCTGGCAAGCAGATACGTCTTTCATATTGATCTTCATCTAATCAAACACATGTTTGAAAAGAATATTCACAGAATTGCCACTGTCCACCAATACTCGGACCACAGCTAGTATGATTCCCACCGTCACGACGATGGGGTCGAGGGTTGGAGCTTTTATTACTTTAGAGTCTCGACTCCGGAATACTATGTCATCGTTCAAGGATTCTCTACTGCTTGGCAGTAGTTCCATCTTCGTTCGTGAAGCATGGATCTTTCAGAGCGTATCTTAGTGAGCTTGCATATTGCTCCATTTCTCCTCTACTCTTCTACGCTGGATGAGGTCCTCCGGATATTGTTTCGATGATGAGTCTCTGATCAGTCCATTTGGATCCCTCTTCACTGGTTCCAGCTTGGTTTCCCCGGCCTCTAGGATCTTGGGGTGCTACAGGCTAGTCAAAATTTGAGGTTTCCTCACATACTGCTGAAGCTTGTTTTCCCGAATCAGTTCCTCAATCAGATTGTTCAAGTGACGACACTCATTCATGTTGTAAATATGTGTTTCATGGAAGCGGTAGTACTTTCTAGAATGCTTTTGATATTCAGTAGCTTCCTTCTTAGGCGGCTTCTTGTACTCCTCCGTCCCTTGTGTCGTAAGGTAAACGTTCTTTGGAGTAACTTTGAGCGAGGTGTAACCTTCGGGCCTCAAGCCTTTATGTCGCTTGTTACTTCCATTTCGCTTATTGGAATTTTGGTTCTTTCTTTTCTGATTCCCATCCTTCCCCGCATTTCCTACAGCAGTCCCTGATGTATTTGCATCTTGGTTCGCCACCATACCATTCTTCCCAATGTTGGTTGGTTGTAGGTTATCAAGTTTTCCTTCTAGCTCCTCTGCCTCTTCCAATCTCAAGTATTGGCTTGCCTTTTGGTTAAAATCCTTCCTAGTGGTTGGTTGTTTCATTTTGATCCATTTTCCGAAATCAATGTCGGGATGGATAGCGTGGAACAGGGCCATGAAGACCATATCTTCATTTGGATTACTTACTTCAGCCACCGTAGTGTCGAACCGACCCATGAAGGATTTCAAAGATTTATTTTGGCCCTGGAATAGGCCAGATAAGGACATCACATCTTCTGGTTGTGCCATGCGAAGCCTAAATTGATTAAGGAATTTCATTGCTAATTCATTAAAGGTAGAGATGGATTTAGGTGGGAGCTTTGTGAACCATATAGAAGTGATTCCCTCTAGGAAGATTGAAAAATATCTACATCGAACAGCATTCAAAGCATTTGCTCTGTCCATATACCAACTGTACTTGTTCAAGTGGGGTTTTGGATCTCTAGTTCCAACGTACGACAGAATGGTTGGCATAGTGAACTTTTCAGGGTACCGTTCATTCAGAATGTCATCAGTGAAGGGAGTCCAGCTTGGGGCGGATCCTTATTCATCATCTCTCCTAACCTTACTTTCATCAATTAGGCGCTTGATCATGTCTGCGATATACACCTCGGATGTCCGGTAGTCCGTGGGTTGGCTATCAGTGACTATACCAAGTGTTTGATTTTGCAAACGGTCTTGGTAAGTGGGCTAAAGCCTAGGATTTTTGGGAGAGCCACTCCCTCGGAGTTCTGTTGGCTTGTAGTTGGTCGGGTAGGGGAAGTTCGGACCTCCCTGCATCTATTAAGTGCATTAACATTTTCTTCCAACTTGTGGTTGTCAAGTTGCTCACCATCTTTTGAGTCGGAGAGATCTACTGCTATATCTTTCCGTGAGGTTTTCGCCTCTAGATTCGAGTTCGTAGCGGGTTACTTTACAGTTGGCGGAGTGCTTGCATTTCCTTCTATAGCGATTATTGCGGCTCCACCTACTACTCCTTTTTGCTGCTGGTTTTCATTTCTCCTATTTGGGCCATAAACAGAAGAATTTTCCAGCTCCGTGGCAGCCACGGGCTTTAGCATGGTTGTTGGAAAGGAAAGTGATTGTAAGGTCAGGAGGGCATTTAATTTGTCCATAAGAGCTTTTTGGCTGTTTTCCATCTTTTGATTGATTTCATCAACCATCTTATTTAGTTCACTTCTAGTAACAACTTCATGCTGGACAGTAGATCTCGACACCTGATATCCTGTGTTGGTGCCAGAATTTGCTCTGACTAATGGGTTGTTAGCGCCGTTGACTTCAACTTACTGAGGATTGGTTTTCTCTCCAGCTATTATAACTCATATGGATCTTCCAGAAGCAGTTCTCTTCCTTCCTGGTGCCATTGATTCTCAATATCAAATATTGAGGATCTAACTTCTGAACATATCTGACCCAAAGTAGATAGCTAGATCTAAGCTTGAGTTGGGCTCTCAATAAAGGCACTAAAATGTTAACCCAAAAAATGAATCAACACCTTGGATTGAGTATGAAAGCACTAGCCCTATTTATCAAGGCAAATAAAATAGAAAAAGTAATAGTAAATCGTTGAAAATGTAAAGAGACAAGAGATTTTTATAGTGGTTCGGCTGTTAATAAAGCCTACGTCCACTTTATAATGATTTTATTCTCTGACTGCTCTTACAAGATTGATTTGAGAATACAATATGAATGCAATGACTAACTTAGATCAAACCACCATTATTGGAGACAAAGGGAGGATCTCAATTATCTCCTGGTAGCTATTGTGTGGAAGAAGAAGAAGGTTGAAGAATAGCAATAGGAGAGCTTCAGCAGAGATTAGGTTAGGAACCCCTTTTCTATTGAAGGTAGGATGGTATTTGTAGGATTTAAAGGGCTCTTGGGTCGAAACCATTGCACCAGAAGCCTGTAGTTGTCCTTAGGAAGAAGCATGAAAAGTTTGGAAAGATTATGAGCTAACTTTTTGGATCGATACCGATCCAATTGGATCGGATCGGTACCGATCTAAAGAGTTGTGCTATTTTTGCACAACTTCTATCCAGTTGGCTCCCCTACTTGCTTGTGAGGCTCTCCATGTAATTCCATAGCTTGTTGACTTGTTTTGATGGTTCATCCATGGGTTTGAATGAACTACAGTCTGAATCAGATAAGTCTTTATTTCTCGAACCCGGATGCTTGGATTGCTACCAAACTTGGTAGATAAGCTCAGTGGAGAGGTAGAAACATAATGCAAGTGGTTTGGAGGAACCACAAGCCAATCTTTCGGATCGGTACCGATCCAACTAGATCGGATCGATACCGATCCAAAGTGTTGGCTTATTTTTGGGTCAAACTTCCGAGGTTTCTTTATCTTGTACTTCTAGGCCTTCCAGTCAGATTTCAAGTTAACCTGGCTTAATCTGAATGTTCTTACTCCTTTTGAATTTTGCTAGGTTAAAAACCCCGTTAACACTATCAAAGTACACCTAGAATTGGAAGCCTACTACTAGCAGTAGTGTGACGACCTTCCATTTTAAATGATTCCAGTTGTTCGAAAGACAAATTACCAATGGGGTTTTATTTTAAGAAATAAGATACAAAAGTAATAATATAGAATCTTGCAGTGGAATATAAAGATATAATAAAATAGCAGTTTATGAAGTTTCCAATTAAATTATTACATCAGAGTTTTCAAAATAAAATAGCATGGTATAAATAACATATATTCACGAATACATTATTCGAAAGAAATAAGGAAATAATGTCTAATAAATACTAAATCTTCAAATCCATCTTTAGCTTCATAAATTAATAGTCTTCGAAAGACTATAACAAACTCAGGCTGATCCGAGCATAATGAAAACACATACTTGAGTCATAACTAAAAATTCTCATGTAAGTTAAATCAAACTCATGTGTACAATGGGCAAAATAACTGAAGTGATGTTACAGGATTTTCCATCTCCTGAGGATCTGTTACTCTATCTACATATAGTAGATAACATACATATGTAATGTCTATCAGTAATTTAAATATTAAAATAGCATTAAGGCTTTACATTAATCCTCCTTAACACATTTTTAAGCATGTAGTATATGTAGGTCCTGTAACACAACCAGTAATGTCGGTAGCCAATGAGTCCCCGATAGGTGCAATACTAAAACAAAATTATAGTGATCTCGCATAGGGAATAATCGTAGCCAGTGATTCCCCTATAGGTACAATACTAAAACAAAATGGTAATGGTAGCCTACTAACACATTTAGTATTTATAGAATCTAAAATACGATAGTTATTCTTGAAATCAATTTATTTAATATAGTATAATATGAAATAAATTTCAGTTTTTGAAACCCAGTTACTTGTTAAACATCCAGATATTTCAGTAAATTTTTCGGATTTTTCTGAGACCAAATATGTTCTAAAATTTAAAATATATCATTTTTCCTTTGAAATAAATTTATTTAAATTACTAAAATAAGAAAAAAAAAATTTTGAAACAACGTCTCTTAAAATAATTTTCGGCATTTTTTACAGAATGGTAACTGAATTTTCCCATATTGTTATAAAGTTTCTTCTAATTTCCGAATCTTACATAAAACTAGTTTTAGAAAATAAATTGTAAAATTACTTTAATTACCTAATTAAATATATGTTTCTTCATTAAATGGTTTTCTTATAGTTTCAGTAAGCCACAAAATAATTCCAATAAAAGCTATTTTCCAAAAATAAATCATAAAAATACTTAAACAACCGAATTAAATATAAATCCTTTTACGAAATATTTTTCACTTACTATAATAAAGCCATAGAAAAATTTCCACGTCCAAATAACACCTTTTCATAAATTACACAGTTATTTGTATAAATCAAAAATTCATAAGTAAAAATCTACATGTAAACTTTTGCAAATAAATTTGACTAACATGTTCAAATCTTTACTTCACATAACATATAAATAATTTAGACATAAATACATTCATTTGTGCAAAATTTTCAAATAAGGACAAAATGGCAATTATATGAAATTTCATAATTTATGGCCAAAACAATAAATTTACGTTCCCCAAATTTTTCATACATTAATGCCATATAACCAAAGGGTGTTATAATACATTATTAGCTTATTCGATGTTCATAATATCAACATATCAATTTATAAAAATTTCAAACAATTCACAAATGGTATAAACATAGCATATACCATAATTCAACAAATAAATTAGCATGCAAATAATTTATTTATCTATCAACTATATAATCAATCATTAACATATTAATGGATTAAACATGCAATTTAATTTTCTTATTTAAATTAACTACACATATATCAATAATTATCAGCAAATTAATGGATTAAACTTGCAATTTAAAAATTATTAACTATCTACACATATCATAACAAATATATATAATAACTATCGAGTTAAACTTGCAGTTTTTAATTGGTGAGAATTATAAAATACTCACCTTCTTATGCAAATCTGAACACTGCACGACACAGACACGACGATACGAATACATAAAAAAGGTGGAGGTTGCTAGCGAAGAGCCTCGCGGTTCAATGAAGGAAGGAGGTGGTTGCTACGGGTTGGCTGTAGATTGGTGGCTGGATAGTTGAGAGAGGGAGAATAAGAGGAGTTGAGCAGGCGGAGAAGAAGGTGGTTCAGCTGCGACGGAGAGGAGGACAAGGAGAGGTGGCGGAAGAGGGTGGTTTGGGTGGAGGTGAAGGGGTACAGCGATGGAGGCTTATGAGGAGGCTGGACGAAGGAGGGAAAGGTGGCATGGAGGAGGGTGGTGTAGGCATGAAGAGCAAAAGGATACATGAGTTGAGGGAGGGAAAAAATGCAGGCAAGTAAAATATGATAGGAAGAAAGAAAGAAAAGAAGGAAAGAAAAAATAAAATAAAAGAGTGAATATGGGGGAGAGGGGGTGACGTGAGAGGGGATATTAAAAATAATATGAAGAGAGAGAAAGAAAAGTACGGACTGACCTATTAAAAAGGATCCAAAATTTAACTAGTCCTTGAAAGAAACAGCACACGATTTCTATGCACCCATTTATTTTAAATTTAATTATAGGTACCCTATCATCTGTGGTTCAACACCTCTACATTCTCCATCGGACATAAAAAAATAGAATAAAATACTTGTTTTACTCAATGCGCGAATACAGACTAATAGTCTGCTTTATTTTGAATTTTAACGTTTTCGTCAAAATTACATCGATTGCGCCTACGTCCATATATAATAAATTTAAAAAATACTTTTTTCCTTTATAAATAATACACAATCTATAATAAAATTTTATTGTAAAATTAATTTTAAATCGGTGGCGGAAATACAGGTTGTTACAAGTAGTTAGAGCAATCTGTGCTGAAGGCGCTTCCTCGCACACAGAGAAAGGGGGTGGAAAGCGGATGCATACAAATATTTTGGTAGTTTTTCTAAGGACCCAAAAAAGACAAAGGTTGAATTAATAAAGACTTTAGCACAGACAAGAGAGACGACTCTATTTAAGATTTATGAACTTAAAGATCGACTGCAAGAAGCTCAGGCTGCCCCCGTTGTCATAATAACACATGTTGATGTGCCAAGGCAGGATCATATTGCTTATTCCGAAGAAAAGCTTAGGAGGGAGAGTGTTAGATGTAAGATGGGTCAGATTTCTTTGCAATGAGCTATAGATGATTTTAATTATTTATACCCCATGCTTGATTTGCGTTTTGTCTATAACAAACAAGGTTTTGTGGTGACTGGGGAGGATCCAACAGATCTATAACGGGTGCTAATTTTGACCCTAGGAAGACTTTCCATATTAGAATAAATCGCCCTTTGGCTAGAATTACTTTGACTTGATACTTCATAATCATAGAGGTATTTTGGAATTTGCAGTTTAGAACACTTTTTTAAAAGTATGTTATAGAAAACATTCTTTTTGGTTGTGCAAATATTTATAAGGAAACTATATAAACTAAATTATCTTATAAATAATTATAAGCACCTTGTGAGCTTGTTTGCACTTTCTTTTAATTTTGTTCATATGAATTTTCCTGATTTTCAGCTTTGCATCCATCTTTTGTTCATGCGCTCGGCACGGTCTGCCCCGCTATTTGGGGGCAGACTATTTTTTGATTGTGAATTGAGGTCATATATTTACAACCTTTCGTAAATCATGAATATTTTTTTATACTGGTTCATATCGTCTAATATCCTTATGTTCAGTGTAATACTTTGGCTTAAAAGCCCAGTCATGTATGATACATTTCAATGTTGTTAGCCATGACAACCCACCTTCCGACATGCTCCAAAACACGTCGCATCGAGAAATGCAGATGGTCGGGATTAATTAACTAGCAACTCAAAGACTAAGATAACAGGTATGATCAAGATAAATAAAGTATCCAAGCATATCATAGTTGAAGTATAAAACATGTATAAAATCACAGAAATAGCAGTCTCATAAAATATGATATTATATCATAGTCTCAAAAAAATATCATTACAAAACCCAAATCAAAGTACAACATAAAGTAAAATATCCCTCAAAAACCAATACATAGAAATAATTGTATTGATATAAGAAAGTAATAAATGGAGAGAAGATTTGATAAACTGGCTCAAAGGAAAGCATAACTCTTTTTAAGTATCTGAAAGAGGCAAATTACCTACTACCTTGTCCACCTGTGGTGGGGAAAGGATGGAAAATGAATGGGTCAGACAAAAGTCTGGTAAATAAAAACAAGTTTAATAAGATGATTAAGTGCAACTGACTTCAAATCAACTCTAAGTGATATAGAGTGTAATCTAGTGTTTGTGAACTCCTAAGGTCCAATACATAAGGATTCTTGTCCAACTGAATGGGTTGAACCTACTGATCGAACCTTGTACTAACGATCGACCAAAACGGAAACTACTTTCCCATCATATCTACCATCAACACTTCACCTGGATAGGGAGAACACCGTAATGCAAACTCACAACATGTCTCATCATATGCACCCATGTCCATCTCTTGATAGTAGTGGCAAAATGCCTCTTATCATACTGCTCCGGTGTCATAATGAATATATGTAGCTCAACATAACATATCGTCGATGGTCATAATGAACCTCTAAGCTACACCCACTACATGCACTCAACCTATCCACCTTCCTATCAGTCTAAAATAGCACCATACATAGTTATCCAGTCCATGCCTAATATCAACCCAAACCTAGAAAGTCCCAATACAAAGGCATTACAATCAAACTTGATCCATAAGATAAACAATTTCAAACCCCTACATAACATAGACAAATATGCCGATCCTCCAACGGAGTTTGACACAACAATGGGGTCATTGACTATACTAGTGTGTAAGTGAAAATCATCAACAATTCTATTTGATATAAAAGAATGAGAAGCCCCAATATCAAATAAAGTGCGAATAGATAAACTAGAAAGAATCAACACACCTTCGATCATCACCTTCTTACCTTTGTCTGCCACTGGCTGTGCACTCGAGTAAGGGACCGCCTGCAGTGCGTAAGCTGGAAACACATAAGTAGAAGTCTGAGAAGAAGATATCGATGGTGCATCATACACTCACTTCACATGCCCAAACTGATCACAGTTATAACACTTCATTGGGAAATCCGCCTTAAACTCCTTAGCAAAATGCCCTTCCTTGCCACACCTATTGCATCTTAAGTCCTTCTTCTGAATCCTCCCCTTCGTCTCAAATCCTCCTTTCTTCTTACCCTTCTAGTGCCCCATCTCCATAACCTTTGGAGCCACTTCCTTCTTAGCAACTATGATAAGTAAAGCCATCTCTACAAGCCCCTCATACGTAGCTCCCATCAGGATATGACTCATGGCTAAATCCAGAAGTGGCTGATTCAATCCCTTAGCAAACTTGAGAGCTTTCTTATGCGGTGTATTAACCAAATCCATACCGAACTTAGCTAGCTCATTAAACTATTCTTATACTCCTTGATTGTCATATCTCACCGCTTAAGATGTATGAATCTCTCTAACTAAACACTCTCCTCGACCTAAGAAAGAAACTTCGTCTCAAACCTCCTACGAAACTGATCCAAAGTAATATCAGCTCCTTTAGCCTCAGCCTCCATAACCTTCCACCAGCTCAACGCCTCACCTTGCAGCTTCCACTTAGCTAACTACCTCATAACAGCATCAGCCAATCCCGTAAGACCGAATATCCTACCACAAGAGCGGATCTATTCTCTCGAATCCACGTAAGACTCCATCCTTCAATAAGGCTTACCTCCAAGACCAAAAAAATCTTTGCACGGTTGGGAAAAATCTGCAGCGATAGGTAGGTGTGCAAGAACCTACATGTCGCTCTATCTGCAGGCTCTCTAATGGGTGGAAGCTTGGCCTATCCCCTAGCCTATAAATACAGGTGGAAGCATATGGGAATGTTCGTGCCAGGGATGTCAGATGCATCGTCGGAGCCTGAACCCGTAGGATCAACCAACGTCTATCTGTGTATGTTAAAGATTCCATTAGTAACTTCCATTGATAGAAATAACACGATTAAGAGATATGAGATAAAGGAACGAACTAGCGGGATTTTGACAGGAAAGATTTGTGGAAACATTTATAAAATACCTGTACTTATATATATATATATTTAAATATATATATATATATATTCTTTTTTCAAGTTCACTTTTGTAAACCCTTTGGAAAACATTTTGAAAATCCATTTTGAAAACCATTTTTTTCAAAAATACGTCTCTTAATATGGTCCTAGCCCTAAGGGACAATGAACCTAAGCTCCGATACCTACTATGACAACATGCACCTTCCGATATGCTCCAAATCATGTCGCATCGAGAAATGCAAATCGTTGGGTTTAATTAGCTAGCAACTCAGAGACTACGATAACAGATATGATCAAGATAAACTAATTATCCAAGCATATCATAGCAAAAGTGCAAAACATGTATAAAATCATAGAAAATAGTAGTCTGAGAAATATCATATCGTAGTCGTAGAAAAATATCAGTATAAAACCCAAATCGGAGTACAGCATAAAGTAAAATTCCCTGAAAAACTGATACATAGAAATAACTGTACCGATATAAGAAAGTAATACATGAAGAGAAGATGTAGATAAGCTGACTCCAAGAAAAGCACGACTCTCTCCTAGTATCTGAAATGGGAAAGTCACCTACTACATAGTCCACCTGTGGTAGGGAAAGGATGGAAAAGGAATGGGTCAGACAAAAGCGTGGTCTATGAGAACAAGTTTAATAAGACGATTTAGTGCAACTGACTTTAAATCTACTCTAAGTGATATAGAGTACAATCCAGTGTCCGTGAACTCCTAAGATCCAACACCTAAGGATTCTTATCTAACTCAATGGGTCGACCTCACACTAACGATCAACCAAAATGGAAAGTACATTCCCATCATATATACCACCAACACTATGCATGGAGAAGGGGAACACCGTAATGCAAACTCACAACATGTCTCTTTGTATGCACCCATGTCCATCTCTTGATGGTAGTGGCAAAATGCCTCATGTCGTATTGCTCCGGTGTCCACCGTATTGGAACTCCCATTAGTACCGGGCCAAATTTACTCGATACCTATAGCCACTTATTGTGCTATGCCGACATCCACCCGTACCATGCTCCACAACAATATGCAAGATAATGTGTAGTACCGGATCTCCCGTTAGTACTGGGCTCTCTCAAACAGTGTTCCCACCAGTGTTGCACCCACCCATATGTAATACTTTATAGCTTATTACGAAATAAATCGCCCCAATAAACTCCGTAATGCAAACTAAAATTCACCCCAATCCAATACCAATTATTATGAAGTGAAATCCACCCCAATCCAATACCAACTACTGTGAAGTGAAATTCGCCCAAATTCAATACTAACTATTGTGAAGTGAAATTCGCCCAACCGCCCTAATAGGAAACCAAATTTGTCTATCCTTTCTCGCATGCAACTTAGCCCAAATTAGTCCAACCAACATGTTCACTAATTACATAATTTCTAACTAAATTATATAATTCCATCCATTTAATTTTGGCCTTAGGCTATGGTCCAATTTTCACATTTTTCACTCGAACGGTCAACCGTGACCTTGCCCAGGCCGACCACTACCGGTCGACCCAGACAATCCCAAGTCGACCATTCGCATATAAATTTTTAGGGTTTATTCATTTTTAACTAACGATTAAATTTTATTTAATTTTCTTTAATCATAGCAATTAACTATTCCAGTTAACCCTAATTGCCAGTTAATTAATTTTCCAACTTCAATCAATTCTAGAGTTTATGATTTAGGGTTACAAGTTAACATTAACATGTGTCAAACTACCCAATTTCATAATTCAATTTCAAATTAAATTCTAGAGTTTAGGGTTAAGCAAATTCAGTTTTAATCTACAAGTTAATTATAAGGTTTCTACAATTCTAATCATTTAAAATAGTCTAAAATCGATTCCATTAATCAAATTATTAATCTGTGCCCACTTACCTTTTCCCCTAAGCTCTTAGATCTTGAGAAATTGGCCTTCGATGAAGGCTACTTTCCTATATCGCCTTAGTTTCTTCCTTGATTGCTTGCTCTTGGCTCTTAGATTGATTAGGGTTTGGTTTAAATTTTTGGGTTTTAAGAAAACTAGGGTTTTGAGAATAAAATTTGATAGAGTTTAGTTACAGTACATTCACAAAAGAATTAGAGTTTGGTTTGCTAACTTCTTTATAGGGTTAGGTCAACACTTAGAACCTTGGATCAACCTCAGCTATCATCTTAACCACCCATCAAGTACTTCAGATGCAAGCATCGATCTAGGCCGTTGAAACACGCCACCATAGGGCGATAATCACATGATTTACCCTATGTCAGGTCAACCGCCATCGGTCGACCTAGGTAATACTTGGGTCGACCTGAACTATTTAAGTGTAATTTTAAATTCCAAATTTCTTTCCAACGCTCGTAAATCTCTCATACTAACTCGGATTTCGCCAAGTTATATATGAAAATCGTCTGTAATATCACTAGGAAAACAATAATGCAAGTTTCGTAGCCAAATTCGGATGTCTATGAAAATCTTGTTTTTAAGTTCTTAGTTTTACCTTAATTAAATTCTCTTAATAAATTTGGTTAAATTTTCAGGGTGTTAACATAGAGAGATTTTTATACTAGCTCGTACCATCTAATATCCCTACGTACGGTTCATTATATTATTACTTCTCATAATAATCACAATACTTGTTATTTTGCTATACAAATAACACTACTTATGAAAAGTAAGGCATGAGAAGCTTGGAATTCGAACCTTTTGGAACTAGATTTCTATCAGGTCTTGAGAATCTATAGGCACCATTAGTTAAGACTTCTGCTACAACCAGCGGGCCTTCCCAATTTGGGCCTAGAGCACCATCTACTGAGTCCATTGTGTTAGTCATTACACTTCTTAGTACTATATCCCCTTAGTAGAAGTTGCCCTTTATAAGCTTAATAATGTAATTCTTTGCCATCCTTTGTCGGTATGCAGCAAATCAGACTGCGCTTCGTCTCTTCTTTCTATGGTCTAAAGCAGGCTCCTAGAGCTTGGTACTGAATAGCTTTTTATGGTCTAAAGCAGATAGTTTCTATAGTACTGAGAAACTTTTTATTATCTCATTTCTTTTACAAAGTTCTATAAACTCCTTACTCTCTAATTGAGCTTTGTTACCAGAAATTATTTTAGGGGAATGCAAACCTAGTAATTATATTTCTCACAACAAAAGTGATTATCTTCTTTGCAGTAATTGTAGTTAAGGGTTCTGCTTCCACCCACTTGGTAAAATAGTCTATCCCTACTACGGTGTGCTTTTCTCCTCCTTTAGACATAAGAAGTGGTCTTATCAAATCTACGCCCCATATATCAAATGACTATGGGCTGGCTAACGGGATGAGCTCATGGGAAGGTAGTCTTGGGTTATTGGCAAATCCTTTGCATCTATCAAATTTTCTTACGTATTCATGCACTTTTTGAAGTACAATAGGTGAGTAGTAGCTATGTCTTAGCACTTCTTTGCTAACTTAGCTCCTCCAGAGTGGTCTCCTCACTGACCTTTATGTACTTTGCCCAAGACTCGTATTCCTTCCACTTTGGAAACACATCTATGATAAGGGGTAGAGTATCCTTTTTTGTATAATATGTCATCAAAGAAGGAGAAATACGGAGCCTAGTATTGAATTTCACGAGCTTCATTCTTGACTGGAGGTAGGATTCCGCTTACCAAGAATTGTTTAATAGGGGTCATCTATGAGTCTTCCTTTGTATGTAGAGGGACAGGTGCAGGTGAAGTCTGCCCTTGATTTTCAGGTGTTTCTCGGTTCCAAGCTTGTCTGACCGCAGCTTATTGTGCCCTAATAAGGACTCATATTTGATTGGCCTCAGTAATGCTTAGTTTGGCTTGATGTACTATTGGGACAACTTTCATTTTCTACGCCACTTTATTGCTAGCAAGTTTGTCCATTAAGTCCGTAGAAGAATTATTCTCACGTGGGATTTATATAAAATTTGATCGAACTACCCTAACAACTTTTTGGACAATTCTACATATCTGGCTAAGGTTGGCTCTTTCATTTGGTAATTCCTCTACACTTGATTTACAACTAATTGGGAATCACTATGAATTTTAATACAGGTTACTTTCATTACCTAGCCACCCTTAAGCCTGCGAGGAGAACCTCATATTCTGCCACATTATTGGTAGCTTTGGATCCGAATAACACTACCCCATACAATTTCTGCTCATCTGGAGTGATAAGTACATATCCAATACCCACTCCCCGATCATTTGATGTCTCGTCCATGAATAATTGCTAGAACTATGGAGTGGGCATCTCCTTCTAAGACTATGGCTCAGGGGGTAATGTGCATTTCACAATGAAATCTGCTAATGTTTGTCCATTGATTGCTTTTCTTGGACAAAATAAGATATCATAATGACTAAGCTCCATTGCCCATTTTAGCAGGTGACCCAATGTTTCTGCCTTCTGCAGCATTTGATTAAATAGTTTGTCTACAAGGACCTTAATGGGATGTTCTTGAAAGTATGGTCTCAGTTTTCTTGCTATGAGGAGCAGGCTGTATTCCAACTTTCCAATGACTGCGTAGATGATCTCTGCCCTGGACAAGCACTTTCTTGTGAAGTATATAAGCCTTTGGGTCCTTTCATCTTCTCGAACTATTATAGCACTAACAGCTTGATCAATTACAGCAAAATACACATATAAGTCCTAACCTGTAACTGGTTTTGATAGAATAGGAGTACTGATCAGATGATCCTTCAAATTATGGAACACAATTTTGCGCTCCTCAATCCATTCGAAATTCCTCCCCTTTTTCACTTGGTCGAAGAACGGTATACATTTTTCGGTTGCTTTAGAAATGAATCTGCTTGGAGCAGCTACTCTACCGTTTAGGCTCATGGTTCCTTCGGCTTTTCTAGAACTCACATCTTCCATATGGCATCATTTTGCTCTGGGTTCCCTTCAATGTCATGGGCGCTTATTATGTACCCCAAAAAAATTTCTCGACTGAATGGAAAAAGTAAACTTCAATGGATTTACCTTCATGTTATATTGACTCAAGATCGCAAAGGTTTCCTCCAAATCCTGCACATGACTCGGCGCCGCTTTCAACTTAACGAGCATGTCATCTACGTATACCTCAATGTTTTTACCACTCTGATTGAAGAACATCATATTAAATAACTTTTGATATGTTGCTCCAGTGTTTCTGAGTCCAAACGACATGACCTTGTAGCAGTATAAGACTTTGTCTGTCACAAAATTGGCGTGCTCTTGATCTAGCCCAAACATATCTTTTTAGTTGTAACCTAAATATGCATCCATGAATGAAAACAGTTCATGGCCGCTAGTTGCATCCACCAATTAATCAATCTTAGTAGATTAAAGTTGTCATTTGGGTAGGCCTTGTTGAGGTTGATGTAATCCACATAAGTACTCCATTTTCCATTAGACTTCTTTACAAGAATAGGGTTAGCAATCCATTTTAGGTAATACACTTCCTTGATGAACCAATTGTCTTTAGCTTCTTAACGTTTTTATGCAGTGCATTATATCTTTTCTAATCTAGAGTTCTACGCTTTTGCCTGAGTGGATGGGCATTGGGATCGATGTTGAGTGCATGGCAGCTGATAGTCGGGTCTATCCATACCATATTTGAGTGCATCCAAGAAAAAACATCTGCTTATCTTTTGAGGAAGTCTATTAATTCTGTTTTGGTTTCTGCACTGATGTTTCTTCCTATCTTGAGAATCTTCGAAGGATCTTTAGGTTCTATCTGTATATCCTTGAGATCATCTAATGGCTTCAATTCTCTCCTTATTTCTTTTAATCTCGGATCTATTTTAGTTTCTTCTTTTCCATCAGGTTGGGATGCGGCGGAGAAAGTCTGTCTTTGAGCTTCTTAGAAAAATACCGTGCATAGATCGAGTTATACTCATCAGTACATCATGTGCATATAGTCCCTATTTTTTCTTCTTACTAATGTTGTGGTCATAGAATGACCTGTTTCAACATCAGCCTTGGTGCTTAGTACCGATGAAGTTCTTAGAACTGGCTTGTTTTCTTTTTCATTATCATCATTACAATTATTAGTGGAAACAACAGAATACTTTTGAGTAATTTTATTGCTAGAACTTAGATCTACATTGTACAAGTCTCTAGCTAATAATTGTTTCCCCTAATTGATCCTATTTCGGCAAGAGTATGGAACTTCATAAGCAAATCTTTCTAAGAAACTATGCCTCATGTCAATTAGTGCAGGCCTTCCCGAGAATGCACTAGATAGAGATGGTTAATCAATGATCGGGAAGCTTGCATATAATGATTTGTGGGGAGGGTTAGTCCAGCGGTGATAAGAAGATGTGTTGACTTGATAGGAATAGTCATAGTATTATTGAAGCCGTAAATTAGTTTAGGGCTCGACTTTAGTATTTCCGTTGGAAGCTTCATCTTCTCAAATAGAGATTTGTAAATAACATTTACAGAGCTTTCAAAATCCATAATGATTTTCTCATACTGCAGTTTGAGATCTGCACCATAACTATTATCAGGTCTTGATGTGGAAAACTCACCCCAACAACATCAGCAGCAGTGAAGACTATATCCTGAGCAAACTTCTGCTTTACATGGAACATAGTTCTTTGCTACTTTTTTCTCTTGTACATACCGCTCTTGTGCTTTTTTACTTTTTCTAGCAGTCCTTCATGAATCAAAACTATGAGATTGTAGGTTTCCCTACTGGACCTTCATTCAGATCTAGAGAGAGATTTTCAATTCTCTCTACTTCCTTTTTAATAACTGCCTAAATATACCTTTTGGACCAGTCTTTCAATTTCATTCCTCAAGTGGTGGAAGTTATCAGTATGGTGATGATTGGCTCTGTGGAAGCAAAAATATGCCCACTTCTATTAAGTTTCGGCTTCTTCCCCTTGTTCGGGACATTATAGGACAGTTTAATTCTAGCCATTTCATATATTTGACCAGGTGTATAAGTGACAAAAGTTTTAGTTGTGAAGTTGAATTCTTTCTGCCGCTTCACAGGTGGATTATGTCCTTCTACCTCGCCTTTTTTCATTGCAGGAAGCAAAAGTTCTTTCAGATAAAGGTAATTCTACGGCCCCGACTTCTTCCACTCGTATATATCCACTGGCCTTTTCATAGAAAGCTTTCATGCTATGGCATGGCTTCCTGCTATTCTTATCCTATATAGCGGTGTTCCTTCGAATCCCAACATGCGCTGCCATCAGCGGTGTTTCTTCACAAGTTACTCCAATCCGAAGAACCTCAGATTTGAAGTGTTTTATAAAGCTATGTAAGCTTTCACTTGCGCCCTGCTTCATGTAGGATATTGTGTTCACGTTTGGGGAAGCTTCTCTCCCAAAGTTGAATTATTTTAAGAACTCTGCAGCTAATTGCGACAAAGGGCAATCCTCCTATGGCACATACCTTCAAAACCATTTATAAGCTACCCAACCAGATATACTGGAAAGAGTTTCCATTTGGCCATCCTCCCTACCTTTAGAATGTCCATAAAGTACTCAAAAATGTAAATATGGTCATCAGGGTTGGTTGTCCCATCAAATCTATCGATTTATGGGCTTTAAAGTTAGCAGGGAAGTCTGCCTTTTACTTTTTCTAAACGAAGAGAAGAACCCTCTTCCCGTACTTCCTCCCTATTGTTCTATTGGCAAAGTCTCGCCAATTGCTCTACATGAGCTTTCAATTAATTGACCTCACCCTCTTTGGGGTCTATTTGGGATGAGGCACCTTGGTAAAGTTAGGTGACATCATTGTCCTCGTGTGCAGTTTGCATGTTCTTTTTCAGAGTATTGGGTTGATGTTCGCAGACTTTGATTTGATTTAGGGATTAATTTGAATCTTGCTTTTGAGCTTGGCATCCATTTGTTTTAGACCAGCTTCACCATTCTCATTTCTGAGATCGCCGTTGACATTCGCACGTTGCATAGTCATTGCAGTCATTGAATGATGGTGGTGAGCTATGGAAGCTGAAGGGAGTTGGTTTAAAAGCAGGATATTGGGCCATGGATCTTTATAGCCCATCCATGTGTTTGTTTAGTTGTTTTGTGAAAGCATGGAGAGCGGCTAGAACATAATCCATGGGGGCTATGTAGAAGCAACTACCTCGGTTTGGGTCATTGAGGTAACAAGTTGCTTTTTTGCATTTTTTACTCTAGATGAAGTTGTTCTCGGTTAGGAGGAGTTTTGGAATCAGTAGGAATCATGGTGCTATAGTGGTGTTTAAAGAAAACGTGTGTAAATTTTGTTAGAGAGGAAAATCGGCCCTTCTTTTAGCGCCAAAATGATAATGAGATTTTTCATCTCAAAAACACCCAAGTGTTTTAGAAGTAATCACGACGTTGAATGATTTCGTGATTAAGAAGTAGCAAGATTAAATAATATTAAAATTACCTTTAAAGGAAGCAACTATGTCATTGTAATGCTTACACAGTCTTGAGGAAAAGCATGCAAAATCTTATGAAATGTATCAATCCAATTCGTCAAAGACATCCAATTCAATTTAGATATTAAAGATAGAACTAGTAAATAAAGTACGGATAGCAAAAGGTGGCATAAGGAATTTATGTGGTTTGAATGTTAATGAATTCTACGTCCATGGGGGAAATGTCCATATTTTCTTCTTTTATTCTTGGTATAAACAAAAACAGTAGAGAGTGTAATTTTGATTTCAGTGCTCAAAAGAGAATAAAGTAAATTCCTCTCCCTTTCTGCTACAGTTCCCTATCTATTTAGGGTACACAGAGAATTACATGGATTGCTAACGTCAATCTTCCATGCCTTTTATTCTTGCCTTTAGATTATGCCATGTGTCGATCATCCGTCCTACTAATTTACTGTACATGGATTGCTAAATTGGTCTTTGGTGGGAAACTTTTATTTAGGTTAATGGGTTTTGAACTTGGGCGGGAAGCTTGAAATTAAAGCGGGAACCCCAATTTTTGATTAGGCCATGACTTGATAGGAGTTATTAACTTGTTAGGGGCTTCTGGAGCGGAGCAGTATCGGTCATTCCTTATTAAGCTTTATTTTATAGGGGTAAAAAAGCAGTCTAGATTATTGCCTCATCCTTTTAGTCCTTGTATTTGTTGGGTAGTACTCATTTTGAACTATGGCACTGTTTGGTCACTTCGTTGACAACTCAAGATTGTGGTGCATCCCTATTGCTTCAATGTTAATTTATGATTGCGATGCAGCTTGTCACTTTAATGTTAGTTTAAGACTGTGGTGCATTCCTATTGCTTATAATTGCTTTAAGGAATATGCCACAACTCTATATTGGTAATATTGCTCTTGTGGCCACATCACAATCTCCACATTTTGTTGCTACTCAAAGATTGTTTTGCAGTCCTAACTTATTAATACTACTTTTAGAACTGCAGCACAACCTTAATATTTGCTATATAAAGACCGTGTCGCAATTCTGTCCGTTGAAGTAAGTACTAGGGTTATAGAGTAGTCTTTACATTTAGTGGTAGTCTTATGACTTTGGCACAGTATTATAACATTAATGTTGAGCTTAAGGGAATGGTGCAATACTTATGTATTGCCACTGTCTTAAGACTTTGTCATAGTACTATCTAGACTCTTCTTTTTTCCTACGTTTCCTCTTTGTAGTCCAACATCTATCGCGGGAGTGGTTCTTTTGGTTTCATGCTTGCATCAATTTGCCTTTAACAATGTTTCTAGAATTTAGGTGTAATAATCATCATTCTTCCTCAGTCTGCCTTTGTCCTTTTTTCTTCAAAGCATTACTGAGTCAGACTCGTATGATGATTCGCGCCTTCGATGTGAAAACTTATGCCCAAAGTAACCCGTGGATTGGCCATGTAGATCATCTTAAAGGTTGGAGCACTCCATTGTACCTAAAAAGAAATACGAATGAAATAAGATTTGGAAAGCACATAATAATGCATGCAGAGTGAGCATGTTGTGACTTTTAATGTCGTGTGGAGTGCCAGTGTGCCCTATCGACCCTATGGACCGTGCTTATGTCATCGGCTAAGTGGAGTTATCTCTCTTGCAGTGGTTGAAGGCATGTATGTGACCATACGAATAGGAGAACCCAGGTCGGAGAGGTTGAAATTAGTAATGTTATATAAAGGGAGTTATCGGGGTGCTCCTAAGAGAACCAAAAATATCATCAGACGGAGGGCCTGGAGTTGCCTCCCCAATTGGATTTTGTTATGGCCGTAATATTGTTCGGGGTGATATTACCATTATTATTGGATAATGGGCGAAAGGCAATACACATTCATCACTATTCGTCTCTCATGTAAACTCATACCCAAGATTCATATTTTCATCATCACCCCATCCATGCTATCGTCATCTTCACCATCAACATTTTTTTATCATCCTCAACCTCCCTTTTATTAAGGGGAGGTATCTGTACCATAGGTTGGACCTCTTGATTTATGGTTGTTGGTGGCTTAACATCAGCCTCTTGTGTAGGCTGAGCACCTCAACGGGTAGTAGGAAGAGTACCAAGACTATAGCCATTATGTAAATGTTGGAAATGTCGCATCTATTGGTCGGTCAAAAGAAACTTCATCCTCCATTCGTCGCATGGATACTTTTTAGAACTTGAAGTGTATGTGCTAAATCTTTGCCAGCATGTCTCTTTAGTATATCCATAAATTCATGAAATGAAAAAATCGATAATTTATATGGAATAAACTCCATAAAATCAACTGGACGATGAACAAAAAAATACTAATCTTTGAAATGACTAAGTTTATTCCAAAGGCCGATGATTATATGGTAGTCTTTAGAAGATTCCAAATAAGTTAAGGATGGATTATTGTTCCGCTTCTTAAAACTGTATGAGTATCTGATCTCTTCAAGAGTAGGCACGTTACCCAAGTGCCGAAGAAAGGTCATATAGGTGCAATTCAGCGAAGCATAGACATTTGGATGGAGCTAGGAATGTGCAAGTTTCATGAATTGAAGAATGAGCCAAATGTAGTAGTTAAAAGGAGGAACACCCCTAAAAAGACACATGTAACGATTACAAGCCATACAGCTTTATAGTGGAGCATGGACCAATGGAAATGACTCTGGAGTTAAGACTTTCTCAAAAGGGATACCATGGAGATCACGGATTCTTCTAACATATAACTTGTTCAAAATAGATGCTAGAGAATATGGAGGATCATCGAGAATCATGAAACCTCTGGATTGATATTGGGGGCAACCCTTATGTAGGATCCATCTTCCATGGCAAATGAGACCACTTGTAAAGACTGCCCGAGCTGATGATGAGATGGTCGAGGTCTAAATGGTGTTGAAGTAGATGTTGGGGCAGAAGTTGAAGCTGTCGTGGGTGGAGTCAACTCTAATGTAGATGGACTTACACCCATGGAAGAGAGATGCGAAGAGCATCTACGATTCATAAATTACTAAAAAACTCAATACATAAGCACGATCAGGAAAGATTTAAATTTAATCTTTATGCTATAACTAAGCCATGTGTAGTCAATGTATAAGAACCAATTGATGTCAATGTATATTGACCAACCAGATCACATACATTGATGGGGGCAGTGATGTGTAATTCGGTCTACGAAGTGTGTGTTCTATGTCCAAAGTGTGGAGTATGCAAACACTTTGTATAGATAGCTTGCTCATGCTGGTACCCAAGCTCCATCACACCATGGAACAGCGTCGCATTTTACCCGTTATTGTAGAATTTATGATTACAAAACTATGTCTAATGTGACATGAAATTTTCCTCTATAGGGACACAAAGGTGAAGTGTTTGACCCAAATCATTGATGCATGATTCTATTAAATTTCGAAACATGTTCGATGTGACTGTTCTCTAAAATCTCCCCATCGAAATAAAGTCACCAATTCATACTTGGCAAAAATCGATAGGAATTAAATGCTCCATTTCTACACCTGAAAATGTAGAATATGCTAGTATATGATTTTTGTTTGATGATAATAAACATACATATATATATATATATATTCGTTTAAATGTATTTGTTATTGTATTATTTTATTTTTCACACAATTAAATAAATATTTGGATAAAATAAATAACACAGAATTCAAATTCAAACAAATATTTTATTCAAACAAATATTTTATTACAAATTCAAATAGTACAAATTTGAGCTCTCACTACATTTACACATTGTCAATTACAATACAATTTCGATTACATCACAATTTTTCAATTGACATATTACTCCTCACTACATATTCACTCAACACTCGTGTTTATATCTTCTACTCTGTACCAGCTTGAATCCAGCATCTGAGCTATCTGCAAAATAAACACTGACGTAGTAAAATTGAAAAAGAAATATTTTGCAGTATACAATAAAAGTGTGTGTTTGAAAATATCATTTGCCTCAGTTATTTGGTTTGTTCATCATCATTTATTTTGAATTCATCTACACGAACAACTTGTGACAAGCACAGTGTATTACTGTACATTCCACAAGGCCGTGCACACCAATATACACTTGATAAAATTGCAGGAACAAGTGAGCACAAGGTCAAACCCAAGCAAAAGTTGGATTCAACTCAAGTGCATGCAAACAAAATTTTGTTCAGAAAGTACAAAAGACTCAAGGCAGCTCTCTAACTAATGTACACATGAAGTCTCGACCAATACAACAAAACATGCTCAGGTCCAACAAATATGACAACTGCCTCAATCACATGTACAAAGGATAGAGCAAATCCAAACTTCAAAAGGCCAACAAGAACCAAACAAGACAACAAATGTACAAAGTCATGAACAACATATGGAACTAGATGCGAAGCCATGAATACATAGTGCACTAGTTCAATGAAATAACAACATGAACCAGATATATGCATACAAAGAACATAAACATGATTGAGACCATACTTCAGTGCATATGTACAGGAGTGAAAAGCATAATGGAACCACATACAACATAGCTTGGATATGCAGACCACTATAAAATCAAGCTACAACATACATATATACATGTATGTTCACACATGTATATACACAGTGCATACATACGAAACAAAGAGACTCGAGTACACATGAAACCAGGGAGATGAAGATCAATATGAAGTTCAGACCAAAATACAAGGCAACCCAAACTTGTACAGACCATTCAAACTCAAGACAACATGAATTCAATATATAGAACTGAAGTGAACTAGATTTCAAGAGGTGACAACAGAGCTTCAACAGACTCAACCAAAAAGGCCTCAACATAGTGTACATGTGAAGATCAAAACAAAATGTTCAAGCAACTCAACATGGCATGGTCAGGTGCAAATGAAAACAACATGCTCAAATGTGCACATATCAAGACATGCATTCAGACCAGTCAACTTGAAGCAATGCAAGGAAGAAAACAAGTAATGTAACCTTGACCAGAATCATACATGGAAGCAAGCACTCAAGAAATATGACAATGGAGCATACATATGTAGACACTGGAATAAGACAGTGTCTCGAGTTTCAGACTGCAAATGCAACTCATGCTAGAACAAGCTCGAACACACATGAAAACATGCTCAGGACATACACATATATGCATACATATATGTATGTATGTATACACATGATGAACACACTTGAACCAGACTTGTATGCATATATATCAGTTTCAGAGACATGAACAAAACCATCGTCCAAAGTGCAAAGCAATAGAGCAGTGGACACTTCACAATGCAACCAGAATTCATAAATACAATTTTATAGAGAGATGCAGCAGTCCAAACAGAAACATGAAGGCTCAAAGTAGTGAACCGGATAAACATACCAACCAGACTGCAACAAAACAGTCGTGAACACATATAAGTGAACATGAAACAGAGACATGAATAATTTTAAGTGCAGACACACACACATATATACATACATGTATGTATATATGTATATACTCATGAAGACCATTTCAAACTTCATAAGACTCCAGCAACATGAAGCCAGTTCGAACCAGTTGAAGTATATAAATGAAGAAAATCAGAGTAGTGAAGTCAATGAACAAGTTAGAGTATATCTAAAATTCAAAAGCCACAGTCGTCTGCCATCAAAAATGGAATCAATCATCTTAGTCATAAAATCCAAAATCAACGCCGAAGTCATAGGAACAAAGATTAACGGGATAAACAAATCAAAGTCCAGATTATCACAATATTCAAATGCCTAAGTTATAGGAACCGACCCAAAGCAAGTCAAGCTAAAATTCAGAGATGAACAAGTAAAAGAATTATCACAAGCATTTAAGCAAAATCGAACGGCCAAGCAAGAATTAAGAATAATTCAAACATATTTATACGAACGAAAATATAGGGTGTTCGATCCTTATAAATTCCCATATCATCATCGGCATATCATCATTCGAGTTCAAGCAAATACCAGAGCTAGCTAAATCACGAACAAATCTATAACTCGAATCGAAGTCGAGCAAATTCAAAATCGAACAAGAAAATCATGTACCAAATCATAGCATTCAAGCTCGACGCAAATTGAAGCCGTCGCATATTAATCGAAGCTAGGATCAATTGATGAAGCAAAGCTGAAGTGAATTCATCACTCAATCGATCAATTTTTGAATCGGCGCTTCAAATTTCACAAAGCCCTAATTATTGAAGAGAAACAAAGAAAGAACGGCCGAAGTTTTACACAGAAAAGAAAAGAGAGGAGATGTCTTCTTTTAAATTAGAATTGGGCTGGTCTCCAATTTTTATTAGGCTATAATATTTATAATAGGGTTTTGTTTAATTTTGTTTTTATTTTGTAATTTCTATTTTAAATTGTGTTACTTTCTAGTCGTGTGACTAGGTTACGAACTACGATGGTGTAGTTCCAGAATTCGCAACTCAGTGGCTGAGTTGTGGTAGGGTTTTGAGCGTAGAATTAGGTTAGTTGTTAGCGGATGTCGCAAGTTTACGTGTGTAAGCATCTGACTACTTAATTTCTAGTAGAAACCTTAGGGGAGTACGTAGGCAGGGTTTTGCCGAAGCTGGGTAAATCTGTGTTGTTCTATTTCTGCTTTTATTATCTTGATATTATCTGTGCTGCAATTATTATATATATTTCCGCATTAATTTTTACTGTTATTAGTATCACCCTATTCACCCCTCCCCTCTAGGGTGAAATCGATCCTACAGAAAATTTTGTCAAGAAATGTAAAATATTCTTGGCCACACAAAAAACCCATAGCCAAATCTAGGAAAACCCACGTTTGAAGGTGGAGGAGAGCGTGGAGTCACGCTTAGAAAAACTTAGGAAAAAATTTGGGTCAATCAAGAGTTATCCAAAACATCTTGAGTTTGAGCTTCCCATGGCCATGACCAAATACGGGAAGAAGAAGAAGAAGCATAAGGGTGAGATTGAGTATGTTTAGAGGCCATTATCAAACATGGACGACCTCAAAAAAGCGGCAACCACCTACCTCAATTCAAAAGCAATGCAAAGAGATGGCATTGAAGTCAAAAGTTGAGTTAAATCCCAACTAGATAAACAATAGATCCTTTAAATCAGGGGTGTTAGATTCGCCAAAGCCGGAGTTGGTGTATGATCCAAAATGGTCAATGGTGGTGCTAGAAGCTGGTGTAGTGTTAGACGAGGCTTGGATCGAAAAATTACGAAGGCAAAAGGTCCAATTTACAAAGATAGCAGCAGATTGAAAGTGAAGGTGAAAATGACTAAGTGTTACTTAAGTAATAACACTAGAAAAATAACCACTATCGATCTATAAGGATCGATACCGAGTCAAGAGATGTTTTTAAAAAAGAAGAAGAAAAGGAAGAAAAAGAATGGAAATACACATGAAAAGTGAATGAAAAAGGAAGAAGAAATCCTACCTGACTAAATGAAAGAAGAAACTTTTCGAATTTCCAGAACTGGGTAAAGAATCTAAGTGGAATCTTCAGCTCCTATATCATCCAAGGGATATGAATCCACTGTTGGTACTAGGCCAGCACATAGTGGGTAATTTCAATTTTTTTTACCATTTTGGATCTTTGTTGGGCCTATTGCCATAAATAAAGATATCGAATGCCTAGAGAGACATGCTATGTTCCAAGACAACATGAGATGTCAAACAATAAAGAAGGAAAATAAACTGAGCGTTCAATAAAGGACAGCGAACCTCCATAACCAAGGGTGTCGAATGCTTAAGCAAAAAAGGGATGCCGAGCTTCCACGGCACAAAGGTTATCGAATCTAAATGAAATTAAAAGGAATTTTGAGCCTCTACAACACATGATGATGTTGTAAAATGAAAAGAAACGGAGGGATACAAAGCTATAATAGGGTACCAAATATCTAACTATAAAAGGAAGGTGCCAAACTACAAGCCACAACAACCATAAAGGTTGTGGAATATGTAAAGTGGAGGAGATATCGTGTTTCGACAACTTCTAAAGATATCGAACATATAACAAACCAAAGTGGTATCGAACATCAACATATATCGAGTCTTTATCACGTAAAGGCTATCAAACTCGAAGGCAACCAGGAGGAGTTACCGAACCACTACAGCATGAAGTATCATAGAACCAAAGGATGTTGCATCTAGTCAAAGAATGGAGGTGTCAAGCTTCTAAAAGATGTCGAGCCAATATACGTATGGGACCAAGGAATATGAAATAAAGGAGAGAAGTCAAACTATGAGGTGATGATGAATGTCTAATAACAAAAGAAGGATGTCGAGCATTTATGAAAAACAAGACTTCGATAAAGCCATGATGCCGAGCCTTTACAACAACGACTGTTGTAAAGTTTAAGAAAGCACAAGTAATATCGAATTTAATCAAGAATGGTGAATTCCGAAGAAGTAATACACATCAACACTAATAAAGGGTTTTGAGCCTCAACATGCGGCAAGGGATATCGAAGTCCAGAAGGTATAAAGGGCATCGAGCTTCTACAGGAACATGACATTGTCGAACTTACATAACCACTTGCGGTGAATCTTGACAATAGGATACCGAAGGCAGAGATGTCGAAGATCAACAATCTTAACAGAAAACATACAACATGTTGAAGGGACACATGGCAGCCATGCCGCCTATCGTTACCACTATAAATACGGACACCATTGCTAATTGGAGGGGGAATTTTTCTCATCTCGTTTCTTACATTTTTAAGTTATAAACCCTAAATCATATTGGGGATTTTGTAGAGCCAATTGTACCTTTGTGACTTTTGCATATAAGGACTTGCATAATAAACTTTGCATAGCATACTTCAATCGAGCAAAGATATTTGACTATGATGGGACTTATGGCTTGTATATGACTTTTATGCTCTTGTATTCTTGACATTCACATGGCCTCTCTTCTCAAGGATCGAAATCATGAACATGCGTACTTCACTTTGGATTCGCATACTTCTTATGGGTTAACATAAGGCTATCCAAGTCTTTTACTAGATTGGACTTATTTGCCTTGCATATATTGGGTTAACAAAGAAATATGTTAATATTTTGGTGCTAGAAGGAGGGCTGGAACCTCTGATTTCCTGCATATCCCAATAACGAACTTTCCTTAGCTGCATATAAAGTATATAAAGAAGTTTCCCAACCCACATATTTCCCTTGAAGAACTTTTCAAATCTTGCATAATAACCATTTCGAAACAAGGATCCTCCGAACCTCATTTGGCCAAACCAGTTTATCAAGTCACCCATAGTTTGCAATTTCATGAAGAACAAGCGTTGAGATTGTTAGCACTAAAAATTATGGAAGAAAAGAAACAAGTAACTCCTTATAATCCAGATAAGTGGAGCATAAATCCATTCCATGTGGGCTCTACCCCCAAACCATAGCTATTATCCTAGTCTGGGAGAAAAGAATACAAAAAAAGATGGCCTATTCTTAAGAATAAGGAAGGCCATACGACTCCAATCTAACGGAACTATTTTTGAAAGAGAAATAACAAAAGATTTCAACAAGTTTGCCCAAAAGTGGAAAGGAATAGTGGGTCACACTTCCATACTAGTTGAAATTCGAGATTCTTTAAAGAAAATTTTTATGGACAATGCTAATGCGCCAATCCAGTGTTACAAAAAAGTCAAGTGGGAGCAAAAAGCACAATACCCTAGGAATTCTCGATCCTTTGAGATGCATTCCCTAGCCACCTCCTACGAGAATACTTATCTCCTAACGAAAGAGAGTTAAACCATTGGCCTTCAAAAAAGAAGAAACTAGGAAATGAAAGAAATCTTGGAGGTACTTATTTCCAATATCACCTAAGATATGGACACGGAACCAATTTGTTTCGAGCTCTTAAAGGAATGATTGAGAATTTCTTAGGGAAACGAGAGCTTAAAGAATCTGTTAACAAGATTTAAGAAAAAAGCAAATATGTCTATAAAGAACAAGTGATCAATAAAGAAGAGTGCTTCATAAAAAGGATTTATAAAATAAAGGAAAAAGCCCTAAGATGGCCTGGTCAAAGCACCTTCTAGAGAGAAGTCGAAGTAAGCCTCTGGTCCTACCTATAAGACCTGGCTAGAGCATTGCAAGCCTTCGTTCCCACCTATGTGGACTGGCCGGAATGACTCCTAGAGGAAGGATGGAGTAAGCCTTTAGTCCCGCCTAAGGTGACCTGGACAGAGCACCGACCAGCCTTTAGTCCCACGTATAAGGCCGGTCTGAAGCACCTTCTAGATGGAGGATGGAGTAAGCCTTTCATCCCATCTAAGATGGCCTGGCCAAAGCACTAAACCAGCCTTCAGTTCGGCCTATAAGGGCTTGCTGGAGCACCTCCTTGGGGGACGATGGGTAAGACTTTGGTTCTACTTAGGGTAGCTAACCAAACACACCGACCAAAGCCTAAATCATTGCCTATAAGATAATAAGGGGCTAAAGCCTAAATCATCACCCAAAGAGTGATAAGGGGCAAAAGTAATCGATAAAGCAAGTTTAAATCTACCCTAAAGATGGGACAAAGCAATCTTCTAGAGGAAGAACAATCAAACATATTTAGTTATGCACCAAGGCAAAGTCAAAGTAACATTCAAAGGAAGGATCAAAAACTACTTATTACCCAGAATCGAGGAATTTAAATATGGACACCTGAGAAATTATGATTTATTACTTGGATCCAGGACGTCATTCTTTGAAATATCGAATTAGCTCTCAATCCTTAATTTTTGAATTGGAATGTGAATTATCAAATAATGGAAATCTCCGTTAATGGTTGGATTTCTGATCCTCTTACCAGATGGAATTGGTCTTATTATCAAATGGATTTATGATCTTCTTACCAAATGAACTTCCAGTCTTATTATCAAATGAATTTCTATTGGAATTCTTGTCCTATTATCCAATGGGTTTCCGGTCTTCTTATTAAATTAAATCTATGGTCTTCTTGCCAGACGAATAGTGAAGATAAAATATGCTTAGCCCAAGGTCCTTCTCTTTCCTTTTCATTCACGAATTAGGGTTTTGATCGAAGCCGTCTATTCTCCAATTGATCGATCGAAGAAACTGTGTTCATCTTGATTGCCTTGTCACTCAATCACCTTGCTTTATTGCTATCGGTAGCTTCGTTGTCGAGTATAGATTGATCTGATTTAGTATGTGTAATCATTTTCCCCTTTTCAAATTTTTTTGAACTCAACTTCATTTCTGCTGATGATGGTATAGGTATTTATGTAGGGATTGAATCCTTATGTTTTCGAATATATTTTCTTTGATTATGTTGCTTTGAATTTTTCGGTGACTTTCTTTTTACGTTCGATTTCAGTTCGAACGATTCACACTACTTGACTTTTTCAAGTCTCGATATATATTCGAAAACTCTTAATATATTTCGAATATATTTTGATTATTATGATCTCGATTTTGACTTTTGTTAGACTTGTCCAATTTGATGCTTCTGATGAATTTTTTTTGTTACCCTTGGTTCATGCTCAACTGATTTGTTTCCTTTGTCTATTGTTGTTGCATTCGTGCGCTTGGAGAGCTTACTACTGTGAATGCTTGCTTGCGTGATGATGTCTGTGTTCACTTTTGTTTGCTGTGTCTGGACTTGTATGAATATGCGTGGTCTTGGCATGTAGGTTCATCTGTTTTCTTGTTTGGCCTATATATGTCTACACCTTGTTGTCTCCATTGTGTTGTGATGTTGCATTCCCATACATGCATGTATGCTTGTGCCCATGTGCATTGCCTTTGTATGTGTGCATATACCCTCCTGTTGTTTTGCTATGTGCATATTTCTGAACTGAGTGTTGATCATGAGTGTTGATTGATGCCTGAAGTGATTACTTTTGGTGACTACGATATTGGTGGCTAGTTAATGCCTGAGATTCCATGTACATACACACACACACACACACACATATATATATATATATATATATATCTGTGTGTGTGTGTATGTGTATATATATATATATATGTGAGTGTGTGTGTGTGTGATATTTTCTAGCATGTATGCCTTTATGTGACATCCCTTCTACATGAGTTTGAACTTGGTTTCTGTGAGTACACGAGTCTAAACTTGTGTCCTTGTTGTCTTGAGTGGTTGACCAGACCGGATATGTTTGTACTGAAATAATCCACTTGCGCTGAGCCCGAGCTTGCTTGGGCTTGACTTCGTGTGTTTGTCCCTGCAATTGAATTTGGACAAATGGATTTCGTGTATATGTACGGCCTTATGGCATGTAGAGTGATACACGATGCATGTTATATGTTGTTCATGTGTAACACCCCTAATTTTTAGTTAACATTATTCAGAACATTTAATTGGATAGATTAAATAGGATAAAGTGTATAAATAGGGAGAGTGACATTTGGTTAATTAGTGTGGTCGCGTCAAACTTAATGAACCAAGTAAGATTGTTTTAAAATTAATACATATAGAAAAATACATGGAAGGGGCAAAATAGGCATAGATAAACCCTTCATTCATTAAACCATCACCTCCAAATCATTCTCATGTTCACAACAAAAACAACGAAAAGGAAAGCTCAATCAAGGCAGGCCATTAGGAAGCAATAGGAAGATCGAAATATAGGATTCAAGGGAAAGCAAGCTAAGGATTAAAA